>CM053771.1:230711680-230731429 GCA_028658325.1 Potorous gilbertii | reverse complement strand
TGGATAGGATTGCCGCTGAAGTCCTTTCCAGTTCTGCATCTCTGGTCCTGACTGCCAGACCAACTCGATTCACTGCGGTGGGGCTGTGTACTTTTCCCAGCCTTCCTGGGTTTGATCAGCACTTCTATCTCTGGCTCAGCTCTCCATTCTAGGCTACTTCGCAGACTGAAAGAAAGGTTGCCAGTTTCCATTTTAAATGTTAATGATTTGTATCATTTTAAAACGTTTGTGAGCCTCAGGCGTCCTTGCCTGGGGCCTGTAGAGCAGGGGAGGAGATAAATAAACAAACCAGAGTGGGAGTTTTCTGCAAACACAAGCTCTCCTGCTGTTCCCAGTGGAGGCCAGCCTTAGAACCTAGCCAGGGTGGATTTTCCAGCCTGCTCTACTGGCCCTAGGGTCACGGTAAGGTGGGGCTATCTCCTAGGCTAACTGTCTCTTTGTAGCCTGGGGCATCCCCAACTGAGACCAAGGAAGCAGCAAAGTACCCAGCCAGGCCCTCTGATTAATACTGGGCCAGAGCTTGATAATGGGGGGAAAGCAGGCTTTACTCGGGAGATATTAAATATTAATAGCATCAACAGAGACACAGGTAAACAGGGAAGAGTTATTTCACTTTAAGAGTAACAGTGCTAACTCTGGCTGGTGTGACTGGAATGACCTAGGGAAGGACAGGGCAAAGGCATTTAACTACCCAGTCATAACTTTTTTAATGGGTCTGCCAAGTCAGCGAGAGGGAGCCCTGAGTGCAGTGTGTCTGGGTCAGGCTGGGACACAGAGAGACTCATCTTCCCAGCACAGGTGACACAAGCACAGGGAGAGGGAGATGGGAAAGAGAAGAGAGGGACACAAGGAGAGAGAGAGAGAGGGAGAGACAGAGACAAGAGAGAGAGAGACAAAGAGGCACAGAGAGGGAGAGACAGAGACAGATAGAGACAAAGAGGCAGAGAGACAGAGACAGAGAGAAAGGAAGAGCACCAAACCTTCTATCCCTTTTGTCTAAAAGAGTTACAGTGCTTTTCAATGGCAGCCCAAGGACTGCTTGGAGACCCTTGCTTTGAATCCTGCCTCTGTGATTTGGATGGGGCTAGGGATTGGGGGTAGTAGGGTATTACCTCTGGAGCTGTCTCTCTTTTATCTACAGTCACACCCAAATTCCTTTTCCTCTCTTGGTAATCTCTTACCAGGTCTTGTCCACTTGGGTTACTTAATTTGTCTTACCAACTACCTTCTCCTTCTTGAGTTATGGGATCACAGGTCTAGAGCTAGAAGGAACCTTAAAAGCTGATAGTACAATCCCCTCATTTTACAGACAAAGAAACTGAGACCTAAAGAGGCTAACTGGAGTCATAGTAAGCACAGTGAGTGGCAGGAAGGATTTGAACTCAGGTCCTTTGACTCCAGAGTTAGAGCTTTTTCTACTGTAACATTCCTTCCTTGTATTTCTACTCATTCCTCCTCACCATCATCTTCTTCCTCTTCCCCTTCCTCACTTTCTCCTTTTTGTCCTCCTCATTGAGTCCTTTCCCTTCATCCTCTCCTACTTCAGGCTGTGGGCCTTCTTCTTCTTAGGTCCCCTTGGATCATTTTCATCCATTTTCCATCCTCTCCTCTTCTTGTTTTTGAGCCCAACCCTTTCACTTCCTTCATCCCTACTTCGTCTCCATCTTTAGCTCTTTCCCTTTCAGTTTGTTGTTGTCAAGTCCCCCCTTTTTCCCTTCCCCAAACTTAATCTCATACACGCTTCACAAATCCCAAGGCTGCGTCAAAGGTGATCCAAAGATCCTCTTCAGATTTTCTCCTTCTCTGCTTCTTCTTTCTCCAAATCTTTTCTCCAAACAACCTTCTTCCATAGAAGCCAGAACTGGCACTAGCACAGCAGAAAGCAAGTCAACAGCAGAGTGATAAGTTCTATATATTTTGGTACCTTAACTCAGTAGGAAAAAACCCAAAAAACTGGACTTAAGGATAGAAGCTCTGTGACATTAACTAGCTGTGTGGCCATGGGCAAATTGCTTGATCTCTCTAAGTATCAGTATTACAAAACTTATTTGTAAAAAAAAAAAAGGCATAGATAAATAGAAATAGTTGGATGGATACATAGGTAAAGCATTTTTAAAGTGCTTATTGTGTGCCATGTACTATGTTTAAGGGGTACACATTCAAACAAGTCAATCCCTATACTCAAATAGATTCTAATGGTGGAAAACAACTTAGGAAAGACCCTAAGCAAGTCACATAACCCTGTTTGCCTCAGTTTCCTCATCTGTAAAATGAGCTGAAATGGGATGGGTTAAGAAGGGTACCTTCATGGGGGCAATGCAAGAAGAAAAGAGAAGAATGAGGAGCCTGGAGAGTGAGTCCAGGCATTAGCAAGGTGAAGTGTGGCTGCTGGCCTTCCTAAAATGGCATCCCTAAAGAGAGAGTCATTAGTCAAGAGAGGAAGGTCCACAGTCAAAGGGGTCTCTCACATGGCAATGTGCAAGGCAAGGAGCAAGAGGAGTCAAAGTGAGAGTCTAGGTATGAGAAATCATAATAATATTTGCATTGAAAATAATTAAATTTATGAATTATTAAAATTTAAATAATAATGAAATCAAGTAAATAAATATGAGCCACTATTTTCTTTTTAGTTAGACCTATGACTTCATTGTTATAGAGAGTTCTGAATAAAAACTTGGTCTACCAGTGCAAATTGGCACTACTTTGCAACTTAGATCATTAGATCATTGCCTGGGGGTACTGAGAGATTAAATTATTTGCCTAGGATCATATAATTGGATGTATCAAAGGTGAGATTTTAACACATCTACCTGACTCCAAGGACAGCTCCCTAGTCACTACACAACACTCCTATCTAATTTCTTTTATCCTTCTCTTCAACATCAATTCATATTCTTGTTTTGTCTTCATTCTGTCCACCCAATCTTTTCCTCAACCCCTTTCCCTAGTGGCCTGAATTGGGAAAAGATCAAAGTTTGAACATATGAGTATTTTCTTGAAGGAGGAGACATTTGCTGGTGACTTGGTACATACCCGGACACCTAACAATGATGATGAAAGAATGAATGGATAATTCTTTGTGCCATGTGTTTCTTCCATGGTGGATTTAAGAACATGGATAAGAACCATTACAGAATGAGGATATTAGGATTAGAAGACCTGAAACTAGAAAAGAAAGGACCTTGGACACCTCTTAATCCAACCTTCTCTTTTGAAAAATGAGGAAGTTAAGGTCTAGAGACAGAAAATAGATTGCCCAATATCACCTAACCAGTACTAAGTAGTAGAATGGGGGTCTCAAATGATGGGTTGAAATCTCTACTGGGAGAAGAATTACCTATAGGCAGGGGAACCAACTTGTCCAGGCTCTCAAAAATGATTGTCAAATTTCAGTGTGAGCATTTTCACTTTGAAAATGGGAAAAAAGTCTGATCCTCAGAGATAATAGTCAGAGATTGATATATTGCTTTGTTGATTATTTAGATTTAATAAAGTGATAAAGAAAATCTTAATAATGCAGATTAAACTTAAAAATATGTCATGGATACACTTTACCAGCACATCTCTGCCTACAGAATCACAGATTCATCATCAGAACACCCATGAATTCAAACGCTTTTTGACAATTTGTGTCCCTTAGGGAGAGGGATAAGCCTAGCATCTATTCAGGTCAGAATTCATAATCTTTAATAAGCTATTTCCCCATGGCTCATTTATTCAATTTTTCACTTATTGGATAAGTGAAGTGTCTGGTAGATGCCTACTAAGTCTGTCAAGACCAGAATTGAACAAAGGGCAGACTGAGGCAATTCTCCAAATGAGATACCCTTTATTACTCTTAGGGGTAGCCTCCATTTGTTTCAAAGACCTGGAGAGAGGGCTAATAGAACCTTTTAAACCTAGGAGTGTCTTACTTCTGATTGACCTGACAGTGTATCATTAGAACCACTCCTTGGCAAACATTAGCCAGCCCTGATTGCTGTACATTTTAATGAAGGGGTGGTTAAATAATTTTTGACTTCTCCCTAGGCAGGACTAATCCCCATGGCATTAGCCAAGGAAAGAGGACTGGCTTTCAGAGGCTGCTGATCATGCCCCTCTAACATTCAAGGACTGCTAACACCCTATAGGCCCAACTGACTTTACAACCCTTGGCTAGAAAAATATAAGCCATCTCAATCAGTATTTTTTTTAGATTAGGTCAGCCCAAACTTTGATTAGGAGAATCAAGGATACAAGAGTCATTCCCCCAGAGGGGTGGGGCTTAGCTAGAGCTGGCTCTGTTCATGGGGTAAATAGCCAAGACCAAAGTAGAGGGAGTGTTGGTGCGTGATTTTCTACTTGCAGATTTGTGCGCTCAATTCAGCCTCTGAAGCTGAAATGCAACAAAGTATGCATCAGTTCTCTGCTTCTTGTGCTAATTTTGGCCGAACAACTAACACCAAGAAAATACAGGCACTCCATCATCCACTACCACACCATCCATTTATGGAACCATCAGTTATAGCAAGATGTTCTGAATACTATAGTTAACTTGACTTACCTTAGTAGTGTACTTTCCAGGGATGTACAAAAGCTAGGGTCCCTGCCCAGGTGGATGCCTTGGGGGCTGGGAATAATTGCTTTACTCAGTTATTTCAGAAACACCTGGACCTGCAAAGGTGGGATCTGAGGAAATGAATAGATTCACAGAGAAATACTGGATATAAACAATACAATAATACAATTTCCTCAGTGAAAAGTATTATGGAGGAATACTATATTCATATATGATTCTGACTATTGGTGGATGTTTCCTTTAAGAAACACTCTTACCTGAACTAAGTGGGGGCAGTAGTAGTAGTTGTTCTTTATACTCAGAGGACTAAAATTACATCACTACGTCAGTGTCATTGTACAATGCGTCTTCTTGGGCCTGATCAGACCTATAGAAGCTTAGAAGGCTCTGCCACAGGTCAGGAACAAATAGTCCTCAGGAACATCTGGAGTGGAGATGGTTCTAAATTTGCATATCTCATGTCTCTTTTAAACTTCTGCAATTCTGCTTTACTTATAGAGCACAGCACCTTTTTGGATGTGGGCACACCATACTGGAGGGTCCTGTGCCAGTGTCTCCTATGTCTTACAATTGATTCCTAACTTCTTCAGAGTGTCCTTCTTCTGACCTCTGTGTGAGCACTTACCTTGTGTGAGTGCTCCATAAAAGTCTTTTAGGCAAACGTACTTTTGGCATTTGATGGTGGCCAGCCCATCCAAGTTGTGCTCTATGCAGTAGGGTTTGAATGCTTGGCAGTTCAGCACAAGAAAGGATCTTAGTGTCTGGTACCTTATCTTTCCAGGTGATCTTCAGAATCTTCCTGAGACAATTCAAAAGGAAATAATTGTTTCCTGTCTTGGTGCTGGTATACTGTCTGGGTTTCACAGACATAGAACAGTGAGGTCCACCGAACACCTCTGTAGACCTTCAGTTTGGTAGGCAGCTAAAACCTTTTCTCTCCCATACTTTCTTTCAAAGCCTCCCAAGCCTGAGCTAGCTTTAGCAATGTGTGTGTCAACCTCATTATCAAATGTGTACACCCCTGGAAAGTAGTACTACCAAAGTAAGTGAACTTCTCCACAGCATACAAAATTTCTCTATTTGCTATAACCAGTGGTTCCACGTATGGATGGTATGATGGTGACTGGTAGAGAAATCTATTTTCTTGATGTTAATTGTCAGGCCAAAATTAGCACAAGCTGCAGAGAATCAATCCATAATCTACTGCATCTGTCTTAGAGGCTTCATTGAGTACACAATCATCTGTGAATAAAAAGTTACACAACAATTTTTCCTCCACTTTAGTCTTGGCTTGTAGCCTTTCCAAGTTAAATTATTTATGGTCAATGTGGTAGCTGACCTTAATGGCATTTTCGTCCTTGCTGAAGGCATCTGACAACATTGCTGAAAACATCATGCTAAAAAGCATGGGAGCGAGCACACAACCTTGCTTCACTTCATTAGTGATTGAGAAAGCATGAGAGCATCATCCATTATCTGGGCAAGCATGCTGTCATGGACCTGGTATACAATACTAATGAATTTCTCCAAGCAACCAAATTTTGCCATGATCTTCCACAAGCCTTCACAACTGACAGGCCTTGGTCACAGTGACAAACACTGTGTATAGATTTCTGTTCTGCTCCTGGCATTTCTCCTGGAGTTGTCAGGCAGCAAAAACCATATCAACTGTTCTGTGTAAAAATGGTAAAATGGTGTGGGTGATGTCTTTTGACTTGTGCATAAATCACATTTAAGTGAGTCAGAGTTACTCAGTCACTGGCCTCACTCTCTCTTCTAGATGTGTCGCAGTCCAGTGATAACATGAAGTCAAGATGACTGGTGATGGTTTGGGATACAGTGGATGACCTTTGCATTTTTGATGTCTAACCAAGCCCTAAGCAATCTACAGTACCTTCACCAGCGGCATTCATGACTGTTGGAACAAATTGTTCTCATCCACCCATTCTGCCAGGGGAAGTCTTCACATGCTTGGGGTGGACATCCCCCTAACTCCTAATAGGGTTAGGCCCAGTGGTTACCCTCCACCTGGTTTAGCCTGTCTGCTGAAATGGCTTCCTAGGATGTGGCCACTGCACATGCTTTGCCTTCTTGGAGCCATTGGTGGGGGGGAGAGAGGGGGCATCAAAGGTAGAAAGCATCCCTGCTCAGCAGTCCTCATACCAGAATTACTAGTCTTCCCTGAACAGTCATATGTGTCATCATTTATTAAGGAATAACCTGGATGAGGGTTCTGCAAGGGTGAACAGCCTTATTTATAGAGGAAGTAGAGGAAGCTCTTGTTTTTTGAAGAGAGACTTGGGATCCCAAGACTTGACTTTGAGATTTGGCTCTTCCATTTATTATGTGACCTTTGACAACTTATTTTGCTGGACCTTAGTTTCTTTATCCATAGGATGGGAAGTCTGGACTGATAATTTCTTAATTCCTTTGAAGTTCTAATATTTTACATTCTAAGGAACTGAGGAGAACAGGACAGTGCTGAATCATGAGAAAGGGAAGTGTCATTGAGGAGGGGCTAGTGTATTAATAAGATCATTGTAGAACATCTCTATCCCATTCATTCTTTCATCCTTTCTCTTTCATTCCTTCTCCCTCCTTTCCTTCACTTTACACCCTAAGACTCCAGTTTCCCCATGTGTGACTTTCCAGGGAAATAATGAAAAGGACATTTTCAAAACACTTTAGGATCCTCAAAATGTAGGTGCGTAAGGATTCAAAATTGAAAGGGTTATGAGAGGTCATCTAGTCCATTCCTCTCTTAAAAAAATAAACAAGGGGTCAGTTAGATGATTCAGTGAGTAGAGCACTGGTCCTGGAGTCAGGAGGGACCTGACTTCAAATCCAACCTTAGGCACTTGACATACTCGTGTGACCTTGGGCAATTCATTTAACCCCAATTGCTTTGCTTTCCCTCCTCCAAAAAAATAAAATAAACAAGGGCATAGATACCCAGAGGGGAGAAGTAACTTGCTCAATGGCACCTAGATATTAAGTTGTAGGGTCAATATTTGAACCCAGGTCCTCTGACATTAAAGCCAGATTTATCCCAACCATTTAGAGTGCACTCGCACTCTGTACCAAACCACAATGGCTGGCAGGCAGTTAGGTAGGTAGATTTAAAACCATGAGGGACTTTATAGGATTTCTAGTTCATCCACCATTTTACAGATAAGAAAACTGAGACCAAGTGAAAGAAGGAAAGAAAGAGAGGGAGGGAGGGAGAGAGGGAGAGAGTAGGGGGAAGGATAAGAGGAGGAGAAAAGAGGCAAGGTGAAGAGAAGAGATGAGAGAAGAGGAGAGAGGAGAGGAAAAGGGAGGAGAGGAGTGAGAGGTGAGGGGAGAGGAGAGAAGAGGAAAGGAGAAAAGAGGGAAGGAGAGGAGAAGGGAGGAGAGGAAAGAAGAGGACAGAAGAGGAGAAGGGAGAGAGGAGAAGAGGAGAGGGGAGGGAAGCAAAAGAAAGGGAGAAATATTTCTGTAAGATTCCTTCTCATCAGACTCCACCATTTCTTTCCAAATCACCTTATAGCCTTGAGAAACTGAGGAGTGAGGAGTTTCTTCCTAGCTAGGGGTTGGAAAGTTGAGGCAGAGACTAGAGACTTCTCTGGGTTTCTTACTTTATGCATTTAGAAGCCAGCTCCAGGCTGGCAAGCCTGGCATATTTGAACCAGTTGGAGGGGCTTCAAATATCGAACAAGTGACAGATGGCATCTGCTGCCTGAGGATGAGAATGGCAAGATTCAGAAAAACTCATTACCAGTCAGTTGGCCAATAGGTGATGAATCTTCTTGACCATGACAAAGATACAAAGAGATCTGGATTTCTATATATCCCCCTTCTGAGTGCACAGTGATGGTGATAAGTGGTGGAAAAGGGCAGGGCTGTGAAAAGGACACTGGAGTTTCCTTTGGAGTCAGAGAATCTGGAGTTCAGAGGTGGTTTTGTCACTTACTTTGTCACACATAGGTGTGGCCTTGATCAAGGGGCTTTATCTCTTTGGGCTTCTGTTTCTCTATCTATAAAATGAAGTGTTGAATTATTCACCTTTTAATGTTCCTTCCAAATAATTCTTCAATCAAAGTAGGTTGCTTATGGGCTTTAAAGATTAATGGGGATCATAGATCCCATAGATCTAGGACCTAAAGAGGCCTCAGAGGACAGTTTGTCCAAGCTTCCAGGAAGCTGAGTGATGTAGTGAATAGAATACTGGACTTGGAGTCAGGAAGATCTGAGTTCAAATGCCACTTCAGGTACTTTACTAGCTTTGTAACCTTGGGGCGAGTCACCTAATCACTCTCAGCCTCAATTTCCTTTTCTGTAAAATGGGGATAACAATAGATAGTACCTATCTCACAGGATTTTTGTGAGGAGAATAGGAGATTCAATTTGTAAAAAACGCTAGTAAACATCAGCAAACCTTTTAAGTGCTATAGAAATTATAATTAATATTATTATTGCTTTAAATAAAGACATAAGCACAGGGACCCATGGTCACGCAGCTAATCATGGTAGAATCAGGGCTCAAACCCAGGCCCTCCAAGGCTCTTTCCACTGCACCACACACCGTATGGCATGAAGTAATGCCAGGCCTGCAGTTGTAAGACCTAGGTCTGAATCCCAGCAGGACAATTTACCAGCTGCGTGTTCACAGGCAAGGCCCTTCATGCCTCTGAGCCTGATCTGTACAAATGAACAAAATAACAGCAATGCTTTGTGCCTAATAGGGTTGTTATGAGGAAAGCACTTTATAAACCTTTTAAGAGAGTTTTATGGGCTATACTTATTATTACTCTTTCATTCATTTTGTGACAGATGAAAAACCCAAGGGACAGTTTCTTTGAATAATCAATTTATTAATTAGACTAGATAATATTTAATTAATTGATGATCAGTGATGGTATCTCTAGGTAACCAAAGACAAAACCACAGAGCGGTTGAAAGTCTTAATATACTTTTGGAAAAGGGGGTGCCCCTGACAAGTAAAAATCAGCTCTGATTGGAGGATGTTTTCATGAGGAGAAGAGCTTTAAGTCTTCAACTGCCCCTGCTGAGAATGCAGCTTGATCATGTGACTTAACCACTTCCAGCAAACTGGACAAATCCATCTCCACCCAGACCACTGTGGTTCGTTTTCTCTTTCATGACTTGGGTCACCCTCGATTTGGGCAATCTCATGTATCAACCTTGTCCTTCAGGGACAGGATGACTGACCTACAGGGGCTGGTCCCTGAATGAGGAAATAATGAGAAAAAGTCTTAATCCTAAAGTAATAGATGGTTGTTAATATAATAGCAAAATAATAATTTCTCTTAATATCCTATTTTTAAGTTTAATTTATAGTAAACTATTGAGAAAGTGGCTAAAATTGATTTCTTTAAAAAAATTGAATCAAAGTGTAAGCCTATCTTTTAGATACTTAATGAAAGCATATTTAAGTATTATTAGGTGTTATTACTATTGTTTCTGTTGATATTGTTGGAAACTTTGAATCATAGACTTAGCACTTGAAGATGGAAGGGACACAGGAGGAGAGGGGGAAGATCCAAAGGAGGGGACAAGAACAGCAGCCTAGCAAACTGGTTGCTTAGAATATAGTAAAACTCCAGGGTACATATATGTATCCATTAGATTGATACAGTCCCTAGGATTTCATTCAGCTGCAAAACTCCTTGCAAAGTTCTGAGCATGAGAATTAGCCCAGTTGGTGAGGGAGACCCAGGAAAGGAATGAAGGCTGAAGGACAGCTTCTCCAGATGTTTGCTTCAGGGACCTCTCTCTGTACGAAGGAGGGAGGGACAGAGAGAGTCGGGTAGCAGCAGCTCCCTGCCACTCTGTCTGGAGGGGCCCAACTTGGGAGAGCTGAATGACCTTTAAAGAGAAGACAAGCCTTTTTCAATCAAACAGACATAGCAGCCTTAATGAGAGCCAGTCCTGAGAGGCAAGGCATTGGGGAACACCTGTCTGGACTGATGCAAATATAATCCAGGGGCCAAAATGAGGTGGGAGGGAAGGAGGGAAGTTCTATTGGCCTGTGGCTGGTGGGGGGAGGACAACTGGGGAAGGATAAATGGAGGAGTGAACAAACAGCTTAAGGAAAATCAGCTGCACCTTAATTGTCATCCAGGCAGTGACAACCCTGCTCTTTTGGACTCTCTGGTACTTTCTCACTGTGCCCAAACCTGTCTACTGAATACTGAAGATACAGTGAAATTAAAATTATGAAGTATTCTACCCCTGCTCTTTTCCTTCCTGTCCTTCTCACCTTGCATTTTTTTTAAAGGGAGTTGTGTGCTCTAATAAAAAATAACTTATACATGTATTATATATATATGTATATATATATGCACACACATATTAAATTTGTACATATATGTGTAGGCATATATCGACACATATACTTTAGTGGGTCATGCCTTCCTTCCTTCCTTCCTTCCTTCCCTCTCTCCTCCCTTCCCTCCTTCCTTTCTGCCTGCCTGCCTACCTTGGTACTTCAGTTTTCTTGTTTATAAAATAGCAGTGGGGTGATCTAGATGGCTTCAATATATTATGTCTTAAGATTGACAAAGTATTTTCCTAACAACAATTCCATTGGGTAGGTGATAAAAATGATAATAGCTCACACTGATATATCTCTTTAAAATTTATGCATTATCTCTTTGGATCTTCATAATCCAGGTGGAGTAGTTAGTATAGGCATTGTTACCATCATCATACAGGCAAGGATGTGGAGGCTGAGAGGAGCGACTTGGCCACAGTTGTATAGCTAGCCCCATAGACAAGTCTCTTCTAGCCTCAAACTCAACTCTTGCCGCTGGGTTAGAAGGCAGGAGACTTGGTTTCTAACTTGGCCCATTTCCATCCCTGACTTGCGCCATGATCTTGAACACATCGGTTGACCTCTCTCATTTTTAGTTTCTTGGCCTATAAAATGAAAAATAACGATACTATATCTTCCTTCCAAAGTTGTGTCTTGGGTTACAAGAAATTATAGATAGGAAGCAGTTTTAGTGATGGGGAAACTTCCCTAATTCCTCCCCATCTCTCAGTGTGAGGGATTATGGTTAGGAAAATCAAATGAACTAGGGAAACTGAAGTAGCAAGTAGTAATTTGGGAGTGATGAATGGCTTTTAGTTGCCAGAACCCAAGCAGACTATCCATAACGGATGGAGAGGAGGGAGAAGGGAATGCCAGTCAAATGACATCTGGGTAGGTAAGAGGAGTTTAGAATGAGGATACAAAAGCAACAGGGGGAGCTTGCCCCTCATATTGGCTCAGCCCCTTTTTAGAGACACAGCACCCCTGCTTTTACTAGAGCAGGAGAAAATTCTGAATGGAATTAGGAGAGAAGAATTTTTTCTCCTTTAAATGTCTGCCTAGACATCTTCTATGTCTTTTGCTTTCTGTTGTTGGTGTTACAATGACTGGTTTGCTTCGAAGGTAACCTTCCTCTCCCTCCACCCTCAACCTCCCTTCCTCAAATCTACCTCCTTCAGAAAGTATCCCAAGAGCAAGTGTTCTTTTAAAATCAGCTTCATCCATCAGATCCTTTGACCTTTTACCATTCTTCCTTTTCCCATGTAGGCATTTCAGAAGAACCTTTGACTGCTGTTAGAGTATGAGCCTTTGAAGGCACCTAAGGTCATAGGATCATGAAATGTAGAGCTGGCCAGGACTACAGAGATCGTCTAGTTGAACCCTTCACTTTAAAAATGATGAATGATACCAGTTTTGTCTTCAATCACCTGGAGAAACCACTGACCATCAATTTATTGATTATTATCTAGCCTAATTAATAAATTGATTATTCAAAGAAACTGAGGTGAAGTGACTTTTCCAAGGTTACATAGGTAGGAAGCAGAAGAGATAGAATTCTGTACAGAGGTTGGTAAATAGCTATGTTCCATCTTCGCTGAGCACAGAGCTAGGGGATATAGACTCAGGCTGCAGCAGAAGGGAGTTTTAAGAGAACTAAAATAACTTCATGACTGTGATTGTCATAGGCCTCTCTCTGCTCTTGAACTCCTCTAACCTTCCCAACTAAGGACATCTCATCCTAGGACCTGTGCATGTCCCTAAGAAGGAGGACTGTAAAACCCTAGCCCATGTTAAGAACTGTCCCTCCTCTTTCTTTCCCTGCCTTCTCAGCTCAAGTCCCAGCTTCTGCAAGAAGTCCTCTCCAATCCTTTCTCATGATGATATCTTCACTCCTTCACCAATTTGTCTTGCATATAACTTGTTTGTACATAGTTGTTTGTATTTATCTTTCTCATTAGACTGTGAGCTTCTTGGGAGCAAAAATTGGATTTTGCCTTTCTTTGTATCACCATATAATGCCTGGAATAAAGTAGGTGTATAATAAATGCTTATTGACTTGATTTAACCCAATAGATTGCTAGCCTGATATCAAGTATGTTATGACTTTTTGTCCCAGTTCTAATAAATAGACTCTTGACTTGTTCTACTGGTACCACACCCTGCATAGTATGTATAATAAATGCTTATTGACTTGATTTAACCCAATAGATTGCTAGCTTGATATCAAGTATGTTATGACTTTTTGTCCCAGTTCTAATAAATAGACTCTTGACTTGTTCTACTGGTATCAAACCCTGCATAGTACCCCCATCCTAATACTTGGGTTCTTGCTTTTTTCCCTTCCTATCTCTGCCAGGTCTAAGATTCTATGTTGGTCCCTTGTCCAGTAAAACAAATTCCCCCAGGAGTGGGCTTCTTCCTTGCATTACTCATTCTTTCAAGGACAACATTCTGCTCTGAAACCCAAGCCACCGTGGCTAGATCCCATTCCTGCATTCAGATCTCCCTGATACTGTCCATCTACTTTGACCTTCTCCTACTGACTTCTGAAGCCTTCCCTAGTTGCTTGGTCTGCACAAGTGGCTCTTTTTTGTATCTAGGCCCCAGACATCTCCGTTATGGTCCATCCTGTTGCCAACCAAGCCTCAGGAACGATAATCAGAACTGTTCATTATTGGAATGACTTATTAAAAAGGATGTCACATGTTTCTCTGGTGGTCTTCCACCTAAGCAATATTAGCTCCCAGGCTAATGAGAAGAAAGTGGCCTGGGTGTTCATTTCAGTTCCCTTCAAGCGCTGGGATACTACAAATGTATTTCCAAATGAGACATTTCATGATAAAATTGCATACAAGATTTATATAGGCAGCTTCCTCCCTTCCTGTCTCCCAGCCCCCAGGAAAAACCAATATTCAGAAATGAGAACTAACAACACAGAAAATTAAGAGTGGTTATTCTCAGAACAAAAGTATTCTTCATTTAACTTGAAAAAAACCACATCAGGGTCCATCTTCCTCTAGAATTTTGGATTCCAAACTTTTTTCATCATGAACTCTTATCAGTAAAAAAATTTTAGTACATACCTCCAATATGTGTATGATGATTTTTAAAAATATTTTTACCCTTATTTTCTGTCTCTTAAATCAACATATAATTATCTCAAGTATTTCCCCCCATTCCTTCCAGAGAGTCATCCTATGTGACAAAAAGTATTTTTATAGAGAGATTGATACATTGAAAAAGTCTGAAAACATGCTAGATGCAACAACTCTGGACCTCCCACCTTCATGAAGTGTAGGTTGGGGGTGTCTTCTCATCTCTCTTCATTTGGGTCCTGCTTGATTTTTATACTTTTGTTACATTTACTTTTGACTTTTTGGTGTGATGTAGTTCTTTCCTTTTATATCATTGTAGTTAATGTGTACATTGCTTTCTTGACTCTGCTTATTTCATTCTGCAACAGTTCATATAAAGCTTTCCATGCTTCCTTATATTCATCATACAAATAACTTTTATAACACGGTACTATTCCAGTCATGTACTACAGTTTGTTTAGTCATTACCCAATCAATGGGCATCTACTTTGTTTCCAATTTTTAGCTATCACAAAAGGTGCTGCTATAAACATTTTGGAGTATGTGGAGATTTTTTCTTATCAATGGCTTACTTGGGGTAAATCCCAGTGATAGAATCTCTTTTATGGGCATTTTAGTCACTTTATTTGCATGATTCTGAATTGCTTTCCAAACTAGCTCTACTATTTCACAGTTCTACCAACAATGTACTACTGTGCTTATCCCTCTACAGTATCTCCAATATTCACCATTACTATTTTGTTTTCATTTTTGCCAATTTGCAAGGTATAAGGTGAAAGCTCAGGGTTATTTTGATCTGTATTTCTCTAGTTATTAGTGATTTGTAGCATTTTTTTCATGTGGTTGCATTTTGCAGGGATTTTTTAGAATTATTTGTTCATAACCTTTGATCAGAAATTTATTAATGACTCTGTCCTCTATATTTTATTAATTATTATTTATTATTATTAATAATAATCATTAATTAATATTAATCTATATATGTTGGATACCAAGCTTTTATCAGAGAAATTTTGTACATTTTTTTACAGTTTGACCACTTCTTATTATAAGTACATTAATGTTGTCTGTTCAGGAACTTTGAGTTTAAAGGAATCAAAGTTATCTAAAAGTAATCTTTTGTAATTCCCTCTGTCTCTTGATTGGTTAAGAATACACCCCCTACTCATTGCTGTGTGAGTATATGATCTCTTTCTCTTCTATGTTTTTAAAGTATGATCTTTAATATTACATTCATATATCCATTTGGATTTATTGTGGAACATAGTGTAAGGTGTTGGTTTAAGCCTAAATTCTGCCAGAATGTTTTTCTGATTTCCTAGCATTTTATTCCATTAAAGAGATTTTTTCCTATACTTTATCTACCTTATTCAACGCTGATTATTGAGTTCTTAATTTTTGAATCTCTTTTGTCTAATCTGTTCTCTATGCTTTAACCAATACCAGATATTTTTGAAGACTGCTGCTTCCCAGTTTAAGATTTGGAAGTACTATTCCCCCACCATCCCTATTTCTTTACATGTGTATAATATTTTATCAATTATATACCTTACTGTTGTACTAATAATTTAAAAATTAGAAATAAGAAAGGGATGACATAAAGATGAATAATATTTGGTCCTAGAGTCAATAAAAAATCATTGGAGATTTTTGAGTAGGGGAGTGACATAGTTAGACCTACCTGTTAAGAAAGCAGTTTTGATAGTTGTATGGAGGTTGGATTGGAGAAAGGAGAGAACCGAGGAAGGCAGACCAATTAGAAGTTATCACCATAGTCAAGATGAGAAGTGATTAAGATGTGAACTTAACCTTGTGCATAGAGAGAAGTCGTTGGATGAAAGATGTTGTGGAGGTAGCAATGAACAAATTAGAGGCAGCTAAGTGGTTCAGTAGATAGAACTCTGCTCCTGGAGTCAGGAAAAGCTGAGTTTAAATCTGACCTCAGATACTTACTAGCTATGTGACCCAAGTAAGTTATTTAACCACTGTATTCCTTAATTTTTCCCATCTATAAAATGGGGGTGATTATAATAATGTCTATTTGCCAAGATTGTGAGGATCAAATGAGTTAGAGCACTTTGCACAAATGCTGAAATGTGGGATGGGAAACCAAGGAGAAGAGGAGGACACGGAGGTTATCAGTCTGAGTAAGTGGATGTCCTTTGGTGCCCTCCACAGTAAAAAGAAAATTTGCAGGAAGTAGTTTGGGGTGATGGTGGAAAGAAGATAGTTTAATGCAAAAGCATCAAACAACATGGCAGGTTGTTTGCATGTGTCCCACAACACTCCTGAGTATAGCCAAAACCAAATCAAAATATAATTGAGAAACATTTAGTAAAATAAATATCAATACAATAAACATAGATATTTAATATGTGGTTTTCCAAGTCAATATATGACTATTTGAGTTTGACACCAGTGGTATCATGGGATCTATGGTGTAGATTGCAACATAGCCATGCCTGCTCACCCCATGTAACTCACTGTATCCCACTGAAAATGAAAAAAGGAGTGGGGTAGAGCTTTTTTACAAGCCACTGTCCTGGAGTCCAGAGCCAGGCAAAGGAGGGCAGAAGCAGCAGAGGGGGTAAACTTAGGAAGGGATTGGGAGGTGGTGTTAGGCTACCAGGGGTAAAAACAGTAGTGCGATTGTGTTGGAGACAAGCCCCACATTGGCTGACTTGGCAAGGATAGGATGAGACCCAACTTCCCATCCTCTAACTGGTCACTTGGAGATGCAAGGCTCTCACTTTGAAGAGCACTGCTCAGAGTATTGCTGTATTTTAAATACTATTAGTTCCTTGATGAAAGGACTGAAAGGCAGAGAAACTCACATCAAAAGACCAGAGTATTAGGGAATGTTATTAACTGAAGATAAGGTCTCTTTGGGGGTGGGGGAAATAGTTCAAGTAGACAGGAAATCAGGAGATATGGGTTCAGACTTCGGCTTTCACCCTAAGCAGCATGACCATAGACATGCTCCATCACCAGTCTGAACCTCAATTTCTCCACTGTAATGGGAATAATAGTAACTTTCACTCTCTACCTTGTAAGGAAGTCATATGGCAGTTCACAAATATCTATGTAAATGTTAGTTATTATAATCGGTATGTTATTGGTTAGTTATAATAACTGTTATATTGATATTGTAATTGGTATGAGTGAGACACCTGTTTGGAAAGTAGGGATGATTGCATGATTTCAAAGACCATTTGGGATTTGCCTCCTTAGGTCAATGGAAAGAAAATTCCCTTAACCAGGAGTTAGAGCCATCATGTAGTAGTTATAAAGAGAGCTTCTAACAGAGGCCTTTTAAAAAAATGTTTCAAAGCACAAATAGCACCCAGAAAGTTGATTTCAATTAAGCATATATTTACTGAGTGCCTATTGCTAGGTGCAAAGTAAGAAAAGGGAACAAAGGAAGGGAAAAAGCATTTATTAAACACCTGCAATATCCCAGGAACTCTGCTAAGCACTTTACAAATACATGATATGATCCTCACAATAACCCTGCGAAGTGGGTATTATTAGTATTCCATTTTTACAGTTGAGGAAACTAAGGAAGACAGAGGTAAAGCACTTGCCCAGGGTCACACAGTCAGCAAATGTTAGATTTTAATTCAGTCTTCCTGATTCTAGGCCCAAACATTCTGACCACTGCACCACCCAGCTGCTAAGGAGGGATCCAGTATATTATAGTGAAAAGTCATTTTTCTGAAATGAAACTTGGTTTAAACTTTATCTCTGACTCCTGTGTGATTTTTGGAAAGTCACCTAGCTTTCCTGGGCCCCAGTTTTTTTCCTTTATAAAATAAAGGACATTGGACAAGAGGGCCTTGGAGGTACTTTCCAACATGATAGCTATGGTCCTGTAAACCTACTACTATTCAAGAAATACTGATTTAATATGTATTTATTGAGCTTCCTCCATGAGCACAGTGCTGTTAGAAGCGCTGTATTAAATCTAAGAGGATTATAAAACACAGTCTTTGTCCTCAAGGAACTTAAAATTTACTTAAAAATTTAAACACTTGAAACAATCAGGGAACTAACCCAAAACACCTATAAAGTGATATTGTCTGATACCCGTTAAGACCCACTTTTAAACCCAAGTCAAACATCAATGATGTAAATTCCTATTTCCTTGAAATAAGGTAAGGAAAGAATTATAAAAGATGCCTTTATCAGAAATTTTAGGCTGGTGGGGAGAATAGTGGAATTAGGAGAGCTGATTTCTAATCTTGGATCCTTTGCTGCTAATCCTCAGAACCTTGGACAGATCCCCAATACATTTGATTCCTTCTATATTCTGCCAGTTTCAAAAGGCTGACAGGAATAGAAGTGAAACCACTAGCCCCAGTCCTCATGTATCCACACTACTTGGGAGTTGGAAGTGACTTGAGAGATCATCTTGTTTAAGTTTCTTAATTTACAAATGAGAAAATGGAGGCCTAGGGAATTGAAGTAGAAAGAGCATTAAACTTGGGGATCAGAAGACCTGGGCGAAATCCCGGCCCTATTACCATGTGACTAAGGGCAAATCATGTAGGTAAAATGAGGGAAATAATTCATGTACCTCCCTCCACACCTGCCTCATAAGGTTGTTCTAAGGAAAGCATATTATACATATTCAGGTACTATATGAATGTAATTTATTATTATTGTGAAGCAACTTATTCAACACCATATAACTAGTTAGTAGAAGAGCCAAGACAAAAACCCAAGTCCATCCTTTACATCAGGTTGCTTAAGGCCTTTAGAGCTTCATGTAAATTAAAGATGTTAGTACAATGGCAATGATTGACACAGACTATTCCCAGCCCTCACCTCTTACCTCAAGATAAAATTTACCCTCACTTGCCACTTGGACAGAAATGAAAGGTTTGCCAGAATTCAGATAGCAGGCATTGTTCCTGCCCAGAGGCAAAGCTTTTCTGCTCTTTGACACCTTTGATGAGAACTAATGCAAGCAGCCTCAACAATCTACCCAGGGCTCATCAGAATAAACAAAGAAATGGAACTTAGTTCTCCTTGGCAGTTTCCTTACTTAGGTGGTACATAACAAGACCTACATTAGTCAAACCAGGATTAGGAACTTCCTTAATATAAATAGCTCCTAGTTGTGTTTTCAATGTATGTATATTGTTGTTGAGTTCTTTCAGTCATGCCTTACTCTTTCTTGACCCCCTATTTGGGGTTTTCTTGGCAAAGATACTGGAGCGCATTGCTATTTCCTTCTCCAGCTCATTTTACAGATGAAGAACCTAAGGAAACAGGGTTAAGTGACTTGCCCAGGGTCACATGGGTAGGAAGTATCTGAGGGCAGATTTGAACATAAGGAGATGAATTTTCCTGATCACCCAACACTCTATCCATTCTGTCACCTTGCTGCCCTTTTAACGTATGTAGGGAAATGCAATGCAATCTCATTGATGGTGTACGTGTTCTACCTGTGGGTGAGATAGTTCACAGAGCATCCCTGAGTTACAAGATTGACACATTATTCAAGAAGTCCTCTTGACATTGCCTACTTCCATGCCAAGCAGCACTCGGCATATCCTGGATAATATAATTTACCACCATTAATCCTTTGGCATTTCGATGGATCTCTTATCAGTCAGTAAACATTCGTTAAATGTTTACTGTGTGCCAGGCATTGTTCTGTGTGTTGGGAATACAAGAACAAAAGTAAAACAATTCCTGGCCTCAAGGAGCTTACTTTCTATAAAGAAAGACATATAAATATCAAATTATATACAAAATAGATGCAAGGTGATTAG
>CM053771.1:230655697-230711180 GCA_028658325.1 Potorous gilbertii | reverse complement strand
GTGTGTATGCCTCCTTCCCCCTCCCCACACCAATACTTCTTTTATAATAACCTCTGGTTCAAGGTAAGAAGGATGCTACAGGTTGCTCTGTTGCTTGGTCCACTGGTTGCTTTAGTGAGGATTAAACTGTCACACCCAGGTTGCTTGGTAACTGATCCAGACGATATGTGTTGGTGTGTATCTGACGCTTAATAAAGGCCCATCCTGTGATGGATCCTGCACTGTCCCTCTCCTGGTGTTATGCTCCCTTGGATTCTTTGTCCTTAAATCAGAATTGCAGCTCAGTCTTCTGCCTGTGGAAGGTGGAGAGGGCTGGATACAGGGCCATCCGAGTCAGGCTCTGTCTCTGCACCCAGAGTAAAGTGGTAGATGATGGTGACATGTGGATCCAAAAAAATGCCAATTTCACAAATGGAACACTGCCTTTATGCAAATATGGCACTACTGACCCACAGCCATCCATAAAGAATGAACTCAGAATTGTTTTTTTTTTTAGTAGTGGGGTTAGGTTTGTAAATTAAAAAATGTAAACCATATGGCAGGAGGGCATATTTAACCTACTTCATAGAGCCACTCATTTTTTAATGATTTTATCATGTTCATAATTGTCAGGGCCCATTGCTGAGACTAAATAGACTTTGGAAAAGAATTAGATGACTCAGTCAGTGCTGGAAACAATAGGCATTTTTATTTGGCATATATAAGGAAAGGTATAAAAGAGAAGACCATGTGACTTAACTAGAGACACCCAAGGAAGCCAGGAAGCAGGAACAACATGGAAAGGGTACTAGAGAAACCCAATGAATTCTTCACATTGAAGCCAAGTCTGCAATACCTACCAACTAGAGGAGGCCCTGAACTCTAGGGTTGAAACTAATATTTCTATGCTACAGCTCTCACACTAGGCTAGGGACTAATATCTCCAAAGATGGACTGGGAAGTAGCTGGGAAGGGATAAAACTAGGGGTTCACTATTGTCTTGAGGTTATGGCAGGGTGAAGAAGATCATGATAGTCTAGGACTCCTCTGTCCATGCTTCAAGGCGATGTACTCAGCTTGTGGGTTATTGCCACTTGTGGCTTCAAAATAACTTGGGCATTCTATAGAGCAAAGAGGGCAACTAGTTGGCACAGTGTGGATAAGGGAGTCAAGAAGACCTGAGTTCAACTCTGGCCTCAGACACTTTCTAGCTGTGTGATCCTGAGCAAGTCACTTAAACTATTTGCCTCAGTTTCCTTATCTGTAAAATGATCTGGAGAAGAAAATGGCATAACCACTCCTGTATTTTTGCTAAGAAAACCCCAAATGGGGTCATGAAGAGTCACACAACTGAAACAATTCGACATCTATAGAGTGGACAAGTCTTACTCAAACCAGTCTGATTGGTTTTCCACAGGTAGAGAGGTACAAATACCACAAAAATAGAAGCTTCCACACATGGAAGATCCAGATTTGAGGAATGAAAGGGGTTTTTTTTGGAGGGGTAGGGGAGTGTCCATTAAAAGCAAAGAGCAGGAATAAATGTTACCAGGCAGGAGGAGAAAACATGTCTAGGAATGAATAGCATGTTGGGCTGAGAAAGATTAGGCTAGAAAAAAGAGGTTTTTCCAAAGTAAAACAATTGTCTGTATTTCAGATTATATAGCCAAATACAAATGAGGCTGATCCATTACTTAAAACAGGCTCTTTATATTCTTGTAACAAGCTCTCTATTCTGCCTTCCTAGTTCCTCAAACCAATGGCTTACATTTCGAACATGGATGACTATGGTTGATGATGTGGTCTGTGGTATTTGAGCTGAACAAAGTTACTTGGCCAACTCTGGATTTAAATCCAGAAATTAATCATTCAATCAATCCAAAAGCATTTCTTAAGTGCCTACTGGGTGTTAGGATTTGGGCACCCAAAGACAAAAATGAAATGATCCATGTGCCCAAGAAGCTTACCTATTCTACTGGGGGAAACAACTTAAACATAAATAAATATATGCTATACATGTACTCAAAATATCGTTAACAAGTTGACCTAAGCAACCCTAGATAGACAGTTTCCTGTCATTACTCTAGGCACTTACTGAATCTACTTTAAAAAGGATCCACCAGGGAACAAGGGCTTGGCAACCTTTTAAAATGTGATGTGCTGAAGATCTGACCTCTTTCCATTAGCCATGTGTATATGTTTTGTGGGGGGAGAGAGGAGCTGAAGGAATAAACAGATACTGATTGTATGCTAATGAAAATGGGGGATATGCTATAGCCCTCATCCCTATGCCTTGGGCTAGTATAACCTAGTAGGGTCAATACTTTCTGAAGAATATCCTCTTGTTTCCTGCCAGGAACCTGAAGCATCAAGGTTCTATTCCTGCCCCCTGTCCCTATTCTGTGTGAGCAATCAATCATTCAGTAAGCATTTAGTAAACACCTACTATGTGCCAGGCACCATGCTAGACACTAGAGATAAAAATTCAAAACTTCAACAATTCCTGCCCTCCAGGAACTTAGATTCTGTTGGGCAGATGATGACACAGTAGTCAAGCAAAATGACAGATTCACACACTTGGTTCCCTCTTATCCCTTCTCCAGTCTTTTGATCAACTTATCCCACAGACAGCAATGTGGTAGAATAGAAAGAACACTACCATTAGAATCAGGAGAGCTGGGCTCAGATCTGGGTTAAAATACTTGACTAGCAATGTGGCTTTGGATGAATCACTTCACTGCTCCGTTCTTCAACCTCCTATCTCTTATATGGAAATAATGTATAAAAACCACCTGCCCCACAGAGTTATTGTGGGGAAAGTGAATTGTGAAGCCCCAAGTGTTATCTAAATGGGAACTCTTGCTGGTATAGAGTGGAAAGGGCTCTTCCACTGGATTAGAAGTTGGGAGAATTAATCTCGGCTCTACTGTAAACTCACTATGAGATTCTCATGTATCATTTCACCTCTGTGAAGCATCTTAAGAGCAGGGATTGTTGGTTTGGGGGTTCTCTTTTTATGTTTTTTATTTTTATTCTTTGCTTTGGTCTATACAAAAAAAAACACCAATAACCAAAAACTTACAGAGATTTTAATCAAACTCTTAGTTCTTGCTCCCCTCAGCTTCCCCTACCACTCTCAAGCAGGGCAGTGGGGAGAATGAAACAGGAAGAGGGAAGAAACCCACACCATATACCAGAGAGGGTCGGTCAAGAGTATGAGTTGCTTTTCCAGGGTCAGAGTGGTTAGATGGGGAGGGGTGGGAGGAGAGAAGGGGCTGTGCACTGAAATCTCTTTATCAGGTAAAAAGCCAATTCAGTATCTTGGAGAGAAAAGCAGAAAGTCTCCCAGATGGAGATGACTCTCTCTCTCTGGGCCATTCCATGTGGTCTGTCCCTTTATTTTTCAGAGTCTTTGGAATAGAGAAACTTTGAGTTTCTCAAGTTTGAGTCGTATACTCTGGGCTGGGGATCAGGAGGGAACTGGAAAAAGCAAATTCAGAAATCAATACAAACCAAAGCTTCCCCAGGCTCCAGACTACCTGCACTGAGAGTTTGGAAAGGCGGAAAGATGCCTGAGTGATTGAACCAGGGGCAGGTCATTGAGGCAGAGTAATGGAGAGGTGGCATATATATATTAAAGCTTCAGGAGCCAGAGAAGGGAGATAAAGTCCCCCTGGCACAGGGCTGGGGAGGAGGGGCAGGGTGTCAGGCCTTATACCCCACAGCACTCATACACACAGAGAGAGAGAGAGAGAGGGAGAGAGAGAGAGAGAGAGAAAACTCAAAATTAATTAAAACCCTAAAGAAGAGAACCTCTTATGGGCTTGGGCAAGTGAAGTACCAGCCACCCAGCATGGTCGTCTGCTCAGGAACTTTCTATCTCAGTCACTCACCTGGAGTTAGCCACTTAAGGATCAAGAAGGATACCATGAGTGAGGGGCTGAGCTAGGCTAGCATAGGGTCAGCAGTAGAATAAGGAGGCCAAAGACCATCACTGTAGGTGTTGATGGGCGGGAGTTCTCTTTTGTTCTTTTTTTTCTGCCCTTTTTTGTGTTATGGTACTATACAGTAGGTGTTTAATAAATTCATTTTCACGGATTCTGGGTCTCATTTTCCTCATCTGTAAGGTGAGAGATTTGGACAAGATAGTCTTTAAGATTTCTTGAGGCTCTAGATTATGTGATTAACCTCCCCTTTCTACCTCTTAATCATGGCTCAGAGTCCCCCTCATTAAGGAAGCCTTCCTAGATTATTTACAATCCATTGCCAATACATCAATCCAATGTGTGATATACTCTTCCATTTCAGTGCCATTTTGTGTTGATATACTTCTGTTAGTTTCATGTTGTGGGGAACCTGTCTTATCTCCCCTGTTCTTCTCAAGGCTTTGAGTTCCTTGAGAGGAGATAGGGTACCTTTGCCCTTCTCTTCATACCTCCAACACATAGCCATGGACCCTGGAGGCACTCAGTCAACAACTGATTTACTCAAGTCCTTTTCTATAGGTGGGCATTCACTCTGATCATCATCTCCTCTTACACGGCCAACCTGGCAGCCTTCCTGACTGTACAGCGCATGGATGTGCCCATTGAGTCTGTGGATGACCTGGCTGACCAGACAGCCATCGAGTATGGCACAATTCATGGAGGATCCAGCATGACCTTCTTTCAAGTAAAGCTTGCTCTTTTACTCAGTCTTTGGGGTTTGGCAGAGGAAAAAGAAGGTGGAATAAAAGTAAGATGATTCCTGGAGATGAGAAGTATCTTTCCTTAGCCTTTACCTGCTCCTGCCATGCCTTTTTCTAACATCCAGTCTAGAAACCTCAGGGGCTCAGATGATACTTGCCCAAAAGAATAGTCAATCCTGAAACAAATTCTGAAAGATCAGAAAAAGCTCCTTGATAGAGGTAAACTCGATGCTCTGATCCTTGACCTGATAAATCCATAGGAGCCTTAGACAGAGACCTATTATATACCCTCCCTCACCCCCAACAGGGTCCTCACCAAAGTCCTGAACCCAGAGTTCTGCCTGATCTCCACTACTATACTTATCCTAGTCCCACTGGAAAAGCAAATTTGCCAGTTTCTCCTTACAGCCCAGTAAGTGTCTAGCCAACCCACCAGCCAAGCAATTCATTTTCATCTCTAACCAAAGTCTAACATGACCCAACTCGCTAGTTTCCTCACAAGTCACATTGGATATTACTTTAGAGAACTGCACATTAATCAAGCGTAGAACTTGGCCAGATCCTCAACACTCTCTTCTTGCTTATTATTTGGAGAGTAGAGGCTGGTGTCTCTATGGGATTAAAGGAACAGTGTAGAGCCAAGGGTAGGTCACTTGAGTCTCCTTTTCAGGTGATATCTGTTTGGAAGTTACTGCTTAAAGCACCTTAGTTCAGTGGTTCCTACTTCACCTTAGTTCATGCCATTTGGTAATGGAGGTGCTAACACCAGAAGTCGGTTCTCACCTATCTGTATTCAGGGGCCCAGATGATGGTGGACAAGGCAACCTAAATCCCTAGGGCATGAGTTCAAAAGATTAATAATAGCAACAACGATGATACCAGTACTAATAGTGGGCAGCTCCATAGCACTTTAAGGAGCACAAAGCGCTTTACAAGAATTACACAAAAACCCTGGGAGGTTGGTGCTGCTGTCATTTCCATTTTACATTTGAGTAAACTGAAGCAGACAGTAGATAAATGGCTTGCACAGGGTCACATAGCTGGTAAGCACCCAAGGCTAGATTTGAATTATGATTCCCTATTTTTTAATCACCTACTACACGCAAGACCCTGTGCTAGATTTTTGGGATAGGAGGATGAAAAATGATGCAGTCCTTGCCCTCAAAGGGTTTATAATCTACAAGGAAGTAAAATACAATATGTACACAAGCAACTCCGGTTGGAGATGGAATGGTTAAAGGAGAGCTTCAGACAAAGTGCTCTGTGGAAACTTAAATCGGGAGAGATCCCTCTGGGCCATGGGGCACAAAAGGTTTCATGGAGGCAATAGCCTTGAAAGAAGTATTACGACTTCAATCTCACCCAAAGAGGGAGAGGGACTTTGTTCTGGGAACAGAACACAAGTGAGCAGGGAGAGGGCAGGATGAGCTCAACCAGCAAATAGGAGACTGGCAGAGTTTATAGGGGTCAGACCATAGCGCCTGCCCCCTGGATAAAATGTGAAAACATGCATCCTCTCCCAGGCCATCGCGCAAATGTATCATTGGTCTTGGTCTCCAAGCTAGACCAAGTCCAGCCAAATCTGGCAGCAGCTTCTGACCTCAGCCTGCTTCCTCCCAGTTCATCCACCTCTTA
Organism: Potorous gilbertii; assembly: GCA_028658325.1. Classification (NCBI taxonomy): domain Eukaryota; kingdom Metazoa; phylum Chordata; class Mammalia; order Diprotodontia; family Potoroidae; genus Potorous; species Potorous gilbertii. The sequence continues at coordinate 230,704,879 of CM053771.1, read as the reverse complement.
AGAATGATGAGAAGGCATGTTTGTATGTGATTTCTGTGTTGGAATAGTGGGGAACGATATTCTGACTGTTAGGGTTATTGGTCCCTGCTGGCTTCCCTCTCCCTGAAACCCATCTGATTCTTCCTTCATTACTACCACTCTCCTATGTGCTCTTTCCCCAGAATTCCCGCTACCAGACATACCAGAGGATGTGGAATTACATGTACTCTAAGCAGCCCAGCGTGTTTGTGAAGAGCACAGAAGAAGGAATTGCCCGGGTGCTGAATTCCAACTATGCCTTCCTACTGGAGTCCACCATGAATGAGTACTACCGCCAGCGAAACTGCAATCTCACCCAGATTGGGGGCCTGCTTGATACCAAGGGCTACGGGATAGGGATGCCAGTTGGTATGCAGAGATGGAAAATCCTTGTTATATAGGTTCATGCACAGAGTTAGAGGACCTAGAAACAGGAAACAGAACCTTGAAATTGGCACCTCTCAATAGGTACTGGCAGAATTAAGGAAAACATGACATTAGTCTATGGGCACAGAGAAAAGCAGGGTATGGATTTGGAAGGACAGGTGGCAGGCACCACATATGAGAGGGTTCCATAGCGCTCTTGCCCATTGCAGAACTGAAGCTGATAGAACAATCAAACAGAATCAGTACTGGAAATAGCACTGGTGTGTGTCCAAGCAGGCCAAGGTCTTGCAGCTTTCACTCAATTTGGTGAGAAGACTTCAACGATCATCAATCAATAAAGAGATGTTTATTGAGTACCTCTGTAAGCCAAGCAGGGTGCTAGACCCTGAGACTAGAAATACAAAAGGGAAACAGTTCCTACCCTCAATTACCTTATATTCCATTAGGAGGGTATGACATGTCCAAAGATAAGCAAATATATGCAAAATAACAGGAACAGGAAATTTGAAAAGAAAAAAGGGCTTGGGGGAAGGTAATGAGTTTTGTTGTGGACACATTGAGTTTAAGAGGCCTATGGAACTTACACAGAGAAATCCCATTGGTGATTCACGATGAAAGCTCAGGACAGAGACTAGAGCTAGATGGATTGATCTGGGAGTCATGTGCAGAGAGATAATAACTGAACTTATGAGAGTTGACAAGATTATCAAGAGATGGTATATCAAGAGGAGATAAAATGGCCCAGAAGAGAACCTTGGGATATACTCACAAGGTACCCTTTGACAGCAAGTAGAGAAATTAGGGATTGGGTTTAGGGGGAAAATGATGAGTTATATTGTGTATATGTCAGGTTTGAGATGTCTACAGGGTACCTAAGAGGAAATAGTCAGCATCTGGGGAAGCAAGATTGGCCCTCAGAAGAGAGATAGGGCTGGATTTGTAGATTTACACAGAGGTGATTCCTGAAATACATGGGAGTTGATGAAATCACAAAGAAAGAATAGATTGAGAAAAAAAATAGACCAGAACATAGTCCTGAGTTACACCTATGCAGAGGTAGGGGATGGGTAGGGGAAGAGTTAGAATACGGATGACTAGACCCACTGGTCATTTTCCTCTTATCTCTGTCTGTGTGTGCTCTGCTGGTTTCTTTACCCAATGGGAGAGGTAGCAAGGAGGGAGAGTGGCATCTGTACCCCTTGGGTTGTCCATGTGCTTCTGTAACTGTAATGTACTGCTCTAGGGTCTGAATCCATACCACACCTTTAGAGGAGTTATTAATAGTAGTCTATATATCAGATTCAGCCTAGAGACTTATATGTGATTCTACCAGCTGAGATCACTCCCTTGTTCCTAGTATGTATAGAATGTGATAAAGTCATAGATGAATATTCAACTCCCTGTTATTAAGAAGCTAATTATGGACCTGATAGATTCTCTAGGCTCTTTATATTCTCCTCCTGCTGTTTGCCTTTTGGCCAATTTTTTCCCTATTGCCATCTCCACTAACTGTGGGCATGAGAAGAACAAAGAGGTAAAACCTCAAAAGAATTAATTTTGCCATTTGTTAATATATCGCTGATGAAAGATTAAGTAGAGAAAGAGAAGGATGCTTATTAAGTAAGATGGTTTTCAAATTATTTGTGGATTTCATTAATCCTTGTTCTCCCTGTCAGCACATGTAACTGAAAATGGGCTGTTTGGTTCAAATTGACTCGGATGGGATGGGTTTGCCCAGTTTGGCCAGGGTGAGTTCTGGAATTTATCCACTGGGATGGGGGGGGAGTATAATTGAGCCTGCAGGTAGTGGTAATGGCTGTGTAGAAGAGTGATAAAGATGTGGAGGTCAGGGTTTGGGTTTGGAGCTTAGGAAGATGGTGGATGTATGGGTCAGGGTCAGTGTTGGGGGAACTTGAGCCAAGGAAAGGCTATATAAGACAAATCAGAGATGAAATGATATGGGAACCAAGACTACTCACCGAAAATGGCAAGTTGCACAGGCAGATGAGAGATCCCAGACTTGGTGACAGGACAAAGAGCTATAGGTATGGTAAATGAGCTGGGATAGAACTGGAGACACAAAAAGGATGTTGTGATAATACATGGGTTTAAATCAAAAGCTGTTGCTTCTGGAAGGTAAGCCTTCCATCTCTGCCCTTGACAATGGGGTCAATTAGAAAAATGTCTTTATGGTCCTAGAATTTCCTCCAAATTGGTCTGAGATGATAATACAACACCCTCAGAATGAAGGGAGAATTCTACCAGGGCCAGAATTAGCATGACCTTTCCAGAGACCTAAGGTCTCCAGCTCTCATATTAGGTCTCCATGGGTGGGACCAAAAACCAATAATGAAACACTGGCCATTAACTCCAACACTAATATACAAACAGTAAAACATGCCAACAAGTCTTGGCTCTGAGATGGCAGTGTTTTGGGCTTCCTGAATGTTGTCCAGCTATGTTCTTTCTGAATACCCACTTTCTAAGTTCAACCCAACCTGTTAGTCCTTCCACTGGAGGGTAAACAAGGAAATAAATTTAGGTCTTTACAAGGGGTCCTGGTTAAGAGCTGCAGGGAAGAAGCAAGAATAAGATATGAGTGTTAGAATCAAGGGTTTGTCACAGTTGTACATTAACTTTATTCATGTTACACACCTTGTAATAATATGTGTAATTAGTGGTTAGCCATAATTATGTGTACCCAACCAGAGCTCAAAGAACTTTAGACCCCTTGAATATTTATCCATTTCAAGCATGTTTCTAATTTTGTCAAATTAGGTAACTTCAAAGATTAAAGGGAATAAGAAAATGAGCAAACATGACAGTAATACAGGATGTACCTGAATTGTCAATGTCTGGGGCACGTTATTTCTGTGAACTGGATATCCTAGTCAATTCGACAAGGTCTTACCGTAGCTTCTAACAGTATTTCAATTTCACTGGAATATGTTAAAATTGCAGGTCATATGCCATCTGAAAACATTTTGTTGACTGCCATTTTATTTCAATGCAACTGACTGAACCACAAATTTAATTTGAAATGCATACTTTATTATGTATGAATCTAATTGAATCCTATAAAAACTGCAGTCAGACCAACTTACAAAATCTTGATTTTTTTTCATGATTAACCAAAAGGGAAGAAATTCGTGATCATTCAATTCAGTTTGGTATGGTTGACTCAGGATCTAGTGACCTTCATTCAAATCTTACCTCAGAGTCTTAGTAGCTCTTTGACCTTGGACAAACTCTTGGAGCTTGGATCTTCTGCCATGTGTACTCTGCAGGTCATCCTGCAAAGGAGTAGTGAACACTCCCATTATAAAAGTCCTTGTATAGTATCTGTAAAATGGTGATGAAAATAGTGGTAGTATCTATCTATGGCACTGGGTTTTTGTGAGGAAAGTGCTTTGCAAATGTTTAAAGTCCATGTAAATGTGATTTGTTGTCATTCATTCAATTCAATAGACATCAGTTAAGTAGCTCCTCCACACAGGTCACCAAGAAATGCATTGGGACTACAGAGACCAAAATGAAATGGCTCTACGCTCAAAGAGATTCTTCTTCAGGGGAGATACAACATATACACAAATAAGTAAATATGCCATATTTTAAGGAGGGAGACAACACTCATATCTGAGGGAGAGGAAGAAGTTTCACAGACATTGGTGGCACAAATCATCACATAATATTTGTTGGTAACTTTCCATTCACCGTTACCGTTCATTCTTTTACTCCATATGCAACGTACTGTTGGTGCTCTCTGAAGTCAATTAAATGTCCATTCCCTCTGGAAGTTTACATGCTGAAACCATATATTGACATAGTTGTGCTTGTGGCAGAACATTGTTGTCAATATCTCCATAAGTTTCCACTTTGAGACATCTGGAGACATCATGCCAAGGGGAATGGGTAGATTAATTGTACTTTCTGATTTTAGATAGCTTCTTTGTTTCAGGATCTGGGGCCTTGTTCCATGCTGGTAAACTGAAATTTCCAGGGTTTCATTTGGCCTTATTTTTCTGATGAAACCTCAATTCCTGAACTAAATATAACTGACAGTACTCTACTAACAATCAAATTGTGCTAAACAGTTTGGCTATTTATCAAGAGAGGGAGAAAACAAACTGGAGTAGGTGGGAGGTGGGCTCAAACTGAATTCAGTTGAGTGCTGTGAAGTTTGGGGGATAATGCTGAGTGATTGAGTTCTCTCTGCTGACAAACATGAGAAAGTTTCTTTTATCATGCTCCAGGCTCTGCTTTCATCAGTCTGTTGCTACTCCATGTATGCAAATGGAAGGAAGGAAGGAAGGAAGGAAGGAAGGAAGGAAGGAAGGAAGGAGAAGAAAATGTGAGGAGGGGAGTGAAGGAAGAAAGCAAGCAAATAATCACTAATTAGTATGAAAGGCTTTTATTATTTCTGAATAAACTATCCAGCAACTAGTTAGAACAAAGGTCAAAATTAACACCAAATTACAAGAAAAGATAAAGATGAGGAGGAAAACTGTAACCACTATAACAAGTATTAACAGCAAAAAAAACAAGAAGAAATAAAAAAATAGAAAAAAGGAAAATGCACTGATTCTGATGATTGCATTTCCTACAAAAGTTTAACAGATATAAGCAGTCACCACAATACAACACAGAAGCCAAAAGAACCCCAAAACACTTTAGTCAGCAATCTCTTTTCCAAAAATCTTTCTTCCTGGGAAGAAAGGCATGGCAGCCTAAAACAACAACTGTTTGGAATATAAACTGACAATAAAATATTATCAACGAAAATGATAGAAGATTACCAACTGTGTTATTTCAGAAAATAGTCAAAAGTGGTAAAGGAGAAAAGGAATCTGCTGAAAGTTTGGCATGAGAGCCAACTGAGTCACATCATTCCAAGAGCATTTGTAAATTAAACTGCAAAGAGGGCAATGAAAAATGAAACACATCTGCCAGCATTTTTATATAACACAATGTTCATTATCGGTGAAAGCAAGAGACATCTAATGCATTATATGAAGAACTGGCCCTAACAGAAATGAAGACAGGAAGAACACCAGAGCCAGACCTATGAAACACAGAAGAAAGCTACACTGGCAAGGACATGCTTTTTAAAGTACTAAGGGATTGATGCTTAAGATCTAATTCATCAAGTTTTTTACTTGTAAAGTCAGACACTGTGCTAGGTTCTGGGGATAAAAAGAAAGGAAAAGAACAAGGAATTTATAATCTACTGAAATAAAGCAACAAGTACACAGGTATAGAGTATTGGGGGGTACTGAGTGGAGCAGTAGTAACTAGGGAAATCAGAAAAGGCTTGAAGTAGGAGTTAGTGAGACAAAAGTGAGGAGGGAGAGCATTGAGTATGGTGTATAAAGATACAGAGGTAGGAGACCAGATAGGAGGGAAATTATTGTCGATTTTGTGATTTGGGGAAAATAGGTTGGCACCGTGATAGAGCATCTGACCAAGAGTCAAAAAGACCTAAGTTTAAATGCAGCCTCAAATACTTACCAACTGTGAGATCCTCTGCAACTCTCAACCTTATTTGTCTCAGTTTCCTCATCTGTAAAATGAGTTGGAGAAGGGAATGGCCAACTACTCCAGTATCTTTGCCAAGAAAATCCCAATGGGGTCACAAAGAGTTGGTCACAACTGAAATGACTGAACACAACAAGATTTTGTGAGGAATAACGTAAAATCAGATTGAAAAATGACATCAGATACATATTGTGAATGTCTTTAAATGCCAACCAGAAGAGTCTATGTTTTATCCTGGAAGTAATAGGGAGCCACCGAAGCTTCTTTAGCAGGGTAGTAACAAGATCAGAGCTGTGTTTTATGAGCATGAGTCTGGCATTTGAAATTTATGTAAAAGTAGAGAAGACACTGGACAACAAGGAGAAGCAAAGACTGTTTCATAACCCAAAAAGAGATCTGGAAGACATCAATAATTACCAACCTTCAGACTTACTTTCTCATTGCCATAAAATCTTTATGAGAATGAGTTACACATGTATCAAGGACATCTTTGGTGAATATATAAGAAAATAAGAAGGCTTTTACAAATTATTTTCTATAGCAGAACACATATTCACAGACACAATTAACTGAAAGGTACAGAGAATACAAGATCCTGCTGTGTTTATTATTTGGTGATTATAGAAAGGAATTTGACTGAGCAGAGGAAAACACAGCCTTAAAGGCTCCCCTCCAACAAGGTATCTCTCATGCAAATATTAAAATTGTCTAAGCTTCCTTAATGGGTACAGCCACACAGATAACATTGTTCTATGGTTCTCTGATTACCAATAGAAAGCAATGGAAAAAGCAAGGGGCCATGTACTCACCAGTGGTGTTCACAACTCCTGTGGAGAAAGTCCTGCAGAGTCCAAATGGAAGAGGACCCTATAAATAGCAAAGTCTTCTACTAACTCTAACCTCAGGGTAACATTTTGCTGATTTCATCCAACTCAAAAATATTACACAATCTCTTCCTCAAGATCGATGAATGTTTAAAAGAGATAAACTTAAAGGTTCATTCAGGGAAAAATATGGTAGGTGAAAAGTATCTTTGGTTCAGACTGTGTTATGTGGTTGGATGGTCAATGACATTTTAAAATGGAGGTTCTGGGAGGAGCCCTCCAATCAGAATGAGTATCCCTAGGGCCAGAGGGTATATCTGAGGTGTGCCGGGAGGCCAGGCCAAATATTGAGACTCCCTTCTAAGTTATTTTCCTACTTTACTCAGTGCTCTCTCTTCTTTCCCATCCTCACCATCCAGTCCCTGTATTACTGAGTCATTTTCTCAATTGTGAACAACTCTTTGTGACCCTGTTTGGGGTTTTCTTGGCAAAGATGCTGGAGTGTTGGACCATTTCTTCTCCAGATCATTTTACAGATGAGGAAACTGAGGCCAACAGGGTTAAGTGATTTGTGTAGGGTCATACAGATAGTAAGTATCTGAGGCCAGATACTTACTCAGGAAGATGAGCCTTCCTGACTCCAGGCCTGGCACTCTATCCACTGTACAACCTAGCTGCCTCACTTCATTTTTTTAAAATTTCAGTTCATTGAGTTTGTCCATAGGTATGTATATACACACACATATATATATATGTGTGTGTATATACATACATATATATGTATATGTGTGTGTATGTGTGTATATTATCTTGGACAGGCATTGCTGATGGTTTTGTAATTGAATAGGAGGAAGAGAAAGGTTGGATTGCATTTAGGAAATTGTCAGGACATAAACCATTGCTTTAACCAAAACCACCAATACTATTTCAGAAATACTTTGGTGGGGGCAGGCCTATAATTTTCATCTACAAAGAGAATTCTTGGCATCAAAAGTTCCTTTATCAAGTGTATCCATAACTCATACCACCTACTCACTTAATTTCCCTGGGTCTATCTTTCCTCATGTGTAAAATAAAGGGGGTTGTCTAGTCAGGGTTTCTTAAACTGTGGGTCGAGACTCCACATGGGGTCTCAAAATATTTGGCAATAGTAAAAGGTTTCTGAATGCACAGTGACAAAAAAATAACTAAAAATCAGACATAATGAATCCAGGGTGTTTCTGACAGTGCTTGACCCTGTTGGGCAGGTTTATTTCATGGCCTGTACAATGCAAAGTGAGAGGCTGTAAGGTGAAACAGAGCTTTGACTTATTCCATGTACCACCATTCAGCAGAATTATGAAGGATAACTGAAAGACACAGGGAGGCAGATTTCAGCACAGTATAAGAAAGAAGCTGGAGAAGCCATTCAAAAATATGGAATAGGCTACCTCATGAAACAGTGGTCTAGACACTACCACAAGTGAGGTTGGATGACTATCCATTAAAGGTGTTGTAAAAGGGATTCCTACATACTGGAGACCATCAGCCTAAATGGTTTCTGAAGCCCCTTTCAACTTTAAGAATCAGTGATTTTATTTGGAAGGAAGAGTTTGGAAAGCAAAATAACAGGATAAATATGTAGGATGCCATAACTAGCTTGCTTTGTAAACTTGCATAAGGAATTCAGCTTTTGGTGCTCTCAATTCCATCAACTAGAATATTTGCTCCAAACTTTTTTGATGGTGCAGCCCTTATAAGAGATGAATCTCTTAATTGGCTGCTGTGGGCAGGAAGGGATGTAATCTATCTTCCTGCTGTCTGATTGGTAGATCATACTCAAAGACCTTGGACTCCCACTCTGGAAAATAGGAAATAATCTGATCTAGAACCCAGGAAATGATAAAGAGAATTAAGATGAATAAAATGAATCACTCTAGCTTTATAATACAATTGTAAAATACTTTGCAAATATGAAGTGTTCTGTGGATACACAGTGAGATGAAAAGTAAATGAACTCTGAGAACACAGTTCCTGTCATTCCAAGGAGATTAAGACAGATTTTTTTTTGTGAAAGTATAATAGGATTATAGATCTAAAGCGGGAAGTTACCTTAGAAGACATCAAGCCCAACCCTGCCCCCATTTTACAGATAAGAGAACTGAGGCTAAGAAAGGTTAAGCAACTTGCCCAGACTAGCACAGTTATCAAGTGTCTGAGCCAGGATGCTTCTCTAAGGACTGTGCTACTGAGCTGCCTCTAGCATAGAGGGAGGAACATGGATTTGAGACGTTGCCATTCTTGATGTCTTTTCTCGTCATTCATCCTAAACCTCAAAGATGAGTGAGACATTACATTAGGGGTTTCTAAAAGGGAAAGAGGAAGGTGTTAAATCATAATGTTCATGATTTGTGTCCTCCTATTCCTATGGTTTGTAGGGTCCGTATTCCGTGATGAGTTTGATCTGGCCATTCTCCAACTACAAGAGAACAATCGTCTGGAAATTTTGAAGAGAAAATGGTGGGAAGGAGGGAAGTGCCCCAAAGAGGAAGATCACAGAGCCAAAGGTAAGGATGTTCAGGGTTGCTCTGAAGGGACTATTTGATTTTTGTCTTTATATTCTCAGCACGTTGCCTGGCATAAGGTAAGCCCATAGTAGGCTGTTGGATTGACTGATTTCTTTCTTTTTAGTTGTAGTCCTAATGGGGTGTCCAGGGAGGACTAGTACCTCTGGTGTGATGGCTAGCCCTTTTCAGGGCTGCTCATCCACCATCACCCAACTCTCACCTGTAGCTCCAAGAAGCTGTAGGGTACACAATGGTCACACCCTGGTAAAATTGTCTTGGCAGACTGGCTAAACCAGGTTGAGGATAACTGAGGAGCCTCAAACCTGTTGGTGACTTAGGGGGATGTACCTCAAGCATGTGAACCTGTGTTCTATGAAGCACTTAGAAGTTGGTCAAACAGCAAAGATGGCAAGGTCATCCACCGCATCTGGAGCCATCGCTGAAGGTCTTGACTTTTGTCCTGCTATTGTACTCTGATGGCTCTGGAAAAAAGAGTGAGGCTGATGGCTGTGCTGCTCTGCCTCACTTCAATCCAGTTCACATCAAGTCAAGACATCACTCCTGGAGGACACTGGTCTTCTTCAAAATGAAAGATGATCAACAACCCTAGTCCTGATGCCATGTGTTTTTTCACATTATGGTTCCAGATTACACCTGGAACAAACTGGTAAATGACACATTTTCCTTACCAGTACTAGAGACAGGGAGACTCACTATTGTGGTCAGCTTCCCAGACTATACCTGAGGACAAGAACTCTATCCACTGAGCCACCAGATGCCTCCCACAAATATTTTTATCCCCATTATTGAGGAAGGTGAGGCTCAAAGAGTCATGATCATAGAGGTTAGTGAGTGTTAGAGGTGGGGTTCAAACCTAGCTCTTCTGACTTCATGTTTACAGTTCTTTCCACTATATCCCAGTACTCCTCAAGAAAAGAAAAGGCCACCCAAAATTCTGGCCCTCTGCAGTGGCTCTGGCAAACAGTACAAAAATGTGCCAGCTTGCAAAAAACCTTTTTAAACCATGATATTCTCTCCCCTAAGAGTATACATTAGTAGTAACATAAATGCAATCGCTGTTTTTGAGCCATGGTCAATGCATATTGCTACCCTCAAAGTCACACTGAGAAAATGGACAAGTGACAGATGTGTGCTGCAGCCAGCTCCCAGGTTTATGAGGGCTGATTGTTAAATTTTATTTTTATACCAAATAACAAAAGTCAAGACAATTGGTGATGGCCCCGGAAGCAGTGGATGACCTTGCCATCTTTGATGTTTGACCAACTTGTAGTCATTTATATCTCAGAAATTGGTAAATACTATGAATTGTGGTTTGAGTTATTATTTTGTCAATTGTTTCTAGACTTGAGAAAGTGATGGAGAAAATGTCAATAATCCAAATTAAACTTAAAAGTTTGTCATGCATTTTCTGATGGTCAGTTGTTAAATATTTACCAGCACATCCTGGCAAGTGTTTACATATTTCTAAGTTATTGAGCACAGTTCAACAACAGCTTAACTCAATTTGAACATAGTCTCTTTAAAAGCTTACCATAAACTTGGGAAGAAAGGTATGTACAATACAAACTGAATGTAATAAATATGAAAGGGATATCTAAAGAGGAAATTGGAAGAGGGTCAGTCAACATCCAAGTCGGGGTGATCAGAAAAGGCTTCATGGAAGAGAGATAGGATATGAGGTAAGCCCTGATGGAAGGGAAGGATTTTCACCGGTGGAAATAAAGGGAGAGTCTCTCCTGAATATGACATAGTAGGAGTAATGGTACAGTCAGCTTAGGGCAAAGTGATAGCAGAAGTAAAGGTGTGATGAGTGGCCCACCTTGACTCAAAGGAGAAAATTATCTCTTACAAAAATTACTGCTTGGAAAAGTAGATAGTTGTTTACCTGTAGGTTGGAGACTGTGGAGAGCAGTCCTCTACTTTCATGGAGAAATTCGTAAGTTTGGGAAGAAAGAGACAGAAAAAGCAATTCATCTCATTTGTACAGCAGCAACCTAGAGGTACACACAGTTCACTGGCTCCGCCACTAAGCAGAAGACACCATGAACCACCCCTGCTTCTGGGAGAACACAAGAGTATTCAGTAGCAACCTACATATTGTCACTGCAACACCACTGGGAGCCAATCTCAGAAGTGGACCAGAATTCTTAGAGCCAGTGGTGATATTGTTAACTTTCTCTAGGGGGATTATTCTCAGCCATTTATCCTTCCTCTGCAAACAGAGGCTGAAGTAGCACAAACTCCAACGCTGCTTAAGGTTGCTGGTATGTACACATAATACATTTTAGGCCTTTAATATTCTTTCACTAGTCAGAACAATATGGGGTTTTTCTAGGTTTTCTCCATATTTTATTTCACTTTTCCCCTCACTGTTTATTTAGGGTGTTCCCCTCATCTGGGAATAAATGACAAGATTTTAAAAATTTTTCTGGGGGACCATGAATTCCCAAAGGATATTATACTCACAGTTAAGGACTTTTCCCATTATTAATCTTTTGTGTATTTGTTTTTAGTTTTGTGTTGAAATAGTTTTGTCACTGGTGTCATATCCTGAGATGGAATAAAAGAATTTTACTACTTTCCACCGTGCCCCAGAGTGTTGTATTGATAATGAGAGAAATAAACAGGAAACCATAATATTTTATAACAGAATGAAAGGCAGCCAGCACACATTTGGCCAACTGTTATCATCTTTACTCATACCCAGCCTGGGTAACTCTCAGACCCAACTCCTCTATAACTTAATAGAGAATTCTTACAGAGCTTCCTGAAGTACTGAGAGTTGATGTGATTTTTCCCATGTTTACTCAGTTAATACAAGTTACAGGCAGGACTTGAACCTACATATTTCTAACTCTAGGCCCCAAAACAACTACACTACCTTTCTCATATTCTTGCTAACTCACATTAACTCAACATCACAAAAATTCAGCACAATTTTTTTTAATGGAATGCTGGATCTATGTAGTATAATGCACAAATCCTTCTGAAAAATGCAAATCCCAATTAGAAACCCCTCTCTCTTTCTCCAACCTCCAAGTGCCAGAAAAGGTCACTAGAGAATTCCAGCATAGCCATTTAATTCAACAAGAATTTATTAAACAAATACTATTTGCCAACTTCTGTGCTAGATATTAGATAGGACTTCTTAAAAAGCAGTGTAGCAGAGTGGAAAGATGACTGAGCTCAGAGCCAGGAGCTGGAAGTCAGGTTCTGGTGATTCTGCCACTAATTAGTTTTGTGATGCTGAGCAGGTGAGAACCTTTCTGGGCCTCACTCAGTTTCTTCATCTATAAAATAAGGGATTGGACTAGGTGACTTTTGGGCAAACCAAAAAAGGTGACTTCTCCTGTTGATGATTTTTCTTTTTTGAAAATCCTTTCATTCACAATGCTCTTAATTGAAAGTAAATGAATGAAATTATCTCTGGTAAAAAAAAAGAAATTAACTTTGATCATATGATGAGGTTGCTATTTTTACCATTCACTTCTAAAAAGTAAAATGGAGCTTGTCAGACCCTAGGATTTGGAAGATTAAACTTGGTTAACCTTCTTGGTACAGAGCCATAAGTATTTACTGAGCAGCTGCTCCATGCCCATTCTAGTGCTAGGTACTGCAGGGGAGAAAAGAGGAGCACAAGAAGTTTGCCATCTGTTTTTATGGATGAGGCTGACATATGTGAAGAGATTAGCAAATAATTCAAAACAACATGCAATTAAGTGCTAGATGGTAAGGAATCTACTGTAAGTGCTTTGGAAAATTAGAAGATGCACAGATATGCAGAGATAAAATTTTGTCCTAGGGAGCCAAAATTTACAAGATGTCAAGAGCACAGTCCCGGGGCGTATTTCCCAGATTGGAAGCTGTATTTCAAATGAAGTACTCTGCCCCACCTTTCTTTCCTCAGTTATCAAAATTCTTAGCTATGGCTTTGGATGACACAGTACTAGAGGTGGGCAAAACTTCACAGAGGAAGGGGGCTTGAGTAAGACTAACAATGGGTAAGTTTTGGATAAATAAAGAAGGAGATGACAACATAAGGAAAATTACCAAGAGAAATGATTATGAGAGGAGGTTAAGGAAGAAGGAGCACATGAGAAGATTGGAGTGATGAAGGGTTTGTGTTTTGTGAACTCATCCCACCAAAAAATAAATTCTTGTAGAAATGTGGTTTGAAAGAAGCCCTAACTTGACTGAGACTAGAGTAACAAAATTTTTTTTAAATCACCTGGATTTTTTGTCTTTGAATTTTAGACCTATTGATATTTGTGTGAACTGTATTCTGAGATAACAATGAGACTTGAAATGGAGAAGAGAATGGGGAGAAAGGAAAGGTAATATAAAAGCGTTTAATAGCACCTACCATGCTCAAGGCACAATGCTAAGATTTCTTTTTCCCAAATATTATCTCCTCTGATCCTCACAACAACCTTATGATATAGGTGCTATCATTAGCCCCATTCATGATTGAGAGAAACTGAGGTAGGGAGCAATTAAGTGACTTGTTTAAGGTCACACAGTTAGTAAACGAGTTAGACCTTTTGGACCTACTGTCTTTCTGTCTCTAGGCCCACTATTTCATCCACTATGCCACCAGTTGCCTTGGAACAATCATTATCTGGGATAAAAGGAGAATGGTATTTTGACTTTGCAAGGTTTCAATCTAGTAGACCTGAGGTCTAGACAGGTATCATCTTGCTTTCATGGTGATAGGAAAACTTCTGGAGTTACTAGGGATGGAATTAAGGAGGAAGGGGGACATGTTAGCAAGTAGGTCTGAATAAAAAGTCAACAGTGGAAAAATACTCATTAAGAGCATGTACAAACACCTGTTAGTCACTAAGGAATATGCAAATATAAAAATAAGCAGAGTTCTTATCCTTCAGGAGCTTATAAGCTCATAGAAGAGATGACATCTAAATAATTATAATATAAATAAAATATGATACATAAGAGAGGTTTAAACAAAAGTACTATGAAAACTACAGAGAGAAAAGAAGTAAAATTTGAACTGTACTGGTAAGCTTTTAAAAGATAAATATGTGGAGAATGACCCCTCAGGTTTAGAGAATAGAGTGAGTAAAGATATGGAGATGAGACACTTGAGACATATTCATGAAACAGAAAGAATTCCAATTTGACTAAACCAAGCAGGGGAGTAGCATGAAATGAGACTGAAAGTTATATTGGTGCTAAATTGTGGAGGACCTTCAGCCTCCTGGCTTCCCTGGCTTCGTTCAAGTCCTGGCTAATATCCTCACCTTTTACAGGAAGCCCTCTTAATTCTAGTGCCTTCTCTCTGCTGCTTATTTTCAATTTATGTTGTATGTAGCTTGTTTGTACATGGTAGCTTGCCTGTTGCCCCATCATTAGGACTATGAGCTCCTTGAGGGCAAGGATTGTCTTTTCTTTGTATCCCTAATGCTTAGTACAGTGTCTGATACATCGCAAGTGATTAATAGATGTTTATTGACTAAGGACAGCTAAAGGATAATAGGGTAATAGAATTTAGGGCTAGAATTTCTCCCTTTGCTCCCCCAGTCACCCAAGTTCAATGGATTTGGTAATGGTGGAAAGAGACAGGCTAAGTGAAATACACAAGAGGTTGCAAATTTGGAATTAACATAACTTGGCAACTGATTGGGTGCGTGAAAGGAGACAAAAGTAGGAGTTTTGAGCCACCGTCATTGGGAGAATGGAGGGAGAAATAGCAAAGAGGAAGGTAGTCTTTTGAGTAAAGGTAAGTTTTATTTAAACATATTGACTGAAACTCTGGCAGTACTTCTAAGTGGACATGTCCAATTGGTAATTGGGTCTGGTCTGGATCTAAACAGAGAAGTCAAAGTTGGAGGATGTAAAGTTGTGTAAGTCATTCACAGAAAGGTGACAGCTGGATCTGTAATGGTGGGTGAGATCTCTGAGGGAGAAAGTGTAGACCTACAACTGTAAATCCAGCCGCCATGTTTGCCTCAGTCAAGCAAAAGTGAGTAACACTCAAGGTAATGGCCAGCCTGTGCTCATAATCACCTTAGCTTGCACCTAGAAACCTTCACACATTGTAATAATGTGTTTTTTCACTCTAAAAAGATGGTTGCAATATTACAGAGACTGATATTAGGGCAAAGAAACCTCAGAAAAGAAGGAAGAGGAAAAGCGATGATCCTAGGGACATAATTTTTGGAACAGATATTCTGGTATCCTGGCAGCAGAGTATTCTCAAAACAGCAGAAACAGCTGGGGAACCTTTTGTTCAGAATTCATTTTGTTACAATAGGAAAGGGGCTGGATTATTAGTGAAGGATCTGAAATCTAGACACAAGCACTTAGTAGGAATTGGAAGTCAATGAAAGCTTTTGAATAAGGAAAAGATGTGGTAAAAAAAACCATTTTTTAGGGAAATTAGTCTGGCACTAGTATGTAGGGCACATTAGAGGATGAAATGCTAGAAACAGAGAAATCACCACATAAAGTCTCTGGGTGGCAATAATGAGGGAGAGAAGAACAGTCTTCCTTTTACTCTGTGCTTTTGGAACTCATTTGCTGGCATGTAGGAGGTAACTGGGCAGGTTTTACAGAAGAGTAAATAGGAGAAGTTATCCTGTCTGCATTCTAAACATTTCAAGAGACATTGGGATTCTACCAACTAGCCATTATTAACTTGTTTCTATCAAGCCATCCTTTGGAACAAGAGAGCTATATTAATAAGCCATAAAGCCTGAGAAGCAAGTGCAAAGCTGTCTGGGCAATGCTATGTAAAACATCATAAAAGCCAGGGCATTAGGCTTCCATCCCATGGCCCAAGAAGCAAATGCCAATTTTTATGCAGTGGTTCCATCTTTACAGTGACTCAAGCCCAAGCAAACATTACTCAGAGAGGTTAAAAGGCTCCTTGACTAGGCAAACTCCACGTGACCTCTCCAAACCAAGAGAAGGTAGCCAGACTGGAACTACTGCCATCTTCATCGCTTCATTTCTCTCTGGCAAATTAGCTGTCCAGACTCAACTCAGCCATTCATTCCCCCACATCTTTCCTTTTCCTATCCTGCCAACTGCAGCAGAATGGCCTGATACGTCTCTGCCTGGAGAGGAAGGGGAGGGTTAGCTTTTGATTTGTGGGTTTTTGAGGGTGTTTTTTCAATTGTTGTCTTTTAATGTCTCTGAGTTAACTCATTAACTCTCACAGCAGTTGTCTCAGACTGGCTTCCAGTCAGGTTGATCTTCATTTTTACAACTTGAATCTGTTGACTTTCACATTTGCTGATGCTGTGAGAGGAAACTGGAATAGGAGGAAAGTGATGGAAGGAGACCTCTTTCCTGCAGACTCAGAAACCCACAGCCAGCACAAGCACATTAGCATCCATCCGGATGTACCAGTCAATACATAATCCCTAATGCTATCTTTCTTTGTTCTTATCCAATTAGAAGTGTTGGAAATTGTGAAGACTATGATATGGTCCCATTTTTAATCCAATCCAGTTTCACAGTCTCAACTCTTTACAGCTTAATCTAAACTAAACTGGAATGGAGGGAGGAGGAATACATATATACAGCTGGGGGGTGGGGGATTAGGAAGCGTAAGTCCACTTGAGGATGCTCAGGCTCCAAATAAAATGCTTTCCTCCCTGCCTGCCTCCCGCCTCCCAAAGTACGTAGGAAATGGCAAGAAATGCACTAAGCAGCGTTCAGAAGTTCCCGGGTGTTTTGTTATTGCTCTGGCATTTCCAGAGGAGCAAAGAACACTTTGTCTCTTCAGACTGCTGCCTGCTGCCTTCCTTCTGTGGTGTCTGTCATTGGAGAAGAAAGAGAGAGAATGCTTTATCCAGCATTCTCTAACACTCCCGCGTCCTATGTCACTGGCTGACTGAGCTGTCAGTCAACATCAGACCAGTTAGGTCAATGTGAAAACCAATTGCAATTGTTATTAACAGACTAGGCTAATACTGATTGACAGGTCTCCCTTTATATTCTCCCCCTCCCCCAATAATTATTTCTGGTGCTATATTAGTTTGAGATACTTGAATATGATCCTGAGATGGATATACCAGCTTGGGGAGGGAAAGGGCAAGGGTGGAATAGGGTGAGACTTGGAAATTTTTTGACCAAGTCTTGTTTGGGTAAAAAGTAGTAGACAATGCTTTTCTTTAGCTTTCCTCTTCCTTCTCTCTTCTGGTAGCCCGGTGACCTTCTCCCTTCAAAAACAGCCAAGTAAAGAAATGACAGATCTCATAGAAGACTAGGAGATTTCAAAAGGGAAAAGGCTTTGGTCCAAGCTGTTGCTTTTTTTTCCCCCTTGTCTTTTCCTTTCAAAAACATTTATTTTATTTTTTCTCTACTCCTATAAAAAGAAATGTCACCAGTCACTCAGTGGCTGATTCGAACATCCTCCTGATCCAAGAGGATTCCATTACAGAGACTTCAGAGCACGGTTTCTAGACAAAAAGGTTACTGGTGAATTCCAAGGGAATTAAATACCTTTATCTTGATAAACACAAGCAAAGGATCAAGCTTCAAAGGAGCATAAAATATACTACCAAGCTGTTAAATGCAGAGTCTCTTTTCAAGGATAGGAAGGAGGTAGCACCTTTTCACTCACCAAAAATCCTTAGAGACCAAAACGTTGCCTGGGGAAAAGTTTGAATGATCCCTGTGAGACATCTGGGGAGGAGAGAGGGTGTGGTGTATAAAGAGAGAAGAGAAATCCTAGAAATATCTCTCTCTCTCTCTCTCTCTCTCTCTCTCTCTCTCTCTCTCTCTCTCTCTCTCTCTCTCCCTTCCTCCTTCCCTTTCCTCCCCTTTCCCTCCCTTCCTCCATCCTTCTCTTTTCCTTCCTCTACAAGTCTAGCCTAGCTTCCCTGGATCTACAGTTTCCCCATTCAGATAACAAACCTTAAAACATGAATAGGGATTTTAGATAGTACCTTGTAGGGATGTTGGAGAGGAAGCCTGTCTCCTAATAACATCTGATTTACTGCTGAGTGACAAAGAAACTCCAGAGGCAGTGCCAAGAACAAGAGAGTGAACAGAGGAGAGTAGTAGCCCAGTAACTTTAAAACAAAAGAGGTCAGCAATTTATAAAGACGGTGGCACAACTTTGAATTTAGAAGTTGGCTGAGATGAAGTCAATAAATCATTGACTCACTTTGATGTAATGTTTCAAATGAAAAAAAAAAGTATAGGTGCCTAGGCTGACTAATAGCTATAAATAGGCACCTCATCCATAATTGGCTTGGGTGGTGGTATTACTTCCAATCAATTCAATCAACAAGGAGTCAATATGAGTCAACGGGCAGAGAAGATAAATGTCATTTCTTAGGGAGTAGGAAACACGGACTCATGCTCCTGGCCTTGAATTGCATCACAGCTACCTCTCTTCATTCTTCCACCTAAAATCAGTATCAGAATCATAGAAATACAAGGCTGGATTGGCCCCTCTTTTTAATCAGATCTTTCTAACTTGAGGCAGAAATATGAAGGTGCAGTGACCCCTAGGGGGAATTCAAAGGGACTACTAACACATAGTAAAATTGTCCTCAGGGCCCAAGGAAAAGTGGGCTACCTGAAAAGGCGGGACTGAATCCCAAAGCTGAGCTAAGCTGTATTCCTAGAACTCCAGGTGGTGACGCAACTAATCAAAAAGTTGATGAGGGTGATTCTGGCTGCATCTGTCACCAAGTCCACAGAGGGGAAAAAGCTCTACAAACCAACGTTTGACTGGCTTGCTTCTTGGAGTTATCAGCAGCCCAACTTTGAACCCACAAGTCTGAAAATGGGCTAGCAATCTGCAAGCTTTGACATGTCAATGGTTTTCTCTCTGTATGTCTCTCTCTCTCTCTCTGCCTCTCTGTCTCTGTCTCTCTCTCCTCTTTCTCTCCTCCCTGCTCTGTCCCTCTCTTTCACTCTTATTCTATGTTCATTCATCTGTCTCTCTCTCTTCCTCTCTCCCCCCTCTCTCTTTCTGTCTCTTTTTCTATCTCTGTCTTTCTCTATCTCTGTCCCTCTCTCTCTCCCCGTCTTTTTTTGTCTCTCTGTCTTTACTTCTTTCTCAGTCTCTCTCTCTCTGTCTTTCTCTGGTTCTTCTGCCTCACTGTCTCTCTCCCTGTCTTTCTATCTTTGTCTCTTTCTGCCTCTATCTCTCTTTCTCTGTCTGTCTCTCTGTCTTTCTCCCTCTCTCTATCTTTCTCTATCTCCTCTGTTTCACTCTTTGTCTCTCTCCTTCTTTCTCTGTCTCTGTCTCTGTGTATGTGTCTCTGTCTCTCTCTCTGTCTCTCTCTCTCTCTCCCTCCCCCCCCTCCCCTCATGGCTCAGTATTTATCCTTTGCCATGAAAATTGCAATATATCGCAAGAGGGGATGTTTGGAGATTTGGGTATGGTCAAGCAATCCAACTTTAAGTTCAATACGATATATGACACACCTAGAGAAATTCTGGCAGCATTTTATGAAATACACTCTTTGAGAATCATGATCAGTATTTATGAATCAATCTATAAACAAGTACTTATTAAGTGCATACTGTGTCCCAAGCATTGTGGCAGGAATTCTTAAATGTGTGTGTGTGTGTGTGTGTGTTTTGTGGCTCCCTTTGCCACTCTAGTAAAGCCTGGTAAAGCTAGGTGGCACAGTGTATAAAATGCTGGGGTGAGAGCTGAGAAATTCTGAGTTTGAATCTAGCCACAGACAATTTCTAACTGTGATTTTGAGCAAATCACTTCATCTCTGACTGTCTTAATTTTCTCAACTGTAATGATAGCACCTACCTCAAATGGTTGTTGTGAAAATCAAATATTTAAAAAAACCAAAAATATTATGTAAAATAAGATAATATTTGTAAAGTACTTACAAAGTGCCTGGCACATAGTAACTGCTTAATAACAGCTTGCTTCTCCTCTTCTTAGAATAATGTTTTTAATTACATAAAATAAAATACTGAAAATTGCAAAGAAAACCAATTAATGTTGAAGTATGGTTGTATTTTGATGTCATATGTGCTATATTTCAACATAATTGGTTTCCTTTGCAATCTCCTGTACTTTATTTTATGCAAATCAGTTTATTTTATTTTATAATATATAGATCTAGCTATACAGTCAATTCTCAACTTTCACAAGGGTGGCATTACTAGAAAACTTTTCAAAAGTCAAAAAGACATGATTGTTGATACATTGAACCTATGAGAAAGAGGGCTAGGATCCCACTACTACCAAAAGTCATAAATTACTGAAAATTCACTTTTCTGCCCACAAACCAAGTTCACCAGGCTAAGAACTTAGGTACTCTGAGAATGTACTATGTGCCAGGTGCTATACTCGTTGTTAGAGAAACAAGTATTTTATTAAAGGGGGAAAAAAAGAATGAAAGAATACACACTAAAAAGGAGTTTATATTCTAATGGAGAAGGTAACAAGACTTAAAGCAATATAAACACAAAATAGCTACAAATATAAGCAAATATTTAACAAGATAATCTGAAAGGGTGAACACAAGCAGTTGGGGTATCAGAAAGATTTCATTTTAGGCAGCATGTACATCCTCATGACAAAATAAATACTGAATAGATGTAAGGTAATCTTAGCAGGGAAGGCTTTGGGAACTGGGAGCTAGGGGGGAGGGGATGACTAGGAATCATCTAGGGTAGTACTTTGAGCCTTGGGAAGGAAGTTAGGGCAGAACTAATGAGTTCTTTTTACTGAAGAATACTGACATTACTTTTCATGTATGCTAGTGAGCTTTTATCAAAAAAAGTTTTGTTGGGTTTTTTTTCCCCTAACCTTTTATGTGAATATGAATACCGCCCTTGATTCCATAGTGACTGCTTGCTTACAAAGCAGCCTGTTGATTTCACCCCCACTGACCTCTGCCTCCCAAGGTGTAGTTCACATTTACCCAGAACAGAGCTCGCCTTTCTAACTCTGGTCCCATTGTGCTTCTGGAATTTAGGAAGTGCCTTAAAATACTATGAAGTGAGTGCAGTCTGAATGCAAAGAAATGATTATTAGAAAGTTAGAAATAAAGGAAGAAAAGAACAGAGCCTGGACAAGAGAAAAGTATATTCAAGGAGCCTGCAGGTCAGTAGATAGGTGGAGATTCAGATGGAATCAAAGGCAAATCCGTTTTAGAATTGACATCTACTTCTTGGCCTCCACTTACAGGGACAGAGAGTATCATTCATCAGCATTTGGAAGCTATTAATTGTTCTTGTGAACAATGGGAGTTTCCCAATCAGGAGAGGGAAGATTTCATTCTAATTGAGCTAATGCCAGCATCTTTGTTGGGGTTCAAAGGATCAAGAACACTGGGAGACTTCCAATGTAAAAGTCATCTACCCCCCAAGGTGGCTCTTCTGGTTAAGAGCATAGGGACCAAGCCCCTCGGTATCCTTCTGGGTGATACAGTGAGTGTCATCAAAGGCTTGTCCATCTGGGTTGGGAGGGTCCATTAGTGGCTCTGCTTTATGGAAAGCATTGGATTCATCAGAACATGACAGCAGCTCACAGTGTTAAATGGAAATGCTCTGCTCTTCTAGAACTTACTTCACATACCCTGCACCATCTGTTTCAAGAGTTTTTGCTCTGCCAGAAATCTATTCTTGTTTCCGTTTTCCACTGATTCCCCGAAGAGAGGAATTGTAGACCAGCCAGGGACTCGAAGGATAGACTTGCTACTGAAACTCCTACTGGAACCAACACCAGGAGTAACAGGACATATCTCAGATGTGTGAAGTTGAGAAAGTCTATGGGACTCTTGAGTAACTCATGGTTTCTAGTTCATTTCTATCTAAAACATCAACTCCTCCAGGAAGCTTTCCAGGATTTAATGAATTATTTTTAATTTATTAAAATAAGTCACTAATCATACTCAATACCATCTTCCCTGCCACTGCGACTTTGCAAAGTTAGTCCATATCTCATCCCAGACTGACCTGTCATTCAAGATAACTCTGCTCCATCTTTTGCTACTAACTTGTCAAATGGCATTCTTATTCAGTTGTGTATTACTCTCCGTGACCCCGATTGGGATTTTCTTTGCAAAGATACTGGAGTGCTTTGCCATTCTCCAACTCATTTTACAAATGAGGAAACTGAGGCAAACAAGGTTAAATGACTTGCCCAGGGCCACACAACTAATAAGTGTCTGAGGCCAGATTTGAACTCAGGAAGATGAATCTTTCTGACTCCAGGACTGACACTCTACTCCCTATGCCACCTAGCTACCCTGAAAAACTGCAGTTTCTCCAGGCTTTTATTCTTCATCTGATAAAGAGACACAATAATGCTTGAATTACCTGTATTAAAGATTTTATGAGTTCAAAGAGCTAGAGTTGGAAGAAACCAGCAAGGCCACCTTTCACAACCCCTTCATTTTAAGGCTATCATGGCCCAGGGAGTTATATGACTTGCCCAAGGTCATTCAAAGGAGTAGTGTCAAAAGGAGAGTTTGATCTCGGCTCTTCAAACTACTGAGTTTGTATTCTTTTCTCTGTTCTGTGTTGTGAAACTCAAACACAATTATACATATGTGTGTGAAATGCCTTACAATCATAATGGTCTGTTATCACCCATCATCGGTTTGTGTTTTCAATGAAACAATCTCATATAATATTACTTAAAGCAAAACTTAACTAGGACGACAAATAGAACAAAATAAAAATAAAAATCACATTACATTTCCCAAAGCTTCCCAAAACATTTTTAATTGACATATTTTGTTTTGACACAACAAACACTCAACATCAAACCAAACAAACCACACCTTAATGCACATACCCAGAAAACAGTGAAACAAAGCTTTTTCTCAGGCTATGTTACCTGCTTCAAATATCAGGGTCTCACCTCTGGTTCTCTTCTGAACCAAACCTGGGCCATCTTTCAAGACTCAACTCAAATCCTATCTTCTCCTCTTAGATTTCTCAACTAGCCCAGTTCACAGTAATGGGGAAAAGGGAGAGGGAGGAGGGAAGAGAAAGATGCAGCAGATTAAGCATAGAATTTGGACTATAGAAGACCTGAGTTCAAATCATTTATTTGATAGCTTTCATATACATATCTTTATCATTTCACTTTTCATGGTTAGATGATCTTTAAAGGTTTTTCCCATTCAAACATCATTTGAGTCTATGATTCTATTTTTATCTATCCTGGTACACCAAGTAGACTGTAAGACACTTGAGGTCAGGGACTTGGTCTTAGCATATTATTTGTAATGGTAGAAATATTGGAATGAGAAGACCTGAGTTTCATTCCTGGATCTGGTATTATTAACTTTGAGACTCTGGACATATTACTTAACCACTCTTGAGTTTTCACTTTTGATTTAAATGGAGAAAATAATCCTTGAGATACCTACCTCACAAGGTTTTTAGGAAGAAAGTACTTGGTAAACTTTAAAACACTATAGAAATCTGAATCACAGTTGCTCTTTGTATCTCCCACCAGACATAGATCATAAGATCTAGGCTTAGAGCTGGAAGGTACCCAAGAAGTCCTCTAATCCAATCTCCTCCTTTTACAGGTGAAGCAATTGAGGCACAGATAGGTGAAAATAACTTTCCCAGATCATACAGATAGTAAATATCAGAGCTGGAATTTGAACAAAGTGCTCTTTCCCACTGTACTGGCTGTCTGATTTTTAATTAATTGACTTTTAAAAAATTCTCCACTGGTATGGAATATCCAAACCAGAACTTTCCCCTAGTGGCATGGATAGCTGAAAATTGACTTTATCTTCGACAGCTCAGTACCAAGTGCCAATTGATGCTTCCATGGTATGTAGAGATAAAACCCTCCCTACCCTATATTCTACCCTCCAAAGCTCCAGAAAGCCCTTTTGTGCTGGCCAATCTCAGTTCCTCTCTGTGGGAAGACACTTTCAAGTGAGTTTTCTTCTCACCTTGCCTGCCAAGCTTTGCTGAAGTCTGAAGCTAGATTTGTAGGGTGACTTCAGCAGTAGTCGCATACACACTGAAAGAAAAAAAAGGCAAGTTGGTGCCCAAACAGACATGATATTGCTGCCTATCTAGGTCTGTCTGTAATAATAGCCATGGGAGTTATATCCTAAGGCATCTGTAAAAGGGTGAATAGCCCCAGTAAACTCTTTCATGGCTTTAGAGTTCAGAGAGGCAATTATTCAGCTTTTTTTTTGCACCTCCCCAACTCTCAGAACTATGGTTTGTCACAAAATCTTTCAGTGTATCATCTTGTGCAACACTTACTTGATGAGGCATTACTAATTACAACCACTAACCATGGGAGCCTGTGTGTCTGAAATGGCCATGATCCTGGCCATGACCCTTTGTACACAGCCATGACTATGTACAACGTCGTACATATGACTATGTACATAGTCGTGAGCCTGACCATGCTCATAATCCTTTGTTCACAGCCACGATCATGACCATGAACTTTTGTAAACTGACTCATTGAAAACCCGTTTTCTAACCCGTGGCAATTAGCACATCTTTATAATTATTCCCAAGATTGCCCTTTATGCATAAATGCCAAAAGAGCCAAATGCTTTATTGCTCTAAATGGTCAAGCACACTGGATGACTGACCAATTGACTTATTTTCAATGTCCAATTAAATATTTTCTTTGTAAGTGTGGGTATCTTGATGAATTCATGATGTCACTGGTTCAGACTCTCCATGTAGCAAGAATGATTATAATGCCTCAGGTCTTCTCCTGCTGTGACTATTGTCTTAAGTCTTTCCCTAAAACCTCCGTTGTACTACAGACCTTCAAGTATAAGCATAGACTTTAGTCGTAATGTCGATAATGGAAGGAATAGCTCAGTTAAATCAATTACTTTCATGCATGCAAATATTTGGAATTACAAGACATTTTGATGAGATGGCTCAGCATCATGCACACCAAGACTCACACTTCATTTGGGTGACCTTAGTCACAGGAAAACTCTGGCTCCCCTTCTCTACCTACCAACTTCCCTGCAGTTCTTTACCAGGCTGCTTTGTCTTTCCTCACTGTCAAGGCATGATGTGGTCAAGTTAATTCAACAAGCATTTATTAAGTGCCTACTGTGTGCTAAGATTTTTGATTTCTTCTTTTTCTTTTAATCTCTGTGTAACCTTGGCCAATTTACTGAGCCTTCCTTATCTGTAAAATGGGGCATGTGGATTAGATGACTCTTAAGGTTCCTCTGATCTCTAAATATAACTCTGTGAATTCTGGCTGGCCAATATGATGACTCTGGTTTTTTTGGCTATACCACTTCTGTAAACATTAAAGTACTAATTTTGGAATAATAATATCATTGTTGTTAATATTGCATGTCTTGGAGAAGTGATATGACTAAACACATTTCTATAATTTATCGAGAATTTTAAATGGCAAACAAGGATGAGTCTTCATTTTCGGTGATATTATGTCTTCTTGCCCTTGTGACATGGTTTCCCCCCTTTCTTACAGGACTGGGAATGGAGAATATTGGTGGAATCTTTGTGGTTCTTATCTGTGGCTTAATTGTGGCCATTTTCATGGCTATGTTGGAGTTTTTATGGACACTCCGACACTCAGAAGCAACTGAGGTAAGACATCTGGGAACCACTATATTTATAGTGTTTATTGATGGAGTGGAGTTCAAATGTCTGTAAATCATTTAGGAGGAAACATGATACAGTGGAAAGTGTGGTGGATTTAGAATTCAGAGATATGGGTTCAAATCTTAGCCCTGATCCTTAGTAGTTTTGTAACCTTGGGCAAGTCACTTAATTTCTCTAGGCTTCCATTTTCTCATCTGTAAAATTACCTAGCTCCAAATCAGTGATCAGGTGTTATGCTGTGGGAGCCGAGACAATTTCCATCCTATATCTCAGGAAGTCCTAGATGTTCATGGTGTGATTCAGAAAGCTGATTAAAAACACCATTTGAAAGGAGGCAAACCTTTGAGTTTTTGAGTATATCTTTGCCTTAGAGTTGAGGAGATTTGGAGGGATAGTTACCAATTCATGTAGGAATAAGCACAAGAGGAAATTTGTCTTGCATGACTCCATATATATAATGGGTATCATATTTCCTACCTTCTCAATGGTGGGGGTGGGGCAGGGAGAGGGAGGGAGAGAATTTGGAGCTAAAAATAAAATTGTAAAGGAATACGTACTAGGTATGTTTTATCACTTGTAGTTTTGAAAGAGCAAAATTAACCTGTGGATTAAAAAATATATTCTCATGTAAAAGTATAGATAGGGATGGGAGACAGCATGATACAATGGTAAGATTCCTGGATCTGGAGTGAGAAAATTTTCTGCTACTGTGTCACCCGTATGACTTTGGGCTTGTCATATAGTCTCAGTTTTCTCCTCTGCAACATGAGTGGGTTGAAATTAGATTACCTCCTCTGCCCCGCTACTCTCACCATCACCATCCCATGCCTGGAATTTTCTTACTCCTCCCCATTATTTCCGGAAGCCCTTACCTCTCTTCAAGGCTCACTTCACCAAGAGCTCTTTTCTGATTTCCCCAGTTGTAAGAGACCACCCACATCACTTTGCAATTATTTTATATACAGGGTGTCCCCAAAGTCTTAGTGTTGTCTTATCGTGTTGAAGCTTCAATCGGCTTAAAGCTTACAGTCTTCATGAAGACATTTGGGATGCCCTGCGTATCCTGCATTTCCTTGACTGGGAACATGTGATAGCACCCCCCCCTACATATAGAATGGAGGCACTTTAAGGACAAGAACTGTCTCCCTTAGGCATTTTTATCCCCAGCACTAAGCACTGGAGGTGTTTAATCAATCAATAAACATTTATTAAGTGCCTACTCTGTACCAGGCACTATGCTAAGCTAAAGCTCGTTGATTGATCAGTTCATTAAATCTCTTATCTATCTGTGGAGAATAAGAGGAATGAGTATTATGTCTCTTTCTACCTCATGAAAATTTTTCTATTTTTACCCTGAATTCATAATTATTAATGCCTTATTGTTGGCATAGCATATTTAGATTTTAGATGTAATTCCACTTCTATCACCTCACTTGATTTTCACAACACTGTAACTTAGGAATGGATAGGAGCTGGATCTGTGCTTTCATTGGCATAGGGAGCTAGCTCTCTGGGAGAAAACTCTCCACTAGTGCAGGTCAACACCTTTCTCTGCAACTAATAGTCTTAAAAATTTACCTAGAAAACCAAGAAGTTAAGAGACTAGCCCAGAGTTACCTAGCCAGTTGGTGTGATGAGATTTGAATGAGGACTTCCCAACTCCAAGATGCTCTCTATAACTTACCACAATTAGGAAGGGCAAGTATAATTATCTCCCTTTGACAGATGAGGAAACTGAATCATTAGGTTAAGCTGTTTATTTAACTTCACGCAGCTAATCAGTGCCAGAGCTAAAATTAGAACCTTTGCCTCTTGACTCACATGGAGTTGAGACTTATTTCTACCAGGCCACCATGTTTGTCTGCAGTTACTTGGTTTCCCAATCACATTGTGGAGAGAGGGTTGGCTCAGGATGTGCAGAATTCTTCCAGGAGCTCATTAGTGACCTTGTCCCACTCAATCTAATACTTCTGTGCTCTATTTTCAGAGCTGCCTATTTGATGCTGGAAGAGCAGTGAAACCTAAGCTGGGCACAGGCTCTTGAGACAATAGAGGGGGTCCACAAAGGCTGCCCAGGGACAGGACAGCTCCCTTCCCAAAACTGAGTAGAGAGTTGGACAGGAAGTGGCCATCTCTAGCCATGAACATGCAGTCTACAAAGGATAACCTAAACACTATGTCTTTGGCTCTGAGAGTCTGGACCCTTTTCTCTTTGTGTCCTGTAGGTGTCTGTCTGCCAGGAGATGGTGACAGAGTTGCGCAGCATCATCCTGTGTCAGGACAGTTTCCACCCCCGCAGGAGGCGAGCTGGGGTGACCCGCCCTAGACCCCCCATCCCAGAGGAGCGGCGGCCCAGGGGCACCACCACACTTAGCAATGGAAAGTTGTGTGGTGCTGGGGAGCCAGACCCCATTGCCCAGAGACTGGCCCAGGAGGCTGCTTTGGTGGCCCGTGGCTGTACACACATCCGAGTCTGTCCAGAATGTCGGAGGTTCCAGGGCCTAAGAGCAAGGCCATCCCCAGCCCGGAGTGAGGAGAGTTTGGAATGGGAGAAGACCACCAACAGCAGTGAGCCAGAATAAAGCTGACACCAGGGGAGTCACCACCTCCGGGATAGGGAGGGTGGGCAGGGATCAGATCAGGTGCCACTGCGCAGAGCTCAGACTTGTACAGTGTTGAAATTTCTCTCCATTTAAAAAAAAACAATAATACTTTTTTGAAGAAAAAAAGATCAAAGAACCTGATACCCCAACCTCAGATAGGACCCTCATAAGAGAGCTGGGTTCTTCAAAAGACTTTGCAACTAGCAAGCAAAGGGGATGCTCACCCTCTCAGACTCAAAAGGCCTATCTTTTTTCTCCCAAGGGGCCTTTATCCTTTAAGACAAAAAGACACTGTAAGCCTGGGGCTGGAGAGGCCCACCCAGACCTGTCCAACTTATAGGACAGAATTTTGGGGTGAATTGCCTGGTCTAGAAAATGGCAATTGCACCCTGGGTCCAGTTCTCACAGAAAGAATTAAAACTCACCAGGGAAGGTTTTCTTTTCTGGAATTTGAGTTATTTTGTTTGAGTCTTTGTTTTGAATTTTATTTCTGTTTATTTGTTTTCTGGGTTTTGGTGGAAGAGAGTGGGGTTAGGAAAAGGAAGAATCAATAATCTTTTTTTTTCTTGTACTTTAGGGCCTGGAGTCTCCCAATGAATCAGACTTCAGGTGCTGAATTCGCCTTCCTATGCAGTGATGGGGGGAATAGGAAATGGGTCTAGGGAAAGAAACAGGTGGAGATTCTCAAATCCAACCCCATTCAAGGAGGTTTTTTTTTTTAAAAAGAAAACAAAACACAGATGCCAAAAACTAAACATCACATAAAGTCAATTCAGAGAGGCCTTGAAACGCCTGGAATTTCAGGGGTTATGTGTCTTTTCTTTTTCTTCTTCCTTCTTAATTTCATTATTTTATGGTTTGGTTTGGTCATTTGTGAGTGTAATGCTCTGAAGAGGAAGAAATGTACATTGAAGAGTATAATCCTTGGAGGTATTCCTAGGATGCTCTTTTATAGAATTGACCTTCTTCTGTGAGCAGAGGGGAATGGGTTAGTATTTTCCCAACCTACAGTATTCACTTTGAAAAGCTGGTAAGGGATGTTCTCTGAGGAGCAAGGCTAGAAGTCATCTCAGTGGAATGGAATGCACTTTTTGACAATTGTATCATTTTAATCAAGTTGGTAGCTACCTGGGGAACCAAGTTCATGGGGCCATCTTGGTTTGGGAGATTTCTTGCTACTAAATACAAAGACTAGGGGTGTGTGTGTGTGTGTGTGTGTGTGTGTGTGTGTGTGTGTTAAATGGAAGACCAGAAGCAGTAAAGAGGGGAGTTTTTCAGGCTTTGGAGGGTAGATCTGGGAGCCAAGAATTCCAGAGGCCCAATCTCAGCTCTGACAGAGGACCCTCTTGTGGTGACTTTGGGCAAAGTATTTAACTTCTTTACCAGCCATAAAAAGGGGTGGGGGGAAGCTAAGGACTCCTTCCAGGGTGTCAAGTGAAATAACTAGCTATTGCTGTACTTGAGAGGTGCTAGAGTGCTAAACTGATGAAAGGAAGTAAGGCTTCTAATCATCTGTTTAATCTTTGCTTGGCTTCTGTGAGACTTCTATATAGACAGTTTTCATTTTCTGATGGAAAACAAATTCTATGCAATTTCTGATTGTAAATTTAGAAAATTCAGAGGGGAAAAGAAATAGATTACCACCACCACCACGACCACCACCACTACCACTACCCTGAATCAAAGATATGTCTTGTCCTCAGATTGTTTCTGTCTTGAATGTACTAAAATAAAGACATTCTTGGAAGAAGACGTTTATTTTCATGCTTTGGCCGTTTGGGAAGGTTGGCGTCCTCTTTGTGCTAGGGTCATCCCAGGGGCCCAGTGAGTGCCCTGTGCATTTCTATAAAGGATGCCCATTTTGTCCTCAGCCAACCTGACCCCTCCTATGAACCTAAAGCCTTTTCTTTCTTTTAGTGTTCTTTCAACCATTGATGACAATAAACTGTGTAGGACACAATCATTTTTTTTTATTATTGCTGTTAATCTTACAAAGTAAGTCTGGATTTCAAGGAAAGGGCATCTGGTAGTAGACTAACTGAAGACCCCCTTGGTGCCATGCTATCTTATGACCTAGGGCTATGTCCCTCATTTGTGACAATGTGGTCAGGACTGTAAGATCACATCTGGGGTGGGGAGGGTTGTTTTTTAAAACAAACAAACAAACTTGTTTTTATGAGCTGGAAATATTGATGAATAGAATTTTTTTTAAAAAGTGAATTAGCAAAATAGGTACTCCCATGAAGCATTTATATAATCTGTTTCTGCCGTGAGTGGAATAAAGATGAGACTGGTAATACTGTGCAGTTCCCAATAGCTGCTGAGACCATCACAGTCCTTCACCCCAGCTGATCAGTGAAATCGCAACCAGCTATTTTCTCTCTTGATTTGTCTTAGCTTTTTGTTTGTTCATTGTCAAGCTTCCTTTTCCGTATTTGTATTTTCTATCTGATTCTGTATATTAAGGAGTTTTTCTTGTCGGTTTCTTCCTTTGATTGGAATATTTACAATAAAACAAAAATAAACCCTGAAATGTTAGTGGATGGATAGATGAAAGCTGATTTGGTATGGAAAGCATGGTGCCATGTGGCTAATCCAAGTCACTTGGAAACAAATAAACACATAAATAAGTTCTCTATCTTCCTCTCAGACCAGCCCTGCCCACCTACCCCTCCCCCTTCTTCTTTCTCAGCCTTTCTGCCCTTCTCCAGTCCTTTGTTCAAATCCCAGAAACGTCTGGGTGGCTCTTTTCATTTGGTAGCAGCTTCAGGAGTCTGAGCCAATCCCCCCCAAATGGATACACATGTTAATGAAGTACAGGATTCAGAGGGTTTTGTCTCCCTAAAGGCACTTTTCACAGAATAGTCATCTATTGATTCTCAGGGAAACTCTAGTCAGATATCACCCCAGATTCCACTGGGAGCTGGAAGATTACATCAATTAAAATATAATACTTTGCTTTATTTCTTTTAATTGCTTTGCAGGGCCCCACCAGTCACAAGATCTCTCCTTCAGAACCCAGGTGGGGTGTAAGTTGAGCGCATAGATTGCTGAAAATCTTTTGGCTTTCTCTAATCCAGTGCTCATAAGAGAATATTCATCCTGGGAACTTGCCAACCAGCCCTCTTATTGGTTAGGTGAGACTGAAATATCATGATAACTAAGCCACCTGGGGCTCCTCTGTGAAAGTTTATTAGTTTTGGGTTCCAAGGAGTTTAATTTTCATTTGGAATCCAATGGGGGATTTCCCTGCAGTATAGAAGTAAAATACTGGGAGGTGGAAAAAAAAAAAGGCTTGAGACCTTGCAAAAATGGCTGGTTGATGGCTAGAATGAGCCCCAGAGAGTCACCTGTGGCTCTCTGACCAATGGGGCTGTATGCAACAAGGTAAAATAACCTGGAAATGATAAGGGAGATTTGATTCCCTGACTGGTTAGTTCTCCTGGGATAATAACAAAGGGGTCTGTTTGGAAAATTCAGAGAAGGAACTCTTTCACAGTGATTACTTAAAGCAGGCCCCTCCTAAGGGGCCTACAGGGCCTCACATAGAGAAATCAGACCTGAACTGCTTTGGTTCCCTTGTGCTATGAATGATTTCTATGCCTTTCTATAGAGGGTAGACTTTCTTGCCATGCTGAAGAATCTACCTCCTCGCCCCCATCCTCAAAGGAGAGTGCCCACTCAGGCACTGCTCAGCCATAGTAAACTACTCACATGCCTCACAATGGTGGACTACATGCTTTTAAACAGTTATTCAGAACAGCCTTCCAATAGAAACAAATAGTTGGAAAGGAGTGTGGCTTCCCAGCAAAGAAAGATACAAATATAGAGATGTACAAATATCCTTCAGCCTCATGAGCCAAAGGCATCATCACTAAATCCCATTGCATTCTGAGGGTTACAGATGGCCCAGTCAAAACAGGTGGCCCATTCATTCCTGGAACATCATTTTTATCTTTTAGTTTTTACTCCTCAAGTTTTATTGATCTCCTACCAACTCTTGGGGCAGAGCAATCAGTGAAAAGGAAATGTTCATATTAACATTAGGATAGCAGGAACTAACACTGATGTCAAGAAAGAGAAATAGATGGGTGGGAAGAGAAGTAAAAGGTAACCCAGAAAAATGATTCAGGTGTTCATTCTTGAGTATTTCTGAGATGAGTTATGTCAAAAATTCAGGAAGAAAGGAGAAGGAATTTTTAAAAATACTGAAATGCGCCTAGAACAAAAGTGTATACTGCGTCTATTTCTGATGATCTATTTCCACTCCTCAGACTTGTCATAGTGGAGTAGTAGCTTGGGATCACACCATGTTGACAGGAACTCTAGCCATGGAAGACAGGACTCAGAATTTAAAGTGGGGAGAAGTCATCCTTCTATCACACAATCAACAAAAGAAACCTGTTTTTTCAGATTCCCTTGTACCATTCTCCTTGTTCTCTCCCCCCCTTCTTTGTTGATCAACTAGAACATTAGAGACAAGATAACTCAAGTTTACTGCACTTGTAAGAAACAAACATTAAACACCTAGAATTATCCTAGGTGCCAGGTGAGACTTTTTTTAAAAAGTAAAAGACAAGGTTGGCGATCCCAAACTTATGCTCCAGAAACAAGTAAGGAACAGTGTAAGAGAAGGCATAATGAAGGGCTCTGTTGTGTGGTAAAGGCTCTCAGCCCTATGGGGCCTGAGGAAATGAGAAGGGGAGATCATTGTGAGCTGAGGTAGCCTAGAAAGGCCAAATGAGGGAGGTGGGATTAAGAGGTTTCTGGGGCTTCAGTTTTATATTTCTGGGAAGCAAGACTCGCTTCATCTCTCTTGTGAGTTGAAATCTGGCTAATTCATGATGGTTAACTCTTCACAGCTTCTAAGATAAAAGAATTTTTCCATTGCCTTTTTGGCGCGTTCTTTCAGGAGGTTCAGGTTTATGTGGCTTATTTCTTCTAGTCCACTGCCAATAATGCTCAGAGAGTCTCTATCCGCTACTTCATTCATACTCTCCGTTAACTAGAATTGGTTGTCACAGGCAGCACAGAGAGCCCCATAACCTGGAAGCATGACCACACTGGATCCATCAGAAATGGATCAGAAGAAAATGCTTTAGGAACAGATTGAGGGAGAGCAAGAGGTACAGAACTGAAGTTGTGATAGCAACGTGAAAAGTGAATTCAGAACAAAACTTTCCTATTTCTGGTACCTAGATAGATCAGGAAATATTTTCCTGTATGAGGACAATAAACTAGTCTAGTTACATGTAGGGTCGAAGAGTCACTGATGAGAACACAGCCATGGAGGCTTCTTTTACATTGTGGGCAATTTCACAACAAGGGAAGGTTGTAAAGGTTCCATTTCTATACAGTCCCAATCATGAACACACATATACTCACATACACACACACACACACACACACACACACACACACACACACCCCAGTACTTTACATTACTGGAAACTTGGTTGTATCAGGGGTCAAAGAAAAAATATCACATCTACTTTAATAGCAACTCCTTCCCAAAAGACCCTGAATGTCCTCAAAGCTCAAATGTGTGTTACAATATAAATAAAACTATTAAGTGCCTACCATGTGCCAAGTACTATACTAGGCATATATATATATATATACATATACATATATATATATATGTATATGTATATATATACTTATAAGTGTGTATACACACATGAATTGTTTCTATAGGTTAAATCTGATGGTTGTCATTTGGCTTTCATACATTTACTTCTTCCTTTGATTTTAATGTTAATATTAGTGTATGTGTGTGTATTTATTTATGAGGATAGATATATGTATTCATGTGTATCTATATATGTATGTGTATGTAAAAAGAGGTAGTTTAATCTAGTCTAGTGGATAAGATGCTAGACATGGTGTAAAGAAAATCTGGATCGAAATTTCTCCTCTGACCCTATTCTGAACTTATTAAGTCATAGATGGATTGTGATTTGAATTGGTGGAGGGAGTTCTCACACTGGGGGATTCTCACCCTAAGAGTATCATAGATCCACAAATATACTGTAAATATTATATATACTATAAATATATATGTATAGTTACATGTATGTATATATGTATATATGTGTTTTTTATTTATAGACACGTGTATATGCAGATCTGTGTATATCAGATAAGTGAAGTACATTGATATCAAGAGTCATCATCTTTCTGTCGCCCTTCAGCCTTTGTGCTCCTAGATAATGAGGCTGGATTTAGTCTTCCAGCTTTCAGAGGCTTAGTTCTCACCAAATAGGCTTTGATATAATTTATTTCTAAGCCGAATATCTATGTAGATATGTGAAAGGTAGGAATTTTTTTAATTCCCAATTGAATATTAAAGTGATTGAGCTGACTGCCTAAAATCTACCCTCTTTGACAACCTGTAAAAAATATTCCTCCAGTGTTAACAAGCACCTAGACAAAATACAAAGATGATTGCTTTGTAGGCCACAGTCAGCAAGATAAGTTGGATGGGGAAAACTTTCAATTTTACTCAGTGTTGCTAATAGCCATTTAAAACTCGAGGAGAAGGAAACTTTTTGGAAGGTCAGATGGTGAGTCCTGAAATTAGAATAATTATGTGGCTCCATTCAGTTTACAAATGGGACTTCATTCATCTAGCATCTACATGACTGTTTCAATTTCTGTTTCAAATAAGAGCAGATTAAATGAGACCAGGTCTGTACAACACACGGCCTATGGGCCACTTGGGGCCTGCCAAAGCAACCCTCAGGCGGTATGTTACATGTGCCTGTGTTTACATGATCTACATCTTTCTGCAGATGGCCCAAAATCCTTCCACGGGTAGTAAGCACTCCAGGCCGTATGTTGTTCAGGCCTGAACAAGACCATTGTTTCCAATGGAGTAAAAGGTAAGCTATAACTAAGGTGGAACCACGGAGCTTTATTCCAAGATAGAAATTTAGAGAGTGTTTCAGTTTTTCAAAAGTATGAAAACCACTCAGCTTAGTACCTGGTTAGCAGGAATAATTTTTTAAATATATTTTTTCTTCTTTTTTAAAAATTTGTTTGTTTTCAGTTTTCTACAATAACTTCCATAAGTCTTAGATTTCCTTCCCCTCCATCTTCCCTCCCTCCCTGAGATAGCATGCAATCTTATACAGGTTCTATACAAACATTCTTATTAAACACATTTTCATATTAGTTATGTTAGCAGGAATAATTAATCAAAGTAGAAACACTCTCACATAGGCTCTCTCTCCTGATTGTGCTCTGAGTGAGTGCCTCTATCACCACTTGCCCCAGGTGCAAGAATTTTAAGTTTTCCTTTGGGCAAATGCAATTGATTTCAAATGGATTCAAAACTCCTCCAGGTATGATAGGTACATATTGACACATCCCTGGTTTAAGGTAGTTTTACAGTAGCTACCTGATTTGGTAAGTAACAGTTCATGTCAATGAAAGTTATAATGTCATTTATTTTACTAACCAGGAAGGAGTAGGGGGAGACAGGAGATATTTAGAAAATATCTGTGGTTTGGTGAAATTTTGAGTCTGATTCATAAGATTCAAAGGGATGTTTTCTTTCCCAGGATTGTAGAAACCTTAATCTTGACCAAAAAGAACCAGACTTCTCAATCCCTAGGCCAGCTGTTGCCACATTGACCAGCTCTCTTCTGGTCATACTGTTCTCAAAAGAATTTCTCTGCTCCAAAACAAAATTATAATTTGTGCCTGAAGTATAAAAGGCCATACCTAATTGACACTAGGGTAGTATTTTTTCAGTGTAATCTTCTTTACTAATAATATAATAATAAAATAAAATCCAAAATATGTATGTCCTCCTTATGGGGAAGAGGAGAGAGAGAGAGAGAGAGAGAGAGAGAGAGAGAGAGAGAGAGAGAGAGAGAGAGAGAGAGAGAATCCTTGTAGCAGATCTGCATAGTCAAGTGGAAAAAAAGATTCCTACATTTTCCATATCAAAAAAAGAGTTTCCTTCTGTATCCTGCATCCATCATCTGTCTCTATAATCAGTGGTCCTCCAGAGTCATGATCAGACATCACGCTGTTCAGAGTTCTCAAGTCTTGCAATATTGTTTCTCTTTACAATGCTATTGTCATTATCCAGATTGTTCTTCTGCTTATTTCACTCTGTATCAATTCACAGAAAACAATAGTTGCTTTTTCAGAAGCAACATGTCTGTAGCCACAGCATCCAGAGTGATCGATTTAGAAGGCTGTCCTGTTCTGAAAGGGGGAGGATGCGGATCTTTTCCTAAGCTCTAGTGTTTTTGTTTTGTTTTGTTTTTTGAAAGGTGTTTGGGCTGGTGACCACTGATCCTCTTGTCAGCGTTCCCTCTCCAGGGGATGCTGTGGAGAGCTCTCAAGAGCCCAGGCCCATTTAACTTTCATCAGCTATGAGCCTTGCTTTTGTTGCTTCTAAGAGCTCAGTAAGAGAAGTCATTTTGGTCCAAGTCCTCAGATTAAGCCAAAGATTCTTTTAGCCGTGGCTGCAAGCTTCCCTCTTGAATGCTCAGCAATCATCAGGGATGTTGAGCCTACATCCCTAGAGATGGAGTTTCAGCAGATCCAAGTGTTCTATGATTAGATTCCTCTTATTAATAGCAAAGAGAGTTTACAATTCTAATGCCATGCATCTCATTGACCCAGAGCAGTCCTTTATTTATCTGTAAGCCTTTTGACTGATCTGGGAGTTTTGTTCCAGAAATAAAAAAGCCATGTTCTCTGATCAGAGAGACTAAAAATAAGAAGCCCAAGTAAGTTCCTCATAGAGCCATAGGAATGCAACACAGAAACTCATGGTTGGAAGGAATACAGCCAGAATTGTATCAAGAGCAAGACAAGGGAGACACTTGCTGTGGGCCCACAAAGGTTAGGGGCATAGAAATCATATAAAATTTGCATCTATTACCAACCTTGCCATACCATTGGGATAGAGATGCACAATTTTATCTTTTTGCTTCTGGTGCAAAATTAGTTAATTACAGTGTTACCTTGAGAAATCAGTGGGTTTCCTCATACTCCTAGGAGCTATCTCAGTTCAAGAACTATAACCTTTTATGAAGCTCCTATTATATGTAAAGTGGAAGCCAGGTGGCACAATAGATAAAGTGTGACCCTGGAGACAGGAAGACTCATCTTCCTGAGTTCAAACTCTGCCTCAGACACTTACTAGCTGTGTGACCCTGGACAAGTCACTTAACCCTGTTTGCCTCAGTTTCCGTCTATAAAATGATTTGGAGAATGAAATGGCAAAACCTCTCTAGTACCTTTGCCAAGCAAATCCTAAATGGAGTCACGAAGAATTGGACAAAACTGAAAAATGGCTAAACAACAAAATTATATGTAAGGCCCTCTGCAGGGTACCGAGGATACAAAGACAAAATTGGAAACTGCCCTGCCTTGAAAACCTTATATTCCACTGGAAGATGCAACATAGATGCAAATAAATAAATTTCAGAAGGGAGAAAGAGTCCTAAAAATAATAGGGCTTAGAAAAGGCTTCCCATAGGGAGTGGTACTTGAGTTGAACCTTGAATGCAGTCAGGGTTCCAGAAGAGGAAGGTTAAATGGGAGTGTATACCAGGCATAGGGGACAACATAGAATCAGGAGATGACAAGTAGAGTTCAGGAAACAAATAGCAGACCAGTTTGGAAAGAACACAGAATGAATAAAGGGGAGTGATAGGAAGGAGGGTAATATTAGTACAGGCAAATGGTGGGACCCTGTTCATTCAACCATCCATGCATCCATTCATTCATTCACTCATTAAATATTTATTGGGTTCTTTATTTACTACACTCTCAGTTCACAGTGCTGTGATAAATAAGAAGTATAACACTTAGAAATCCATCACTGTATTGAGTCTGCACTGAGGTTAGCAAGCACGAAGCTCCCTTGGCCCTTAGAACAGAACACTACATAAAGAAGCATTTGATAAATATGTATAGAATAAATGAATTACCAGGAAGTAAAAGACACGGTCATTGTCCTCAAGGAGGGCAAAGAAACATAGATAAGTAAAAAGGGAGGGAAGCAGGGAGGGTGACAGAGACAAATTCAGTCATCATACTGAGAGATAGATCAGAGAGATTAAAAAGAGAAAGACAAAGAGAGAGTAGTAGGGAACATCCGTGTCCTTCACAGTCTGGTTCCAGCTTACCTTTTCAGGTTTATTATAAATGACTCTTCTTCAAGTACTCTCTTTTCCAGTCAAATTGCCCTAGGCAATGTTTCTCAATTCTTCTTCTACCATCTCTGTATTTTTGCACATGCCTCAGATATCCTCCCTCCTCTTAGAATTAGACTCCCTCTAAAGATTAACTCAATTGCCATCTCCTAGACAAGCCTTTTCTGATTCCCTCTGCACTAGTCCTAGTTCTAGCTGCTAGTTTAGTCTCATAATTTCTCTGTATTAACCTTGCATATCTTTCGTGTTCACTTAGATATATACTGCTGTTTCCTCCTGTAGAATATAAGTTCTTTGAAGGCAGGGATTGTTTCATTTGTTTATGTCTTTGTATCACCAGGATCTAATACATTGTAGGCACTTAAATTCTTATTTTGCTTGATTGGTGGATGGATTTATGAGGTCACAGATCCACTTGAGAATTTTGAATATATTTGAGACTATTCAACATATATTGGGACATGTTAAGTATACAAGTCTGTGAGTAATTATTTGCTCAGCAAGTGGATCTGGGATGGTTGGTTGAGTAAAGTGATGTATGATAGACTCATGGCAAGGAAATACAAGCAAAACATTGGTAAAAGTAGAAGAAATTCAGATTTATTTTTACTAGTCATTTATCCAGCCCTTTCCCCAGAGTAATAAGTTGTTCTATCTCAAGCCATCACCACTGTCCTAATTGACACTAGAGCAACCTCTTTGTTAGCTCTCTCAGTTGCCTAGCAATATTCTTGGCAAGCAAAAGAAATTCAAGGTCTCCTCCTCATAAGCAGTCACTACCCATCTTAAAAGAGGACTTGCCATTATTTCTTCTCTAATTCAGCGGTAAGAAGGGGATTCTAAGGCCTTAATAGTAAACCTTCTCGAAAAAGCTTTTGAAACTATATTCATTCACATTTATCACTTTTCCACTGAAGTTTACTAACAAAGGTTTATTGCATTTGATTGAGTTCAACAGTAGAAGCAGAGAAACAGTGCTCTCTCCAACTTGATTAATCTAATTAGGCAGTCCTGTACCAGTACCTCTAGAACTTGTGTGCCGACATATTAGAGAGAAGTTACAACAGGCTCTGACAGATAGTTGGTGAGACTTAACACCAGGGACCTAGGGCCTTCTCATCTGGATAGTATTCAATTAATGATTCATAGTTAATCAATGCTGGTATAACTGATGTAGATATAAAAAATGACTGGATTTGAAGGATTTCAAAGTAATTATGTTGGAGAATCACCCCAGGTAATAAGCAATGCCTGATAGCAAGCATTTGGCATTTGGCAACCAAAAGCTAAGACTGTGGCAGCTTCTCTCACAAGCTACCTGCCCCTGTAATAGCTCTTTTAATTCCAGATGAAATGAAAATTCCATCCTTAGCAATCATTAAGGCTCTAATTTTATTTCTCATTATTAAACCATGAAGTTGGCCAAAACATGTAAATGGAGCAAAATGAAGAGCTTTGCAAGCAAATTGGAATCCTGGTGCAAAACTGAAGCCTAAT
Source organism: Potorous gilbertii (assembly GCA_028658325.1). Taxonomy (NCBI): domain Eukaryota; kingdom Metazoa; phylum Chordata; class Mammalia; order Diprotodontia; family Potoroidae; genus Potorous; species Potorous gilbertii. The sequence goes on along the minus strand of CM053771.1, from coordinate 230,664,710 downwards.
CTTCAAAGATAAAGAAAGGCAAAATAACCATGCTGTTGAAGAAGCAGCTCCCCCAAGCCAGAAGAAAGTGTGCTTAAAGATTTGACACCTGGGATCCCTTTTGAAATATCTCTTTACATTTTCCCCAAAGAAACTGAAATTTCTAGATGATGAATTCATGTTTCAAGAATCCAAATGGTTCAAGAAACATTGAAATAAGACTCGAGTGGGATTTTATTCTCAATGTGGAGCTGAGAGCCTGATCAGAAGGACTTTCAAGTTTTCCTAGGAAAAAGAAGCCATGAAAACATGAATCATTTCTATCTCCCCTTCACCCAGAATGCAGGCCTCTGAGAAGTGGCCAGCCTGGAGAGAAGAACTCATGTTTGATCACCACCTTTTCTCTATGACGGTGAGGAGCAGCTGAACGCCTAGGGAGACTGGGGATGATAGTGGTAAGGGTGTGAGGGAGGTGGGAGGAAGAGACGGAGGCCCAGCAATGTTCTGGTAAATGTTTAATAACTGGCTATCAAAATGAAATAAAATGAAATAAAACATGACATGAAGCACTTTTAAATTAAATTTGTAATATTAACATTTTTCTCCACCACTTTCTTAAGTCTAAAAAATCAACAAAACAATAACTCAAACCCCATTTGCAGCATTTTCTGATTTCTGATTTCTGTGAAATGCCCACATTGTATTTAACAATTAGACTCCAAGGAGCATGTCTGAGCTGTCTCTAATAAACCCCTCAGAAGTGCCTATTACTAATGAATCATACACAGATACCTCCCTACCCTACTACTGTCCTGAGTCCTATATTAGTAAGCGGCATTCATCAAGTAAAATAGCACAGTTACACAAGCAAAATTACTTGGAATTGTGGAATATTCAAATTTTAAGGGACTTCAGAGATCATTTAATCAAACATCCCAACCAGATGTTGAGATCATTGGAAAGATTATAGGATTATAGACCCAGATGTGAAAGGCCAACAGAGAGCATCTAGTCCAGCCCTTTCATTCCACAGATGTGAAAACTGAGGCCTAGGAAGTTTCATTAATTTAGTCCTGGTCACCCGGATCAGAGGTAGGTTTGAATCTAGGTCCTCTGATTCCAGTCAGCACTCTTTCCAGGAGACTGAACTGAAAAATGAGGATGACTAGGAATCTGGAAACTATTCCATAAAGAATCAAATGAAGTCCTCCAGAAGATTGAAACAAAAAGACTTCAGAGGTACGTGACTGCCTTCTTCGAGTATTTGAGAGGTCCTCGACTGAACCCAGTGGGGAGAACAAGCACCAATGGACTTCTAAATCAATAGAAAGAGGAGCTGAACAATTAAAGAAGCCCAACATTAGAAGAGGTTTCAAGCCAAGGATAAATAATCACTTGTAAGAGATATTAGAAAAAGTTTTCAAGATTCAGGTAAGGATTAGGCTAAATGATCTCTAGCTTCCTTCCAGCACTAGTAGTCTTTCATTGCGATATTTCTGACATGTGGATATCTAATCTTTGCCTGAACTCCTAGAACAATGACACAACCTGTTCTAAGACATCTTGGTTAGAAGATTCTTTCTTTTATTGAGTCAAAACCTTCCTCTTTGTTATATCCTAGCAACTGAGAGGTGAAAATTTCCTTATACAGACTTCTCAGCCACAAACCACTAAGTGCATTTTAATTTTAGACCAAAAAAAATAGCAATAAATAGCATTTGTAGGGACACTTTAAGGCTTTTAAAATGCTTGATACATGTTATCTCATCTTATCCTCACAACGACCTTGGGAGATAGGTGCTATGATTGTCCCCATTTTACAGATGGTAAAACTGTAATTGACAGACTTGTCTAGGGTCACAGTTAGCTACTAAGTATCTGAGCTGAAATTTGAACTTATCCTGATTCCAAGTCCAGTAGCTCTATCCCCTTAACTGTACATACATTCTTGATCATCCAGTCCTTCCTAGAGGTAAAAGAAACTAGTCAGTGTAAGGGCATGTAAGGAAATCGGTTTTTCAATGTACCTTTTCCAGGGAAGATTCAGTAAATTCATCTGTCAACCTGATTTCATTTTACTAGCGTTTGAGTCTAAGCCCAATTGATATGACTAGAACAGCTACAAGAATGGCCCACTTCCCTAAAGTACCTCTTCTCCCTCTCCTCCAAAACCTCACCAGCAGCAGCCTGCCAACATGCCAGAAATGTTACCATGAGCATTACTTTCTTAGATTAATATTACTAAGGAAAGTTAACACCTTAATAGAGAACTATGGCTTCCAGGAAAGGCATAAAGATACTTTGATGGATCTGGAAACCTCTTCATGTGGCACTCTCTGGCCAATGCGGTTCCTAACTCTTCTCTGTGATAAGGAATTCTTGCCTTTCCACAAATCATCCACAGCGAGCTTTCTCTCCTGCTTTTGGTATGTAATATAGACTCTCGATATAGCCTCTCATTTTCTTTATTTTTTTGTCCTTTAACTATTTTATTTTTTCCTTAATATTTTTTTTACATGTAAAGATAGTTCTCAACATCATTTTTTCAAAATTTTGAGTCTCATATTTTTCTCCCTTCCCTCCCCACTCCCCAAGACAGCAAGCAATCTGATATAGGTTATAGATGTACAGTCATGTTAAACATATTTCCACATGAGTCATGTTGTGAAAAAAAGAATCAGAACAAAAAGAAAAAACAAAAAAGGAAAAATAGTATTCTTCAATTTGCACTCAGATGCCACAGTTCTTTCTTTGGATATGGTTAATTTTTTCCATCATGGGTCTTTTGGAATTGTCTTGGATCGTTGTATTACTGAGAAGAGCTAAGCCTATCATAGTTAATCACTGTACAATGTTTCTGTTACTGTATATAATGTTCTCCTGGTTCTACTCACTTCACTCAACAGTTCATGTAAGTCTTTCTAGATTTTTCTGAAATCATCCTGCTCATCGTTTCTTATAGCACAATAGTATAGCACAATCATATACCACAACGTGTCCAGCCATGCCCCAACTGATAGGCAACCCCTCAATTTCCAATTCTTTGCCACCACAAAAAGAGCTGCTATAAACATTTTTGTACATCTGGGTCCTTTTCTCTTTTTTAATGATCTTTTTGGGATACAGATCTAGTAGTTGTATTGCTAGATTAAAGAGTATACACAGTTTTATATTCTTTTGGGCATATATTTATAGTCCTTTTCAATATATGATTGGCCTACCTTAATTATCCATTTCCCCATGATTTTTATACTACATATCACATAGAAGTTATCATTGATAACATGATGTCACCTACTCCCTCTCCCCCATCATACATCCATTCTTTGACCCTTGGGTTACTTGTAATTTCTGTTCTTTCCAATTCAAGGTGCTCCATGATTGGCAGACCTAGAGCATCAGTGGGACACTATTGGTTTTAAAAGAGAAAAGCTCTTGCAGCAGTGTGCAATTTAGGATCATCTAAAGGATGGTATAATTTCCCAAATGAGATCCATCCTGATCTCCTCCTACTTAATTCTGGGTCCAAATCATTGTACATCTGCAGAGCCTATTCAGGATGTATCTGTGTTTTGTGTGTCTGTTTTTGTCTGTACGGGTATGGAATAATTCAGCCTAGTGGGCATCCAACTGAATATCATAGCCTGGATAGTGTTGTTCATCTACTCCGCTCTCCCGACGTGGATAATATTAGCTGGCATTTAGAGTATTTTTCACTTACAGAACTCTTTCCACGCGTCATCCTCTTTGAATCCTGACAACAATCCTGTTTCAATAGTAAGACGTGCATCATTATCTCTTTTTCTGGAAACAGAGTCTCAGAGGGGTGAAGGCACTCGCCAGTTGTTACACAACTAGTTAGTAGCAGTCCCTAGACTTGACCCTAAGCTGTCTAGTTTCATGTCCTGTTACATTACTTCTTGCTTCTTCCCTGGAAGTTTTTGAGCTCATTACAAGGTATGGAACATGCAATGTTTACAGGTCAGGTGAGTCACTATGATAAAGGGTCTAGATAGTCAAGAGGTAGATTAAGGACACTGGGCAAATTTGGGGAAGAGGGGTTACCAAAAGAAAGAGGAAGGGAAGTTGCTTAACATTTTGGCATTCACCCTTTAGCAACAGCCTACTTTGGCTATAACACTCAAATTTTCTCCTCTAACTGTGGGTAGCTGGGCTTTGTAGAGAGAATTCCAGTAGAAGTGAAAGGATAAAATATGGCTCATTTTCTCTCCATACCCAGAGAAAGGACTAGAAAACAACCTCATAAAGTGCTGTGGGTGAATAGAGTCCAACTCTCACTTACTAACTATGTGCATAAGGCAAGTCATTTATGGTCTGGCTCTTTGTGTTCACTGTCCTTTCTAAGTTTTCAGTAACCTTCCTTCTGTGAAGATGTTCTAGACTTTTTACAGGACTCAAAATCACTATGTATAGTTTGCAGTTTTCTCATCTGTGAAATAAATTGGACTTGATCTTGTATCTTAAAGAGCTAACATTCTATTAACAGTATGATATCATGTTAACTTTTTAAATGTTAACTTAGGCTGGAGTTGTGGAGGAATGGCATCCATAGAGATGACAGCCACATTGTGCTCTGCCATATTTGGACCACTTCTATGATTTGTATTTTGGGGTCACTGAATGATCACTGAAAATCTGGAGAGTATTCAGAGGAGGGTAGGGAAGATGAGGACAGTCCTTGAGATCACAGCCTATGTCACCTATACTAAAACCTCTTATCTATTATCCAAATTGCTCAACCATTCTATCTTTGTCTATTATACTTCAATACAATATTGTCTCCATTTCTGCTTCCTTTGATTTTCTCTCAAATAACTCTCCACCATACTTTTATTCCCTCTCTGTACATGTATTTCTCCACATGATTATATTGTATTAATACACAATGCTACTCCACTTCTCCTATTTTATCTATGTTATATATTTTGAATAATATAAACATTTTCAGAACCATATTCCCATCATGGATCTCATTACACCACAACTCAGTGATAGCTAAGGTCAAATTGACTTCTTTGCCTTAGGATCCCTAGTCTATCTTGCTCATTACCCATTTTGATTATTTATAGTCATAAAGCTTTTTATCTGAGTTTATTAATTTTATTACTAGTTCCTTTCTATGAATTCGTGTATGTCTTTATTGCTGTCCTTCTTCCTATGTTGTAGCTCACCTCTATAGGATTTTGTGTGGTGAGTATACATAAGTTTTGTTTTTTCCCCTTTTATTTTAAATTTAAATCCCTGTGATTTTGTTATAACTGATGATCCAGAAATCCAAATCCCAATCTCAGAGACTCTCTTAAGCAACTGCTCACATCTCAGATCTGCATTTCTCTCCTGAATCCTTTGTCTTCGATGGGCAACAGTGATGAAAAACATCACCTGTCCCTAAAGTCTATAGCTTCTTACCTTAGATTTAAGTATGTTTAACAGTCTCTCCTAGGTTGCTTCTGGAAGTACCATTTATATTCACAGGAATCACCACAATGGGCAGTATTCCTCTCTTCTGACAGAGAGTGAGATGCCCTTTGTTATATCTTGGATATATACACATACTCTAGAGGATAGCAGAGTGACCTGTTATTATCTAGTCAACAAATTGGTGCTTCACTGCTCGTCAGTAGAAAGTCACCAACCACAACCACTTAGCTCTCCTTTCTCTGAAGCCTACCAGATGATCTTTTACTTGTCAGCATGTGTGGATCCATGACATCATTCCTTCGAAGTCAAATAGCTTCTCTCTCTTCAGAGTATACAGTTCTTTCCCATTAAGGAAGAGATACATTTTTCTTCTTACTTCCAAATATTCAATGATCTTCTTTATGTTTTCCTTTGTGTCACATTCAGACATTGTGCTGGTTACATCAAACCTCAGTATACTGCAGTCTCCTAGAAGAGATCGGTTAGCAATACCAAAGAGTTTGAATTAATCATCTACACAGAAGGACCAAGTGGATAAAGCATGTCTATTGTCCAGATGATATCTTATATTCAGATGAACAATAGACAGATCTTGTCCATCTTGATGCATAATGTATATGTATGTATATATATATAAACATATTAGTATTTACTAATATATCATATATCAGTAGGTATATCTAGGAAAGACAGTACAAGTGAACAGTGAGCTGGACCCAGAATTGATTAGGAGAAAAACAGGTTAGATTGCTTTCAGCAAGTTTCAAAGCTCTTTTAGTGACCCATGCAGGTGACATTTCTAGATGGCAGAGTAGAGTGTTGGGTCTGGGTTCAGGAAGACTTGAATTCAAATTCAGTTCAGAAACTTCATCTCTGTGTGACCCTGGACAAGTCTTCCTTGGCCTATAGTAGTTGCTTAATAGTGTCTGTTTCTTCCCCAAGTTTCTCCTGGAAACAAAGACTTATCTGTTTAATTCCAATATTTTACCAGTGCTGCTGTATGGATACCACACATAGAACAAAACAGTCTATGAAGACCTGAAAGTTAATATAACCCAAAGAACAACAGAGAGGTGCAGGATAAATGTGAGCAGTCTGTAATGTAAAATCAATGAAGACCTTTGCAGAAGAACTGGAGTAAAAGATATCATCAGGAAATGTGTGATTGGAAGAGAAAAGGGACCGGTCCCATACAAAGGTGACAGACAACGCTGAGCAGCTCTCAGGCTACACTTGGCATTTTAGAAATGTCTAGAGAAAGCAAAAATGGCCCCTATGGGAAACTGATAGGAAGGCAAGGAAAAGGCTGACACAAGAAAGGCAAGCACTGGTGTGGCTAAATTGGCATTCTTGGAGGGAATATCCTGCTGATAGCTTACAGAATCTACTGAGCTACCTTCTGATTCCCTTCCTTCTGACATTCAGTTGTGCCACCTTCAAAGATGTGAAATCAGAGTTTTACTGTATTGTGACCCTGAGTAAGTCACCTATCTTCAGTGGAGCTCCATTTCCTCCCCTATAAAATGAGGGAGCTAGACTAGATAGTTTCCAAAAAAATAATGACTCTTTCTGCATTAGGTAGCATGATGGATAGAGGGTTGGACCTGGAGTCAGGAAGACCTGAGTTCAAATCCTGTCTCAGACATTTAGTAGCTGTGTGATTCCATTTTCTCATCTGTCAAAGCAAGGAAACAAGCATTTTTAAGGGCCTGCTATGTGTCAGGCACTGTGACAAATGCTTTATAATTATTTCCTTTGATCTTTGCAACAACCCTGGGAGTTAGGGGGTCTTATTATCCTCATTTTACAGTTAAGGAAACTGAAGCAAATAGAGGTGAAAATATTGTCCCAATGGAGACTCTATTTGACCTTGGGTCTTTCTCACTCCAGGCTCAGTGCTCTAGCCACTGAACACCTCTATGCTTCTCTGAAAAAAAAATCAGAGCAAATAACAGCACCTACCTTTTAGGTTTGTTGTGAGGCTAAAATGAGATGTTTGTATAGCACCCTGCATACCTGAAGCATCATATAAATGCTAGTTAGTTATTGTTTTCATTATTGCTATTATTCTCTTGTGGTAGAACAGCAAGTTCATTACCCTCCAGAAAAATCCTTCTATTACCCTGTTCAAGGTATAATTTGCTTAATATGCTGTTAAATTGAATTATGATTTTGAAGCTATCTTTAAGATAAAAGGTCAATCTGTACCATTTAATGGGAGAAAACATTTGTTCTATTCAATGAATTTATCACTATTCCTAAACTAGGTTTTCTTAAAAACAATTGCTAATTGCATGAGATAAAAGATGTTTCCTCAAAGGATTGCTGAAGAGGTTTGGTGGATGACATAAATAAATAGAAGGTTCATTGTCCAAGTGTATGGACTTGGTGGACACCCGTGTGACATCTTTATCTTGCTGAAACAGATACAAGCAGAAAAACCAAATGGAAAAGAAACCATACTGCATGACCTTATCATGGATGTATAAACAAAGTAATAAGTTATTCAAAGGAATACCAATAAGTGGTTTTTAATGAGAACATGTGAGTAAACATAAATCTGTCCTAGACTTTTGAGGAGCTGATAGTCCTATTGCTACAAAACGAGGAAAAGAAAAAGGAATGTGAGTTTTGTCACCTTCATTGTTTTAAATTGCACTCGAGTATTAAATTGGCTAAAAAAATAGAGAGGGTTATTTTTGTATGGAAGTCAGTGCTACCCATTTGTTTTCATCTATGTAGATGCCATGCAAATTATTCCAGAATCCAAAAGAGGCCAGGAAAGAATTTAAAGAAAAATATTAAAATAATCTTTCTTCAGGCTAATGCTATTCATTGCTAGCAAATGCATCACCTCTAAAATGTTGGTCCTACTGATGGGAAAGGGAGTTATCACTTTTTTTAGGTGGACCAAAATTTGTTACTTGTTTTTTTAACATTTCTCATCTAGGATCTAGGGACAAGATAAAATGTCTTAATTTCATATGATAATTGGTTGGTCTGTTATAACTATAATAGTTCACATTTATATAGCACTTTCTGTACATAGAGAGGTAGTGTGGTATAGTGGACTGAGTGCTATACTTCAATTCATTGAGCGTCAGGTTCAAATCTCACCTCCTGCACTTACCAGCTTTTTGAATATTGCAGAAATTATTTAATGTCTCTTTGTCTTGGCTTACTAATCTATAAAATATGTGTGTATATGTGTATGTATGTATATATATATAATAAGTGCGTGTGTGTATGTGTGGGTGGGTACATCTATATCACCTATCTCACAGGGTTATTATGAGGACCAAATGGAATAATGTGTGTAAAACATTGTGCAAGCTTTAAAGGGTAACTTGAAAGGGTAACATAAACAAACATATATCTGCACATTGCCACCATACTTCATCTGCCTCCTCCCTCTGCCCCAAGGGTCCCTTGTCCTGTTGATAAGTTCCTACCAGTACCCCCATGTTGAAGAAGGGCCCAGGTCAACCATCTTTCATTCTTTGGACTTTACCAAGACACCTCATAGAGCCACCTCTCCTCCCCTCCTCTCTTCCCTTCCCCCATTAGAACATAAGCTCCCCGAGGGAAGGGA
>CM053771.1:230636028-230655197 GCA_028658325.1 Potorous gilbertii | reverse complement strand
TCCTGTTCACCATTATAGCACAACAGTATTCCATTACATTCATATACCACAATTTATTCAGCCATTCCCCAATTGATGGGCATCTCCTTCATTTCCAGTTTTTGGCCACCACAAAGAGTGCTGCTATAAATATTTTTGTACATATGGGACCCTTTCCAATTTTTATGATCTCTTGAGGACACATGCCTAGAAGTAGTATTGCTGAGTCAAAGGGTATGTACATTTTTGTAGACCTTTGGTCATAGTTCCAAATTGCTCTCCAGAATGGTTGGATCAGCTCACAGCTCCACCAACAATGAATTAGTGCTCCAGCTCTCCCACATTTTTATCACCTTCCTGTTTTGTCATGTTAGACAATCTGATAGGTATGATGTGGTATCTCAGAGTTGTTCTGATTTACATCTTTCTAATCAATAGTGATTTAGAGCATTTTTTCATATGACTATAGATATTTTTAACTTCTTCCTCTAAAAACTGCCTGTTCATATCCTTTGACCATTTATCAATGGGGGAATGACTTGTATTCTTGCACATTTGACTCAGTTCTCTATGTATTTTAGAAATGAGGCCTTTATCACAGACACTAGCTGCAAAAAAATCTTTCCCAGTTTTCTGCTTCCGTCCTAATGTTGGTTGCATTGGGTTTGAGTGTACAAAAACTTTTCAGTTTAAAATAATCAAAATTATCCATTTTGCACTTCCTAATGCTTTCTTTTTCTTCTTTCCTTCTCCATAAATCTGATAAATACATGATTCCTTGATCCACTAATTTGTTTATGGTATCAATCTTTATACCTAGATCATATACTCATTTGGACTTTATTCTTGTGGACGGTGTCAGGCATTGGTCTATGCCTAGTTTCCATCACGTTGTTATCCAGTTTTCCCAGCAATTTTTGTTGAACAGTGAGTTCTTATCCCAGAAGCTGGGGCCCTTGTGCTTATCAAACAGTAGACTGCTATATTCATTGCTTATTGTGACTTGAATACCTAACCTATTACACTTGTCTACCTTTCTGTTTTTTAGCCAGGACTAAGTGGTTTTAATAATTGCTGCTTTATGATATAATTTGAGATCTGGTAGAGTTAGGCCACCTTCCCTAGCATTTGTTTTCGTTGGAAGAAGGTATTCTTTAGAGGGAATAGAAATCTACTTTTCTGAGCGTATTTTTGTGATTTGAGCAATTCAAAGTCGATCTGTTTCAGCTTCCATAACTGTATGTCCCTGGGCAAGTCACTTAATCTCTCTCATATTGGGTTTCCCCATTTGTAAAATTTCAGGGTTGAAACAGAGTTGGTGGTACAATGGTTAGAGTGCTGAAACTAGAATAAGGAAGACCTGAGATTATAATCTACCTTGAAAGCTGATTTAACTGTAGGACCTAGTAACTGTTGCTGTTTCCCTCCCAGTCTGACATCTTTCTTTTACTTTGCCTCATTACAAGGGGACATGCCCTGGCTACTTCTTAAACAGGCCTATTTAATGAATGGGTGTTACCTCACCCTAAGTGAGTACCTGAATAGACCTTGGCCAAGCTCCCAGCGCATCCTGGGTCATCTCCAGTCATCCTGATGAATATCTGGTCACTACATTCAGATGACTGGAGAAGTGAGTCTGGTAACCTTGCACAGCCCTCCCTGACTCAAAACAAGGTCAAGTGCAAGTCATGTCATCATTTCTCTGATGGCATGGTCTTCTCTGGCAATGAAGGACGAACACAATTGTAGGACCCAAGGCAAGTCACTTAATCTTGGTGATAGAATACGAAGTACAGTTATCCTTTCTACATTGCAATTTTCCTCATCGTGGTTTCAATATATTGTGAATCGGCATAAGAAATTAAATGGGAATTTTGGGGAGAGTTTTGTGGAAGCTGCAAACCTATATCTACTTGTCCTTCACTTTTAAAATAGAGATAATAGCAATACTTACTTCCCAGGGTTGTTGTGAGGATAAAATAATATTTGAAGGCAAAAGCACTATGTAATTGCTGGAGAATATTATTAAGATCCCTTTCAGTGTTAAATCTATGATCCTGTGACAGTCCTTCAATATTTAAAGATAATTCTAATTATTATATAATTGGGGGAGTGATGCAAACAGAACCAAACAAGAAGACAGAAAAATAAAGTACAGTGACATAATACACAGTAGACACGTTCCAAAATATAGTGCGTATTTATCTAATTCCAAACAGAAAATATAGATGTTGGGGAACGCTGCACTATCTGTGAACCAACAACCTGAGTTGTAGAGGCCCCCCGGGGAGATCATCCAGTACGGTGGCTTCAATTCAATAAACATTTATTAAGCGCCTCCTTTGTGCCAAGCACTGGGCTAAACAATGAGGAGACTGAAAAGCAGCCAAGGGTCATCCCTGCTCTCAAGGAGCTCACACTCTAAGGACCGGGTGGGGGTAGGGAAGGGGGAGACAACGTGAAAATAAATAAATATAGGTAAAGCAAAAGAAGATAATTAAAAGAGGGAAAGCACTAGAATTCAGGGGGGGGAAGGCTTCCGCAGAAGGCGGGATTTTTATTTGGGAGCTAAATGGAAGCAGGGAGGTCAGTGGGGTGGGGGCAGATTTGCCCAAAGGTCACACCTGCCCAAAGGCCACACCTGCCCCAAGTTATCTGGACCATCCTGAGCTCGGTACCTACGCCTTGGTCTCCTCGGTCCTCTCCGAGAGGAGAAGGCGGTAATTTTGCACCAAGCTGCACCCACTCGACGACGCCCCCACACCCAATTCAAAGGCCCGGCCTGGCGAAGCTTCCCCGTCCCCATGGCAACCAGGAGGCGGTTCCACCATGCGCCCCCGCCTTCCTCTCCACGCCTCTCTCCTCCTTCCTCACCTCCCCCACGCTCTCCCACAACCACCCTCCCCCTCGTCCCCTTCTTTTCACTCCTTCTGCCCCCCGCCCGGCCCGAGCTCACGCAGCGGACGTGACACGTGAGTCAAGGTCACGTGTTGTTGTCGGTCGGCGGAAGCTGCTTCCGGGTCAATGCAGGACACTGGGCTCTGGCGGCCCGACTGGGGGACGAGGTGAAGCGGAGCCGCCGTGGGGCCCGGCAGGGACCGGGCGGAAGGCTGAGCCTTGGCCGGGAGGAGGGCGGAGGTGGGGGGGAGGAGGAGGAGGAGCGGCAGGAGGAGGAGCGGCAGCAGGAGCTCCTCCGCCTCCCGGGCTGAGGGGTGAGTGGAGGCCGGCGGCCTGCAGGCGGACCCGGGCCGGGGCGCCCCGCTCCGGGGCTGGGGTGGGGGAAGGAGGACCGCCGGGGCCCAGGGAGGGCCTGCCCTGGGGGCCTCTGGGACGGGGGGGGGGGCTGCCCGGAGACGAAGTGCTGGGACTGCCCGAGGGGGAGGAGGGGGGAGGGGTCTGCAGCAGGGGCTTCTGGGAGAGGATGGCAAGGGGTGCTGTTCGTGCCGGAGCGCTCCCTTTGGTGCCCTTACGTGAGGGCCCCCGGGAGGGGAGGCTGGGGCCCCCGAAGGCTGCCGGAGTGCGGGGCTTAGGGGTTAGAGCTGTGGGAGAATGGCAATGGGAAATAAATTGTTTCGGGGTCATCGATGCGGTCGTCTCTAGGAGACCGCGGCTCCCTGGAAGCTTCCGTAAACAAAGTTGGGGAGCAGGGTGGTGCTGTCAGTGAGTGCCTCGTAGTAAACGTGGCCAAGTGGTGGGGAACGCGCGTGGCTGCCCTGAAGCTAGGAGCTTACCTTTCAGGTGTAGGGGGCAGAGGTTGGACCCTGACCGCTAAATACCTACCTGTGGGACCCTGAGCAAGGCACCTCACATCCCCTGGGCCTCAGGTTCTTTATCTGTGAAAGAAAGGGTTGGCCTTTAAGTAAATGATCCTGTGTTTCTGTAAGCATTTATATGTTGTGTTTTTTCTTTATTGATTCCCGTAGGTAGGTTTATATTGGATGGCGAGGATGAATTTTTAACTTAGCCAGAAAGTGTGCTGAAATTAGTCCCTCAGGAAACTGAGTACCTTTTGTAGCATTTTAACTAAAAATCACAGTAGGGTCGAACTTTAGACCTTTGTTAATAATTATCTCTTAAGGAAAAAGGGAGAAATGTAGTTGATTAAGTCTATACAACACACACAGTTATACCTTAAAAGTGATATAAATAGGTTGCATTGCCACCTAAGTTTTAAAGCCCATATTCCTGATTTAGCTGGTTGGCCACAATCTTCTTTTCGCAAGATTTAGATAGCATTTTGTTGGAGAGGTAGCATGATAGTAAAAGAAAGAGCCCCAGAACCTAGATTGGATTTGAATTCCGCTCCTTTGGATGTGTGATTGTAAACAGGCACCCGTTTTTGACTTCAGCTTCCTCATCCTTCAGATGGGGATGTAACACCCCAGCCGCCTACCTGACAGGTTGTTGTGATGCTGAAAGGAGATAGTGTATGTAAAATACTTTGCAAATCTTCAAGATCTGTATATGTGTGTTATCTCTTGGTACCATGTGATATCCAGTATTCTAGATGGTTTGTGATCTGCACCAATGGAAGGTGATAGTGAATAGATCTATTGAATTAGATTGTTTGTGTTGGCCCCTTACTAAGAGTGTAAGCTCCTTAAGGGCAGGGACCCAGTTGTAGCTACCTAAGCACTGTACCCACATTTTAACCCTCAGGACCTAGCACAGTGCTGTATGTACAGAGTAGGTGTTTAATAAATGTTTGTTGTTTTTTGAGATTAATGGTACCATGCATTATGTTTGATGTTTCTAAAGAACATGCCTTTGTATTTAATATTTCAGTTGTTAACTTGGATTTTGTCTGTTGTTGAAATTCTTTAGACTCGTAAAAAGTTTGTGAATCTTTGGACTTTATTGTTTCTGAGAAATGTGAGTGACCTTGTTCTACTTAGTGCGCTTATTGCTACATTGTAGTTTGAACAAGGTTTTTGCAATGGTCCAGTATTGCAGTGATAGACTGATTTGTTTTTTCTACTGTTTAAAAAATCTCAAGAGAACTGGTAACCAAATTCATTTTTATCCCAGTAATTATCACATGGCATATTTATAACCCAGGGATTAGGACAAAGATCGAATACTTATCAGTTGTTACATGTTATTTGATTGATCACTGAGTTAGTAGCACTGTGAAGAAGTCACTTAACATAATATTTTCTTCCTGAACATGGGTGGTACTACTTTTGTAAAACTGGTCCTTAGAGAGATGAAAGATACTTATTACTCTAAGGTATTATTATAAAATAGAATTATAATAAAAAGTTAATGAGCTTTGGCAAGCAAAGCAAAACTTCATTCATGTTACAGTGTTTAAAGAAATTTTAAAAAGAAATAATGTATCGTATATGTGTTTGTTGTCCCAGGAAGTTGTACAAGAGTCAAGTGACATTGCTGGATTTCAAAAATGAGGTGTATTTATGGCTAATAATAGTAGTGCTGATTTGTGTTGAGCTGTAGTATCCTCTTTGGGGGAATAGATTTGATAGTCCCAACAATTGGAAAGAATTTCAGAAACTTTTGGCTTGCAATTATAGCTTTGTTTTAGAACTCAAAAATGTATGTTTCTAATCATATGTCCATCACTACTCTGTTAGGACATGAGTAGCATGCTTCATTATGGTTGGCCAGTGCTGTATTCAGAGTTCTTAAATCTTTTAAAGTTGTTGTTTTAAACAGTGTTGTTACTGTATAAAATTGTTATCTTTGTTTTGCTCACTTCACTCTGCACATCAGTATCATACAGGTGTTCCCAGGATTCTCTGAATTTGTCTCTTTCATCATTTCTTACATCACAGTATTGTTATGTTCATATGTCATAGTTTGTCCAGCTATTACTCAGTTAATGAATACCTCCCCCGCTTAATTTCCAGTTCTTTGCTAGAGCAAAGAATGCTATTGTAAATATTTTTGTACATGTGTGTCCTTTCTCCTTTATCTAAGCCTATTAATGGTATCACTGGATCAAGGAGCATGCACAATTTATTAACTGGTTATAGTTCCCATTTTCTTTTCAGAATAACTAATCAGTTCATAGCTCTATAACCTGCCTTTATATTCCATTCATCAAAAAATTAACTCAATTGGTAATTGAAAGTTTTATCAAATATAAGTTAAAAACTAATAGACTTAAAACTGAAAGAAACTTAAAAGATCATTTAGTCCAGTCAGCTTATTTGACAGATAAAGAAAATGAAGCCCATAGAGGAAAATAACTTGTTCATTTGCTCAATCAGTGGCAAAGCTGGGATTTAAACTTAAGTTTTTGACTCCAAATTCATCATTTTTCTACTGTTTCACCCTGGTTCCATATGGTTTTGCTCTCCGGCTCTCTTATAGGAAGTTTTTATTACTCAGGCAGGTGAATATTTTAAATTTCAGAATCTAAAATGACACTTTCTCCATCCACCCCTCTCGTGAGGTTAACATTGAACAATAATGAATTAAACAATTCAATCCAACATGTACAAGGCATTATGTGTGGCCTCTAGTCAAAATATTCTCACCCTCTGGCCAACTCTACCTCCATACAGACTGCCTAGCCCCTGGGGATGATTCCATTCTGTGACCAGTTCAGTGATTGGTGAGGGCCTACCTGGATTCTCCATATATAACAACAGTGATGATGGCTAGCATTTATATAGTGCCTACTACGTGCCAGGTACTATGCTAAAAACTTTAAAATTATCTCATTTGATCCTTATAGCACTCATGGGAGATGGTTACAATTGGGGAAACTGAGGTAAACAAATTAAGTGACTTGCCCAGAGTCACATGGCTAGTAAGTCTCTGAGGCTGAATTTGAACTCAGGCCTTCCTGAATTCAAGCCCAGTGCTCTATCCACTGCTTCTCCTGACCCCACCTATGTGTCCAGATCCTGAGAAGGCCCAGCCATGCTTCTTCCACTCTCCACTTCAGGTTCTTCACTCTCCAGTCTGCTCCACCTTCAGTAGGTACTCTTCTCCTCCAACACCCCCTTTCCTGTTTGTTTTGTCTTTCATTATTGAAACATTAGTTCTTTGGGAGTAGAGGCTGTCTCGTTGTCTTTGTATCTGCTGTGCTTAGCATAGTGCCTGATGAGTAGTAAGAGCTTAATAAATACTTTATCAGAAGATATAAAGCACTGTCTACAAACATGGTGTTTATATTCTTTTGATAGGATGCAACAGTGCTGATACAAAGCAGTTTCAAGAGCAAATCAATACTGACAACTGGGAGGATCAGTAAAGGCCTCCTTTAAGAGATGATACCTTACCTGTTCTTTGAAGGAATTGCAAAAGGTTATGGTGAAGAGAGAGTACATTTTTCACACTGAGGGAGTACAAACCGATGTGAAAAAGAATTTTGTGTATTCTTAATGTTAGGTTTAAAGAGTATTACATTTTTTGAAACAGCTTTTTTTTTAAAAAGAATTTCTTCTTTCCCATCCTAAAAGTTAATGTTAAAAACATTTTTCACATACTTATTAAGAATTTCTGAACTATGATAAAGCTCTGGTTATTCAAAAACTCTCAGGAAATAAAAATATTTGAATTAAAGTTTAAATAACTGACTTTTATAGTCATTTTAAATGAAAGCCTTTCTAAAACTATCTGCCTAACACGTAGTAGATAGGGAATTCACTATTACTGCAGATCTTTAAACTTGGCCAAATTTCCCCTTGTCAGGTATATTAACTACAAAAGAACTTCCTCTTGAACTATAGGTTGAATTACATAATTTTAAGGTTCCTACTATCTTTGAAATGTGGTGCTTCTGTTTTGGTCTGGTCCAAAATATCTAGACCAGCAGTTCCATTCAGCACTTCAGATTGGCAACCACACGATATTTTCTGGTCTTTGAGATTGCATAAAGAACTGAAAGGTCAAGTAATTTGCTCAGGGTCTTATAGACAATATGAACTCTGACTCAAATTAAAAGTAGTGCTTGGACCCAAAGGTTCCAGAAGTTTAGAGCTATCCACTACATTGAAGTTTCTCTGTAAATAGAATAATTTAACTTTTCCTTGATGACTGAGGGTCTGTTGTCAAAATAACAGTTTTAAGTATACCTTTTCCATGTTGCTTGAGTTATCAATACTAAAGAGTTTTGAGATGAGATGGAAGCTTCTTGAATTACTCTTGGTGCCCCCATCAACTCCCCTAATATGCCTGGTCTCTCTTGATGTCAGATCTGATATTAAACAGGGATCTAGAGGTGGGGAAAGTCTTGTCTTACAGCTTTCTAGTACCAGGAACATGTGGATGTATTATGGATAACATGGCTGCTTGACTAAAAATTCAAATACCGCAGAACCTCTGCTATTTAGTTGGAGTTTTATTGAATAAGGTGCATGACATGCCATTTTTATTGGTAAAAATCAAGTTCAACTAAGATTATACACTAAACTGTATAGTTATTTTATAATGCATTTTTGCTGGATTTGATTTCCATTTTGTTGACACACTTTTAGAGAAGACTCATTTAAAAGGGCAACATTCCCAAATAGTATAACATACACACGTGGTGGAAAAGGACCATTATTTAAAATGGAATTGCTTTTACAGTGCTATTTTTGCTGTGACTTTTAAAAAACAGTGCCTCTTTTCCATCTTGGCTTGCCCCTTATTGGGAGACCAATTTTCATTCTCTTTTCTTTAGATGATTTTGTCTTAAGAACTGACTAAAAGATACAGCCTAATGCTTATTCAGAGTCTAATTGACCAAGTCATGTAAAAGATAAAGCTTTAAATGGACTGACTTCTTGACCTCTTTGAAATGTTTCATTGAAATTTTGTTTGCTGAAACTGTTGTAGGTCAAAAAAGGTTGATTGTTCCAGTAGAAGAAAGTGATCCTGTGGGAAGTCATATTATATATTCTTGAATATTGGCTTGCTTTCTACTATTGTACCCATTTTCAAGGGATAGTGTTCAGGTACATGTTTGCTTAGCTTTTTGTAGCTGTCAACATGCCAACATTTATTAAGTGTCTATTATGTGCCATCCATACATTGCTGGGCTCTAGGGAAACAAAGATAACCTGAAATTGGCCCTGCCCCCAAGGGGCTTAAACTCCACATGGAGACTACATGTACATAGTACAAGTATATACAAAATAAATACAAAGTAATTGAAGGAAAGGTACTAGTAGTTAGGGGAATCAATAGATCATATAAAAGGATGTGTTGGAGTTGAGTTTTGAAGGAAGCTGGGAATTCTCACAGGTAGACAAGAGGAGAGAGTACATTCTAGTCATAGGGGACAATCTAGGTAAAGGTTAGAAATGGGAGTTGGCATGTGTGAGGGATAGCAGGTGTACCAGTTTGACTATATTGGCGAGTATGTGAAAGGGGCTAATGTATAATAAAGCTGGAAAGGTATGTTGGAGTTATTCAGTACTCAGTAAGCATTTATTAGACATGTACAGTACTAGGCAATGTGCTGTATTGAATATAAAAGAACAGCAAAAAACAATCCTTGCCCTCAAGTATTTCACAATCTACAGGACACAACATGCAACAAGATATCTACATAAGTTAGAGAAAGTGCTCATGTTAAGGGGGAATTGGGAAAGACTTTGTATAAGGTGGGATTTTAGCTGGAACTTGAATGGATCCAGGGAAACCAGAAGGAGTTGAGAAGAAATCAAGGCATGGGAGCCAGTGAAAATGCCCAAAGTTGAAACATGAGTATCTTGTTCATGGAAAAGGAAGTTTGCCAGTGTCACTTGATTACACAGTACATGGAAGTGAGTAAATATGAAAAGACTAGAAAAGTAGTAAGAAGCCAGGATATGAAATAACTTTAAAAGCCAATCACGAGATTTTGTATTTGATCTTGGAGGTGAAAAGGAGTTTATTAAAGAGGAGTGGCATGGTTAGACCTGGGCTTTAGGAATATCAGTGTGATAACTGAAGAGATTATAAATCCCACAAAGGTAGGGAGATGAAACAGTAGGCTATTGACAGTTGTCTAGGCATGAGAAGCTGAGGGTCTGAACCAAGGTGGTTGCAGGGTCAGAGGAGAGAAGTGCCATATATGAGAGATATACCAGAGACAGAAATGGTAAACCTGGAAACTGGATAGAGAGGCTGAGAAGAGAGGGATTAGTTCAGGATAATACCTTGTTTGGGAGCCTGAGTGACCAAGAGGATGATGGTACTCTTAACAGTAATAGGTAAATTAAGAAGAGGGGAATGTTTTGGAGGAAAGGTAATGCATTCAGTTATCAGCATGGTGAGTTTAATATGTCTGGGTCATGTAGTTTGAGATATTTAGTAAGCATTGGGAGACAGGAGGTTAGGAGAGATGTTGGGACTGAATAAGTAGATGAAGGAAAAACAATGTAGAGATGGTAATTGAATCCATGTGAGCCAATGAGATCATCAAAAGAAATAATAGGGCCCGGAATCTTGAGGACCACTCATGGTTAGCAGATACGACTTAGATGAAAATCCCACAAAGTAGACTGAGGAGTAAGTCAGGTAGGAGAACCTCTATAGGGTGGTATCATAGAAACCCAGAGAGAAAAAATACCAAGAAGAGCATGACTACCAGTGTCAAAGGCTATAGAGGGGTCAAGAAGGATGAGGATTGGGGAAAAAAAAGAGTTGTCAATTTAAGAAATCACTGGAAACTAGAAAGGTTTCAGTTAAGTGTTGAGGTCAGAAGCCAGGCTGTAGGAGTGTAGAAGAGAGTAAGAGGAAGGGAAGTAGAAGTATTTATGGTCTTCTCAGAGAGTTCAGCCTTGAAAAAATGGAAGAGTGATAATGAGGCAGTAGCCAGTGAGATGGATGGATCATTTGAGGGTTTTTGAGGATGGGGGAGATATGAGTGTTTGTTGGCAGTAAGGAATTTTGTTGTTCAGTTTCAGTTGTATATAACTTTGTGATCCTATTTGAGGTTAACTTGACAAAGATGTTGGAATAGTTTGCCATTTTCTTCATTTTACAGTATAGGAGACTGAGGCAAACAGAGTTAAGTGACTTGCCCAGGGTGACACAGCTAGTAAGTGTGTGAGACTAGATTTGAATTCAGGAAGTTGAGTAGTTAATAGATTAAAGATAAAAAGAGAGTGGGGATGAGAAAGGAGGCAGTTTGTTGGAGAAAACTAGATGGAATGAGATTACTTGTGCGTGTAGAGGGATTAACCTTAGCAAAGAGGACTCTCTTCCCCTGAGACAAGTGATGGGAAGAGGTAGTGGCAAAAGGCAATCTGAGTGATGTGAGATGAGATACGAGGAAATTCATCAAAACCCCTCAGTTCATTCAGTGAAATGTGAGGCAAGACTCAACTGAGAGGATGAGTGAAGGAGTAGTTATGGGAAACTCAAAGAGGGATGAAAAGGTTTAGAGAAGTAACTGATGAATGGGACAATGAATCAGGATATGTAAAAGGTTACTTTGCTGTAGTGCCCTTATTTAACAACTTCATAGTGAATCTAGTCAGGGTGATGTCATTTCTCCAGCTTTTTCATTGTGTTGAATGAGAGTAGGAGCAAAGGCAGCAGAAGATGGAAGTAATCCAATGGTGAGGCTTGACAGCACAAGATCTGTAACAGCCCAATGAAGCAGAGGACTAGAGAGGACAGTGATGTAGAGTTGTAAGTGGTTCACTAAGGAGTCAAGATGGGCAGGGGAGGAAAGAGCAGCCAGTGCTTTAAACCAAGGGTTTAAGGGATTGGAGATCACAGTAAGGTAGAAAAGCAGTTTTTAAGGTAAGGCAGAGAGGGAATGATGGAATGACAGCAGATTGTGATCAAATAAGGGAATTTCAGATTTTATGAACAAAGAAGTGGTTCTTTTGTGGATGATGGCCAGATAAGAATATGACCACCTTTGTGTATAGTTGAGGTAGGGTGGAATAAGTCATAGGAAAAAAGGAAGTTGAAGATCTTTAGATTGTTTGAGGGAGTATTTATACGCATATTGAAGTCCTCTAGTATGAAGGCAGGGATTGAGGAGGAAAGACTGTGAGCCAGGCATTGAACTTACTAGGAAAAAAGGAAAGTGACGTAGGAGGTTGATTGACAGCAGCTACCAGAATTTTTATTGGGTCAGAGATATGGATTGAGAGAGCCTTAGAGGAGGAGAAGTGTTAGGTATATTAGAGTGTTGGCTTGAAAATGACCAGTGGGGAGCAAAGAATATTTCAATTCCCCCTTCTGAGTGGGGAATGAGTGAAAGTGTAGTACTGGAAAGAGTGACCAGGGAGGCTATATTATCAGGATGGAGCCAGGTCTCAGTGAGAGACAGAAGATGGAAGGAATGAGAAAGAAAAAGATTTAAGGTGAAAATAAGTTTGTTATCTATGAAATGGGCATTCCAGAGAGCATGGTGGCAGATGTGGGTAACTTTAGAGTAGGACATGGGGAGAGGGAGGGTAAGGATTGTGTTGAGAAGGGGTTGGGAGTAGTAATGGGGGATGGACAATGGAGTATGAATAATGACTGTGGGCATTCAGAATCCCAGGAATGAGGAGACTATATAACTCAGTGGGAGTTTATCTTTGACAAGTGAGTTCTGACGGGTTATCAATATCCTTTAGAATTGGGCCACTGGGTGGAGTCTTCTAAGGGTATTAGGCAACTCAGGGAGGGCACCAGTGGATGGACCCAGTGGAATGATAATTGTCAGCTTTCTCTGCTGGCAGGCCAGGCAATCAATGGAAGAGATGTAACAATATCATTTCTCTCCATCCAGGCTGTCAGGGAGATAGGAGAGAGCAGGGTAGAGTGGTGTTTTTCTCTGTCACCTGCAATCGCAAAGAAGCCAACCAAGGGAACAAGCTGGTGAAATTAGGTCTCTGTTCCCTACAAGCAGGAAGAGGCCATCCTGAAAGATTGGCATTCAATGAATGATATCTCTCTCTATTCTCTGTAAGCAGGAAGGGTCCCCTACAAGCAGGGAGAGGGAGCCAGGTCATGATGAAATTTGTTTTTGATTCTAGAGAATTCAGTTACTGGAGTTTATTGAGCCTTGAAGTGACATTAAATGCGTATTTTGGGATATCACTTTGACAGTTGAGTGAAGGATGATTTGGAAAGTGAAGAGACTTGAAGAAGAGAGATAACAAATAGGAGACTATTGTAATAGTCCAGACAAGAAGTTATAGCCAGAACTAGGGTATTGGTTTCATTAAAAGAGAGAAGGGGACAAATATAAGAAAATTTTGCAAGAATAGAATTCGACTTGTAAAAATATTAGATATGTGGCTAGAGGCAGAATGAGGAGTTAAAGATTACTGGTTTTAAACCTGGGCAAGTAGAAGGATGGTAATATCTTTGACAAAAATGAGGAAATTTGGAGTAAGGGTTTTTTGTGTTTCAGTCATTCTTCAGTCATGTCCAACTCTTAATGACCTGATTTGGGAATTTCTTGCAAAGATGCTGGAGTGGTTTGCCATTTACTTCTCCAGCTCATTTCACAGATTAGAAAACTGAGGCAAACAGACTTAAGAGACATGTCCAGGGTCACACAGCTAGTAAATATCTGAGGCTGGATTTAGGGAAGTAAGGTTTAGGGAAAACAATAGTTTTAGACATAAGTGAGTTTGAGATGGATGTGGGATATTTAGTTTGAAATGTTCAATAGACACTTGGTAATGAACTAAAGTGTGTGTGTGTGTGTGTGTGTGTGTGTGTGTGTGTGTATGTGTGTGTGTGTGTGTACAGATAGCTAGGAATAATCATGTGCATAAAGAGAATAATTGAACCCTTGGAAGCTAATGAGTTTGACAAGAAAGAAGTGAGTTCAGGATCAAGCCAAAATCTAAATTGATTTGGCAGTTTAGAGATCTTTGTTAACTTTGTAGAAAGCAGTTTCTATTGATTGATGTTGTTGGAAGCTGGATTACAAGGGACTAACTACATCAGTATGAGAAGAGGAAATTAATGAGTGCAGATAGGATTTCTAGGGTTTTGGATGAGAAAGGCGGGAGAGTGGTGAAATAACAGAATCAAATGGTTTTCTTTCTCCCCCAAAAGATTAGGGACACCTGGACATGTTTATGGGGATATAGGTATATACTTACAAGAATTGGTGGCTTTTTTCAGGAATATCTGTGTCAGAGGAACTTGCTAGTCAAGTACTTACATTTGATTATTATAATTTTACGAATAAGTTCATAAGTGAGTTTACCCAGATTGGAAAGCTCCAAATTAAAATAGAGTGGGTGATTTCTGAAAAGAATACTATCTGTCATGAAATTGATGATAAGCTTTGGCAGTATGCTTCACTTGATCTATAGGCACATACAACCCTAGAGTTATGTTTCCCAGTTTTATGGCCACTTCATTGACATGTTTGATATTGGACAGATTTTGTTCTAATTTTCTAATGTTAGGCTTTCCTCTTCTATGTGGAGGGAAGAAAAGAACTTTTTATTTACTAGCTAGCTTCTGCCTCCAACTATAATATTTTAAGCAAGACATTTCAATCCTTTGGGCTTGTTCTTCATATGTGTGGAGTTTGTGGGGGAGGGGGAGGAGAGCGAGGAACCACATGATAACTAAATTAGTAGTTTCCAACTTTTATGAAATTCCTTCCTCTTTACTTAGAAAAAGTATGTCTCCACATAAACACTTTTCATTTAGCTTTTTATATGATTTTCTTAGATCTTATTCAAATTTTCATTTTTATTAAAATTATAACTACACAAACATTTTAAGCATACAACAAAAACAATGTAAATAATCATTGCTGTGCTCATTATCATAGGATCTATAATTTAGAGATGGAAGGGAGATTTGGGCTCATCTACCCAGACCCCCCTCATTTTGCAGTTGAAATAACTGAGACCTAGAGAGGTTAAGTGACTTTTCCAGGATAAATGTTTTAGCTGTAATTTGAAGCCAGATCTTTCTGACTTCAATCCAGCACTCTTTCCCTTGACTCATGCTGCTTATTGGTTCATTGATAAAAGAAAGATAAGAAAAATCTTATACAAACCAAACTATGGTAGCACTTTTTGTGGTGACAAAGAACTGGAAACAAAAAAAGATCCTGCTTGGGGAAGAATGCCTAAATAAATTGTAGAACCTATATGCTCTGAAATAGTACCGTACACCTAAGAAACAGTGAATACAGAGAAATCTAGGAATACTTATATGAACTGATACAAAATGAAGTAAGCAGAAAACACTACACATGATTATAATAGTGTAACTGGAAAGAGCATCAAAACATTGAAACTGAATGCTGAGAAATTTTAATAATCAAACTTGACTCCAACCAAGAGGATAAGAATGAGGCTCCCTCCCTTTGAAGAAATAGAAGACCATAAGTATGGAAGATTATAGTTAGTCTTTTCCATGTTAATTTTCCTGAGCTTGTTGTTGTTAAGGGATGGCACTCTGAGAAGAACATGGATACATTCCGAAATGTAGGTGCTGTGAAGACTAAACTATTAACAAAAATTTATATTTAAAAAAAGGTAATTACTAATTTTGGAGTAGTTTCAGCTAAGTGATGAGACTTAGAAGCCATATTGTAACGAATTAAGAAATTAGTGAGAGGAAAAAAGGTAAAGGCAAGGAATATAATCAGCATTCTCTAAGAAATGAGCTGAGAAGGGCTGAAATTAACACTGACAGATTAAGGGAGTTTCAATTGATAGTATTGTAGGGCTTCTTCAAGGCTCAGTTCTTGATGAAACCTTCTCTGATAGCTACAATTGAAGGTATTTTCTTCCTCCTCAAGTTTTCCTAGAGAATTTTGGCTGAATCAGTCCTTTGCCTCTTTTGTGTTCATATATGTGTGTGTGTGTTTGTGTATATATATATATATATATATATATATATATATATATATATATATATATATGTGTGTGTGTGTATACATGCATACACATATGTCTGTACATATGCACACCTACGTACATATATACACATATGTATATATACAAATTTGTTAATCCTAGACATAATAGCTTTTATTGTTTTACTATTGATATATTTAAGATTTCCTCTTGAGTAAGTTATGGAATGACAAGCAGTGTGGCTTAGACAGCAGCCTGGGAGTTCAGAAAATGTGGGATTCTCCCAGTACTCCAAGAAACTCTACAGCTCTTAAATGGCAGAGCAGGTGGTAAATGGTTTGGATAGTGGGAGTTTCCTCCATGGGAATTCCCTATTACAACAATAAAATCCTAAATTGGCTTTTCCCTACACAAGAGAAATTGCAGGAGTTTCAAACTTATCCCTGAATGTTTCACTATTTTAGCATGCTATACATTCAGCAGAAAGCTGCTTTTTATTCTATCCAGCCTCCAGTTTCTCAATGTCTGCTACTTAAAACAGCCTTCCTGAGGGTGTTTTGGCTTCTTGACCTCTGTTTTAGTGACACTAATCTTGCCCACCCACTCTTTAACTTCCCCCCATCATTGAATCTTTCTTATTTCTTCTAGGATTAAGTTCAGGGGTGCATCCATGTGGAGAATAACAGAAGGTTATCTCTAAACCACTAAGATTTCTCCAAAATGCTTAGTAGAGGTAATTCAACCTTTTCTGGTAAGAAAAGAAGTTCCTCACAACTCTTTTTGTAAATCTCAGCTATATACTCTCCCTTACTGATTATCTTCATTGTTTTCAGTAGACTGGTGGAGTAGCAAGAACGTAGGCCAGGGAGTTAGGAGACCTGAATTGTTTATCTTCCTGGCTCTGCCTTATGCCGTGTTATTCAGTTTCTCTGAGTCTAATGCTCCCCACTTACAAAAATAAAATGATTGGAGTTCTCATATCCTTTCTAGCCCAAATGTTCCACAATATTAGGTACTGTACAGAGATAGAGTGAAGTGAAAGACGCTTTTGTTGCTCATAAAAGTTTTGTAATTTAGTTATAGAATGCACAAAAAGCAGGGGAAAGGGTGATAAAATATTCTCAGACAGCAAGAGAAGAGGTGATTAATTGCCAAATTAGTGGTTTGGACAAATCTAAGATTGCAAAGGAGAGAGAGAACTGAAGACTAGAATGGTCTGGAAAACCTTGGTATACAGAGGTGGACCTTGAGTTAAGAGGAGGAAAGGAGCTGTAGGATTTGAATTGCTGAGGAGAAGATGATTTAAAATCTTCCTAAGAAAGGAAATGGAATACTATCTATGCCACATGTTAGGCATCTTATTGTGTTACTGCCATGCTAATTAGCAGAGCCCAAAAGCTTAAAGGGAAAAAAAATTGGACTGATGCAATTGTAACCTATTAGGAATTTCTGCTTAGGCCACCTGTATTCACAAATAACAAGGACATCATTGCTCTGATATAATTCAGGTTGGACAGGAGTGGTTCATGTATTTAGGAGCCAAAAAACTCCTAGTTTTTTTTTTAGAACTAGTCTGTGTAACTTCTATAGTTCTAAAATTCTGGAAATACTTCTTGATTAACAAGAATATTTGTAAACTGCTGGAGAGTGCTGCTGTATGTAGAATGATGGCTAGTTGTTTGTCTCTAATGAGGCTTCACTTTACATGGCAGCTTGTGGAGCTACTCCTGAACAGAGATAATAGAGGTAATCTGTTCTCCAGAGAGCTGAGTAATGACCTTAAACTTATATATTCACAACAGAGAGAAAACATGCCTGCAAAATGTTCTGATGAAGTCTGATACATCAGGTTGGAGGTAGAGGTGAGGACCTCCCTTTATGGACCAGCTGTTAAAGAACCTTTTACTCTATAGTTGAGATCGATACCTCTATTTGGAAAAGTTTATTTGTTCAGTTACTTTGATTTGGCTGCAATGTTTTCCTGTCATTTTAGTAAATAATGTGTCAGTCACATACTGCTCACAAACAACTAACTGGAGACATCAAATATTTATTTAATAAAGGTAGCAGAACCCAACAGGCTGGTGAGATAGAAGATATATTTAGTTTCAGTATGTTGTTTGTACCACAGAAACCTAAGCAAATTACCTTAGTTTCATGTCCTATAAAATAGAGACAAGTTTTAGCTTTCCTCAGAGATTATTGTGGGAAATTACTAAGAAAAATAATTATTAATCAGTATAAGGACACTTTGCTTGGGCTGTTGGTTCCAAGAGTAAACAGTTACTTTTTAGAACCTAAACAAGAGTAAGCTTAAATATTTGGAGCTTTCCTCAAAAGCATCCAGGACAACTAGAAATGTAGGATAGATGTATATTCATTTGTGAAGAAGATCATCTATCTAACTACAGACTGGAAAAAGGTCTCATTGAAAACTTGGAAAAAAGCATAGTACATATTTCATCTTCCTTTGTGTTTGAGGATGTATAGAAAGTAGCTTTGCTCTTTATTACAAGATGAACTATTTATGGAAGTATTCATTTGGTTAAATCCATTAATTAATTAATAAAAATTACCAAGTTGAATGAATGTTTTGGGTAGAAAACCAGGACTTGGAGGCTGAGAAAGGAAGGTTTACAAAATAGTGTCAAGAGATATGTTTCTACACATTTTTTAAAAATTTTACTTTCAGTCTAACTAAAACTATCTTCTCATTTTAATTATTACAACTCTTATTTAACCTTCCTGTGAAAATTTTTAAAGAGATTCAGAAGTTTTGTATGACACACTCGAATTGGCAGATTAAAGTGATGTGTCATATTTTGTAATAAAATGACAGGCATGGAGTGAACCGAATTTCCCTACGATTTGATTCTTGATTTGAGTATTTTGTCCTGATGAACTTTACATATGAAATGAAATCATTCTGAGGTTGCATTTCCTTTAAAATTTGTAAATTTTGTGACTTCAAAATAGTAAGTTATTTAACAACTTCCTTTAGGTTGAAGTAGGAATGAAGGATCTGTTTTATAATGTAGAAAAAACTTTGTGAATGGGTTTTATTTTTGTTGTTTCCTTTAGGAAGCATGTTAATTGTGAAATTATGAATCTTTTCTTAGTAAGAGGAATAAATGGAATAGCTAGATTTCCATTTCATTTGACCACTTTATTATTTGTATTCTGGTTAGAAATATTGACATGTCACACTTCCAGACTTCTGTACAGTGTTTTGTTGCTCAGTGATCTTGAAAAGTGAAAGTACCTTAAATAGGGTGGTATATATTAGAGTGTGAAATCTTGGTGGCTGGTATGCTATGATAATTTATCAGCACCACACAGTTTCAGCAGTTGAAATGCTCTTAGTAAAAAACTAGTAAATTGGTTAACAGTTCTTAAGACAACCATAAGCAGTTTTTTACAATTGGTTTATTTCTTCTACTCATCTTTCTCCAAAGT
>CM053771.1:230584559-230635928 GCA_028658325.1 Potorous gilbertii | reverse complement strand
AATAAATCTTACATTGCTAACTACAAAGTCCAAGGGGCTCTCATAGAAAAGATACCATTTTGAAAAAAGTGGAAAAGATTTCTGAGGAATTAGGAAATCCATAAAGCAAACTTAGGCAAACCCAAAAAATGATTTGAAGAGATCCTTACTAAGATTCTCTAAAACCACTGAGAATAAAAGAGTCTTTAAATAATTAAAGGGAAAGAAAAGATGACTGAGAAAACTAGTGGAACTGTTTGCTGTTCATGGTAGAAAGGGACTGTTCGTTGTTTGTCCTTCATTCTCAAAGAGGACCATGACGATACCATGACTTCTAAGAGAATTGGACTACAGCAAGGGAGGGCTGTGCAAATTCACCAGCTTCACTTTTTCCTCCAGAGCTGTCTGGGTCCAGTGGCCAGATATAGATCGGAATGACTGGAGATGATCCAGGATGCAGTGGAAGACCTTGGCATTTTTAAACTAAGGTCTTTTTGAGTTCTTATTTTGACTGAAGCAATGCCCATGCTGACTAGAAAGGGGCTAGCAGAGAGTTTAAGTAAATGAATTGCTTCCTGGACATGAAATGAATTAATTGCTCTGCGAATATTTCTAGTCCCAGACTGTCTTTTGAAGGTGACAGATTATAGAAATAGAACAGTGGTGAGGGGTAACAGGGTTCACTATATTTAATTAGATGAAGAAAAATTGGTTTATTTCTTGGGAAATGAATGACAACTGGCCAAGAATTTTGAAAAGTACTTAAGGAAATATGGTGGAGCCATCAAATTTAACCTCTCATTAAAAATAGATAGCTAAAGAATTTATCCAGTACTCACTATCTGCCAGACACTGGAAATACAAATGCAAACAAGCATGACAGTCCCTGCTCTTAAGGAGCTTACATTCTAATGATGGGAGAAAAACAGTAAGGAGAGCTGGGTGCACTGACAGAGACATAGTTAGGAACTACCTGAGAAATACTATGGATCCTGATAGGAGCAGAGTCCACAGTTATGGTGTGAGAGGAGAGATGACAGTGCTAATTAGAGTGCTGGCATAAGCAGTATTTCAAAGTGAATCTTGAAAACTACAAGGGATTCTCAACCTGGTTGCCACTAACTTAATATTTTGATAACTGTATTTTGATGTTAGTTGTTTTTCTTTGTAATCGTGTATTTTAAATGTATTTAAAATCATTCTAGTAAAATATATTCTGAGAAGGGGTGCATAGACTTCACCAGACTGCCAAAGGGGTCCCTGACACAAAAAAGCTCCTACTCTAGAACAGTGAACGATGATCTGCCTCCCAAACTAGACAAGTTATGGGTAGGCATGACATTAAGCTAGGATCCTGGAAAATTTGAGTAACAAGCAAAGAAGTCTGAATTGTATTCAGTAGGCAGTGAAAATCCATTGAAGAAATTTAGAGGGTCATGGTTGAGTAAGAAAATAATGGCTATTTTGTGGCAAATCCTCAATTTCTAGAAATTGCTGATATTCCTTGCTGTTATAATGTTGGATTTTATCCCATTATGACAGTTCATGTGTTATTTATATTGAGGGCTATCTATTGGAAGTGGTAACAAGAATTTGTATTGAATGTATAATACTGGGAAATGTAAGAGTTACTTTATGAAGTCAAAATTAATCTTACAACCTGGTCAGTTCAGGACTCACCCTTTGGTTGCAGGGCACTAATTATAAGTAGCTTGTTATTAGGGGATAATTTATTTGAAAGGATGTGCTGTTTTGACATTATTCCTTTAATTGGCTGGTTTCCATGTTCTATACTAGTAAGTATTGTATTATTTGTATTATGCACTGAGGAACCTGAGGCACAAAGGGCTTGTGATTTTCACAGGGATCACTCGATGATCTGGTAATGGAACCAAAGAACAGTACCCAGGATGTCTGACTCCATCAGCCACTAGTTCAGAACAACCTCTTACAGATGCATTAGCACTCTGCCAACATTAGATGCTGTCAAAGGTAATTTGATACCTGTTATTTCCAGAAAGACATCAGGTTTTTAAAAAATCCTTTTAAAAGACCTCACTGTAGGGTCTCTTAGCATCCTGTATTTGCTCATTTTTCAGTCTGTTTTAGGTGTGAGCCATTTTTTCCCACTCCCTGTTCCTTCTTAAGCTGCTACAGCTGATTTTGAATAGATCTATGTTACTGATCCATTCTACAATCTTAATTCAGTTTAAAACCCCTGTATTAATGTGTATGCCATCTGCATTCCTGGAAAGCAGTTCCAGCACTGAACCCTGGAAAATGACCAGTAACGGCATCTGGAATTGCTTTTCAAACAGGATGGAGTTGGGGGTAGGAAGCAAGAGGCAGAATGGGACATTAGAACAAAAGATAATTTGGTGAAATTGCTAGATTCCTTGGTTCCCAGGTCTTTCAAGAGTTTCAAATTGAATTTAACATGTAATCTCTGTGTCCCTGGCTTTGTCTCTTTCCAGAATGAGGGAAGAATGTTGTCTCCAAATTGTAAGGTTTCACCAGTGTCTAGAGATTTCTGAAACCTCCAGACCAACGTAGACAAGATAGGAGTTGTCAGAGGCTGTTTCAGCAGCTTTTCCTCTTTCACTCTTCTCAACTATCAGTTTTATGATAGGGGTCATGCCATTTTACCCCTTAAAAACAGCAACAGCTCTTCTGCTAAACTATTCGGTATGTGGGAGTGTATAACTTAATGAGGGGTCACGAGCTAGATCTAGTTATAAAACTGCTGTTTTACACTATCTACTGCCAGTAGGTGCTAAGATATGGTGCCCTTTGACCCAACTACTCCCCAAAGCCCAGATGAACCAACATAGATCCATCTTTATATATAATCAGATATATACGGAATAGAGGGCAGGAGTTGTGCAGAAAATATAAATTATCTTAGGCTAAAGCAAGCCAGATCTTTGCTCTTGTAAGAACATACTGAACAGATGGTGGTTTCATCTTTTTCTGTTTACTTATGCAAGCTCCATTAATGTTATTCTCCATAATCTAACCTTTCATTGAAAATGAAATTGATTGTCAGTCAACATGATACTGGAGGACCCACTGTTCAGAGACTTGGTAAGGTTAGAAAAAAATAAAAAGAAGATACGGTCCCTACACTCAAGTAGCACAGACTGAGGGTTTAAAGAATTAGAATCATGGAATCATAAGAGGTGGAAGGGAAGTAAAGGTTCTTTAGTTCAGCACTTACTTTAGGGTTCTCCCTGGTGCTGGTTTAAGATTTCATGCTTAGTGTTTCTGAAAGTCATTAAGTCATACTGGAGAATGTCTGTCAGCTCAATATTACGTAACATGTGTAGTATACTATACCAGAGTTATGAGTAGATAGAAAAGAAATAGACTACATCATCCCATATTTCCATTTTGATTTAATGGAAGAGACAGCCATCAAATCAGAAAAAGATCACATGTAAAGTAAAACAAAATGCAGATGAGTATAACGATAAGGAAGTAATCAATTGACCATGTATTGTCATACCTAACATACATTATAAATAAAATGTCTGGTGTGAGCATACCTTTTACTTCCTGATTGTATCTTTGTGTTTTTTGAGATTGACTTGGTATAAATATTTGTGTAGGCCATGGGCAAAAATTACCAGATAGGTTTAGTTGTCTTATAGTAGAAAATGTTTTGGAGTGAGAATATGGATTTGAATCCTGTCTGCTATTTGAAAGCTGTGTAACCTTGAGCAATTCAGTTCACCTAAAAAAAAAATTCATCTAAAAGTATTCCCCCTTCAAGAAACTTGAAAGCAACGTGTAAATAGATGAAGGAAGTGAAAGGGGACCTTTGAAGTTTACTGATTTGGGGGGAGAGGTGACTTAGTCAGACTTCTAGTTTAGGTAGAACATTTTGACAGGTGAGTAGATGATGGACCAGGGTGAAGAGAGAGGTAAGGCAGAGAAATCAACCAGCAGACTGCTGCAGAGGTCTAAGCACAAGGGTCTGTACTAGGATAGTGGCAGTGATAGGAGACAAGGGGACATTTAGTAGAGAAGCTACAAAGAAAGAAATGACAGATGTGGAAAACTGCATTAATGTTTCATTATGACAAGTAGATGATCCTGGATTATCGGTGGCTATGCCAGTCTCTTTTCCTGAGGAGCAGCCTAACTAAGTTCAGAGTGGTTTGCCACCATGTTGGCCCTAAGGTGATGATTTTTTTTTTCAGCCACAGTAACTATTAAAGATAAATACTTAGACATAGAGACAGTGACTTGTATCCATGGAGGAAGTACTGACAAAATCACAGACACTTAAAGAATTATTATTCCTCTGCTTTGTGTTCAAAGGCGTCATAGCTTGGTCTTTTCCCATCTTTCCAGTCTTTTTTTTTTTTAACCTCTATGTAATCTGTAATCAAGTGATTTTGGTCTTTTTCTTGTCCCTCACACAGGGTACTCAATCTCCTGAACTTTGGGTAATTTCACTGGCTGTTCCCCATGTCTGGGTTCTCAGGGGTTCTATCAAGTCTCAGATACAATCTCACCTGCAACAAGGCTTTCCTGGTCTTCCTTAATCTTAGTGCTTTCACTCTAAGATTATCTCCAATTTATCTTTTTTGTACCTAGGTATTTCTCCTCCATTAAATTGTAAGCTTGAGAGCAGAAACTTTCTTGTATCCTCAACACTTAACAGGTATTTAATAAATGTTTGTTGACATGGCTTCAGGATACATGAAGCAGGCTAGTTTGACTAGAATGTACAATTCATAGAAAAGAGAAGTGTTGAAGATGTCTGGGAAGAGGCAAGAGGCTGGGAGTTGGCATGGAGAGAGCTAGAGTTGTTGCATCAGGAAATACCTGGCATAAAAATTAAATAAAAGATATCAGTAAAAAACAGGTTTGTTTTTGTTTTTGTTTTTTAAGATTGGCAGAAGCCAGAGTGTGAAAACTTCACTTAACTTCTCTAAGTCTTTGTTTCCTTCCCTAAAAAGTGAGGATAATACTATCTGCACTGGGAATTCTTGTAATGACCACATAAGACAAAGGGTATAAATAAAGCCTTGTAATACTAGTACAAATACTAGAAACTTGATCTCACACCCAGTGGGTAGAAATGAGGGGAATAAGCAATTAGTTGCTTATGTTTTGTGTTAAATATTGAACATTACAAACCCCTCTAACCAAGGTTTATTAATCAGCCAATGTCAAACAGCCTGTGCAGCATTATCTGCTTCAACATACACATAAATGTTGAGGGTTTGCTGTACTTACCAATGACTAGACTCTTTCAGGGTTATTTAGGGAAGGCCTAGGCTTCAAATGGAAAGGAATAGAGCACTTTTCAGTTAAACAGTAAGTCTGATTTCCTTTTGAAAAGATTGTGTGTGTGTGTGTGTGTGTGTGTGTGTGTTTAACGAATATGTTTGTTTTTTAAAGTGTCCTAGTTCTTTAATTTTCTTTCTTTTTCTGTAATTCACTTCATAGATGCCCTCACAACTGATGGAGGAATGGATGGCAAAATAAAAACATCTTATACGTTGTTCTTGTCCTTCCTGGAGAGTAGTACTTGTCAGAATTCAAACGAAGTTTGGTATTTCTGTTAATGACCTCTCATTCCTCCCTGTCAGCCTAGTTGAAATTGAAACCTCATAGAATTCTGACCATTTTTGCTTCCATACTTCACACAGTCACATGATTCTGTGAACTTTCCCCTCATAGTGTCTGTACATTGTCTCCAGATTAATCTTTCTAGAAAATTATTTTTGTATCATATTACTTAACTGCTCAAGAACTTTCAGTGGTTTCTCATTATGGTTTCTCATTACTTTCCAAGACATAGTTCAAACTGGAGGTCCTGGCAGTGAAGGTCCTTTATCTATAATGTGTATTCTTTTGTCTGCTTTTCAAGTTTCATCTATCACAACCCTCTGCTTTAGCTGTAGTTTGCTCACCAAATCCCATATTCTGCCAAGTCACACCTTTGTTTACATTGTTCCCACTATCTGAAATGCCTTCTTTGCTTATTGAAGTACTACTCATCCTTCAAACTTTAGTTCAGATGCTACCCATTGCATGTAAGTGATCCCCCCAGCTGGAAATGATCTCTTTAGTTTTTGAATTTTTATGGCACTTACAGTCTATACCAGTGAAACACACTGGTCATAAATTGTCTTGATTTGATATTGATACTTATTTGTGTATAAAACTTCCTTCCCTAAAATCCTACTCTGATGTTTCATTATGGCATATAGATGATCCTGAATTATCAATGACTATGCTAATCTGTTTTCCTGGGGACCAGCCTAGCTAAGTTTAGAGTGGTTCACCACTATGTTGGCCCTAAGGTGATGAATTTTTTTTTTCACCCACAGCATCTATTAAAGACTGTAAATACTAAATAAACTAAAGACTGTAAATACTAAGATACAGAGATATTGTGACCTCTATCCATGGAGGAAGTACCAACAAAATCACAGATACTTAAAGAATTGTTTTTCCCACTAGTTAATAAACTCTGGAAATGTTAGGCATTGCCAAATATATTTGTGTGCAATACGCAGATATATGCTAAATTAATTAATTAGATGATTTTTCTGTTGCTTATAGAATTTTAGGAAGGGAAAATGGACCAGCCAAGTGGAAGAAGCTTCATGCAAGTTTTATGTGAAAAGTACAGTCCTGAGAATTTCCCCTATCGCCGTGGTCCTGGGATGGGAGTTCATGTTCCAGCCACCCCTCAGGGTTCTCCAATGAAAGGTAATTAGAAAATAGAACCAAAAGATTGCTTTATTTTTGCAAATACTTTCCTCTGTGCCCAGTCATCTGAGCAGGATGATCTTTTGGAATTGGCCAGTGAGTTTCCCTTTTAATGTGTTTCCACTTCCCCTGTAGACCAGATGATATTTTCAAATGGAATATGATATAAAATGGCCTGAAGGTGCTCATGAAGTTATTGTTGCACAAGAATGACCCTTTGAGCCAAATTTTTCTCTTCTGTCTGCCTTCCTCCTTTTAGGTAATATTTACTCAGTGTTTACTAATCAGGGCACTAGTAGGCATAAGTATAAGATGCAGTCTCTGCCCACAAGGGCCCCTTTCTAGTCTAGGAGAGAAAACCTTGCATAAAATAATTAGAATGGAAGGACTCCATTAAAATCTAAGCTCTCTGCAAATAGGGACTTTTTTCATTTTTTATACTTGACTCCCCAAATCTATTATGTGTCTGACACATAATAAGTACTTGTTAGTTGATTGATAATTGACCACACAAGAACATATATGTTGATTGCCTCGTGAGTTGTGTAGACACTGAATACACTATAGGAGTTCAGAAGAAGGTGGATGATTGAGCTGCTCAGAGAAGGCTTCACACTAAAGACGGGAGAATTCGAAAGAGTAGGGAGAAAAAGGAAAAGGTATGATATGAGGAGAGTGCCACAAAGAAGGATGTCAAGAGAGTGCACACAGACCATATATTCCTTACAGTAAGTATAATAATAAACAATTCCAAATAATATTTCTTCCTCCCTGTTAATGAAGAACAGTTATTAGTAATGTTTTAAGTTCTCATGTCCAAATGTTTAGTGGGTGTTTGGCTGTAAATAATTAGAAATATGGTTATTCTACATTTCAGCCAACCTAGGGAGTACTAAAAAACTTTATCTTGACCCTAGAAAAGGAATTTATACAAATTGCATGTTATCTCCTGGTAGGGAAATCTTAACCCTTTGTGATCTCTCATGACAGAGAAGGGTGGAATCTTCTAATTAGGGATTTACCAGAGATCATGTGAATACATACCAGTTATGGCATTTTCTCTCAATTTTATAATTAAAAAGTACCAAATTGACAATCTCAAGTCTATATCTATACACCGTACTTCTGGAGTACAGTACTTTACTGTATTCACATCTCTACCTTCAAAAAGGGGAGGAGTTGATTAAAGATGGGGAATGAATGACTGATGAACTTTGCAAATATACCAAAAAAAATGCAGGAGTTTGAATGGATCCCTTTAATTCAGGTAGACTTCCATTTTTGATTAAGAGAAGAAAGATGATCCAACTGATGGGTTAATGGCCTAGGTATAAGAGGTGGCATGGAAGACTCTCCAAAGGCAGGGATTAGAGAAGGCGAAAATGAGGCAGGGGAACCTGAACAAGATACTGAACTGCTGTTTGCCTGTTTCCTCAGTTGTAAAAAGGGTGTAGGAAGTGCCTACCTTGATTAAAGGAGATAATAATTGTGAAGCATTTAAAACATGTGTGGCATGTAGTGGCAGTTTAGTACATGTGTGTTCCTTTCCACTTCTTTAAATTCTCTGCTTTCCCCGTAAAAGAAAAGCTTGAAGCTCATGAGAAGTCTGTAGTAATCTGGATATTAATTGGTATATATTTGGCTCTAAATGTGAACTAGTCATGAGTTTTTTCTTATATTTGAAATTTAGGGTCTTTCCAGAGGGTATAGATCAAATAACTTCTAAAATTGCTTCTAATCTTATAATTTCCTTCTGGGCCTGGCTCATTCCCTTGGGGACCCAACACTTTTTTATCCTTTCACTTCTTGAACCTTCTAGTACTTGTGTTAATTTCATGCAGTCTGATTTTTATTTCTTGAGGTCTCAGGGATGGGCACATGCTGATGGGGGTTAGGTTGATGTCAAAGGTGGTTTTTCCCCCGTTATTCAGACCGGCTCAACCTCCCAAGCGTGCTGGTGTTGAACAGCTGCGGAATTACCTGTGCAGGAGACGAAAATGAAATTGCTGCCTTCTGTGCTCATGTGTCTGAATTAGATCTTTCTGACAATAAACTTGAAGACTGGCATGAGGTAAAGTTATATAGCTGCATGTTGGTGAAATGCAGCTCCTACCATATTCTCATTCTTTACAGTAATGTTTGTGATATTTCTTTTGCTGACTTCAAAAGAGGTAAATGTGTGTGTTTTATTGAATTCTTCTGAATTCTAATTTTCGCTTGAGGTTTGTATTTATTATTTTGTGTCCATCAGGAAAAATAACCACAGTGACTCAGACATATTCAAGCTTCATCTTTCTGGTTGTGATAATTCTTGAATTTTCCTTGTTACTACAACTATGTTTCCTTTATTGTACAATACACTGAGTTTGTTAAGAGCTTAACCAAACTCCCAAGGTTTGAAGCAATACTAAAATACTAAGCAATGCTAAACATTAAAATATCCCATACCTCAACAGTTTGTACATCCTACATTCAATCTTTGCTGTCTCTTCAATATTTATTACAGTAAATTGACATAATAGTTGATAAATCTTGAAACTATGGTTATTAAAAAGAATTATTCATTTTATTCACTTAATCCCTCTGTGCTTGTCTCCTCTTTTGTGAACCATGGATGGACTCACTGTCTGGAGTACTTGTTGGATTAACTGTGAAACACTCTACTAGATCTCAGATGTACCTTATAGATCACATAGCTTAAGCCCCTATTTTATAAATGAGGAAACTGAGACATAGAGGTTATTTAGTGTTATTCATATTCCAAGTCAGCCTTGGTAGGAGATTCATAGAAATCTATCATTCTGCTTTATTATTTCCTGCCTTTCTCTCCCTATGTTGCAGTCTCATTTAATTAAGCTCATGGCCTTTAGAGTTATGTATGTCATTTTATTAAAACTCTTACGTTTTTAAAGTCCCACCCTAAACTTTTTGAGATCTGTGTTATCTGGTTTGCTTATAGTCTGTGACCTGTTGCCATTTTGAATGAGTTAACGAATATCCTCTACTTGAGAAACACGTTTTCATTTTTCGTGCATGTGATTAACCTTCTCTGCCAAGTGAATTATGTGCCTGACTCTACATGTGCCCGACTCTACATGTGCCCAAGGGTCTTTGTTACTTTAATGCTCATCCATACTGCACAACTCTAGCAGTAACCTAACATTTTTTTGCACGCCTGTAGTCCTCCTAATAACCCTACTTACTTAATTCTAGGACTTTCCCTCTGTTATTTTGTATATCTCTTCTTTATACGTAGTTGTTAGTAGGCTCTCTCCCCCATTAGAGCTTCTTGAGCACCGGTACTGTTTTTTCTTTTCTTTGAATCCCCATCATATAGCACACTGTCTGGCACTTAATGGGTGCTTAGTAAGTGTTTATTGACTAACTCACTATTTTCTAAGTTTTGTAATTGAATAGGCAGGTCCCATCACCTTTCTCCTCTAGAGCACTTCATCTGTTATGTACATATTTTTTTATTCCTGAATATTTTTTTATTGGGTAAGAGATTCCTAAATTTTTAGTTGATTGTTTTTTTTGCCATGCATTGGTAAAAGCTGATAGGTAATAGAAATAACCCTATTGATGAAGACATCTCATATGGAAAGTGGGACAGATACCTTTAGTTCCATATGGCCATACTGAAAATGGTTTTTTGCATAGAACTATAAGGGTTTATATGAAGTAATTTGCCTTTTTCTTCCACTGAAGCAGTGTGGTCTGAACTGAGATTTTCTGAAGGCCAAATCAAAATTTGAAATTGAAGTTTCACATATTGTGAATATACGCTGTATCTTCCCCAAGTTCCAGCCTGTAGAAAGCCTAAGAGCAACCTATAATTAGTATTAAGTTTAAGTAAAAGCTTATTTAATGGTATAGCCTATATTTGTCCCAGTAGAGTTTCTAGTTAGCATCTTTTCACAGTTTTCAAATGTATATTTGTTACTGTTTCCCTTAAAATTGTTGTTTTCTAGTTTGTCCTTTTCCCCCCCTTCATTTATTCTCTTTACTCACCTATTATCATTTGCCAAACCTCTTAACCTATATAGTACATTTACTAGTTTAGTAAGTAGGCTAATGTGGAAGAGGGAATATACAGAGCCAGAAAATGATGACATAAGTTGGTTAGAATTAATAGAATCCATTGCCAGGCTGTTGATGACCACTAGTTTACAGTTTCAAACCACCATAGTTCAGATTTTGTCAGGTAAGAAATCTCTGTATGCCAGAACTCTATAGCCAGAGCTATTCAATATAATAAATTTATTTTAGATAAGTATTCAATATGACAAATTTATCTTAAAGATAATTTGCCATCTTACTGTACTAAGTAAATAGGGCCCTGATTTCAGGGTAATAAATTTGGGGTGGATTTAAATAAATAAAATCACTTTTCAAATTTAGTGTTCCTAACTGGTGTCTTGAGGGTTAAGAGAATATGGCAGTGAGAGGAATTGTGAAATCCTATGGAGATAGAAAGACTTCCAAGAACAACCCCAAAGACTAGGCATTGCAGCTTGAAGAAACGTGTATTCTTTAGTCTTCAACTAAAAGTTGTGGCCAAGTAGATTTTTGTCTGACCTTTCCCAAGGTATCTCCTTTTTTTCTCTTTATCACAACTATTTTATGAAAGAAATTAAACCAGACCATTAAGGTAAGGGCGCAATTAACCACTCAGTCTGGATGTGAATAGCTTGGGTATAATTTACAGATATTATCTTATAAATGTTTCTTCCCACTTTTCTTAAAACTATAGTTTCATTCTTTGTTGAAACCAGAGTGGAGAGTCCTTATTAAATCATAGCATCATTGAGTCCTTGAAAAATGTCCTGGCCACCATATGTGACCATGTCTAAGTCATGCCAGGTAGAAGAGAGTCCTGTTTTTAAGATCCTAAAATAGGGGAGGCCATGTAAAGTGCTGGGTACTTATAGTGTCTGAGAAGGGAAAGAGTTCCAGTGTTGTGATCAGAGACTATGAGGTCCAGGCCAGGTTTTGCCTGTTACTAGATCTGTGACCTCTGCAATGTCATTTACCTTCTCAGAGCCTCACTTTCCATACCTCTGATGGCCTCTGATTCTATGCCAAGCTATCAGGAAATTCTTACACTTTCAAACCCATATTCATTAATATGCTCAGGGAAAAATAGCATATCCTGAAATTTCTTGTTTACTAAAAATTTAACCAGAAAATCCTTTTTGCTTCAGCTTTTGTTGAGTTTTCCAGAATACATTAGTATATGATATATAGTAAATGTAGTATTTTCCAAAATATATTAATATTAGTCGAGTTTAGTAAATTCAGTTTTTGAATTTCAGATTTGAGTGTATTGCAGTACATCAGGCTCCTCATTCCTTTATTCTCAGTGTGCTTCAGCAATATAGTATAATGGGAGGTTGAGACTAAATTTGTCTGCCCTTAGGATACTGCCTAAAAGTTGCTTTTCAGAAAGCAAACCCCCAATGCAATCAAACTTCTTTGTTGTTTGCATTTCTTACACAAATAGTTTGTAGGAAACTATTTTTGTTAGGAGAGTTATTATTAATTTGGTTCTTATTCATTGATGTTTTACCATAGCTAACAGCTATCTTGTAGTTTAATCTCATTTCTTTAGCTATTCACAGCAGAGAGAGAGAGTACCATTGGTCACTATTTTCTCTCTGAAAATCCTTTGTATACCGAAGGACCATTATTACTCATTTGGTTAAAACGTGAGGCTAATGAAACTAAAAGCACAGATTTGATTTGTCTGAGAACCAGTTTGCTTTGCTGAGCTTCATAACCATATGCTGAACCAGCTTGTCCATAGATGCATGCTGCACATCACAGTGGGGACTGCTGAATACTGCCTGACAGTACAGTCCTGCCCTCAGAGATAAAACAATTTAAATTCACACATTCTTCGCTGATGGTTTGTTAGTAGGGTCACATTGAAATCTCCTTAGTTTTCTCTTTTCCACTTCCAGTAATCCCAATTTATTTTTGCTTTCCTGATGGCAGTCCCCTGCCTCAGTCACTTAAACAGCTTGTTGCTCTCTCTAAAACACTGTGAAGTAGTCCACAATTCTTGGGACAGGGTACCCATAAGTGGATAATTCATTATACTTCAGTTTTGAGCGGGAAGTGAAGATGACTTAATTTCTGGCATCCTGTACCGTGTGTGAGTGTGTACTTGTTATATATTTGTATGGGTGTGTATGTTTGTATTTGTGAATATGTGTGGATGTGTGTATCTGGATGTATGAGTGTATATTGGTATGTGTACATGTATGTGGATGTCTGTCTGTGTATGTGTCGGGGTGGGGGTGGGTGTCACACTTCGGCAGTGTCAGTACTTCTCATACTTTACCTTTCCTAAGCATCTTGTTCTGCAGTTGTCTTCATTGAGATGACTCCTTAACACTTCTCAGGTTTGCTTTGGCCATTTACATCCTACTCCCCCAAGTAGCTATTTAAATTGTTAAATTGGTGAGCATGCCTTCTATGTCATTGTCAAATTATATAGATGATTTTTTAAAAATGGTTTAGCATTTGGAACAATTTGAGACCCTTCCCTTTTTTTAAAAAAAAAAATCTCTCCTGATGACGCTGAGTTAGAAATAATTCTGTTTTACCTGCCAGCCAGTAGTGATCTCACAAAGTCTTTAATAGAAACCCTCTAATAAGCTTTTAATTTTACATTTTGTTTTTAAATATACAAATAGAATTATATTCACCTGCTTCTTGCCCTCTAGGAGTTTATGTAAATGTTCTAAATTAGAATGTTCCTTTTTGTTGATTATTATTTACTATTTATTGTTATTATTTTGTTGATATTAAACAGGAGAATAAAAATTTTTGCTAAAGCCAAAATAAATAATTCTCCTTGAAGAGTTGGTTATTCTGTAATAGGAAGAGATTAGTACCTTTTTGTGGGATTTAACAAAACTATACTTGTCCCCTGTTAGGGACCAGAGTGAAATGAGCCTCAGTGGAGCAAATAGCCCTTGCTTGCTTGGTAATATACTTGATAATATACTCCCAGAAGCTAACTTAAGTATTTATGGGTTTGATTACCGTCTGATGTGCTTCTCCTTTTTTTCTCTCTAGGTCAGTAAAATTGTGTCAAACGTTCCTCACTTGGAGTTTCTAAACCTGAGTTCCAACCCTCTGAATTTGTCAGTTTTAGAGAGAACATGTGCTGGGTCCTTTTCTGGGGTTAGAAAACTCGTCCTCAACAACAGCAAAGCTTCTTGGGAAACAGTCCATATGCTACTGCAGGAATTACCAGAGTAAGCCAAGAATATGCAATAGCATAGAGGAGAGGGAGGTGGAGGGTCCCCTCTTGTCATCTTTGCTAGTGCTTCTGTCTTGTTGCTCTCCTAATTTCCATACTACCATTACTGTTTCTTGCTCTCTAGTGTCCACACTACTTTTACTGCAATTTGAATGGAGAATGAGCATAAAATGATGAATTTCTAAGATTTGTTGGTAGGGTTAAGATGATCTAGCAGTACTTCCTTTGGAATTCTGTGTGGCATTTGTTGGTGCCAGAACATGAGAGATGCTATCATTTGAGTGGAATTTACAGATACTTTCAAGAGGAGTGTTTTTCACTACTGGATCACTATTTTTCCTTGCAGAGTGGGAGTTGGTTGGTGAGGACAGGGACGGGGAGAAGCAAGGAGAGGGATCATAATTCCTTTAAGGCTTGTTAAGATTATCTTGTGTGATGAAAATCTCTTTACTGTTTCTACTGGAGGTGATATTTTCATGGTTCAAAGATGAACTTAGTGATTCTGTTTATCAAAACGTAGCTAGTTAGTGAACTGTACATGAAAAATGTGTATGTGTAGCTGTTCAGATTCAATCTTTTTAAATGTTTATGAAACTATGGTGTTTAATTTTTTTAAACACATCAAAATTATCATACACTTGTAATGACCTCCCTGACACCCTGACACTTGCCAAATTTGATTTCCTACTCTCCATTTTAGTTTGTTTGATTTTTTTCTGTCCTTTGCATGAATCATTCCTTCATCTTTGATATTGCTCATGCTCTCCAGATAATAGCCTCCCTCCTTGTCATTCCCTCTTCAAATCCTATTTATTTCTGCAAGGCATAGCTCACCTTCCTGAATCTGCCCTTGACTACTGCTGTCCTCACTGACCTCATACTTTTCTAAACTGCTATTGCATTAACAATTTGCATTGTACAATTTACTTTTGAATTTCATGTTTTCTTTTATTGTTTGCATGTGTTTCACATGGGTTAGGCTTGTCCTTTCAGATAGATTATAAGATCTTAGGGTACAGGGACCATGTCTTATATATCTTATAT
This sequence comes from Potorous gilbertii, assembly GCA_028658325.1. Lineage (NCBI taxonomy): Eukaryota > Metazoa > Chordata > Mammalia > Diprotodontia > Potoroidae > Potorous > Potorous gilbertii. The sequence goes on along the minus strand of CM053771.1, from coordinate 230,620,900 downwards.
AACTCTTAATAAAGTTCCTTGCTTGGAGTAGGTACTCCATCAGTATTTGATATAAATAAGTACATGTTTCCACTTACTTATTTGTCCTGTCTTACCTATGTATGGTTTATTAGACTTTTAAAAAAAAAGTGAAATGAGAATGTCTTTGTTTCTTTCTCTGCAGGTTGGAGGAGCTCTTCCTGTGCCTTAATGATTATGAAACAGTGTCTTGTTCTTCTATTTGCTGTCAGTCTCTTAAGCTACTCCATATCACAGATAATAACCTTCAGGACTGGACTGAAATTCGAAAGTTAGGAGTTATGTTTCCTTCACTGGATACCCTCATCCTGGCCAACAATCATTTGAATGCCATTGAGGAGCCTGATGATTCCTTGGCAAGGTTGTTTCCCAATCTGCGTTCCATCAGCCTTCACAAGTCAGGTGGGGATTGAAGCCACAAAATTTTTTCCATTCTCCATGCAAATTGATCTTGTACATGAATGTAAAAGAAAGTATGTATTTTTCAGTCATATTCATCTTTTCTTTTGGCATTAATTTTCAGCTGTGATGACTCATTCCGTAATGACAAGCTAATGTACTTATATTTAACGCATTCTTTTCTTTTCCAAAAGAGCTTTGGTATTATATAAATATTGATAGGTATAACAGTATATAGATACTAATTTATATTTTATGTTTAGAGTGATAAAAATTCTGTGCTATGAAAATTCTCCATGAAAGACCTCTTTCTAATGCCTTATTGTGGCATCCAGGGGACCCTAGATTCTAGAAACTCTTCACAGACCCTCCTAGGATGGAAAAACTAAATACATGTCATTTGTCTGTGAACAAAACTAAGTTCAGGAAGGCTTACCACCAAGCAACCATAATGTGATGAATTTTTCAGCCACAATTACTTTAAAAAGACCATCTGTGAACTTGCAGAGGGCTTGTTAACTGCATCAGCAGTGAGAGGACCCCCACTGATAAAATCACAGATGATTGAAGAAGCTATGAAAATGGGGAAACAAATGAATGAACTAAATAACAAAAGACAGAGATTAGTTAGAGCATAAGGAGATATTAGCTGGAAAATCCTGTTTGGACTTGAGTTTTAGAAACCCGCTGCTGACTTTCATACTCCCCTTTTCATTCCTGTGGTGTTTTTTTTTCCTAGTACACATTACCATGTATTTAGCTTCTTCTTAATCCTACCCTTCACTGGGTTAAAAATTTTTAGCGTATTTATTGAAACAGCCTTCACCAAAGTTTTCATTAATGCCTTATTGTGGTATGCAAGTGCCCATGGATTCTCAGCAATTAGATCAGTGGAATATAAGATCCAGAAAACTCTTACCATGCTAGAAAGACCTTAATTCCGTGTCTGATTAGATAGATTGTATGCCTTGTATCTAAGAACCATCTAGTTGAACTAAGTTCACAGATGCTTGTCATCAGGTAGGTTTGCAGGGTGAAGATTTTGTTGATCACAGCAATTCAGAAAGAGTTATCTGCTAAGTCATAGGAGGAGTTGCAATCCGTATCCATGGAGGAGTACCATGAAAATGTAATTATAGGTCCTTCATGTGCTGAAACAACTGTAAAACTAAAAATGGCTTTCATGTAGAACTGAGAGTTACGGATTTGATTTACATAACAGTAGAAGTTATAGAAAGAGAGATAAATAAGAAAAAGAAGATAAATTAGAAAAGAAAGATAAGCTGTTTATTTTTCAGATACACATCTTATGAGCTATTTTCTTTTCAAAAATAGTTTTCTGTTGATTCCATTGCCTATATTTCCCCTCATTTTCATCCCCACTCTCCTGTCTCATAGAGCTGTCCCTTAAAATCAGTAACTTTTTTGAAATAGAAAAAGAGAAAGAAGAGAATAAACATAGCAGATGCGATCAGTACATCAAAAAAAGCCTGTAAGCCAACTTACGGGTTTAATTTACATAAAGGTTTGGAGGTTGATAGATGAATTATGTATACATATGTATATGTGTGTGTGTACGTGTATGTGTATGTATGGAGATACATTTCACCTTAAGAAAGTTGATTACTTTTCAAATTTGTATCCCTTGAGTTAACTGTTTTCTTCCTCCTCCTAGATACAAAGACCATTCTGGAGCCAGGAGGACAGTTATGATTGGGTGTATTTATGAAGTAAATTACTTCTCTACCCTTAACCTTTCTGAAGGTTGACAGAAGCAGGGAGGGACTGAGGTCTTTGTCACATGGACCCTTGAGTAGCTCTGTTATATTACAGGAATGCTTTTCTGGCCTGAGCCAAATATTGACCCAGATGGGATATTTGATCTTAAAAAAAGGCGGGATTTCATCTTGGGAATGAAAAATCTGTTCTTTAAACCTGCTGCATTGTACTTAGGCATTTCAATTTATATCTATCAGATCACTTATTTTGAAAATATCACATATCTTCTGTCCCCAAAGGTAATGGTTTTGTGGTGTTTATTGAAACTCTTTGATTTTTATTTTAATTTGTTTTTATCCTTCCCACCACAATAGCAACAATAAATTTCTAGTATGGGTAATAGGATATCTGGTGAATAAAGACTCAAATGATCCAAATTATTATCTTTCCAATCAATAAGAAAAGTAATCAGTTTTGGCTGCATTGATCTCCCCATATTTCAGAATTCATCACCTATAGCTAAGTGAAAAATTGAGTATGACTCAACACTTTTCAAAAATTGTATCATATGGCTCTGTAGGTAAAAAGAGTCAGTGACACTTACTCTAGAGTATAGCAGAGAAATGTCTTTCCTCCAAATTGCCAGTAGAAATCTAAGCAGTGTCCATGAAGAATCACTGGATAAATGAACATTGTAGAATGAGACTGCCTCCCTATCTCCTGACAGCTTGTGGGTCAAAGTATAACTGTATTATAATATAAGGAGACTAATATTGTGACTTACTGCATTCTCATGCCTCTGAATAGCTCATATTTCTGCAACACTTTAAAGTTTACAAAGTACTTGCTCCACAGCATCCCAGTGAAAGAGGTAATACATATAAGATCATCCTCGATTAGAGCCGGAAACAGAAGCTTTGAGCTGTGATGTGAGTCTCCTCTGGTCACCAAGCTCCTAAGTGTGTGAGTCAGGATTCAAACTCAAGTCTTCTGACCCCAAGGCCAAAGCTCTTTCCATTACACCATGCTGACTTTTCATCGTTGGCTCAAGAGATTTTTAGGCTCTGTAGCTAGTGTATAGGCCTTGGTTTCCTTTTTAAAAACCACATTATTTTAATTAATTTAATCCATTTTTTACCTTTTAATCTTGTAAATTCATTGTATGCTCTTGTTTTTACTTAAAGAAAAATTTTCTCAAAGCAGGTCTGCATTCCTGGGAAGACATTGACAAACTCAATTCATTCCCCAAACTTGAAGAAGTAAGATTGCTAGGGATACCTCTTCTGCAGCCATACACCACTGAAGAGCGCAGGAAACTGGTGATAGCCAGGTCTGTTTTGATTGGTTCTTCTCTCCTATCATGTGAATGTGACGAGGCTTTCCTTGAGGCACAAGTCTACTGTTTGGGCAGGATGATGGAAAGAAACATCCTAGTGAGTGTACCTGCAACAGTACCAGTGTGCAGTAGCCACTTCTGGAAGAAGCTCCCTCTGGAGCACGAAGATTTTGAATGAAGGGAAAAATAGTTGGGAAGAAAAAGCAAAAAATTGTCAGCCCAATAAGAGCCACAGAATCAAAAGAATTTATTGTCTTGGAGGTAGGAGGGGAACATATAGATGACACAGTGGATAGAGCCATTGGGTCTAGTCAGGGAGACCTGAGTTCAAATCCAGCCTTAGATCCTTAACTGGCTGTGTGACTTTGGGCAAATCACTTCACCTCTTTTTGCTTTAGTTTCTCAAATGTAAAATAGGGATAGTAACAACATTTACCTCCAAGAAATGTTGTAAGGATCAAATGAGATAGTAATTGTAAAGTGTTTAGTACAGTGCCTGGCATATAGCACTACAAATGTGTTACTATTATTTTACCTGTTAATAATTGGAACATTTGGAATTTATTTTGGGGGCATACAGGAAAGTGGAATTGGTTGAGAATTCTTGTTTCCATGCAAGTATAAATGGTCACTTGGAATATGTTAGAAACAGCTTTTTTTCCCCCTTAAATCATAAATTGGTTTAGAGATGCTTATATTCCCCAGCTTCCTCTTCCCAAGTTTCCTGCATCCTCTGCCCTTGACAGATCCTGAAGTAACTCATTGCCATGTAGTATGTTTCTTTAGCTGAAGATAAGATTCTGGAAGAGTCATCAGGAAAACTGTGGCTTTGATTCCTTTAGTACTAAGTAAAACATGTAGTACATAGTTTTGGAAGGCTTTAGATATAGTGTGTGTCCTAAAAGGAACAGCCTCTAACTGTGAATTGATCTGAACTAAAATAACTCAGCAGCCACTTGGCTGCTTTCTCTACGTACTTTCGAAGGAAGCACGTATTCTCTGCAGGTCATTTGATTTACATAGTTCTTCTCCATGCATTATTATTTTCTAATGTCTGAACTCTCTAGCTTATAAGTATGTATTCCTTTTCATAACCGTTTCCACAGAAGGTAAAACATGACAACGAAGGAATTCCCGTGACTAGAAAGTCAGCTTCAGAATACCTGACTTTTGCTTTTCTTTTCCTATCATGTTGTTTACGTCTTCTTCACATCTTCATTTCATGTCAGTGTTACTCTTATTAGGATGTCAAAGGATTTACTTTTCTTTAGAGTTAAGTCTCAGTCCTAAAGCAGAGCATCTTCCATTTGGCAGATTGAATTAATACTTTGAGTTTTTCAAAGGGTCTTTATTGTCTTTAACTTACAGATTGCCATCAGTTTCCAAACTTAATGGCAGTGTTGTTACTGATGGAGAGCGAGAAGACTCTGAGCGGTTTTTCATCCGTTATTATGTGGATGTCCCCCAGGAGGAAGTACCATTCAGGTAAAAATTCCTGAACAGTTAATCAAGACCTTTTAGAAAGTGATTTGATTAAAAAATACTTGTATTTTAGGTCAGCAGTTTTAGTGATTTAGACAGCTTGCTTTTTTAGATTATTTAGCTTTTTCAAAGCCCAGTTATGCCTTTGTTACTGGCTTTCTCTGCAGTTGTTGATACTGTCTCAGGTTCAAAGTTGAGAAGATTCAAAAGGCTACTTGCATACTAGACAAAGAAAATAGATAATGGGAGAGAGACACAAGAGCCAGATGCAAGCTGTTACAGAAGGAAAGTGAGCACACAAGCCAGCCTACTTTCCTCTGCTCTGGGATAGTGCATTTGCTCGAGCTTGTCTTGTGTGAGAAGAAGCATGGTAGGGAGAACTGAACCTGAAGTTAGGCGACCTGGGTTTGCATCCCACTTCCATCCGGATAGCTTGGTGAACCCTGGCAGTCACAAGACTTTTGTTTACAAAACAAGGGTAATAATTCTTCCCTACCCGCCTCAAGGCTATTGAGAGGAGAGTGCTTTGTGAGCCCGGAGTGGCCACTTCTGCGCTGCTCATTCCCAGCTCACGCCGCTGATTCTTTCTGATCCTGTTCTTCAGTAGCTCATTTCTTTTTACACACACTCCACAAGTTAGCCCGTCATTTCATATTGTAGACTCTTCAGAAATATCCCGGGCTTCACCAGCATAAGAGTGGTGTAAAATATGGAGAGGTCTGAGAGAGGAACAAAGAAAATGACAAAGGGGGTGCAAAATAGGTCTCTGAGGACTTGTTAAAGTTGGCATTGTTGAGCTTTCATAGAAGGCCGGGGTGGACATGATGAATAATTTTGGTTTCTAACGAGTTGCTATCAGGAAATTTTGAGGTTCCTTTGAAATTTCCCTGAAGCCTTAGAGTCTAAAGGTTTTAAACACTATATAGTTTTAAAATAAACCTTAAAACAATTAGGTTTTGTTTTTGAAGCTTGTTGCACAAGAAACATAAGTTTTCAGGGAAGTGATTATCATGCATCTTTGGCATTTGGTATTTTCATGGGAAATGGCAAGATTCTGGCTTTGAACATGCCAGGTGATAGAGGTGTCATTCAGCAGACATTTATTAAGCATTTCTTGTGTGCCAGGCACTGTGCTATAAGTACTGGGCATACCAAGAAAGAAGAGATAGTAGCCCTGCCTTCAAGGAAAGCTTACAGTTCATTGAGGGAGAGATAAACAAAAGAGGGGAGGCACTAGAGAACAAAGGGGATCAAGAAAGTCTTCCTGGAGAAGGTAGGATTTTAGCTGGCACTTGAAGGGAGCCAGAAGGCAGAGCTGAGGAGGGAGAAGATTCTAGGGAATGCTGGGAGGAGAGGTGGGAGTGGCAGTAACCAGATAAAATGCCCAGAGCTGAGAAATGGAGTATCAGCCAGGAAGATGTTCACAGGGTACCTGGGGGCTGACTTCTTGTCATTGGGATAGTAAAAGAAGATCATTCTCCGTTCTCATGAAAGTGGGATGTCTGTTACACTGTAGACCTTTCATTATAGAATATTCTAGCAGTATTGAAGCTAGCTGTAGTTTCACTGAAGTGGTGGACAAATTTGCCCTTTTGTTTTGGCATTAAAAAGAGTCATGAATAAAGGAACAGAAAAGTCTAAGTGCATTAAGTTGTGTTAGTTAATTATTAGAAAGAGGGATGTGATAGTGTGGCATCATTATTTTCTTTGCTCTCCATGGATCTCTTTTACCAACTCCTTCCTCATTTCCTCTCTAAAACAAAAACATTGTTGAGTAGGAAAATCATGATAAATATCAGAGTAAACAGTATTAGGTTAAATTATGTCTCAGTAAGAAAATGTGTATTCAAGCATGACATTTGATTGTTAATACCTTGTACTTGTTGGTTTTAAGGCAGCGTTGTACCTTAAAGAATGCTGAATTTGGAGTTAATTTAACCTGGGTGTTCAAATCTCAGTTTTGACACCTCACTACCAGTGGAACCTTTAGTAATATCCTCACCTGAACATCAGCTTCCTCATCTGTAAAAGGAGGAATATAAGGCTCCTTCCAGCTCTTAAGTTTATAGTTCTATATCTTTTTTCATTTAGCCATAGAATTTATCTTCTCTAAATCCTAAGGATGAAAAGCTGACCTAATTTTTACATGTCATCTCTTACTTGGCTTAAAGAATGCTGCTTCTGCTTCCCCTTTGTTGTTTCGTTTACTGTCCATCCCCTTTCATTCTTCTGATCGTCTGGAAAATGCAAAATGAGTCTTCCTATCTAAGGCATAACTTTTTTTAATTGTAAAAAAAAAATAACAGTAACTGTTATCATATAGCACTTTAAAGTTTACACTAAGCCTCCCAACAACCCTATGGAATAGATACTAAAGGTGCTATTATCCCCAATTTACAGATGAAGAAATAGGCTCACAGATGGTAAGTAACTTGCTCATGGTCTTAAACATCAGAGATAAGATTTGAACTCAAGTTTTCTTGACTCTAAGGCCAGCGGCTTATTCATTGTTATCTGGAGAGAATATACATGTTTTTGATTATTTGAATGTCTTTTATGATAGCAAAATTTCTTTATAAACAAGCTAGATTATTTAGTGACATCTGTTTTCAAGTATAGTTACTTAACAACATATGAATTTACAGGTGACCCAGAGATTTTCATATGCTATTTTTTTCTGCTCCAGAAAGGTGGCAGATTTTGGTTATCTGCAACCTTTGAATTCATATGATGGAGCAGCATGAAATTTTTAATGGGCTGAGGGGAAAATGAACTAGGCAAGGAGTTTTTGTAACTTCTTACGGGTGACTAGTTAACGTTTTTCCTGCTCTTTACTGGTAGAGGGAGTTGGAAGGTCAGCCTTTATAATGCAGCCAGTGCTGGCGGTAATGATCTTACACTCATGGTTTCAGGATAACTAGGCAATCTGCCATCTGTTTTGTGTTGTCTGTTTACTGTGTAAGGCAACAGAGGAAGAGAAATCTCTATGCTCTGTTTCTTGGCCTTTCAACACCATGGAGTCCACCTTCTTAATCAATGAGCTCTTTATTTAACTGCATTCAGCTGTGCGCTGTCTCTTAGAGACGGGTGCAGCCATGAAAGTCTGTTTTTTCCAGTCCAGAGATCTGTTAATACTGTTTCAGAATATGTTCAGCCTGTGCTTGCAGGTGACTGGAAAGGTGCTCCCTTTGGTCATATTTCAGTTACTGACTCATATTTTCAGTAGGAGAGCTTTCAGGAAATGTTTAATTTAGGCTGTAGCAGAGGTTCCAGGGACAACTAACAGAACAGATATTCATGTTGGAAACATTTTTGAAGTCTGCCGGCACAATCTGATAAGGAGGTAGGGGTCTGTGAGGCAGCAAAGAGAGCATCCTCCTGGTATAGACTTCGCTTCCCTACCAGTTCATAGAAGCCATGCAAGGGATGGCTTTTGCAGGAGAGCTGTGAAGAATCCCATATGCCAAATACTCTCTTGGTTTCTTTCAGGATTACTTATGATCTGCTGTAGTACTCATGGTATTAAATTATTTAGGAGATATTGAAATATGGTGATTCATTCAGTTCTTTAATTGCTTTCTATTTCCATTTTTTTTCCATTTTTTTCCTACATCTCATCTTAAGCAAAATCTAATGGCTAAGATCCACCATCTACCAGTATGTTTTTCAGTTAATTACAGTAAATTGCTTTGAAACAGTTCTTAAAGCTTTGATATTTGCTCCCTCCAGAGGCATAGATCACAGTTCACCCACAACTTCTTGTCCTGTGCAACTCTTGTCCATGTCTTCCCATAAATTCTCTGCTCGGGGCACTTCCTCTGGACCTCTTGAGTTGTTCTTCATTTATTCCTCATAATCACTCCCTGACCAGTTTACCTTAGTCAGATCTTTACAAAGAGGAATACAGTCCCTGTTCTTGATGATGTGGTTGGGAAGATAACCCAGTCAGTAGCTAAGATGCAAGATTCAGTTGTAAGCTTTTGGTAAATGTGGGAATATAGGTGAGGAAAGGACTTAGTGTTCTAAAGAAATATTAAAGAAAAAGATGCAAGGAGTCAGGCAGACTTTGCGTTCAAGCCTGGCCTCTGAGATAGACATGCTGTGAACCTCGGCAAGTCCCTTTACTGCTCAGATCCCATGCAATTTTCTAATCCTGGAAGTTGCAAAGTACTTTGCCAGACTACATTGGTTAAAAGAAATTTACTAAATGAATCACAGAAACAGAGTAAAAAAATAGAACTTTTAAAATTCGGGAACTGAAACATCACAGAATCTGAAGTAAAGCAAGTTGTGAGGTTTTCCCTTTTGACAGGACAGAATAGAACTTTTGGTCTCTAAGATTATGCAATTTCTTTTAAGGAAAAATGATTCTGGCATGTGTATATGTATCATCTTTGTGTTTATTATTTTGTTCCCCCTTCATCAGTTGTCTGTAACTTGGCCTACATCACATTGCCTGAGGTGACTCATTTTTTGTTTTATTTTCTATTTTTCACCTCCCCTTATCCTTTGACAGATTGAATTGAACACTTAATGACTGTGCATAGCTCTCTTCTTTCATGCAATTAAAACTTGTTTTCCTTTGGGGAAATAATGTATCATGTATTGTGTATTTTATGGGCTAATAGGTTTATTGACTTAAGGAGTCTTTAAAAAGTTTTCCCCATTTTGCATCCCAGCAGGAATAAATAAAACCAAAAAAGGTAGGACACAGTTGACTGATAGGCAGAGGAGGAGAGGGACATTATCAGTGAGAGATGTAAGTGCCAGAACTAGGTTGCTTTGAAGGCCTTTCCTTGCTATTATACTCCCCTTGGCCCCTTGGTTTCTTTGTACCCCTCTAAGAATTCTTTAGATCCTGACTTGGGAAATCCTTAGGCCTGATATCAAAGTAAGTCATGGTTTTTCAGACATGTTAATTTTAATTGTTGATGGTAAAACTCCTTTGCAAAATATGAAGAATATTTCTTCTCATAAAACTAATGGTTTTCTAAATAGACTTTTTGTTTCTCATATTATTGTGGCCTTTCTTCGGCCCCTCCTCCCCGATAAAGGCTCATTTTGTCTAGGATGCTAGAAAAATCCTAGTTTACTCTGCCCTTTCCTCCTGCTTCTTACAGACAGAGGGCCTGCTGTTGTACAGGAGTATTTCCCCGTTTGACATGAGTCTCCTGGGCTTCTCCACATGGCCAGACTCTGTCATCCCCAGACAGGGGCAGTAACACAGCACTGCTCACATTAAGCTGTGAGTTGGATGAGAAACAAAAGGGGCATTCTCCAAAGTGTACAGCGGAGAGCTTCTGAAATACTAGCTCTTCCCTGAAGCTTAGGGTCTTTGTCATTTCAATTACCTCGTGCTTTGTTTTGACTTCTTGCCACTTTCCCAGCCTAGCAAAAAATGTGCTACCTCCCCTCTCTTGATCGGAGATGTATACATATGTCTGTATGTGCTGGTGAGGAAATCTCCAAGAGGACCAACCCTCCAGAATCATGATCTTGGGGTAATTATCTTTTGTGTCTGAACTTTATAACTTGGAAATTTTGAAATGCATTGCTTTACTGCTCATCTGACTGATAGCACATATTCTGCCCTCTTTAATGGGAAAGAGAAAAAGAATCAGATATTTAGCCCCACAAGGAATATTTTCTGGCCTTTTAGCTAAAGATCTAGGTATTCTTGATAAACTATCTTGAGGGGAAAAAAAGAAGAAAAAAATTTTACTCCTTTAAAAAGTCTTTATTAGTCTACAAGCTATTGTTCCCAAATTCTTTGTCCAGCTTTGGGTGTCAGTGGTATTTGATGATTGTAACCATCCTGAAGAGACATTAATGCTGTAAGACATGCTCTCAATTTTTCTTAAAACTATGGCTTTCTTAGCACAATTATTCTTTAAATTGATTACAAATCCTTGGCCTGTAGGTTAGTGCTGACTTTTATATAGCTTGTGAGTAGAGATTGTTTCATCTTTGTTCTTTTGTCCCCAGTGCCAAACATAGTGTTTATCACGTGGTAGGTACTTAATAAATACTTGTCTATTGATTGATTGACTGACTTGTTTTTGTACTGATAGTTGTTGAGGAATTCTCTTGAACCTATTAAATAGAGTCTTTTGATATGAACCTATGATTTCCTTAGTGTGGTGAACTCCAAATGTGAAAAATCCCTACATTGATGCAGCTTAACAGCTAGTTATAGAGAAGTGCTTCAGGCCCTGAGAAAATTAGTGGCTTGCTCATAGTTGCACAACCAGTGCATGTCAGAGGCAGGAACTGAACCCCTGTCTTCTTGACTTTTAATGGTCATTTGTCCATTACACATGCTGCCTCTCAAGTTCAGAGTGTTATTACCAGTTTTACCAAGTAAAGAATCTTAGGCACCAAGAGACTGTGATTTGCCCAAGAACAATGAACGTCTTTGCCCAAACTAGAAATAAAAGTCCTATGTCCTAATTCCTGGTCTATAACTTTGTACTTGGATGTCAGGCCATTACTCCAGTCTTAGATTGTCCAAAACTTAACACCTTCCACACTTCTCACAGTTTATTTGCTTCTTTCAGTGGAATCACCATGTTTCTAATCATCCAGGCTGGAGGAAATTCCAGTCAGCTTTTCTAGTCAGTCACCAAATCCTATAAGTGTTTTTCCTATCTGTCCCTTTCCTTCCACTTTACCACCTTATTCCTGATTCCAATCACTTTTTTCCTGGATTATCTATTAACAGCAGCATCCTATCTGATTCTAGTCCTGCCTATCCTCTCCCAATCCACCTCTGCCCCACCCTCCCACATATATATTAATCCATTTTACTGCTGCCAGATTAAGTTTTTCTTAACATTTCATGTCACTCCTCTATTAAAAAGTCTGTAATGATTCCCTGTTTCCTACTCCTTCAACATCTAAGTATCTTTGCCTGGTTTTGAAGGCTCTACATAATCTGGACCACTCTGCCTGTCTAGCCTGTTTCTCCAACACGTACTTTCTTTTATAATAAGACTGCGAACCTTATTGTCCTGAACAAATCAAGGCCATTTCAGTCTCTGTGCTTTTGCTCATGATGACCTCGACCTGTCCAAAATCTGTCCATCTCTTCAAAGCCACCTTTGTTTTGTTCGTAAAGCCTTCCCTAACGACTCCTGCCTTTGCATCAATATCCCTTTCAGTCAATTTAATGGTAGGTATATACTGGGTAAGTGCTGTATGCAAGGTAACCACGTGAGCTAAGCACTGAGTGGGGATACAAAAAAAAAAACCAAATCATAAACCAGTTGTGAAACAGAATTCCTGCCTTCAAGAAGTATTTTTTCTAATTGGGAAAATAAGTCTGTGTGCCATGAACACATGTACATAATAAGTACCACATTAGTGATATAGATGGAGAGTAAGTTTTATAGGTATTTAAGAGAAAGGAGAGTTTACTTTTGACCTGGGTTGTCAAGAAAGGCTTCTGAAAACATGTGAAATAAGAGCAAGGTCATTGCCATCGTGGAGAATTGTATGAACAGAGGTGGAAAAGATCAGGTGTGTTTAGGCAGTAGTGAGCCCCAACATAAATGAAAGTCATGATCACTTGCTTTAGAAACTGAAAGGTGATTTAAAATTGACATTATTCTTTGCTTCTGGTGCTTTAAGAAGATTGCCTAGAGAATAAAGTACTTTCCAAGTTATTTGTCTTAAGAATTACAGAGCAGAAAGAGGCAGCTACAGTACAATGGAAAGGGCCTAAAATGAGACCTTTTTAGTCCTACCTTTTTGGGTTTCTGTTACCTTATTGATAAAGATAAAGGATTGTACTGGATGATGGAAGAAATGGGCAAAGCTCTCTGCTTCTGGAGGATTTGGATTCAAATCCCACCTCTGACACTCTATATGAACTTGGGCAAGTCACAACCCCTCCCCTCCCAACCTCAGTTTCCTCACTTGTATAATGAAGGAGTTAGGCCTAGATGCTCCAGCTCTAACGTTTTATGACTGAGTTAACCTTTGGTTTCTGTGTATATACCTTTTGCTTTTATGTTTCATTCAAGATTCATTTTCAGATTAAAATGTGTGAAAAGGAGGGGGTACATTTTCAGGTACTATGCCAAAGCCTCATTCTTTCAACATGCACATGCTGAAAAGGCCTAAATAAGTCCGTTGGTGGAGAGTTAGTTAGATCTCTGATACATATGGTACAGATCTCTGTTATATATATATGTATATATATAGATATATATATACATATATGTAGATATATATATACGCATATATAGATATATATATATATATACACATACATACTGCCCAGGTAGGAGTTAGGTGAGATTCCTTTGTGATCTCCTCTAACCCTGAGATTCTGTGAGTGTTGAAAGTACGGAGTTGGACAGCCAAGGACAGGCCCATTTCTGTAATGCTGACTGCTTTGCCTAGCAATCACGGGATAAGGAAGATAAGAGGACAAAATTTCTCCTTGGCAGAGCCTCACTCTTCTTACCCTCGCTGGGTAAGTCCCACCTTCAGACCTCCTGTACTCATTTACATATATTTCAACTGCTTATAATGAAAACATCTTGCAGAACTGATATAAGCTTCCCCCCCCCCCCCCCAGTAATTTTAATTAATTACTTTATTAAGTTTAAAAAGAAGCCTAACAGCCTGCTCCCAGGGGTGTTTTCTTCACAAGGCTGCATCTGGCTTTTGGTTCCCTTTACTAGTCTCTGTGCCTTTTTTGCCCATGCAGACTTTAGAAGGGTAGGTAGCAGTATTTGTTTCCCACTCAATAAAGTCAGTTACTATTAGAGAACCGCAATGGAAAGGGATAGTAAATTCTTAGACCACTTTCTTCTGAACTATGTACATCCATTGCTACATGATCCTACCTGATGATTACCAAAAAAGGCTATTTTTAGTAGTTCATTCTCAGCGTTATCCTCTGAACTCCACTTGTGACATATCCCCCATTTTAGAGGTCAGACATTAGAGGTGCAGAGAGATTGACTGGATTGCTGCTCATGGTTAGGTAACAAAGTCAATGAGAAGGATAAAATGAGAATTTAGGTGACAAGTTTATGAGTATTACTTTAGAGGACAGAATCATGTTATCCTTTCAGAGATATTGGGATTATTGATAGGTGATTTTGGAGATAATTGCAGTTCCATTTGAATTGAGCTTTAATTGAAAACAAAATATCTGAACTAAAAAACTAAGAGATTGTTTCTGAAATTTTCTGTTTGTATTTCTGAATAGCCCAGAATTTTTTGATTTCATTTATGTAAAGGTATGTCCTGTTCTAAGAGAATCCAGTATACAAATGGTTTAATTTGCAGAATAAATAAAATAAGAGTAATTGTCACAAAATGTCTTTGCTATCTTTAAGTTCCCTCTAAAATAGTAATTGTTCATAAAGTGTGTATGTAACACTTCTTTATGGCAGGCAATATAATACTCTTCGTCCCTTTCCCAGATGAGGACTCTAAAACTCAGGAGGTTAAGCACCTTGCCTACTTTCACACAACTAATAAGTACTGGAACCACAGTTTGAACCCAGGTCTCTTCACTCTACATCCAGGCCTTTTTGTTTTATCACATTGCCTCTTATAATAGGTTTGTCTCTTGCATTTAAAGCCTTTTACAATATGGATCCAGCCTACCTTTTCAGACTTAATACATATTATTCTCTTTCATGCATTTGACAACCTAGCCAAAGTGGCCTGTTTGATGTCCCTTATCTCTGGAATGAACTCCTTCCTCTTCCTCAGTCTCCCTCTTAGATTACCTAGCTTCCTTTAAAATTCACCTGAGGAATTACCTTCTACACAAGGCATTCCTTTTTCTTCCTTCCCCCTCCCCAATTACTAACATTGACCTCCACCTTGAGAATTACCTTAATTTTTTATGTTTCATATCCTCTTTTATGTATTCATGTTGCTTTTCCTGTTACAATGTAAGCTGCTCCAGAGCACAGACTATTTCTGTTTTTGTATTTCCTAATAAAATAGATACTTAGTATATGCTCATTCCTTGCTTGCTTGAGTAATAAAATGAATATGACATTTGCATGCAGCTTTTCCTGGAACACATCTATTGTAGAAATTGAGGTACAACTTCTTTTTTGCTAAAAATATATAATGAACATTTGCCCTGCCCATAGGCAGAAACTAGCCCAGATAAAGAGACTGGATTGTCTTCCCTGTACACTAGAAGATGAGAAGCAATACAATGCCCTAGAAAGAGCTCTGGGCTGGGAATCAGAGATCTGAGCTCTAAACTCGACTCTGCCACTTAGGCAGGTGACTCAAACTACCTGAGCCTCAGTTCCCTTTTCTATAAAATAGGGTCAATAGATTACCTTCCTTAATGAAATCATGTATGTGAAAGTGCTGTTTAAAATGAGTATTATAAGCAATGCTTAATAAAGGTTGCTATAAATAAAAAGTTGCTACTGTTTTGCTACTTAGTCCGAAAAAAGATTCATTTAGTTTATTACCATTGAAAAATTATTCTTTAAATGTTTCTCAAATTTTTAAAGCGGTGAGGCTTGCCTTAGTAACTTTTAAGAAACTGTTTTTAAAAAGTCATTTGTTAGAGGATGATTATAATGTTGGGGGGTGGGCTCCACCTTCATGCTTGGTTCAGTACCAACTTGTTAATAGTCAACTCCATTTATAAACAGAACCTTTCCTTCATGTAATTTATGATACCGTGTATAGTTCTAAATGATTAGTTTACACCACTTAGTACCTTGGAGGGCCAATTGACCTCTCGATCTCATAACCACAAACTGTATCCTTAATTCTGCCAGATATCTTGCAAATACATTGTTCACATGCATGTTCACAGTAAGAGAACATAGCTGAATTAGCCAGTTCATCCTTTACCCTAGTCATACCAACAAATATTAAGTATCTACAGTGTGTCCAACACTGCACTAAATTTTCTTAAGAAAAACTACTCAAACTACTTATACTTAGTCCATTAGATAATGGACAACTCATACTTTTGTGGTAATGAAATGATACTATACATAATAGTTGAGTATGCCATTAGCCTCAGAGGCATGAAACTTGTTGTGTCCCCCACACATGTTGATCCTTCCCTAGAAGCATTCAGAACAACCAGAATAAGAAACTGGCATCCAGCTTGAGAGGTTGTGACTCTTTAGTCTCTTGTGTAACTTTAAACTCCATTCCACACGTCAGGAGTTTATCCCCACTCTGATGCTTACACATTCAGCCATTTGGAAAGAGCACTGGACCAAGAACTAAGAAACTTGAGTTATTGTCATAACCTTGTTACTAGTTGACTGTATGAATTTGTTCAAGCCCTTCTATCTTTCTGGGCTTTGTTTTCTTCTCCTCTAAAAATTGAGAGACGTAAACTAAATTGACTCCAAGGACCCTTCCAGCCCCAACACTGATTCTGTTGTTTGAATGACCACAACTATTTAGGGAAAGTTGCTCTTGCATGCTTGGTACCTTTAAGGAGTCTTAGTGTAAGATACAAACTTGCAATCAGGTATTTTGAGTAAAACAAGTATTGACTACAGCACTGTTGCATACCAGCAGATCCAAACAATTCCTTAGTTTCAGTGGTTTTAGTTTAAACTCTCTATGTCTTTTCTTCTAGGTATCATGAACTGATTACAAAGTATGGCAAGTTGGAGCCCTTGGCTGAAGTGGACCTAAGACCCCAGAGCAGTGCCAGGGTAGAAATCCATTTCAAAGATCAGGTGGAAGAAATGAGTATTCGTCTGGATCAGACAGTAGCAGAACTAAAGAAACAATTAAAGTCTCTAGTACAGTTACCAACAAGCAACATGCTTCTCTACCACTTTGACCACGAAGCTCCCTTTGGCCCAGAGGAAATGAAGTACAGCTCCCGAGCACTGCACTCCTTTGGCATTAGGGATGGAGACAAAATTTATGTGGAGTCCAAAACAAAATAGCCTCTGCTACCATTGTACAGACAGATGCACACGTGTGCATACACAAACATACACACACATACAAGGACTTATTTTCCTTTGAGAAGGAAAGGCTTGATTTTTATTTTGTTTTGAGAATTGAGTTGTGTGTGTGTATGTGTGTGCCTGTGCACGTGAGTGTGTGTGTGTGTGTGTGTGTGTGTGTGTGTGTGTGTGTGTGTGTATGTATGAATGAGTGGGTGTTCCCCAGGACAGGTAGGGGGGACCATTTGGGGTTTTCTTTTGTACACAGGTATCTTTGGCTCAGACATCATAATTGGCCCTGATCTCTAGTTTATATGCCCTCATGGGATAAGTAAAGAAGAGATCACTGGATTCCTTTTGTTTTCCTTAGAAGATATGTGACCACTATGTACCACCACCGCTATGCCAGTGTACTTGTGAGAATAGCTCAGAGGGTTCATTCTTATCCCCCTTTCCCCCTTCACTAAGGTTAAATCAGGAAACAAGGAGGCATGGCAGAAATGGACAGCAGCTTGTCTCCTTGTTCCCTTACTCCCCTTTCTCTCTGCCCTCCCCACCCCCACTCCCTCTGTTTTCCTTTCATTTTTAATTCAGGTCAATGAATTGACTTAATTTAATTCTGATTCTATTTTGACTTGCCATTTCCTATCAAGTGATTTTCCTGGTTTTCAAAATAAATGAAAGGATATTATTGCTCATTCTCACCTGATTTGGACCTCAGGTATTCCATAAGATTAGATGAGAGTATTTAAAACTCTACTAGCAACACATGCTGCTGCTACAGGTGTGCATGCAGTTTTTGAGGTAATCTGTTACCTGGAACCTCCTCATATGTTAATCTTCCCATTTCAGCCATTGAAAGTGCTCATTCTGGCGCTTTGCATTGATGGTGGGAAAAGTAATCCCATCCAACAACTTCACCAAGAACAATCCGAAGGGCAGTTACTTTTATTTTACATTTCAGTAAGTTGTTACCTTAGTGAGAATGGCAGTACAAAGGACACTTCTACCTAATCTGGGTTTTTCTCTTTAGGTAGGAAAACTATTTAAAACTGTCATAAAAAAGATTCTTGTCTGAATATTTTTTCTAAGCATAAAATGCTCTTTTTTTCAAGCACTTTTCCTTCAAAGCTTGGTTCTTCACCTACTTTGAAATCTTTTTGTTTGTTCCCATCTTTCCCTTTTCCATCAAATGTTTTCCCTACATGATGCGCCTCTTTCCTTGTCCATCTTATTGACAGGTTGAAGACTTTAGAAATACTTAACTCTGGGATTAAAGGTGTTTCACATGAAGTATTTTTCAAAGAATGTCATTAGGTATCTGGTTGTACCTGAACTTTTAACCTGTGATAGATGACTCCACGCCATCTCACAAATAACTTTTGTTTCTATGAAGCTTTTGGATGAGTCTTAAAATGTCTTGTTTTGACTGTTGGATTTATTTTTCTTCATCATTCTGTTTTTTCTATGCCATAAAGAGGGAGTTTCTTCTCAATGCACTTCAGGTTCAGTGTCTGTTAAGCTTTTGACTCAGATTTGCTGAACTTCCAGATTCCCTGAAACATTCAAGGTAGAAACCAAAGGGTTCAAGGAAGGTGAATGAGGCTCGTTCTCCTTCTGCTGTTGCTGCAGGCTTTATCTTCCCAAAATCACAGAGGTGAAAATAGGCCATCCAGGCTTTAGAGAGAGTAGAATAAGTGTTTTACAATCATCTTTTCCTGCAGTTCTTTGGAAGTAGGGGGATAAAGCATGGCGTCATGAAGACTAAAACACATAGTGCTCTGTGTGTGTGTACGTGTGTGCGCATATCTGTGCATGTGCATGGAGGTGAGAGACAGCAACAGAATTGAGAATGTTGTTTCTGTCATCCCTGGGAACAAATAAAATATATTCTCACCTTTGAGACTATAAGAAAATCCCTTAGTAGAAGGCAGAGCAAGCACTTAACACTTTAACCATACATGGAGTGGTCACATTTAATTAGATATTTTATTGTAAGTCAAAGTTTCATGAAGTACATTTTTAATATTAAATGGCAACCTGTTTTTTTTATTGAAAAATGCCCCATTCATCAGCTACAAGTTTATTCATTTTGTTGTAAAACTGTAGATAAAGGGAAAATTTCTGGTTTACAGAAGAGCGATCACACTTCGGTATGGTGCTGGCATTATGACCAGTGGTATTAACAGTGCTGTGTGATTATTGGCTACAACAACTTGAACAACACAATTACAGGTCTTTTCAGAGTTGCAGAGCAGAGAGAAGCAAATGAAGAAAGACATGAGGACTCATGCTTCTAGAGTCACTCAGGCGGTAGCTGTGTGATACGTTGGTTTTGAAACAAGATTGATTGGTGTATTTAAAACACATAAAAATTATTTTTATCCTAGTCCCCAAATGCAGAACACTAGTAGGAGACAGTGAGCTTTTAAACATACAAATTAGGCATATTTGATTTGCTTACAGCTCTCTTGGATTACTTAGAAACTTGACTTCTTCCAGGTTTACTGGCAGCACATCCCAGACATTTGCAAGACAGAGAGCTCTCTTAGAATTGCACACTTCAAGTGTGGTGGATAGAATATTTTTTTTTCTAAAAGAGAAATTCTATTAGAATTCCTTATAAGAGCTTAAAATTATGAAAAATTAAAATTTTAAGACAAAAGCCACACTATAAACCTGAGAGACATTTATAAATGTACACGCATGAGATTGGGAGAGAAAGCAATTTTGAGTGTTTGAATGTGTTGAAAGAGATTCAGAGCTGTCTGTGTATCTTATAAGACTTGTACTGGCTTTGGCACCTTCTGCGTTCTCTTAACCAAGTGCTACTTCCATAAGGATTTGTTTGTTGTTACTGCCACTTAATGCCACCATCTGCCACAAGTGCTTAACATGGTAGTAAATGTTTTAACCACCTAGTTTCTTAATAGTTTTTGGTGGAAATTAAAACCAAAATGAAACAAACCTGTATGTAAAGAAGTTGAATGGTATGACATTATGCTTTTTAATTTTATGTATGTTTACTTGTTTAAATTTTTTTTTCAAGACTAAACATGTTCCAACTGTGTTGCTAAAATAGCAGTGTTACAAGCATAGAACAGTTGTTTGACAGGCAGGAGGAGGGATCATCACCTTTTGATTCACATTGGTAACTTATTACAGTATGTAGAAGTTAATGTGCTTGCTATGTGAGAAATGTTGGGATGCACGGTGTCTCAAATGTGGGTCTTGAATGCTAGATTGTGATGAGCAAAGCCATTTCTTCTTGTAAATTAGATTCCCTCCCCACCCCACCCCCCCTTTCATGTTGGATGGGAAATGCAAGCAAACTAGACTGAAAACATCCAAAAGCTGTTCATGTTCTCAGATTGTGTTGTGAACACTCTACTGTTTTCCATGGGTGCTTCATCAGAATATGTCCATTGTTGTGATGGAGAGGGACTGGACTCTCTCAGGCTCTTGACTCTGCCAGCTGTCTCCTGCAGTTAATGGAAATATATATATTTTATTTTAGAGTATAATTTAAACATGAAGGTCTATTCTTTGCACTTTTTATTAATATATATAGAGAGAGATAATCTTTAAAAAAAAAAATTAAAGACCCAAGTCCATTTTCTCTTTGTGTCTTGATTCTTTCTGGCGTTCTGGAGTCAAAATTTTGCATGTGCTTCTTTCTATCGCCAGTAATACAGGGATTCTGTTGCTAAATTCTGTGGGGACGTAACACCTGCATCAAAGTTAGCAGTTGATGTGACTGGCCATTGCAACAAACTTAGTTGAAATTGTGTCCCCCTGCATTCCTTGTCCTCCTGAAAAATAAAAAACAATGTTACACTTAGGAGTTTTAGCAAAAGTCCAGTCTTGGTTTGACAAGCCCAGTTTGCTTTTGAGATTTTCAGCGTCTTTATTTGAATGAACTTGAAAGTTTCACCTTTGTGCATTTCTCATGCAAAGCTTACACTTTTTCCTTGAAATACGTGTATCTATCAGTCCTAGAATTAGTTTTGAGCCATATAAATGTGCCAATGGTCTGCTGTATCACTAGTGTCTTACTTTTTGTCATGAAAGTATCAAGATCCAAGAGCTATAGTTGGGTGTTTACTAAAACTCCAGGGTTAGTGCATGGAGTCTAAGTAAAATTGATTACTTTAACACCTCCCTTAACCATTTAGAAATGCAAAGGCAAAATTGTTTCACCATTTCTTGTTTAAATTGAAAATTGCCTCCAGTTCAGCTTTGGAAGGAGTGATGTATTTTCTATTTCCATACCACAATTCTAACATTGTTTATCTTCACCTCTAAGCACTTGGAAGGCAGACATGCATTGAGACACCTGGTATTCAAATCTGTAGTAGGGAAGGACAGTATGGTGAATGGTGCAAAACTATTCATTAAGGTGAAGGAGAGAACAAGTTAAGGACTGGTATTTACTGTTACTCATTGTTTTATCATCTGGTCAGTTTTTTTCTTTATATATTCACTAGCTCTAAGTTTAAGGTTTATTAGTCCTGTCTCATTTATATATCATTTAAATAAAAATAAGGAATTTATATGTGTTAAGAAATAAGCAGGCATCCAACCTGATTTTAAATAAGCCATTAGAGGAAGTGTAGTTTTCAAGAGTTAATTCACAAGAGGATATATAAGACACATTAAGTATTCTTTAAAATATAATGAACATCTTATGTTGCCATATCCTTAGAGAGTAAAATAAGAAACAACCTTTAAAATTGTTTGGAGAGAACTCTCAGGGGCAGAGCCACAGTGGCAGAGTTGAGAAAGCGCTTAGCTGAGTTCTCCCAACATTTCCCTCCAAACAACTTTAACACTTCAAATTTTGGAGTGGCAGAGCCAACGAAAGGGCACAATGCAATAGTCTTCCAGCCCAAGACAACATAGGTGGAAAAGATACCTATGATACAGGGGAGGAGGTTGGCCTGGAGCTCATATGGATGAAACAGCAGTGGTGAGGACAAGGTAGTGGTGAAAGAAGCAGTAGCAGCAGCGGAAATTCTCAAACCAGAGACAGGGGACCTGGAACCTGGTCAGAGATTGCAGGGGACCCCTGGACTAGCACTGGATGCAGAAGCAGACTCTGATCCACTTCTGCATCATAACTCAAGGGCAGAGAGAAGCACTTTTGGTCAAAAGACTGAGGGAGAGAGGTTACTGTTTGGCAACTCCATTGCCTATGCATACTGCTAAGTCATAGTTCCAAGTGCAGGGAGGAGCACTTTCAGTCAAGAGGTAATGAAAGAGTTGAAGGACAGTATCACTTCTAGGCCCAAGGAAATGGGCCCTGAGGAGAAGTATCAGTTGCAATCACAAGGGACTAGGGTTCTTCCTGGGTAAAGACAAGAGGGCAAACTAGGAGAGGAGTGGACATACCACTCTCCACATCACACTACCTTGGAAGCACTGAAAACTTCCCCAGAACTAGCTCTGAAAATTGTCACTGTTGGTGCTGGAGTGTATTGCCTTGGCAATACACTTATACAATGGAAGCAGATAACGGAACGAATTAGAAATTAGAACCCAGCAATATGTGGTTTACAAGAAATACACTTAGAACACAGAGGACATACACAGAATTAAAATAAAGGGCAGGAGCAGAATCTATTATGCGTCAGCTAAAGTGAAAAGGGCAGGGGTGGCGATCATGATCTCAGACAAAGAAAAAGCAAAAATAGACCCAATTAAAAGGGATAAACAGAGAAACTACATCTTGCTAAAAGTAATGAAGTAATATAAAAAAAATGCACTAAATGTCATAGCACCCAAATTCTTAAAAGAAAAGTTAAATGAATTATGGGAGGAAGTAGTAAAACTATATAGTGAGGTGCATCACTTTTCCTGTGTCAGGGCTAGAACAATCTAACACTAAAGCAAATAAGAAAGAAGTCAAGGAAATGAATAGAAGCTTAGAAAAGTTAAGTACCCTAGACCTCTGGAAAAAACTGAATGGTAATAGGAGTATACCTTTTTCTCAGCTGTATGTGGCACCTTCACAAGAAATTGACCATGTATTATGGCATGAAAATCTCACAGTCAAATGCAGAAGTATTAAATGTACCCTTTTCAGACCATAATGCAATAAAAATTACATTTAATAAAGGTCTATGGAAGCATTGATTAAAAGTTAAATGGAAACTAAATAATCCTAAAGAATGAATGGATCAAAGAACAAATCATAACAATAACTTCATTAAAGAGAATAACAATGAAGCAGCATTCCAAAATGTGTAAGATGCAGCCAAAGGAGTACTTAGAAGAAATTTTATCTCTCTAAATATGTATATTAATTTAAAAAGAGAAGGAACAGCAATGAACTGGACATGAAATTTTTAAAAAATACAAAAAAAAACCCCAAATTAAAAATTCCAATTAAACACCAAAAATAGAAATCTTGAAAATCAGAGGAAAATAATAAAAATAAAAGTTAAAAGAAATTGAACAATAAAACTAGGAGCTGGTTTATTAGGAGGGAGCACAAGGAACAAAAATAGAGAAATCATTATTTGATTTTTTTTTAAAAAGGGAAATCAAATTATTAGTGTCAAAAATAACGTGACTGCAGCACCAATAAAGATGAAATTAAGGTAATTATTAGGAGTTATTTCTTCCAATTATATGTCATAAAACTGACAATCTAAGTGAATAAATATTTACAAAACTACAAATGGCCCAAATTAACAGAAGAGGACATAAATACTTAAATAACATTTTCTTGGAAAAAGAAATTGAATAAGCCATCTATGAGTTGCCTGGGAAAAATCCCCAGGGTTAGATGAACTCACAAGTGAATTCTACCAAACATCTAAGGAACAATTAATCCAAATAGTATATAAGCTGTTTGAAAAAAAAAAATAGGTGAAGACTGAGTCCTGTCAAATTCCTTTTATGACACAAATATGCTTTTAGATACCTAAACCAGGGAGATCAAAAACAGAGAAAGAAAACTACAGGTCAGTTCAAAACTTTTAAATAAATTTCTAGCAAGGATATTACAGCAATATATCACGAAGATCTTACACTAGGTGAGATTTATTTATACCAGCAATTCAATATTAGGAAACCTATCAGCATAATTTCCCACATCAATAACAAAAAACCACAGAAGTCAAATGATTGTATCAATAGATGAAAGAAAAGCCTTTGAGAAAACACAACACCCATTCCTATTAAAAAACACCAGAAAGTGTAAGAATCAATGGAGTCTTTCTAAAAATAAATATTATCTATTTAAAACCAAAAGCAAATAGAGTACCAGCCCTGGAAACAGGAGGACCTGAGTTCAAATCCAGCCTCAGGCACTAACTGTGTGACCCTGGACAACTCACTTAGCCCTAAGTGCCTCCAAAAAAAACAAAAACAAAAGCCAGTGTTATCTGTAATGGGGATAAACTTGAAGCCTTCACAATCCCATCAGGAGTGAAGCAAGATCTGTTTTGTGGTGATACTAAAAACAGCAACAAAATTCTTCTGGAAGAAGAAAAGATCATCAAGTGAATCAAGGAAAAAAATACAGAGGTGGCCTAGCTGTACCACATCTCAAACTTTATTGTCCAAACAATGTGGTAGTGGCGAAGAAGTAAAGTGGGACATCAGTAAACAATAAAAAATGACCATCATCTAGTGTTTGATAAACCCAAACATCCAAGCTTTGGGAATAAAATCTCAACGTTTGACAAAAATTGCTGGAAAAACTGGAAAGGAGTTGGGCAGAAACTAGGACTAGACCAACATCTCATGCCATGTACCGAGAAAAGGTCAAAATGGAAAAGTGATTTCGACCAGGGAGGTGAAACCTACGGCCTCAAGGTCACATATGATTCTCCAGGTCCTCAAGTGCAGTCCTTTCACTGAATCTAAACTTCTCAGGACAAATCTTTTTGTTCTGTTTTTGTTTTGTGAAGGTCCGTGATCGTTCTGTAAAGTCTGGATTCAGTCAAAGGGCTATACTTGAGGACCTAGAGGGAGACATGTGGCCTTGAGGCCACAGATTCCCCACTCTTGATTTAGATATAAAGTTTCTTATTATAAGTAAATTAGGGGAGCATGGAAAAATGTACCTGTCAGATTTATGGATAAGGGAAGAATTTATGACCAAATGAGATAGAGAGGATTATGAAATTTAAAATAGATCTTTTTGATTAGATGAAATTAAAAATATTTCATACAAACAAAACTAAGATAGCCAAAATTAGAAGGAAAACAGGAAACTGGGGGGTGGAAGGGGCAGAATTTACAACTAGTTTCTCTGATAAAGGCCTCATTTCTCAAATATCTAAGGGACTGAGCCAAATTTATAAAAAACAAGAAACATTCCCCTCTTCATTAATGGTCAAAAGATTGAACAGGCAGTTTTCAGAAAAAGAAATCAAAGCTATCATAGTCACACACAAAAAATGCTCTAAATCACTATTGATTAGAAAAATGCAAATTAAAACAGCTCTGAGAAACCACCTCACACTTATAAGATTAGCTAATGTGATAGAAGAGGAAAAATGACAAATGCTGGAGGGCATGTGGAAAACCTGGGACATTAATGCACTGTATATGACCTAGTCCAACCATTTGGAAGAATAATTTGGAACTATGCCCTAAGAACTACAAAACTCTTCATAACCTTTGATTCAACAATTCCATTACTAGTCTGAATCTAGATAAAAGAAAAGGGAAAAGGACCTACATGGACAAAAATGCTTATAGCTGCTTTTTATGGTGGTACAAAATTGGAAATTGAGAGGATGCCCATCAATTGGAGAATAGCTCAACAAGTTTTGATGTATGATTGTGAAGGAATGCCATTATGCTATAAGAACGAGGAATAGGTTGGTTTCAGAGAAACCTGGGAAGACTTCTATGAACTTAGCAAAGTAAAGTGAGGACAGCAATGAGAACATTATACACAGTAACTACAATATTTTAATGTTCAATTGTAGAAGAACTAGCTACTCTGATTAAGACAATAATCCAAGACAATTCCAAGGGACCCATGATGAAAAATGCTATCCACCTCCAGAGAGAGAACTGATGAAGATTATAGCATACTTCTTAAAAACTTTTTTATTTTATTGTTTTATTTTGTTTGTGTTTTATTTCATACCATGGCTAATCTGGAAATGTTTTGTTTGTATGACTTCACATGTATAATCAATATCAAATATTTTGCATTCTCAAGTAGGGGAAAGGGACAGGAGGGAGATAATTTGCAACTCAAAAAAATGTTAAGCTATTGTTAACATTTTTACATGTAATTTGGAAATATTTAATGAAATAAATAAAATTAATTTTTTAAAAATTGCACGTGGAGTTTCCCCTCAAGCATTGGGGTTGTTAATATGAACTGCATATTTTTGAGGAAGATGGTATTATCTCCTTGACTCCTACCTTATGATGAGTCTTCCTATACACATCTCCAACCCTACATACAATACTGATATTCTATCAGTCATTTCTTATCCAGTTTAATCAGCTGATTCAAATAGCCTCTTTAGATATCTTGACTCTTAAGCATTACTACAGAACACTTAGAAGCAGCTGAAATTACTTACCTAGACAAATTACCCTAAAAGGCAGGACAAATTTATGTATCCTTGGGTCTTTTACCAATGGTATAATTCATTTGTTGAAATAATTGTTGCTTTTTTGTTTTTGCTTTTAGACTAGCAATGCCAGCAGCACAGAAAGTAGAGAAATTTTTTTTTGAAGTTTTTTTGGGGCCCCTACTCTTTTCTAATTCATCCTGTTAATACAAAAACACTTTCTTTGTAGTATAAAGAACATTCTGATTAAAAACCTGATTTAATCTGTGTCTAAAAATAAGTTGACTACTCTTTGAGCCTAGTAAATACAGGATAAATCTAGATTTAAAGAAAAGCTTTATGGTACCAAGGCAAGGAAAAGGTAAATGCATAGAATTGTTTGAGATTTTTGTTTTGCTTTGGTTTAAGAAACTTAAAGAGCAGAGCTGGAATTACTTAACAACCTGCTTGAAAATCTGTTTTGTAGCTTCCCTATTAAGAAGATCCCTATTAAAAATACTCATTATTTAGATAGGATAAGTACAACCAGATAGTTGACCTCCTTGATTGTGAATGAAATTCTTAATTCTCAGGCTACTCTTGGTCCCTTACATTCCCCCACCTATTGTAGCATTATCCCTGTCATGGGTGACTATCTATAATTGACACAGTGGAATGATTTTCTGATTGACAACAAACTCAATTGATGCCCTCTACTGGGGAGAAAAAACCACCTGATGTGAGTCATGGCTTTGAATCAAACATTGAGTAAACTGAGTTCATTCCCCAAAGTCAAGTTAGAATTTCTCCTCTGTGCCAAGTCCAGAAGTGTGAAATTGGCTGGTTTGCCTGTTTATTTTTCTTTTCCTGTTAGTTTTCTGAAATGGCCAAATGGACACCGATGTAGAATGCTATGTACAACTAAAAAACATGTGAGCTGATGCCATAAACCTAGTATCACCATGGTTTTTAACTGATAAACACTGATGTTCCAAGTCTTTCAAAAAATTTGGCTCTAATAGGTAGTCAAAAAAAGGAAGAATTTGCTTAGTTCTCACCTAGATTTTTTTGTTGTCATCATTGTTGCTCTTGTTTTTAATTACAAGCACACTGGTATTCCAACTGAACTTAAAATTAGTTTTTGTAGAAAGGGGAAATAAGTTTATAATCCAATGCAGCTTCTATCAGAGGTTCTGCTGTGGGAAAGAATGAAGCTGTCACTGATCTTGCTCCTTTTAAGAGTCTACAAGGAACTTTGTGAAGAATATGAATATTGCTTACAAAACAGAGGAGACAGTCTATCTATTATGGACTGCAAGATCTAAATCTGCCAAAAAATTCCAATGTTATTTCAGTTTGTTGAGTCTTTCACAGACACTGCATCTCTGAATGCTTTGGTGGTGCTATAAGTAATACAATTATGGCATTAAATAGCAAATAATGGAATAAGGGGAGGAAGATGTTAATGAATACAGACTCAGGAGTAAATGTTTCCAGGAGGAAACCATAACTTTTGAATGCAGATGACTTATGAAAATCTGTATACTTTGCCCTGCTACTAAGGGGTTCAACTTTTACAATTTGAATTAAGCTTGAAAACTCTATATGACTTATTTTTCAAATTGTTTACAATATAACATCCCCCCCTCTCCATACCCACCCACTTACCGCCAACCACCATCACAGCTCTCCTCTTTTCACCTTCTCTCTAAAGTAGAATATATGGCATGTCCAAGAAAAACCAGTACCTCTGTTGTGAAGGCTTGCTGAGCCCTTTTCAGGGCTGCTCATCCACCTCTGGTGTCCACCTGGCACTCAACTCTCACCTGTGGCTCCAAGGAACTGTAGCATATGGAACAGTCGTACTCGAGTAAAACCATCTCAGCATACTGGCTAAATCAGATTAGGGGTAACTAATGGCCCTCAAACCCATTGGTGAGTTAGGGAGGGTATCTATCCCAAGCATAAGAAGATTTTCCCTGGTGTAATGACTGGATGAGAACCATTTATTCCAACAGCAAAGAAGACAACTGACACAGGCTCTGTGGAATGCTGAGAGCTTGGTCAGACATTGAAGATGCCAAGGTCATGCACTACATCCCAGGTAACAGTCAGTCATTTTTTACTTTTGTTCTACCACTGGGCTTCAAAGCCTCTGGAAGAGAGAGTGAAGCAGAGCTTTGTGCAATTCTCCTTCACTTAAATCCAAGTTACCCCATGATGTACTCTTCAAAACTGAAGGGCAAGTGACAACAACTCTATAAAGTAAGAAGCTTAGAGATTTTGGATATGAAATATTCCTCCTTTTTTTTTTTTTAACAAAGTTGTGTTCTTTCCCAATTAGGTACACACAAATTTAGATACTCATCTGATTCAAAGTATTATAGGTTTGGTGAGTCAAACACGATTATATTTTATGAAGCATCTAGCCTGCCTCTATTGCCTGTAATGTTTAACCATCAGTCAATGAAATTTCATCTCTGTGGAAGAAGGCATATATTATTTATCCTCAACAGTATACAAACTCTTGTTTCAACTTAGTACCCTTGAAAAGTGATGGATTAATGGTCCTGAAACCACTGTTTATTGTAGGGAGCAAATTTTAACCTTAGTTGACTCCTGCCTATGAATGAAGCTTCTTCTTGAAAAACTACTTGGAAGTACATAGACTCCAATTCATTTGGAGTTTTACTAGCAACATTTTTTGACTAGGATGTTAGATGTGGGGCAGTTGTGAGTCATTTGTGTGTCTCTTCCCATAGAACTGGTCAATCTAAGCTCCTTGGCTTAGTAACTCTCCAGTCAATAGTTTTCAAAAATTAAGGTCTTTGGAACCTTAAATCACCTTTTAAAGATGAAACCTTTTTCTTGTTATTGATCTCCTAGAGTTATTGAGTCTCCTGTGTTGATTAATAACCACTTACATGGCATTTAATGTTCTTTTCAAGGAACTACTCGGTAATTTTTCGTACAGTTTATCCAAATAATACCAGTCCACAACTCTAAGTCTAAAAGAAAGTGGGGTCAATAATGCAAAAGAAATCTGAATAATAAGCAGGTGATTTTACTTAGTGAAAATATATGTATCTTGTAGGTTTAGTTTTAATGTTCTAGCTATTAGTGATTGCCTGCCCCACCCCGGTTACCAGTGCATCCCTCCAATTACTTTGTATAGTCTCATATGTATACATGGAATCATAGATCATAAAATTGGAAGGGACTTCAGAGGTCACCTTAAGTGAGACCCATGGAGACTGAGACTTCTGCTAGGTCATATAAGTAGTAAATATCAGAGGACAGATTTGAACCCAGATCCTCTGACTGCAAAGCTAATGCTTGTCCTATTGTCTTATGATGTCGCTACACAGACCGCTACCTCCTTCTCTTCCTATCCTCCTATCCCCCAAAACACAAGCTCTTTTAAAAACTTAGATTGCCTGGGTTGTTCTGGCCTCTTTCCTCTGCTTCTTAATTTCATTCCTTCAAAAATTTAGCTCAATTTCCACATATTCCAAGAGTCCTTTCCTGATTCCTCTCCCCACCTCCAGCTGCTCCACTCACAGTGTCTCCCAAGTACTTTGTATGGGATGTCCAAGGACTAGCACCTCTGAGGTGAGGGCTGCTCAATCACCTTTGGTGGCCACCTTCACCCAACTCTAACCTGTGGCTCCAAGAGTTGTCTTGGAACCTTGCATTGCTGGGAAGAACCAAGCCTATCAAAGTTAGTCATCACACCATGTTGCTGTTACTATGTACAGTGTTCTCCTGGTTCTGCTCATTTCACTCAGCATCAATTCATATAAGTCTTTCCAGGTTTTCTGAAGTTAACTTGCTCATCATTTCTCATAGAACAATAGTATTCCATTATATTCATGTACATAGCTTGCTCAGTCATTCCCCAGTTGATAGGTATCCCTTCAATTTCCAATTCTTTGCCACCATAAAAAAGAGTGGTTATAAATATTTTTGTACATGTGGATCCTGTCTCACATTAAATCCAATTCACCCACAAGTCAAGATATTATCCTGTAACATCATTGATTCTCTACTAAAATGAAGGATGAACTTGTCCTTAATTGTTTACCTATTGTCTCCCCAACTGGAAGGCAAACTTTTTGATGGCAGAAATCCCCTTTTCTTTTTTTTAACTTTCTTTGTATTCTCAGTGCCTAGTACAGAGTAAGTACTTAATAAATACATTTTGGCCTTGATTGATTATTAGCACATGGTTAGCTCATCTGAAAATTCAAATGTAATCTTAGTAAGTACCTGCTACATGCAAGACACTGCTAAGTGCTGAGGAGACAAAAATTTAAAATAGTGTGTGATGGATTCTTTAGAAGTTTTGTAGGTTATTTTGTAGATATTTTTTTCCTCATTTTGACCAACTTGAAAGGCTACAGAACCTGAAAGTCAAGGCTATATTCATCCCCACTTTTCAGATGAGCATTAAGGCATAAATTCTTTAGGTTACAGAGTTGATACTACTAGCAGACTTATGAATTAGGATCTCTTGAGAAACTTTTCTGTTGGCTGTCTCATATACTGGCATCCCTGTTTTGATTCTACTGTCCATCAGAGTCCATGTTTCATGGTGTCACTTAGTAGAGCAGCTAGGTAGTGCAGTGGAGAGAGGACCAGGCCTAGAGTCAGCAAAACTCATCTTAGTGAGTTCCAATCAGGCCTCAGACGCTTACTAGCTGTGTGAGCCTGGGCAAGTCAGTTAGCCCTGTTTGCCGCAGTTTCCTTGTCTGTAAAATAATCTGGAGAAGGAAATGGCAAACCACTCCAGTATCTTTACCAAGAAAACCCTAAATGGAGTCACAAAGAGTTGGACACAACTAAACAACAACATAAAGTAGTATTTGTTGTTGAGTTGTTTTAGGAATGTCTAACTCTTCATGGAACTTTTTGAACAAGTTTCTCCAAATGTGTCCCAAGACCCTTCTAATTTTATGTAGTTTTAGACATAGCATTAGTAATCACCCTTTTAACCAGATTTGATGGTCAGGCTTACAACTTTAGCATCGATGTGTGAAACTTAAAAACCCCAATGTGGAAGGGTGCTCACCTTTAGGGTACACTCCACTTACATTTAGAAAGCTTTGTGTGTCTTCCTAAGAAACAGAACAAACCTATCTCATCTACATGCAGCACTAATCAATCAATGAACAAGCAGTTAGTAAGCATTTACTATGTGGTAGGATTGTGGATAATTAAAAGCAAAAAATAACCCCTGTTCTCAAAGAGGTCACATTCTAATCGTGGGCGACAACGTACATGTAAATAGGTACATACAAGATTCAGACAGGATGGAAGGCAAGGAAAAGTCTCCAGCAGCTGAGAGTAGAGTGAAAACCCAGAAAACCTTCCTGCAGAAAGTTTTGAGCTGTCTCGAAGGAAGCCAGGAATTCTAAGAGGCAGAAATCATGATAATAGCATCAATATAGTGATTTGAAGGTTTGAAAATAGCTTTACATATTATGAGTTATCGCATTTGTTCCTCACAACAATCTTGTGAGTAGGGTGAGGTAGTGATATTACTATCCCCATTTTACAGAAAAGGAAACTGAGGCTGAGAGATGAAGCGACTTGCCCCTGGTCTCACAACTACGTATGAGATAAAATTCAAACTCAGGTCTTTCTGACTCCAAATCACATACTATCCACTGTGCTACCTAGCTGTCTCCAGCAAGGTGAAATGGAAGAGCAATCCAAGCATGGCATTGGCTAGTGGAAAAGCATGGAGATGGGAGATGGGGTGTGTAAGAAACAACAAGTAAGCCAGTATGGCTTAATTGTAGAGGAAACTGCAGAGGTGAATAATGTGTAAGAATATTAAAAAGGCAGAAAGAAGCCAGGTTGTGAGGAGCTTTAAATGCTCCTCAAATAATTTGATTCTGCAGGTAGTAGGGAGTCACAGAAGTTTATTGAGAGGAATGAGGATGACACCGGTCAGTCCTTAGCTTTAGGAAAATAATTTCACATTTGTGTGACAGACTGGGGAGAGATTTGAGGCAGAAATTACTTAAAGAGCTATTACAATTGTCCAGGTAAGAAGTGATAAGGGTCTTTACTAAAGCAGGCGCTCTGAGTAGAAAGAAAAGGAGATATATGAGATGCGGAGATTGATGTGACAAGATTTGGCAGTTGATTAGACATATAGGCAGAGAGTGTGGAGTCAAGGATGACACCAAGTATGTGACCTCGATGGTCATAGAGATGTTCAAGAGGAAGGGGGTTTAAGGGGAAAAATAATGAGGACATTCATTGAACTTAAGCTGTCTAGAGGATATCAGGGTTGAAATGTCCAATAGGCAGCTGGTGCTATGGGACTGGAGCTCAGGAGAGAGATGAGTTAGCTCTATGCCTGTGTTTCTGCCCCCCTTTTTCCCGCTTTAAGTGCTACCAGAAATCTGTGCTTATATCACATCACCATTCAAACAGGACGTTTCTTCATTCCAAAGAGAAGATACTTTGTCACATACCCTTGGCACACAGATGATTTTATCTGAACCAGGAATAACTGACAGTTTTTTTTAAGTTTACGAGAAGTATGCTATTTTCACTTTTTTTGTTTTTTTTAATCTGTCTTCTTTGACAACATGACTAATATAGAAATATGTTTTGCATGATTGCACATGTATAACCTGTGTCAAATGGCTTACCATCTTAGGGAGGGAAGGAGGTGTTGGATGGAGAGAGAAAATTTGGAACTTGAAATTTTTTAAAATGAATGTTAAAAAAATGTTTGAAAAAATGTTCTTTACATGTAATTGGGCAAAAATAAAATATTTTAAATTTATTTTTAAAAAAGAAAACTTTAAAAAATAAAGTCTAGGAGATAGTATGTCAGATCAGTCTCTTTCCAAACTCACTGCTTATATTGATCCCTAAAGAAATTCTGATTTGGAATTTCCATCCAATTTATTTCACATCTCCATGACATTTTAAGGTTTTCCAAAGCACATTCCTCACAAGTCTGAGAGGTAGATGGGATTCTCCCTATCATATTGATGAAGAAATTGAGACTTAGAAAGTTTGTTGACTTTTCTCTGATCTTAAGACTAGCAAATGTCAATAACAAAATTTAAAGCTCTACTAGAGAAGGGGAACCTGCAGCCTTGAGGCCACATATGGCCCTCTAGGTCCTCAAGTGCTGCCCTTTGACTAAATCCAAACTTCAACCTCCAAACCTCTTACTGAAAGGATTTGTTCTGTAAAACCTGGACTCAATCAAACGGCTGCATCCAAGGACCTACAAGGTGGTGGCCTCAAGGCTGCAGTTTCCACACCCCTGCATCTAGTTTCATGTGTCCAAGTGCAGGCATGTATCCACTAGACTAGATCATATCCTATTGTGCCCAGTGGCACAGTGTATAGAATGCTGGGCCTGGAGTCAGGACGACTCATCTTTATGAGTTCAAATCTGGCCTCAGGCAACTTAGTAGCTATGTGACCCTAGACAAGTCACTTAACTCTGTTTGCTTTAGTTTCCTTTTCTGTAAAATGATCTGGAGAAGGAGATGGCAAATCACTCCCGTCTCTTTGCCAAAAAAAATCCCAAATGGGGTCATGGAGGGTCAGACACAATTGAAAAGACTGTACTACAACAACAGTAAAGTTAAGTTTCCTAAAGGTCAAGAATATTTGATCTACTTTAAAGAAATAAGACTGTGGCAATAATTAAGCTACTCAGTGTTGTTATTGCAACTGTTGTTTTTAATGGAACTAATTATTTTGCAGCAAGATGCTTCTGTCAACTACAGACCTGAAAACTAAAGGTGAGGTATGGAGGAGTCCAGCTGAATTCAAAATTTTGGTTCAACTAAAGCATGAAAAATAAAAAACAAAACCCAACCCTTAGGCATCTGTGTGGTATGTGAGACCATAAGGAAATGTCACCTGGGATTCACAAGCACATCTCGAACATCCTCAGGGTTAAAGAGAATTAAATGAATCTACCTTGGTACTACAATGTCCAAATATCCTAGAAGGAAAACACAAAGTAAACTGTCATCTACAATTCCCATTTTCCCATCAAATTAAGCAAAATGGCATTTTGCACCAAAGTATTATCCTTACACAATTGAAATGGAAAATCTGACCCCTAAAAGGACTTGGAATCCGTAGTAAAATTTGCATTGATTTACAAAATAGCTTTTTGGTGTTGATAGCCTGGCTCCCATTTTAAATCATGGGCATTCAGAATGAAGAAAGAGTTCCTCCTCGTAACTGTGTATCTAAAAAGTAACTCATCCTTTCCCTCTCATACCCTCAATGTCTGGTGAATGGATCACTTTCTAAATTTGAGTCTGCATGTTATCACTTTGTTGGCAATGCCCATACCCACATATGCTCATGTGAGTGCTAACTCTAAACATGATTCTGACATTCATACAATAAAACATTCATTAACCACCTACTGTGTGGCTGGAATGTAAATGCTGCCGTGTGTCTTTAGTTAATGACAAAAAAGGTACATTTTTTGGATGTACAACCACGCAGTCGATGGCTACCCTCACTTCACCCTGCCTGTAAACTATTCCCTCTTAGCAGAGTTGGTGGATCAGAGAAAAGGTATGAAATCAAACCTAGAAACGTTTGGGAAAGAATCATATTGATTTCTTTAACTACTTTACATATACCTGTGAAAAATAGCTTGTTCTATATGTGGCAATAGTTCAGAGAACCAGAAATAAAAAAGCTCAAAAATCAACTTCTTTTAAATTTGGGGGGCAGCAACTAAGTTTTGTGTTTTCCTCCCATGCTCATTGATGCTAATTCTGTAACTCTATCTAGTTGCCTTTTTTGGGTACAAAGGTCTAGGGGCTGGGGAGGGAGGGGGTCTTTTGTGTTTTCCAGTGCAAAGTGATTCTGATCAAAAAAGGCCAAGGTTTCAGCTCCAAGTACCTGACATTTCCATCTGAATCTACTTTAAAAAAAAAAGGTTTAGTTTTTCAGGAAAAGAACCCCTTTACGCAATCCTGAAACTGATCTTTAGATTTACTTTTCCTTAATCAATAGAAAAAAAAACGTGATTGCAATTCAACACTTATCTGCCTGTAGCACAAGACAAACTGAATTTTTGGTTTCGTGAGCAAGTCAGAGATTCAGACATCATTTGAGTAATCAGAAATAATTGGCATCAAATAGGGGAGAGCTGACATGAATTCCTGTTTTACCTAATTTTTTCCTGGTTTACCAAGATTTGGTTTAATATTTCTGACTCAATTCCTCCAGCCTCTACAGAACAGGTTAGTGCCATTTTTTCTGTCTTGTTAACAATTTTACTCAGAAATGTGACTACGAACATTAATTGTGAATGATATTCTCTCAGCCTATGCCTCATCTCCCTTTGTTTTCGGGCTTGTGTGTGCTCTCTGCTCAAGTCCTGGTACCAGTTGCAGCCAAAGTGATTGTTTAAAATGTGCTTATATTAGGAGTGTATGTGTGCTTGGTAGCTTTGGGAAATTGACTATAGGACTCTTTCTCTCAGATTGGACCCACTGCTTGCCCACGAACACTAGGCTGGACTGGTACTATGAACTGCATGCTATGATGCATCAAAATCCTAGTTTTCTTGCAAGGTTGTTTTGAACAGATTCCACTACATATGCACGTACTTAAATTCTTATAGATGTGTATGCATACAACTAAGGCTGGGCATCTGTGCTGGCACCGCAATGTAGTGCAAACTCCCATAAATTCAGTATATTCTCACTATAATATAAATGAAATTTCTTGGCATTAAATGAATAGGAGCAAAAGTGAACACAAATGAATTTGCTTTCCATTGATTGCCCTTGGGATTCATTTAGTATTAATTCTACCGTAATAAAATGAAGATTTAGATCAGACTCCACTTTTTATTATACGTTATAAGGCAAGGTCTCAATGGTCCCCTCCATACGCATCTTCTCTCCCCTGCCC
>CM053771.1:230495767-230584059 GCA_028658325.1 Potorous gilbertii | reverse complement strand
TACTTGACAATTTACTCTTAGGACTAGAATGATCTTATTACACTTTCAAATTAGTTTCTTGTCATGGGGGAAAGGGAGAGTAAATTCATTAGTAAAGTGTTGAACTTACAGGGACCTGCCACCTTTCCTGGAATTTTAGCCTGATTCATAATGGTAGATGTGGTTATGTGAAGCTTTTACATGGTGGTTTTGCTGTGCCTAGGGATTTGCCAGCAAGCGCATCTGGTACTCTATTTACTGGGGCCCGATGGGTATTTTTTTTCTTTTTCTTTTTAAAATTCCAGGATGAATTATTCATCATTACTTAGAATTTGGGTCTCTTTCATCTTCACACTTGTACAGCACCAAGGTGAGTACTCCTGACTTTCTTAGCACACTTGATTTACATACTCTTAGACTCATAATAATGAAGCTCTTGAAGGAACCATATGCTTAAAGGCAGGTGTATGATCATGTGCCTACAGATATAACAGAGAACATTGGCATTAATTCTGAAAAGTGTATCATGGTATAAATTCTTCTTGGTATACCCAACACCCAGCACAGTGCCTGACACATAGTAAGTGCTTGATAAATGCTTGTTGATTGGTTAGTTGGTAAATGAATTAATAGTATCTTACTAATTTTCCACTTTTTAAAAAATGCTTCAACATAATGTATATTACCAGGCCAGGTTTCCCTATCAGTATGTCATAGAATACAAATTTAAAATAATTCAAATGGAATTAGTAGATCCCCCTTTACTGAAGGTCTCTGAGCTGTGCCTAGAAGACAATTTATTGGAGTTGCTATAGAGGGGATTCTGGTTTAGATGGATATTGGACTAAATGAATGCTTGGGTCTTCTGGTTTCTGAAATTCAATACTTTATTTTTCTAAGTATGTACAGAGTAACTATGTGTGTTGGTACAAAGTAACATATAATATTATAGATATTAGACCTCTTTCATCAAATTTCCGGCATAAAGAATTTGAAGGTTTTCCTTGCAATGACCCAAAGAGAATTTTAAAGTACTCTGAGAGTTTCATAAATTCCTGTTACAGTCCACAGATAGGAAATTCCAGGTAGAAAAGTCCTGCATCTTAATGATCCTCAGCTTTTCTGTTATAAAACTGTCTATTAGATGGAAAACCATATCTGTTTTTCCCTTTTACTATGTACTCTGTGACATTCCTTTAAATTTTAAGCTAAAATTAGAGAAAATTCTACAGAAATTTTAAAGTCAATTTTCTATCTTTTTTTAAATCTAATCTCTTGTCTATAACACATGATTATAGTAGGCCCAAGTGTTTAAACAGCCAGGACACCCCATCATTTTTATTATGTTGTTTTGGAAACTTCAAGTAGCATTGATGCTGTGACCAAAAAAAAATAGTGAAATTATATTCAAATGCAAGACCTCTCCCCACCTCTCTGTATCTTTTTCTTTAGGAAGAGAGGTCCCTGGGAAATATAATTTTTACAGTGAAATATTCAGTCTTAATATCAGGGACCTGATGGTAGCCAGAGAATTCTCAGGCTGGCTCTTCCATTAACTTCAGTGCAAATTCCAGGGGTTTTTTCTTTTCATAACCTGAAGAGAAGACAGAGTTAATTTCACATCTCTGAGGTGGAAATGATTATGTTTTAACCGTGACCCACTTTGGATCGCTCTTCATTCAACAAGTACCCAGACCGTGGCTAACTTTTCCAGATGTTCTTGTTAGTATTGTTATTAGATTTGACGTTGATTGATTGTCCATATTACATGGAATATTTCCCTTGTCCTCGTGGCAGAAAGTCCAATTATAACTCATAAGGACCAAAAAAAATCTCTCCACATACAAAGGAAGAATATCAGCTGCCATAAGAGATAAGTATAACTATTGGGAGTGGAGATGGAGAAAATCTCCGTGGTCACAGTCGGCTATTTTTTACAAGCAGAGGTTAGAGACAGGATGGGGGATAACATCCACCCCACCCCCACCCTCATATAATACCTGAGCACTTTGTACTGTCTGAGGCACTGATCTCCTACCTGACTATCAAAGTGTTCAGTTTCCATGTTAGCTGAGCATGGGAACTTACTTTGGACTTGGTTCCCAAGGAGTTTACTTGAAAGGATAAATACGCAAAAAAGTTCTAAAGATTTATTTTGAAGAGCTCCTTTATCATTAGCAGATTT
Source organism: Potorous gilbertii (assembly GCA_028658325.1). Taxonomy (NCBI): domain Eukaryota; kingdom Metazoa; phylum Chordata; class Mammalia; order Diprotodontia; family Potoroidae; genus Potorous; species Potorous gilbertii. The sequence continues at coordinate 230,581,895 of CM053771.1, read as the reverse complement.
TCCCATCTATAAAATGGGGGCAACACTGCTAATTGTGCCTATCTCACAAAGTTGTTATGAGGAAAGTGCTTTGTAAGCTGTAAAATACTATATAAATGGCATTTATTACTTACTACACTTTTGGTGAGTATGCTGGGTACTATGGACAGATTGTACTCTGTTCTCCAGAAGACTTAGGGAATTACTTCATCTAATCGTTCAGCTTCTTAAACACATTTAAAAGAAAAAGGCATTGAGGGATTTGATTGTCTCCCAAATGGTAGAGGTTGGGAAATCTTTCCATATTCTAGTATATTAGACCCATACTCCTATATTTGAACATTAGACTGAGCCTCCCAAAGTTTATAATGCTGGTTAACTTCCCAGAAATGCCTAAGGTCAGAGAAATGGGGAATATAGTCTGTTGGTCATGCTAGCTTTCCCTTTTTAACCACTGTCAGCTCATTGAAAGAGATTAGACAAGTGTCTAGTCAATTCCAGAACAGGGAAAGCTGGGAGTTTCCCAAGCTGCAGACCATTTACTTTCTGGCCTTTCCGCGAGGCTCTTTTATATGAACTCTTGTTCTTCTCAACTAGAAGGTTCCTAAAGGAGCCAAGATAGTTCTGGCCAAATGTGACCAACCTATCAGCTCCCTCGGTTGGGGGGAGCCAGGGACCTTTCCCAAGAAGGAGGGAACGGCATAAGAATGGGTTGTCAGCTTCAACAGCATGGCCGGGAAGTGTTCAAGAGCAGTGGCTAGCAGCCCAAAATAGATTTGGACTCTAAAATGAAAAAGAATGGGAGAAGATAATTTATTGTCAGAATTTAAGGAAAACAAGGATAAATGCTAAAGCAGTCAGAAGCTAAGGAGATGACTTCAAAGGAACATATTGTTCAGGTTTGGTGCTAGTAATCCATTAGTATTCCCCCAAGGGAAATGGTCTCATTTCCCCAGGTAAACAAGGCCACACCTGGCCAGGATTTAGATGGGAGACTTCCAGGAGAGATGCCAGATTGTCATAAAAGGTGCCATTACGGTTTCAGTAGGGGTGACTCTTTTGTAATGACTCTCACCTCTTGGCCAGATAGATGAGCAGAGGCTCAATGCCACAGCCTCCTTTCCAGTGAATTCTAAAGTGAGTGACCAATATCCCTTGACCTCTGCAGAATTCTGTGTCTGCCTGCTGAAAGAGATGGGCAGAGAGTCCTTTTTTAGGATTAATTCTCAATCAGCGGTCACTCACATTCCAGGTACTACTATTAAACCCTCCACTCCCTTACTGCTCCTGCTTAGGTTCCAGTTGACATTTATTTCTTACTGTGAACTGCTGCCTGATCCTTTTATGAAGGAAGTGAAAGTCCTCTCTCTAAAACACTTACATAATCATACATATTTTTGGTTTAGAAATGCCTTGCAAACCTAGAGGTCATGATATCCAGTCTCCAGCCTCCAGACTACTGACTCTTAAACCATCCTAGACAGACAATGTGTCAGGTACTGTCCTAGGTGCTGAGGAAACAGCACTTACCCTTAAGGACATACTCTTTACTGGAGGAAAACAACATATATACAGACAAGTAAGTAGAAAGTATATCTAGTAGAAAACAAATCCAAAGTAATATTGAGGCCAGATGGAAGAGAAATGTCTTTCTTATCCTCAAAGATCTCTAAAAATATATAATTTCACAATGATCTATCAGTTAATACCTGTATTCCCAAATCATAGTGACCATCTGGGAAACATATACCTTTCCCCTTGGAAGCTGACATCCCTCTCACCCTTCATTCCCCAAGACTAGAAATCAGAGAGAGGTGGGTTATTTTGGCTGGGATAGTTAGGAAAAGCAGTCTGATTTCTGTTGAATAAAGAAGACTTCCTGGAAGAGGTGGACTTTGGCAGATGGGAGGGGGTGTAGTCTGTCAAATGTGCAAAGGGAGGTATCATCTATCTAACGACCTCCTCTTTTGACAGTACAACCCAGGGAACTCATGTACCCATTTTGGCAGAATGACACCAAGACCCCCAAAGTCGATGATGGAAGCTCATCGGAGATTAAGTTGACCATCCCAGTTTTCTTCTTTGGCGTTCCTTATCGGACTGTCTATGTAAGTGAAGAAATTGCCCAGCTATTACACCGCTCCTCTTCTGCTCCATCACTGTGACATTAAGAAGAGTAGTTTAAGCATACTCTTCCAATGCTCCAGGACCAGAGGATTTAGTAGCAGCCAGATGACAAGTTCTGAGATGTCATGAGCTGATAGGTTTTATGATTAAGAAAGTCAAAGGTATATTTAATGTCTAATGTTCATAGTGGAGGAGTATACAGGGCAATAAATTGCTTTTGTGGGTGATTAAACGCAGAAGGGAAACAGCAGCCCCAGTGCTGTGAGCATTATTTTTGATACATGACAGGGGGGGATGATACAGTAAACCGCAACAGGATTAATATCATTTTTCCTATTCTTCTGGGTGTGGGAAAACTCTGGGCAGCTGCTGTCTTGGACTTTCTTGTTCTTTGGGGAGACACTGCTATGGTGGGGTTTGTAACTGTAGAAACACAGCACGTGGCTGCTCTGGTTATACTTGCAGAGAAGCCTAGGGAGCATACCTTCCAAACCTAGATGTTTGCACAGGCAAATGATGCCATTGATTGTGAAGGGACCTCTGGACACCTGCGTTCCAGGTTATTTGCTTGGTATGAAAGCTTTTGGGTTAATGGGGTTGCTGCTTTCAGACAGAATGGTGTGATACATAATGAGGTAAATACAGGTCAAAGAAATCCTGTTTCTGCACCATCACAGCCCAGTGGAATGAGCCTTTTTGGCTTTAGCATGAGGACTAAGCAAATCATATCGTACCTTTTCACTCCTCCCTCCTTACCACCATTTAGAGAGAGTGGAGTGATTGGAAGGGGAGAAACAACTTAGAATCAAAATATGGAGTAAGACATTTACCTAGATGTGTGAGGCAGACCTCTGTCTGCCTTCATTTCCTTAACTGTGCAATGGGGATAACGATAGCACCTACCTCCCAGTATTGTTGGGAGAAATAATATTTGTCAAGTTCTTAGTATATTGCCTGGTATTTGGTATCTCTTAATAAATGCTTGTTTCCTTCCTCCTTAAAAATTATCAAGGATCCCAAAGAGATTTTGTTTATACGAGTTATTTCTATTGATGTGCACCATATTAGAAATTAAAACTAGTAAAATTTTAAAATCAATTCATTTAAAAAAACAATAGTATACCTTGTACATGTTAAATCAATTTTCAATTAACAATAACAATATTCTCCAAAACAAAAATGTCAGAGAGAAGAGTGGCAATGTTTTAAATATTTTTGCAAATCTCTGTACTGATTCTCATATCTACTTCCATAGTTGATCTGCTACTATTTATTGTTTTGGTTGATGTCTATGAAGAAAATCCATCCTCACACAGATGTGAAAAAGAGAAGAGTATTTTCAGGCAAATAACATCTTAGAATTGTAATGAAAATAGTTTTGACCCCTCAAACCCCCTGAAAGGATCTTGGGCCATCCCTAGGGGTCAATGGACCACAATTTGAGAACTGTTGGATTAGATGATCTCTAAAGTCTAAATCTAGGATCCTGTGATTTCTAGAACTTATTTTCATTGCCTACAAAATAAAGACATTTAACTAGATGACTTTTAAGGCCCATTCCAGCTTCAAATTTATAAGTCTTATTACTTCCAAGTACTCAGTGACTTTTTTATCTAAAGAAGATATGCACCCCTTCCCCCCAACCCAAATGAGTTTAGCACATACTTGGCCTACTTCTTTAGTAATTGCTATTGGAATCTTTCCCATTGTTCATGCCAATATGATAATAAATAAGAAACATTCAGTCAATCAACATGTACTTACCACGTGCCCACTATGTGTCAAGCACTGTGTTAGGCAGAAAGATGAAAGGACGAAGTATTAACAACAATCCCTATTTGTAAGGAGTTCATATAATAGTGATTGGTTGATTGATAATAAGGGAGTAGGAAGGAAGACAGTTCTCTACATTTTCCCAGATGAGGAATCTCCACAAGTTCCTAGAGCAAGAAATTTCTCTAAGTAAAATTATACAAGCCACATGGTAACCATAAGGCTTTCCCCTGTAAACATTTATATTAACAAATGCATGAGAAGATTGAGCTGTTTATGGGTGCTATGTAAACTGAATTTACTTATTGTCTTGTGCATTTGCAGCAAGGCTTGGTGATGTAATAAATTGCCCATTCGCAAATCGTGAAGAAATCACTGTAGAAAGTCATTTACATACCCTGCATAAACTGTTCATGGCTCAACATTTATGTTGTGACTGTAGAAAGGAGTCATCAGAACACAAGAGCGATCTAGAATCAGGCAACTGTACGTTTCACCTTTGCCCTCAGTCTGAGTTCAGAACTCATTTTTGACATCAATAGGAGATACCTAAATGGCTCATTTACAATAGGAGCTCACTCTGGGGTTGTTTTATCGAGAGCAGGCATATCTGATTTATCTTTGACTGACAGTATTCTCTTGTGGCAAAATGAGAATCCAGTCTTACAGAGAGCTTCTCACTTTTTCCTCTCATTTTTTTCCTTTCCTTTGGCTTCTATGTTTTTGTCTCTGTTTGTCTCTCTCTTATGCACATACACAAGCTCAGTGATGTATGACGAGTTTAAACAAAGATGGGAAAGGGAACATAAAAATGAAACTGATTATTAATGAGAAATGAAATTGACTATAAATTGAAAGTGAAATGGAGCCATTGGAATTGCCTGAAAGTAAACAGACTGCCTGACATGAATGGTGGAAATTGGTGTTTTAGGGTGCCAAGTCTGTGATTTGAAAGCTACCTTGCATTCAATGACTAAGGAGATGTCTATCATAATGAGTGACTGCAACTGTCAGTTTTAGTTCCTTCATAGGAAACTCTTCTTCTCTTTTGCAGGTCAATAATAACGGGGTGGTTTCCTTCAATGTGCTGGTGAGCCAGTTTACTCCAGAGTCTTTTCCTCTCACGGATGGCCGGGCCTTCATTGCCCCATTTTGGGCAGATGTTCACAATGGAATTCGAGGAGAAATCTATTACAGAGAGACCATGGACCCTGTGATCCTGAGAAGAGCCACTAAAGATATAAGGAAATACTTCAAAGACATGGCCACCTTCTCTGCCATTTGGGTGTTCATTGTGACATGGGAGGAGGTCACATTTTATGGCGGGAGCAGCACCACACCTGTAATAATCCAAATTTTTCTTTTTGTTTTTTCATTCATGTTCCAACAGTCAATCCATGCCACTTTAACAACAGTCAAAGAGAGTTTTATTGCTAGAGCACGGAAACTCAGTAAGGAGCTCAGATTACTTGTATAATAATAATTGTCTTGCTACGCTCCCATTTTATGGAGCAGAGAGAGAAATACCACACTTAGTCAGTCCAGCTTGCTGCAACTTGCGAAGATGTGTCATCCCAGACTCAAAATATTATGGAAGTCTAAATTAAGTCTTTCAATTGTCTTCTCCTAGACAGTATGCCCATTTTTCAGAAGGATAAACTGAGACCCAGAGAACTGTCTCAGGTCATACATTGATTGGTGACCGATCTAGAAACCTCAGAGTGTCTTCTTTTTATAGTTAAGGACCTCTTTAGAATTCTAAAACTAATCTTTTTAATTTCTGTCTTTCATAAAACCTAATAAGAGGTTGAGAAGAGACTGCTGGGTATGGAACAAAAAAAAACCAAATTCATTTTCTGTCATGCCTTTTTACTTTTTATTGTGACCAAGACAGAAATTACTCCTATTTGATGTTAATTTGAGTGGGCAGGTAGAGTGTTTCAAGAATAAAGGTTGAACATCTGCTCCAAAATCCCAAATGAGCAGTTAGATAAAAGTTTAAATAAAATAGGTTATCTCCAGCGTTATCTCAGAGATAATCAACTTTACCCATGAAGAAATGATGAAGTATAGTTTGTTAGGAGGACCTGATGTTTATTTGGTTGTGTTGGAAGTGGGTATATTTGAAGGATCGGAAGAACTGTTAGGTTCGCAGTAAATCATCTGATGAGCAAAGGCACTCAAGTTCCTGACCCTTGCTTTCCTAGGAATATTTCCAACTCCATCTGTGTTCCAATTCCTTTAGTACTACTTACCATTGGTTGAAGGTGAGGAATGGTAACCAGTGAGTTCGATACTGGGGTGACAAACTATGGGGCTTGCAAGTCACACCCACAATATAGTAAGCACACTGCATTTTAGCACCTTCCATTCCGAGTATCAAGAAGCACTTTATTGCTAAGAGGTTCCGTAGAACAGAAAGATACAAGTTTAAGAGAGGGATGCATTGGCTGGAAATAAGTTCTAAAGAAGTATACATTTCCCTCTGTCAGGTTATGGATTGCTAATGATTCTGTGGGTGATGTTTTATGCCTTTTATGTCTCATACCTTACAGCGTTAGGCTTCAGGATGCCAGCAATCAATAAATTTTAGTGTCAGTAGCAGAAAAAAAAGAGAAAAAAAATGCCCATCAAATGCTGACCACTGTTCTTTAAAAAAAAAAAAACTTCCTTCAGCAATAAAAAAATGGCAATATAATTTAAATCCTTTCTCTTTTGTGCTTTGGAGTAAATTTCCAGACTAGGAAAAAACTCTTTCTAAAAGGATGAATGAGGTGATATTCTAAGTGCTTTAAGCTCCTTGGAGAAAAAGGCTAGCAAAATCTTCGATTCTGCAAAAAAAGGTTCATCAGTACCAAAAACCTTTAAGCCAGTCCCACCCAAATTAACTGATGATCCCTTTCCTTTTCCTACTGAGTTTTCCTCCTACAGTACCTCTCTCTACTTTAAGGAAACAACAAAGATCTTTGCCCAAGACACAAAAGCTCAGAGCTCTGCTGAAAGAGAATCTCCTGGAGGAACAAGGGTAAAGAAGAGTCTGAGTTTTCTGAATCTTCTTCTAGGCTCTGGACAAATGTGCAGACTTGCTTTCCCCAGAAGACTCTCTTGAAGATTAAGGAGGCTTATATGAACTTAATCCCCTTTTCTTTCTCAGATACTGAGATGGTCTAGGGGGAGAGGAGGATTATCCCTTCTCTGTGCTGGGAGGAGAAAGTATATGCATTGTTGAGTCATTTCAGTCATGTCCAAGTCATCATAACCCATTTGGGGTTTTCTTGGTAAAGAGACTGGAGCGGTTTGCCACTTCTCCAATTTATGTTACAAATGAGAAAACTGAGGAAAACAGGGTTAAGTGACTTGCCCAGGGTCACATGACTACTAAGTGCCTGAGGTCTTCAGTGACTCAGGTCTTCCTAACTCTGGTCAGACTCTATCCACTGTACCATGTAGCTGGCCCAAGTTTGTATATTTGTGATTATCTTTTGAAGTAAACATTTCTTTTGTAAAAGGTCTAGGGTTACAAAAATAAAATTGAATTTATAAAAAGAGGACCTTGGAGGAACTGAAAAACCATAGTTTTAAGGAACATACTCAAACTGCTGTGAATATCTCCACTCCCTTCTCTTACCCCTCTAGTCAGTGTGGACCTGGCTGCATCTGTCCTTTACCGAGTTTAGAAAAATAAAATAAAATTAATAGGTTTGTTGATCACCCTCAGGAGCATTGATGGTAAATTAACCCAAGCAGGTTGATTTTGAGCTGTCTCCTGTGATCAGCAATGAATCATTCTTGCAATATACCCTGGCAAAATATAATAGACTTGGTTTTAAAGAAAGAAAATTGTTTCTGGGTAATGAATTCCAGCACAGGAGGTGAGAGTTAAGCTTATGTCATCTTTGTGTGGCCTTGATTGGGGGATCCATCTCTTGAGTCTGATACTTCCTTCACCCTACTACTGGACCCTGGTATAATCTGCATCCCCTCCTCTGTGTTGCCCTTTTCCCATTTTTTTGAACAGAGGCAATGAAGGAAAGCAGATAGATATATGTGTGACTATCAAGAATGCCATCCGCTATAGCAAGAACAGACCTTTTGGTGAAGAAGTCAGCCTCAACAAAGGAAGCTCCTCTTCATCCACTACACTCCACTCACCTGGCAATTCCTTCCTCCTAAGCCTTTCTAAGTGGCCAAAGATGAAACCAATGGCTTCAATATCTTCTAGTTCAGTTTGATTCCATGGGACATGGTTTCAGATCTCTCAGCTGTTACAGCAGAATGCCTACTGTGAAAATGTCACTGTGAAAATAACCCCTCATTTATGAGCAAGGAAAGGACTAAAAAGATGTAGATGCTGCATCTCCTTTCAGCTCTGTTGATAATCCTGAAAATCTGGGTCTGGAAAGTGGAGGAACACGAAGGGGTCATTCTTAAGTGTGGGCAGAGCTGCAGATTGCACAGGTCTAACTGACTGAAAATTGTTTGAAAGGGGTATTGACCTTACTGCAGCACTCCTTTTCTCAAGAGTTTAAAGCTGAGACAAAGGGTCTGCAAAGATGGCTCATAAGACAAACTGAAATCATGTCCTATGTCATGCCATCCAGTCACTAGGGAAGAATTTCCAGGAATTTTCTGCCCCTCCCTCTGCCCATTTTTCTTCTAATTCAAAGGGTTGTTCTGAGAATCAAAACAGATAAAAATATGTAAAGTGCTCTGTGAATTTCAAAGGGGAGTACAGGGTGTCCCAAAAGTCTTAGTGCAGGTTTTAAGCCATTAATTGAAGTCATTGTTATCTAGGAGACAAGCATGGCTGGGTTGACTTCCCTTTCAGGACTGGTCTGAGAAACATGAGCATAAAGACTTTTGCAAATATAAAGTGACGCTTAATAATAGTAGCAATTTTCCTCTTCAAAGTGCTTTTTAAACATCACTTTCAAAATTCCATTTTAAGGAGGCAAGAAATCTAAAGATTAGCTCTGTATTCCTGAAAGGGAAAAGGCAAACCCTGAATTATCACCACTTCAGTCGTGATGAATTTATTTTTAAGAATTTTTTTTTTTTTTGGTGAAATTGCAGCTACGGGGAAGCAAGGTACTATTCATTTAGGCTCCCTGTTGGGCAATTGTCTCTCATGCTTTATTCTCATGGTGCCATCTATAGGTGATCCGATATATCACAAGCTATGCCTGCTTGGGCCTTTTCTGTCTTGCTAGAATTCAGAAATGTAAGAGGGGCAGTGAGTCAGTGCCCTGGGTAATCCTCAGGCAAATCCCCCTTTCTATAGATATGGATTTCTTGTAGTCCCTTTTGGAGAGAGCCAGTTCAGAGAAAAGGCAGAGAGAGCCTCCAAAAAATAGGACCATTTAACAACTGGGTAGTTATTGGGATAGAGGACAGAATGTAAGAGACAGAATTCATGAGATCATATATTTAGAACTTGAAAGGGACTTTAGGGGCCATATGATTTAAACCCTCCATTTTACAGATCAAGAAATGGACCTGGACAACTGGAGTGACTTGTCCAGAGTCACACTTGAAACTGGGTCCTCCTGCTGGCACGTGAGCGCGTTACCCACCCTGTTCCCTGAGTCATGAGTGTACGTTCCCTTTTCTAGGTAAACACCTTCCAGGCTGTGCTAATCTCTGACGGCGCATCCACGTTCACCCTCTTCAATTATCATGAAATTAACTGGACCACTGGAACGGCGAGTGGAGGTGATCCCCTTACAGGTCTTGGTGGAGTGATGGCCCAGGTGGGTTCCCCTCCTCCCTTTGTACTCTCTTCAATCAACTTGCATTATTGGGATTTACGTTACTCAGATCCTTTTCAGGAATCCTGTGGGCCTCCAACCGCTAACTAAAGGTGTCAGTTCTTGCTGATCTCATCTGAGCCTGGGAAAAGCCAGTAGTATTGTCCCCCTTACTTTGCATTTCTTTGACTGTTCTTGGGATGAACTGGATAAAGGACAGTTCGGGTCCTGGTCCTTCCTACCTGGAGTATTGATGATCTGTAAAGGGAAATATCTTAAAAATAGATATCCTGAAATTTAGGTTTCTGGATATGTTGGCTACAGTTGTGTGGTCTACGTACTCATAAAACATCTCTTGCTTCTATATTCTAGGCAGGATTTAATGGGGGAAACCTCACCAATTTCTTCAGCCTCCCAGGCTCAAGAACCCCTGATATCGTGAACATCCAAGAGACCACAAACGTGAATGTCCCAGGTCGCTGGGCCTTTAAAGTCGATGGGAAGGAAATTGACCCAGCAAATGGTTGTACCTCCAGAGGTAAAAAGACTTTTCCCTTCTCTGGAAAAGCGAGTCTGTTTAGTCTAGAGTGACAGCCAGGCTTTTAGGCTGTGGGGGTGGACTTATTCCTGATGCGTTGCTCTTTTGACATATCTCAGCTGGGTAAAAAAGATCAAGGTAATTTTAGCACACACAAGTCATCATGCAGGGAGCTGAAATCCTGTACCTGCTGCTCTGGGTTGCTAAGTCTTAGCCTGGGCCTCAACCCTGTACTTTCTCCTTTATGGTTCCCCAAGAAGACCAGGGTCCTGAGCAATTTCCTAAACAGAGGGACAGAAAGCAGTCCTCCTCATCCACCTCATTTCTGTATTTCTGACCATTTATCCTTATTTTTATTTGTTCTTTAATCCATAATTACTCCTCCTGCTCTGCCATCTGCTTTCTGTGGCTTAGCATCGCCAGACAAGTTTGGAATGTTGCCAGGACCTGTTGAAGGTAAATAAGGGTTCCCCAGAACAACTAGAAAGAGAAATCACTATCACAGTCTTTGGGATTGCTTTCCTCCTAAATCCTCCCTGGCAGCAGCTTGAACAACCAGGAATTTAGAGAAAATCAAAGTCAGCTTCAGACCTTGCTGAATGAGCCAGAGAACAAACCTCAGTAGGTTTCCTTTAGGCTAGCATCAGAAGTTTGGAGCCTTCTCTGAACTATGAGAAAACTCTTTGGACGTACAAAAAAGCCTGGGACTTTCATAGGAACATTTACATTTGTGAGGACCCTGCTTCTGGTTTTCCTAGGAACTCTTGGGAAACAGAAATTCTCTGCATGCTGATTACAGATTAAAAGGGTATTGCCAAAGATATTGGGAGAAACAGGAAATGTGGGCCCAGAATCCCCACAATGCCTGGTTTGGGGGAGGAATGAAGGCTTCAGCTTTTTTTCCCAGAGCAGGCCAATCTCTGGTCTCCCTGTAGTCAAAGGAGCTCTCAGTCAAGCCTTCTATCACAAATACAGAAAAGCCAGATTCAGATAGTCTAAGGCATCGGGTTAAACATGCAGTCTGAAGGTCACAATACTACTGAATGCTGCCTCAACCAGATTAAAATGCAGTTACTTTCTGATTTTAATGTATTGATATAGTAATAAAAAAAGAAAGGAATATATAAATGTGTGGTTTCCTAAGTCAGAACATGACCCGCAGGAAGTTTTACATAGTTTGACATGGTTTAGTAGACCCTGCTTCTATTTAATTAGACATGACTGGTCTAACAGGATCAGACCATGGTGCCTTTCTTTTCTATCCACTTCCCTCTAATATCTTACTCAGGTTTTTATGTTTCTCAGTGAGTTTCTAATAGTTTAGAGAGAGCTCCAAACTTCTGATGTTGGCCTAAAGGAAACATATTGAGGTCTGTTCTCTGGCTTGTTCAGCAAGGTTTAAAGCTAACTTTGATTCTCTCCAAATTTCTCGTTGCTCGAGTTGCCACTTGAAGGATTCTGGTTGAGACCATTTCCTGGCCCTGTGAGAGAAGGGTTCTTGGGTTGCACGCTTTATGGACTCTGTAAACAGTAAGGTGTTAAGAATAGCAAATACGTATTTTGGAGGCAGGCCAGAATTAAGCTAGATTGAAAAGAATTTAGTCCCAAAGCTCATCAACATTTCAAAGACTGTCTATTCTATCCCATGTAGATATAACACGTCTTACCATCCATGGATAGAGGGCATCAACCAATGCCGAGTCATTCTTCTTTTTGTTGACTAAGTGATGTCAAATTTAAATAGAAACAGAGGCTACCAAACTGCACATCAGCATCCCTGTAGGCCACCCATGGACCCAGAAAACCACATATCAACATTATCTGTGTTCTATTTTTATTTAACTAATTAAATATTTCCCAATGACATTTCAGTCTGGTTCAGGGAGCTCTCGGAAGTGTTGCATATGTTCAAAACCTAGAGACTATACTAAATACCTGCTAAGTTGTAGTCATCCCTTCCCACTTTCTCCAAGAGTCACAGAAGCAATGGATAGAAAGTACAAAGGTCCAGTGTTAGACTTCTGATCTCTTGGCATTAAGACTGAAATGCTATAATGATGGAAACTAGGATCCTGCAGAGCAGTAGAGTTGGACAGACCCCATTAGTGTGCAGAGCCCCATCTCTGACTTCATTCCCCGACTCCTGAATTATGGATTTGAATTTTATATACAGGACAAATTCAATATCCCCATACAAATGGCTACACATTCTTTTGTGTCACTGGGTGTATATCAGCCTAATGGGATTGGGATTGGGTCTGGGTTATAACAAGGGGAGTGCTGCTGCATAGAATCAGCTTATTATGTTATCATTTTACAAATCAAAATATCTGGAAAGCCTACCTTCAGTCCAGAACTCTAGACAAACAAAGAGAGGTTTCTCTCCTTTATTGGAAACTTGAAAAAATCATTGACTTGAAATTATCCCAAGTTGAGCCGTTGATAATATATTCTGCATTGAACGAGGGCCAAAAATTGACAGGAAACAGAGGGGCCAGTTTTGAGGTCGATTTTTTATGAGCCACTAGGGATTAGATGAAATCTCTTATCCCATTTTGAGGTCTCTATACTTGGAAGTTAGGGAACATAATTGCTAATTTGCATTTTTTTCCTATAGGACAGGTATAGAAAGGAGTTACAGAGGTAATCTGGCCTGCTGAGTGTATATCTACTCAGTCTATTCCCTTTTCACTACTTCAAAAAAAATTTTAAAGGCTTTTAGAATCTCAACAAACCTTACTTTGAAACTTGAAGTTACTCTCCATGGAGAGCACTGCTACTTTGTAATGCTGACATTGTTAAATTATATGTACCTGTAAGGCTGTAAGCCTTGTAAGCAGAGATTCTCTCATGTTAGAAGGACCCAGGTCTACCCTGGAATATCTCCTCACTCTCTTGGATCACAGACCCCACGCAGCAAGTTTAGAAAGATGGATGTCCCAATGGGGAAATAAGAAGTACAAGTTATGAGGTATAGAAATCTATCTTGCCCTACAAGAAGAAAGAGAAGATGGGGATAAGGAAAAGGAGGGATGTGATAGAAGGGAGGACAGATTGGGGGATAGGGTAATCAGAATGCTTGGCATTTTGGATTTGGTGGAGGGAAGAGATGAGGAGAAAATTTGGATTTCAAAATTCTGTGGAAATGAATGTTGAAAACTAAAAATAAATAAATAAACACAATAAAAAAAAAAGAAAGAAAGATGGATGCCCAGTCCACTTCCATCCCACCCCCCACTCCCCACCCCCACCAATACAATCAATCAGCTGATTCCCTACTTGCAGGCACACTAGTTGAAATTACAGAATCAAATTGTATTGAGAGGGAATCATAACAAAAATCCTTGATTAAGCTACACTTGAATTCAAAGGGCTACGTAAACCCTCAGAGTCATTTACAATCTTAGCAGAGATAGCAGAAGTCTTTTCTGAGACTTCTTCCTTAGAATCACAGAAGTTGGGAATTTGAAGCTAATTCAACCTACACACAGAAAGAATTCTCATGATAACATAATTGATAAGTGATTGTCCATCCTCTACTTAAAGACCCCCCCAAGGAGGAGGAACCCACCACTTCTCTAGGGAGCCCTTTCTACCGCTCTAATTGTTAGGGAGTTATGAACGTGAAGCTAAATGTGCCTCTTTGTAATTTTCACCCATTAGCTCCTCTTGGGTCAAAACAAAGAAATCGACTGTCTCCTGCATATGCAGACCTTCATATACTTGAAGCCAGATATCACCTCCCTACCCCCACCTCTCTAGTCTTCTCTTTTCCAGCACAATGAGCCCAGTTCCTTCAATTAAACATCATGTGCTATGGACTCAAAATGGTTCTGTTTTCTCCTTTTGCTCCTGACTCCATTTCTCCCTCACCTTCACTACCCCTCTCTCCTTCATTATCTCTCTCCTTCACTCTCTTTCTCTTGTTCTCTTCTCTCTCTCTCTCTCTCTCTCTCTCTCTCTTTCACTCCTCTCCTCTGTTCCCTTCCTCTCCTTCACTTTTACTTTTCCCCTCTCTCTTTTTCTTCATGGTTCCTTAGCATACAGTTCAGTCATTTTTTAGGAAATACCCTGTGATGCTTCTATCCTTCAGTGCCTTCTTTCTAGTGAAAGATGAGGGCAACAAAACAAACCGCCAATTTTTCCCCCCTTTTTTCTGAATCCTTCTGACCTCAACTCTCTCACAACTTCTCACCTCCCTTCTATTCTGTCTCTCCCTTGTTACCCATCACTCTGTGTGTGTGTGTGTGTGTATATGTAGACATTTTATTTTTCCAAAATAGAAAAGTAAGAGCAGAAGGAAAAATATTCTAGGATTAACTCAATACCTGTTACCCTTATCTTTAAAATGCTCTCATCTCTGTTGCAGTAACCCAGGTAACAGCCAATGAGAACATGTATCAGGGTGGATAGGGAAAGAAGGAGAAATAGAAAAGCATCACTGAGGAAGAGGCAGCATACTGTAGTGGAAAGAACACTCTGTCTGTATCCAGAGGCCCTGGGTTCAAGTCTCCACTCTGGCCCTTACTACCTTCATGACTTCAAGCAAGTCATTTCCATTGTCTCCTCTACAAAAGGAGTAGGTGGTTTTGGCATTCCCTACAAGCTCTTCCAGCTCTAGACCTGATGATTCTCCCATTTCATTTTATCCTCTAAACATCACTTGTTCTCTGAGCGATAGGAAAGGGCAAATCTAAATTTATTACTTTTTTTTATAGATAAGGGACAATGAGGTCTGGGGCATTCTCAGGCCTTTCTCATGGCAGAGGAAGGAGCTCACCTCAGGATTTTTGTGTTCCAACCATTATTTTAAGCACTGGGCCATACATAGTTCCTCCAGGTGTCCTTCCATTAAATGAAGTCACTTTACAGCTATTGGCCATTGTATTTCAAAGGCTTTTGAGGTTCTTTAGGAGGAAATTTTGTTTATAAACTGAATTTGTACCAAAATAAGAAGGTCAGATATTGGAAAGAAATAGCACATCCCTCATGATACCTACATTACTGTTTTGCAGAAACGCCTAATTTCTCCTGTATTTCTTTAGGCTTTTTACTCAGGGGGCTAAAGAGAGAGTGAGTACCAGCCTTGGGGGCTAACTCTTGGCCTACGTAAAACTATTTCATAAGAAACTAATGCAGTCCTTGGGGGTTCTACAAAAAGAGGTGACTCCTAAGATACAAAAAGAAAATAGTATTTGAAGCATTAATCCCATGGCAAATGGAGAAGCTTTACAACATTTTGATTGTGGACCCAAGGGGTTCTTAACCTTTTTCTGAGAATTGGAGCCCTTGGCCAGACTAATAAAGCCTACGGGCCCCTTCTCAGAAGAATATTTTTTTCTCAGTTTCTCTTTTATTTTCTTTTTATAAATAGTATTTATTTTTTCCCAATTATATGTAAAGAAAATCTTCAATATTCACTTTTACGAGATTTTGAGTTCTCCCTCCTTTCCTCCTCCCTCACCAAGATGGTAAACAATTTGATATAGGCTATACATGTATATTAAATATACCTCCATATCAATCATGTGGTAAAAGAAGAATCAGATCAAAAGGGAAAAAATGGGAGGAAGAAAAAACAACATCGACAAAAAAGGTTTTGCTTTGATTTGCATTCAGATACCATAGTTCTTTCTCTGGATGTGGACAGTGCTTTCCATCATGAGTTTTTTTGGAATTGTCTCAGAATATCGTATTGAGAAGAGCCAAGGCCACCAAATTTGACCATTGCACAATGTTGCTGTTACTACATATAATGTTCTCCTGATTCTGTTCACTTCACTCAGCATCAGTTTATGTAAATCTCTCCAGGTTTTTCAGAAGAATATTTTAAATGCACAAAATAAACTATATAAGATTACAAAGGAGACCAGTTATTGAAATAAAGACTTCACACTTCTCATCTAAATCTACAGACCCCTTGAAATCTATTCCTGGACAACTTGAGTCCCTAGTGCCCCAAGTTAAGAGTCCCTGATCTAGAGAATAAACTCATGACAACAGCTCTAAAATCTCCTTCTGACTTTCTGTGTTACCTTGAGTAGGTCACTTTGTCTGTCTATGTTTCATCTTTCCCTTGCTGATCAAATGGAGACAACAACACTTCCAATGACTGCTTCTTGACAGATGAAGACAAGATAGGTTTTGACTCATGAGGTGTGATTTGTTTTTCTAGGGCAGTTCCTTCGACGAGGAGAGGTATTCTGGGATGATATGAACTGTACCATTAAGTGCCGCTGCCTGGACTTTAATAATGAGATTTTCTGCCAGGATGCCTCCTGTAGCCCGTATGAGGTGTGTGAACCCAAGGGTAAATTCTTCCTCTGTAATCCACTGGAGAGTAGCACTTGTGTAGTGTTTGGGGAGCCTCACTACCATACCTTCGATGGCTTCCTCTTCCACTTTCAAGGATCCTGTGCTTATTTGCTAGCTCGACAATGCTTGCATGTGTCCAGCCTCCCCTTTTTCAGTGTGGAGGCCAAAAACGAACACCGAGGGGGCTCGGCCGTCTCATGGGTGAAGGAGCTATCCGTGGAGGTTTATGGCCACAAAATTCTCATCCCCAAAGGAAGCTATGGACGAGTCAAGGTAAGATTTCTCTTTTATAGATAACTGTAGAGTTAAAGAATCTTAGGAGTAGAAGTTATTTCCACAAGCTATCTAGTATATAGTCTCTCACCTTTAAGGAAGATAGAATCTAAACTAGGCTAAAGGACTAAGTCCAGTCCAGTCAGGCATATGGAGGGACGTATGTTTGTAATTGCTTGTTGTTGGATTTTTTATTTTAAAAAATTTAATTAAGCATTTACTTTCCCCCAATCCAAACTAATTTAAAGGGGAAAAAATATATGTAGCCTAGTAAAACAAATTCTTAGATTATCCATATCCAAATGTCATTATACAAATCTCATTCTATATCTTGAATCCATCACCTCCCTTTTAGGAATTAGATAGCATGCTTCATTATCAGTCCTCTGGAAACATGGTGATTCATGATATTGATTAGTTCTCAAGTATTTCAAGATTGTTTGTCTTTACTATGTTGTTATTATATGTAAATTATTCTATTGACCTCATTCTACATGATTTTATACAAGTCTCTCCAGATTTCCCTTCAGTTATTCATTAGAGCACAAGAGTATCCCATCACATTCATATTATTGGTTTGGCCATTCCCCAGTTGATGGACACCTTTGCCTCCCTCTTTCAGTTTAAAATTCTTTGCCACTATAAAAAGAGTAGCTAAAATATTTTGGTACATATGGGTCCTTTTTCCTCTTTGATACCTTTAGGATATGGATCTAGCAGAAGTATTGCTGAGTCAAAGAGTATATACAGTTTAGCAACTTTCTGGGCATACATGTAGATTGTGAAAATTATCAGGCTATGAATATTATATTGACCCATAAAGCTTATTTTGGTTCTCTCTATTCACCCTCCCTTCTACCTCCTCACCATTCCCCATTTCCTTAGCATTAACAACAAATCCTCCTTTCCCTAGTCTGAGGACACATTTTTCCATGTCATATAGAGTCCCATCATAGACATAGATTCCTGAAAAAATAAAAGCAGAGAAACAAAAAGAAAGGAGAGAGAAAAGAGAGAAAGGAGAGACGGGCAGAGACAGAAATGGGGAGGGGGAAGGAGAGGGAGAGAATTGAAAGGAAAGGCTAAAGAAGTTAAATTTTCTTACACCTCTTCATTGGTTTCTGGGCATGTGGGTGTATGTAGTAGTCAGTAAAATCACAAAGTACAAATTGTAAATTGGATCCTATCTCCTTCCTGTATAGTTCAGCTTCAAAGAAACCTCCTTGAACTGAATACCTCCTGCTCTTGTACTGAAAACTACTATCTCATTCTAAGGAAAACCTTCAAAATGATTCATAATTCATGTTTCTCAAGATGCAGCCTTGGAAGCCTGGAGGGCTATGGTAACCTCTTTGCTAAGGCTGGCAATAGCCTTTTGAAACTCATGTCTAAACATTCCTGAATTGGAATTCCCCACAAGGGCCTATAAAGAATGAGAAAATCTGAATTCTGGAGGGCCTGCTTAGCATATGCAAATCATCCCAGTCACTATCCAGTCTCATTTTGAGTCAGGATGCCACCAAAGGAAAGAAGGCTAAGAGCCATTGATAATTAGTGAATTCACAGGGGTACCAATTTTCATAATGTTAATGCAGACCTTGTCACAACCAGGTATTTATTCCAGCAATAATAACAGAGGCTGTGAAAGGTTGATTGCCTGAACTCAGCTCAAACATTAATCCCCAAGCACAGAGGTCGTTATGGTGATTACAAACCCAAAATGAGCCAGAGGGAGGGTTTCCCTCTTGTCAGTTGTTGGACTGTTTTTCCTTTAACGCCCATTGTCGTTTTAATTGATATAAAATGTCCAACCACAGGGAGGGCTGGGGATCAAAGAATCCCCGATTTCTTTAGCTCCTTGACTCATTGTGCCTAGGTAGTTTCTTAATTTCAAAATCAGGGAAAGGAGGCACTGTTCTAATCAACATTCTGATACAACCATCCATCACTCTTACTCTTGCTTCTTGGGACATCTGCCCAATCAAAGCCAAGAATTAAGATACAGAAGTTCTGAGCCTTTCTTCCTTTTGGAGTTTATAGAACCCTTTTTAGTACTGCACTTATCTCATCCTTGCAGATAGATACAAAACTTTCAAGCCAGAAAAAGATTCACCCGCCTTTCCAATACTTACCAGCGTGTTGAGAGGGTGATGCATTTCATAGTTGCAGTCTGGAGAAGGAAGCAGAGTTCTTTAAGTTCTATTTTTGATTTTTATGAAAATTCTTTTTCTCATAGTCTGGTGGGATTTTTTTTCTTGGCAGGATTGGGGGGGTGGGACTGGTGGTGGGCAAGGGGCAAGGAAGGGAGAATGTTGCAACCTCATATTTTTCAGGCCCAGTGTCTATGCTAATTTTGCATGGATCTGATTCATTATAGGCCATAAGGGGCAAATCTGCAATTTTCCACAGAGACTCTGATATGTGGATATGAATGTAAATGTTTTGGAAAGAGAAGTTTATAGGCATCCATCCACAGTCTAACAACGGTCCCCTTTTCTTTCTTTTGGCAAGTGGTTTCCCCTGTCTCTAAGTGCACCTGCTCTCTCTGCTGGGGAGAATGACAGGATGGTGGCACATAGACTCCCCACCTAGGGTGAAACAGGGCCACTACAATGCAGCAGGTGATTGAACTGGGAAGCAGGAAAGAGATGGATATTCTTCCCAGGCAAGTGACTCCCAGAGATTCTGCTGCTAGACTTGGAACAGCTGTGGTGATTTGCTTTCCTGAAAGCTGGTTCAGTTTTTAGCTGCTGTGCCTCCAGTCAAGGGGTTGGAGATAGGCTGAGGATTAGAAAGTCTGGTTGCTTTGTCTTTGTGTATATATATATATGTATATACATATATATGTATATATATACATATATATATATGTATATATATATACACGTATATACATGTATATATGTATATATATATATATATACATATATATATATGTATATATATATATATATAAATCTCCACTGCACCTGTTATTAGATAAATAAATACTACTGAATTAGTCATACTGAAGTGGGGTAGGGGGCAGAGAAAGCCCAAATAACTGAAATTGATAGACACGCCAAACCTTATTTTAGCCCAATGATTCAATCCTTCTCCACCAAACCCTTTGCCAGAGCTATAGAAAACAGAAAGTCACAGGTGGAAATCCAGGCTTTTTTGGAAGAGGTTTGTTTCTCCTCATTTCTGCTCCTGCATGACCCTTGGACAGATGCTAATATATAAAGTAGTAACAAGAGGGTGTGGAGGAGGAAAAACAGAGGCCTGGATCATCCACAAAGTGGGTTTTCAACACTTGAATGATCAGGAATGGATAGTATTAATAAAAGGCTAAGAAAGGATGTTGCAGGAAAAATCTGATGAACTGAGAGTTCTTTGCAGGGAGGCGCTCCTTACTATCTATTTAAATATTTACTTGTCTGTATGTAGAGAAATTATTTTTTTTTCAGTATATCTACTTATTCATGCTTCATACACAAACCCTACGCTACCCACTGTTACTTTAAATAAAGGTACTGCTGCTTAAGGAAGGTGGTAGAGTTTACTTGTATTCTTGGCATTTGGAGGAAGAGCTGGGTTTTTGTTAAACTTTAAAAGGTTGATGTTCACTATAATACATGTTTACTTCTTAGGACCTGCGCTTTTGCCTGAGAAAAGTTGCCTCCTTTCCCCTCCCCTTGCAACTCCCCAGGCAACTCCTGTTTCCTTCACCTCTTTGACCGTAGCAATGAGGGCAAATGCACCAGCTCCTTGCATTTTTTTCTCTTGTTCTAACTTTCTGTCATATGCCCCTTCTTTCTGCTATCTCTTCCCTGCATACCTCTGCAAAGGCACACATCTGCCCAGAGGTCACTATTAAGAAAACACCTGGATTCAAGCAATGGGAGGGCAGATCAGGTGGGAGCAGGTGAGGATGGGGATCAGACCTGTGCTTTAGGAAAGTTACTTTGATAGTTGAGTGAGAAGAAACTGGAGATGCAGAAATCAGTTAAAAGACTATTGCCATAGTCTAGGCAAGAGGGCCTGAACAAGGGTGAATAGAGAAGAGAGGATATATGTGAGAGAAGCTGTAAGGGCAGACAAATATGCAGTCGATACCTTCTCAATCCACTCAGAATACACACTTCTTACCATGTTAGTGGCATTTCACATAGAATAATGCCACTGCCTTCAAGAAACTTCCTGCCTATTTGGGGAGCTTAGACTGAGAACTAAGAAAAAATAAAAGGCCAACATAAAACAGTATGCAATTAAGTGTTAAATTGTGTAGTATAAACTGGAAGTGATGTAAGACACTGGAAGTGTTAGAAGAGATTGGGAGAAAAAGGAAAGAGAGGGAGAGAGAAGAGAGAAGAAAAAAGGGAGAGAGAAGAAAGGAGAGAGGGGGAGAGGGAGAAAAGAATGAGAGAAAAAGAGAAGAGAGGGAGAATGAAGGAGAGGGAGGAAGAAGAGAAAGAAGGGGGAGAGGAAAAGAGAGAAGGATAGAGAAATTAATAAGGACTGAAGTAGTCAGAGGAGATGGTTTGCTAGAGAAGGGTGAAATTTAAACAACTCACTTCACTTCTTCATCTATGGAATGTTAGTTGTTACAGCTAGATGGTCTCTAAGGTCCATCCTAAGAATCTGTTCTAAGCTGGCTTGGAAAGGGTCAGTGAAGGGGGAAGAATAAATTCTAGGTGAAAAGAAAAAGGTGAGGGAAGATTTCGGAAAAAACCCCAAGGTTTGACCTAGGTACTCCAAAGCAAACCAAGGGTGTCCTCTAGACAGGGATGATTACTTAGGCCTACATCATTCTAATCATGTAATGCTAAGGCTGTGCCAGAACAAAAGTAAAGCACCAGAGTTTGAAACTTGGAATATTTTTGGTGGGTATCAGTCACAAATTAGGTTTCCTTTTTCTCTGTAGTGAATAGGACATTGGACTTGGAATCAGAAGTACCTGGATTCACATGCTGCCTCAGATACTTGCTAGCTATATAATACTGGGCAAGTCACTTAATGGCTCTGTGCCTCAGTTTCCCCATCTATAAAATGATGGAGTTAGGTTTGATGGCTCAAAGGTTCCTTCTAGATTCTATGCCTTCTGTTTGTGAACATGTTCACTGGCTACTGTTGACCTGCCTCTAACAGTTACTGTCCTTTGGCAGGTTAATGACCTGGTGACATCTTTGCCTGTCAGCATAGACTTGGGGGCTGTGAAAATCTACCAGAGTGGCATGTCAACTGCTGTTGAAACTGATTTTGGGCTCTTAGTGACATTTGATGGCCAGCACTATGCCTCCATTTCCGTCCCAGGCTCCTACATAAACTCTACCTGTGGACTCTGTGGAAACTACAACAAAAATCCCCTGGATGACTTCCTCCGCCCAGATGGGAAGCCAGCCACATCGGTTCTGGATCTGGGAGAAAGCTGGCGAGTATACCACCCCGACTGGAAATGCACTTCTGGCTGTGTAGACAACTGTACCCAGTGTGATGCAGTCACAGAAGCCCTCTACTTTGGTACTGACTACTGCGGTTTTCTCAATAAGTCAGACGGTCCCCTCTGGGAGTGTGGGGCAATTGTGGACCCCACAGTCTTCATCCACAGCTGTGTCTATGACTTGTGCAGTGTCCAGGATAATGGTACACTCCTCTGCCAAGCTATCCAGGCCTATGCCCTCGTGTGCCAAGCCCTTGGCATTCCAATTGGGGACTGGAGAATTCAGACTGGTTGTGGTAAGCTGGCATCCCTATCCAAGTGAAAGAATCCCCTTGTATGGGTGAGGAGATGCAGGGATAGAGTTTCAGGGACCTTCAAGAACATTTTTGTTGAGGACAAATTGCCCAGGAGTGAAGCTGGGGTTGAAGTATTCCACATAATAAAGGCCAGGCTGTAAGCAGATCCTTCAATCTTTCCCCCTCCCTAGCCTCATAGCCTGAGAACAAGGGAATGCTTGATGAAATTAAGGAGCTTGAAACATAGAGTAAGAGAAAGAACTGCACAGGCTACAGCAAACATTGAGTTCAGGGACCATAGCGGTCATGGAGCTTGAATAACAAGGTGGAGTTTTCAGAGAGGAGATAGCTAACTCCCCCGACAGATTGGTGTGTGACTCTAATATGAATGAACATTTGGGAATGGGAGCTAATGTCCTAGTGCAAATCTGAAGTATTGATTCCATCACTTTATTTTTCCTGCTACACAGCCAACATTTATAAAGTTTTTATTTACATTTATTTATTATTATTGAATATTTATGTATAATTATATTATAGAATATAGAATATTTATATATTATACATCTTGGCTAGTGCTGGAGAGGACAGAATATTAGATCAGCTGATTGGGAAAGATAAATAAGGAATATGTCAGTACTTTGATTTCAATCAATATTTTGGAATGTGACTTCCCCACTTATTTACTGAAAGAGTGCTTAGTCAACAAAACCCTCAAATAACAGAAGGAAACCTAGATTCTTTCCAGATAGCCTTTAAGCAATAGATAGATAGATAAAGCATCTATTAAGTGCTTACTATGTGTGGAGGCCTAGTTCCAGGCAAGATAAGGCCAAAGGTCACCCAAGACCACCATTCTAAGGGATTTAGCGTTTTGACTTCCTAACATATTAAATCATGAGAAACATCAGTTCTTCTCCTTTTGCAGCCCAGCAATTGCCTAGTCTTTGCTAAAGCTATGCACAATGTCAACAAAAGGCTCTGTCAAAACATTTCCCTTCTCCAGGCTTTGGTTTTCTCCACTAAGCAATAATTACTATTAACCAGGCGTGTTATAATATTAAAAGTCATTTTGAGTTCTCTTAGCAGAAATATCCAGATTTGAGATTTTTCTTCCTCGTATTATTTTGGGTTCTGGTTTCTAAAAAAGTCTCATTCCATGAGGTTCAGATTTGTGTTAGCTCCTAGAATATCAGTCAAACCAACAAGGGACAATTTGTTTTTCCAGCCCTGTTGCTGGATAGTTTCTATTCTATCTTATACCTTTCCCAGGACATCAAAGAATTTAGAGGGGAAGGCTTGTTGGTTTGACCTAAACTGAAATCAAGCTTCTCTTCTTTTGTCTCACCCCACCCCAAAATGAGGGAAGTTGTGATCACGTTTCTAATCAAAATTTCCATCCAGCATTTCTCCAATTTGACAAGTTCAACAAATTTTTATGAAGCATCTATTTTGGGTAAAGAAGTGTGCTGGTCTCTTTGGATACAAAGGCAAAAACAAAAAGAGTTCCTGATCTCAAGGAGTTTATGTTCTCCTGGGAGATACTACATGGATACAGAAAAAAAAAAGCAAATGCAAAGAAGGTACAAAACCGTGTAAAGAAATTTCAAGAGGGACATTGTTTTAGCAATTAGGAGAGTTAAAAAAAACTGTGGGAGTTGTATCTAAGCACTACTTTGAAGGAAACTAGAGGTTCACAAGGCAGGGGTAAGGGAAGGAGTTCATCTCAGGCATGGGAGACCACTTGTACATGGAAGGAAAAATGGATTGTCGTATATGGGCAACCGTGCATAGACCAGTTTGACTGAGAGAGTGTTTGAAGGTGAATAAGGTCCTTGCCTCTTCCTGCTTCTCACCATCTACTTTCCTGATCCTCAATTAACCTCTTCTCCACATAGGAAGCTTTAGAGTTTATCTCTGATATAACCTAGGCCTTCAAAGGATACTGTTTATGAGATCCTACCAAGAATGCCTGAAATGTACAGTTGGAGATAGACAAAAATCAAAATCACAGATTCCTAAGTCTTCAAAGGCCCTAAAGATAACACCTCACCCTCAGGTAGGATGAGCACCCAAACTATGCCAGACAGAAAGGAATCTTTTCTACTTTTAATATCTCTAATAAAGTAGATTCTTGTCTTCCTTGGCTACCCATTTTAGTGTATAAGAATGTCACTATTATGAATTTCTTTCTTACATCTCACCTGAAGTTCTACTTCTATAATTTAAATCTTCTTTCATCCTGGATGATGAATCCAGTTCAATTCAATGAACATTTATTAAAGGCCTTTTACCAGGTACTGTTCTAGGCACTGAGGATAGAAGGGGGGAGGGGATGAAATGGTCCCTTTCTTTAAGGAGATTACAGTCTACTAGGTGAATTAATTTCCATTCAGACTTTGATTATACATTTTGGTCATTGTGGATAATCACACTGACTCTTACCAGGGTTAATTTTAGACCTGGGCTCACCATAACAGTTGTTCACCAAGTAGTAAATTGACTTACACAGTTAGTTCTGGTCAAGTTCAGGTAAATGAACCTCTTTTGTGGAGGTGATCAGAGTTGTTCACAGTCTAATCATTTGTTTAGCATGTGGTCTGTAAACACTTGAACTATCAACTGTTTACAACAATCAATACCTATTGACATGACCTCTGGTTTGTTTTCCCTAGACGAGTAGCATTTGCATTCTTTTCCCCTCATAGGACCTAAATACTCTGTAATAGACAGGATTTTTTTCCAGGTCTAATTTGCTATTCAAATCCTGGCTTTGAAACTGGGTTGTGTTCACTTGTTAACCTGGTGTCTTCCTTCTTTCCCCTATCAGTGTCGACGGTCCAGTGCCCCAGCTTCAGTCATTACTCTGTGTGCACTAGTAGTTGTCCAGACACATGCTCTGACCTGACTGCCTCCCTTTCCTGTCTCACACCTTGCACGGAGGGCTGTGAATGTAATGAAGGCTTCGTCCTCAGCACAAGCCAGTGCGTCCCACTGCACAAGTGCGGCTGTGACTTTGATGGCCACTACTATACCATGGGGGAGTTCTTCTGGGCCACCGCCAACTGCACAGTGCAGTGTTTGTGTGAAGAGGGCGGAGACGTCTATTGCTTTAATAAGACCTGCCGTGAGGGGGAAGTCTGCTCTGTGGAGGATGGCTACCAGGGCTGCTTCCCTAAGAGGGAGACTGTGTGCCTTGTGAGTCAAAACCAGGTGCTACACACCTTTGATGGGGTTGCATATGCCTTCCCCATGGAGTTCTCCTATACCCTCCTGAAGACGTGCCCCGAGAGACCCAATTACTTGGAAATTGACATCAATAAGAAGAAGCCAGATGCAGGACCAACCTGGTTAAGGGGCATTCGGATACAGGTAGCTGATCAGGAAGTCAAGATTGGAGGGATTGGTGCATCTGAAATCAGGGTAAGATTCTTACTTCCAAGACAGAGCTTAAATAAGCTTACTGTTGTTCCACCCCAAATAGAAGGGTTTGCCAGTCTCTGAAGGTCATTGAATTGACATCAGTCCAAGGGGCACAGAGTGGGGTTTAGAGTGAGAGAATCTGACTCTTCCACTTGAGTCTGGGCTTTTCCACTTACCAGTGCTGTGACCTTAGATAAATCATAGAACTTCCCTGACTCTCAGTTTCCCTATCTGAAAAAAGGAGACAGTGATATTTGCCCTATGATCTTCACAGAGTTACTGTGAGAAACATTCAGAGGACATAATGTTGCTAGTGCTTTGTAAACAGCAAAACACTGTATAAATGAAAGATATTGTATTACATTACATTGTATTACATTATATTGCATTACATAATATTATGTTATGTTATATTCTATTATATCCAATTATATTATTATTTAATGACTTCCTGCCTCTGACCATGACTGCCTACAGATGACGGGGCTCTGGGGAAAAAAATGCCCTTCCCTTCTTCTGCCGCTAGTAGAACACTCTAAGACTGAACTTTCTTATATGAGGCAGATGTAGGCTGGGTCAACAGTAGACACAGATGGAGAAGGTAACTGCCTATGGCAAGTGATATGATGACCACCGAAAGATTTTGCCTGCCATCCACCTATCCTGGTACCTATCCTCTTTTCTCTCCTCCTACTTGACCTGAATTCTCATCATTAAAGGCAATCTTTTGAGTGAACTGAAACGGCCAGGTGAATAACTCTAGAAGAAAACCAATAAATGTGTGGTCACATACCCTCCCTAGGCCTCAGCTTCCTTATCTTCAGAAGGAGAGAGTTAGTCATTGCTCTCCAAAGTCCCTTCTACTACTAATATTCATAGAATATATAATATTCATAGCTAGTAAAATACACTCATTACTTGGAAGGAGAGGGAGGATCAGGATCCAGTGCCCTTCCATTAGCACATTCTCTATGTTACTTAATTGAATTATAGATAATTATCATATTGTAAGGAAGAGAGGCCCTTGAGGAAAGGCAAGTTTTACTGAACAAAGCCAAAGTGAAGAAGATGGTGAAAGTGAATGAGGTTCCTGTCAAGGAAAGCAATACCCAGGAGGGTAGGAAACACCCTCATAAAGGAACCAGGCATCTGAGAACCCAGCAGTGATTTATAGCTTCTCTTTTTCTTGGTCTAGGGAGATGGATGATCCAATGTTCTTGCAAAATTCCCCCCACTCCAGGTGAAATTAGGGAAAGTAGACAAGGGATGAAAGAAAAGACGGGGCACAGAAAGAAATGTGGGCTTTTACGTTTGTTCTCCTGAGAACGTCCTCTTCTAGGAAAAACAAGTGTGAACTACTTCACTTGGGGTTAGAAGACTGGGGTTTCTGTATCATCTCTACCACTTCATAGCCATGTGACCATAAGTAAATCATTTACACCTTCTCTGAGCCTCCACTTCCTCATCTGTGAAATGGAGATGCTTGCACTCCATACTTCCTGAGGTTGTGAGGAGAATGCTTTGCAAAGGCTACACACATTGCTGTTACTCCCAGATGGAGCACGTCCGAGGAGAAGGAGACCATGGCTTTATTATATGAGCAGCTGGTACATTGCTCAGTAAATGTCATCACATTGACAGCAATGCTCTGATTTTTTTTGCCAGTTGAATAGTCAGGAAGTGGAATTACCTTTTTTTCATTCTTCGGGGAAGTTGGAAATTTTTCGGAACAAGAATAGCACCATTGTTGAGTCCAAGGGAATCGTCACTGTCCAGTACTCCGATGTGGGCATGCTGCACATCCGACTCTCCACTGTCTACTTCAACTGTACTGGGGGACTTTGTGGTTTCTACAATGGAAATGCCACCGATGAGCTCTGCTTCCCCAATGGCAAATGCACGGACAATGTAGCAGTGTTCCTGGAAAGCTGGACAACCTTCGAAGAGATCTGCAATGGGGAGTGTGGGGACCTGCTGAAGGCCTGCAACAATGACTCAGAGCTGCTCAAATTCTACAGGAGCCGCTCCCGGTGTGGCATCATCAATGACCCTTCCAACAGCTCCTTCCTGGAGTGCCATGGGGTTGTGAATGTTACTGCCTACTACCGGACCTGCCTCTTTCGCTTGTGCCAGAGTGGAGGCAATGAATCGGAGCTCTGTGACTCAGTAGCCCGCTACGCCAGTGCTTGCAAGAATGCTGAAGTCGAAGTGGGTCCCTGGCGGACATATGACTTCTGCCGTAAGTTTTGGGGTGGGGGGTGGGGGTGAAAGAAGGTAAGAGGGCTAAGGGGGAAGATGAGAATGACCAAATCCTTGCTGCTTAGTACTTCCCTGTATCACTCAGTCAACTGCTATGAAGAAGAAGAATATTAGCTCACATCTAGATAGTATTTTTCAATTTACAAAAGCCTTGTGAGTTATAGATTGAGCAAGCACAGTTATCCCTATTTTAGAAATGAGAAAAATGAGTTCAGAGAAAAATTAAGAACCTTATTGGTCACTTAGTTGATAAGTATCAGAATCAAGACCTAGAGAGATAGATGGATAGATATAGGGACATACATAAATCTATATCTATCTATCTATCTATCTATCAATATATGTATAGTCATTGTTATGTTCAGTTGTTTCAATTGTGTCTAACTCCGACCCCATTCAAGGTTTTCTTGGCAAAGATACTGGAGTGGTTTGCCATTTCCTTCTCCCCCTCATTTTACAGATGAGGAAACTAAGGCAAACAAGGTTAGGTGACTTCCCCAGGGTCACAGAGTTAGGAAGTGTCTGAAGCTAGATTTGAACTCAGAAATATGAGTCTTCCTGATTCCAGGCCCAGCACTCTATCCACTGCACCACTTTAGCTGCCGTGTATGTGTGTGATATACATACATCTATACATGTACATTTGTACACACACACACTTCAATAACTTTCCTGTTGTAGCTTCCCAAAGTCACAGACTCTCATCCCAATTCTTCATCTGATCATTTCACCTGTTGGGGAACAAGAGAGGAGGGAGCTACTGCTGAGCTGAGATTAGCAGGAATGCACCAGAACTATGAAGGGACCAAATCCCACTGAGGAAGTAAAAAAGAACCTTCATTTTAGCTCAGAAGATGCATCTATTCCTGACCAACATTCGCTTTGCTAGGTGGTGACCAGTCAAGGTGTCTTTTACTCTAGAAAGATAGCACTAGTCCCTAGGGCAAACAGGACAATAATCAGTAAGAGACCTGTGATCTTTGGCCAGGTTTTTGGTCCCCTGGCTCCTCTTCCCAGGGCCATGGTTGTACAGGAGTAATCAGAGTAAGTGTTTAGAAGACAACACCCCAGGTTATCTGTGAGGCTGCAGGGAGCAGCAAAGCCCAGAGGGAATGAAACAGGGGCTGAAGTGCTAATGCACCTGGGCAGGGCCAAGACAGCAGCAAGAGAGCACAGCTATCCCGGCTTCGGCAGCTCAAAACAGTCAAAAGTGGCAGCTACTGTTCTTCTCCAAAGAAGAGGGAGACAGAGAGAGACAGAGACAGATAGACGAAGGCAGAAAGAGGAAACAGAAACAGAGACACAGAGAAAGAGGAGAGAGAGGAGCACTTCATCTCTAAAATTTCCACCCAATATAAATAACATTTTAACCATTCCCCTGCCCCTTGTTCTCCCTCTCTGTGTCGCCCTATGAAGTCAGGGAGGAAACATGGAAGTTTGACTGGGGTATTTAGAGATCTGTAGTAGAAAAGAGGAGATCATATAATTAGAAGAGAGAATGACCTAAAGTTCTAGGAATGGAAGGGGCCTGGAAGGGCAAATCATTCCCTGGCTTCCATACAGATCTACATTCAATCCTAATTTCAAAGATAATGGTGCTATTTAGGAGGCGTCATAATGTATATCAGAGAGACCATTGGACCTTAAGTCAAGAGGCCTGGATTCACATCTGATTTCTGGTGTCTACTGGCTTGGGCAAGACACCTAACCTCTGTGAGCTATGAAGTGTCTACTCCACGCAAAGCCCTGAGAATTTTTGTTATTTAGTCATTTTTTGATCATGTCCAACTCTTTGTGCAGTTTTTTTATCCAACTCTTTGTGAACTATGTGGGATTTTCTTGGCAAAGATACCAGAGTTGTTTGCTGTTTCCTTTTCCAGCTCATTTTACAGATGAGGAAACTCAGGCAAACAGTATTGAAGCGACTTGCCCAGGATCACACAATGCCTGAGGTCAGATTTGAACTCAGGAAGATGAATTTTCCAGGCATCGTACTATATCTACTGCTCCACCTAGCTGCCCTCACTGAGAATACAAAGATCTATATAATTAAGATTATAGACTGCATGCACTCTCAAGTAATTTATAATCTAATAGTATACTATTTATTAGAAAAATAAATCTGATATAAAAGAGAGTGATATAATTGCAGTGGAGCAGTCAAGACAAATTGCAATGAGGTATTTGGGAAAGGATAGAGGTTGGGGGTGAAAAGAAGCCAGGGCCTTCAATCAATGAAGAGCAGGCCAACAGCCATACAAAGACAGAAAATCAGGACAAAACAGAGGAAGAATGGGAGCATGGCAGAATGTTCCATTTGACTGAGTCAGAAAGTATATGAGGGAGAACAACACGAAATGAGGCCAGAAAGGTAGGGAGCCAAAATGCACATGGCCTTGAATTCCACACCTAAGAGTTATACTTTGTTAGGCGATAGGGAACCAGTGAAAGGTTTGGGGTAAAGAAGTGAAATCATCCGGAAGCCTGTTATAACAACAACTCAAGCAGCAGTGTGAAGAGTGGATTGGGGAGAACATGGACTAGACAAAAGCAGATTGGTTAGGAGTTTGTTATATTAATTTAATTGAGAAGAGATAAGGGCCTAGACAAGAAGAGGGAAAAGAATGTTGTAGAAGTTCGGAGGAGGTAAAGGTTAGCTAAGTGACTCAGTAGATAGTATGTCAGGCCTGGAGTTATGGGTTCAAATCTGGCCTCAGACTGTGTGACCCTGGCCAAGTTACTTAACTTCATTTGTCTCAGTTTCCTCATCTGTAAAATGAACGGGAGAAAGAAATGGCAAATCATTCCAATATCTTTGTCAAGAAAACCCCAGTTGGGATCATGAAGAATCAGGCATGACTAATCAAACAAAAAACAACAAACAGATGCAGAAGAAAAATTGCTTAGACTTGGCAGTTGATTGATTGTAGGAGGTTGAGAGAAAAGGAAAAGTCAAAAATGACTCCGTGGTTATGAGCTTCTGAGATATGTTCTTAGCAATTTCCATTGGAAAAGACCCCCCCACCTCCCTTGACTAGAGTTTCCCTTGTCTCATGCCACTATCCTAAGTTCCCTTCTACTTACCCTCTGGCATTCTCTTTGTACCATAGACTACTGAATTTTGCTCTTGTATATTCTGCCTACCCCTAGATTTCCAACTCTGCTTCATTGGTTGAATCCAGTTGCCTAATCTCCATGAAACTTTGAGTCATTCCTTTGTGTTATTTGTCCTTTGCTTGTTAGATTGCTCACTCCCAGTGAATAGGGAATGTTTGTGACCATGCATGGTACCAAGCAGAGGACTACTATTTGCATGTTCTATAAATACTGAACAGTACTGACAATTCTCTCTTTCTCTATGTGTTGTAGATGCCAAGAATAGCTTTTCACCATCTTGCATCCTACAAATCTGTAGCGGGATATGGCTAAAAAACAATCACATTGACCATAGTTTCCTTGGAAGGAAGCTTCAAGCTGAGGCTACCTTATGAAGTGTCTAATTTGGACTGTGTATATGTAGGTGGCTTAGAAAGTACATTAGGATCCAAAGGGTTAATCCCAATCCAGTCCTGGAGAGCGAGGTTCAGAATGGGCAGCAGCTGCGTATCAGCAACCTAATCGTGTTTGATGATAGAGAGACACAACCATTGCCTTTGTGTTTAGATATTTTTAACCAGAGTCGTTGCTGACAGAGACAGGCTGCCCAATTAAGTAATTTCAGAGAGGCATTTTGGGAGCTAGGGGAAGCTTTATTACCCCACGTCTGTGTGTTCCAGACTTGCAGACGGATTCAGACAACACAATAAGTCATAAACCGAGAGTCATTTAAATAAGTCATGTTATTTGCTATCACCATAAACCTGCGGTTGATGTTATAACATTCATAATTCAGACAAATGTGGAAATCCCTCTGTACAGATGTACTTAATCAGCACTGAACTAGCCTTCAACTCAAAAGCTATATGCTATTGGAAGTCAATGGAGAGAAAGCAATGAAGTGGAGATAGTCCTCCAGCCCATAGAGGGGAACTGCTTCCAGCTCACGCTACAGAGCTGTGACATTGGGACTTGTGGACAAAACTATTATTGCTATAAAATTTATCTCTCTGTAGCGTCCTTCATGTCCTTGGGTTGTAAAATGTGTTTAAAAAGAGGCAATAAGTGTAAGAGCTAGGGAAGGCTTCTTAAAGACAGGATCTCATCACCTCTGGAGTAGGCAGGGCCAAGTGGAGAGTCTTAGAGCGCAGAGCTGCCATGACTTGAAATTCCAGATTTGTTCATGGGGCAACAAGCAGTAAACACATTGGGAAAAGCAACTAAAAATCCTGCCCCATATCAGAGGGAAAGGGAATCCATTATTATAGTGACTTAGGGTTGTTGTAGGAAAGCGGCTTGGTAGAATAGTGGACAGAGTGCCGGACTTGGATTCAGGCAGAACTGAATTTGAAGCCTACTTGAGACACTTCCTAGAAGTATGACCCTAGGCAAGTCATTTAACCACTGCCTGACCCACATTCCTCAGCTGTAAAATGGGGATAATTACAGCACTTCTCTTCTAGGATTGTCATAAGAATCAATTGAGATGATGTTTTTGCTTTGCTTTAAAGAGTTATACAAATGTTCCTTGTCACTATCATTGCGCTGAATGTTTGTATCTTCTAAAATCTGATGCCCTAGTGAAAAGGTCAGATTATTCCACATAAGATGTAGCCCTTAGTGACAGAAAAATAGAGAGCACAACAGATAGCAGAAAGATGGTGTCTGATAGACGATTGATTGATAGAGGTATAATTGATAGATGATAGAAATTTAGACAGATAAATATGTAGATACACACAAATATGTATATGTGTGTGTGTATATATACACACACACACACACACACACACACACACACATATATATACATATATATATATATATATATATATATATATGTATATATATATATACACATATGTATGTGGAGAGAGAGAGAGAGACAGAGAGATGTTACCAGGGTTATTAGGCTCCCTGGGATGAGCCCCTGCTTTGATTGCTGGGACTAGAAAAGTGAAAACTTTCCTATGAGGCCCTGTCCTAGTCTTTGTACAATCACTTGGACAGATGGGATCCCTGACTTGTAGGACTTACAAACCAGGATAAAAAGCAGACTTATGGGTAAAGAATAGAAAAGACCAAAGTGAATGACTAATCATTAAGTATATAGTGAATGCATGCTTTTTTCTGAGCATGATTTTAGGTACTCAGAGAGAACACCAAAGAATCATAAGCAAGGGACTTTGTACCCACATTGAGATTTAAAAGTTAGAATCCAGTTGAGGGAAAAGACAAACACTCACCAAAAAAGGAATAAACAATACCCAAAAGTACACAATTAAATGCAATAGTATATTCATCATAGGACCATAGATTTAGAGCTGGAAAGGACCTCAAAGTTCATGTTCCAACTATCTCATTTTGCAGATGATCAAATAGAGGCTCAGAGGTTCAGATAACTTGCCCAGAGTATTCCAATGACTAAATATCAGCCCTGGGCTGGCTAGCTCTAAGTTCTTGCCTTCAGTCACTATATGATGCTACTACTCATGGATTCAAATGCTTTAAGAAAGCAAAGAGATATCTCCACTGTGGTTGGAATGTGTAGTAAGTCTTTATGGAGGAGATCAGATGAGAAGTGGGATTTGAAAGGTCAGGACAACTGGGAGAGCAATATGACTGAAGGAATGGAAAGAATGAATATGGAAGGTGCAGAGGATATATGCACGGACCCAGAAGATCAGAGGATACATGTTGGGGAGTAGCGCAAAATTAAAATTGGATGTGTAGAGTGAGACCAGATTGTGGGAGGAAGGGAGGAATTCTAGGAGTTTTAACTTTATATTATAGTCAGTAGGGAGTTACTAGAGATTCTTGAGCATCATGGGAATGATAAGATGAAAGGGATGTTAAGAAGATAGATGAAAATGTGTTGAACAAATGTATGAATAGATCATAAAAGCAGTGGTTGCATATAGTGAGGACTTTAAAAAAGAAAGAAAAAAGAAACTAGAAACATTTCACAATAGGTCCCTTTCCTGGGGAGAATCACGTAGCACTGATTAAGGACTTCTATGTTCATTTTGTTATACAAATCAGGCCTTAAAAAACACATTTCTGATCCCTGTTCTCTTCTTGAGTCTCCCTTCTCATTGGTTGCCTTCAGCTCTCGACTGCCCTGAGAACAGCCACTTTGAAGAGTGCATGACCTGTACCGAGACCTGCGAGACCCTGGCCATTGGCCCCATTTGTGTGGACAGCTGTGCTGAAGGGTGCCAGTGTGATGAAGGCTATGCCCTAAGGGGCACCCAGTGTGTTCCCCGGAGTGAGTGTGGCTGTAACTTTGAAGGGCACCAGCTCTCCACAAATGAGACCTTCTGGGTAGACCTAGACTGTCAGCTCTTCTGCTATTGTAATGGGACAGACAACAGCGTCCACTGCGAGAGTATCCCCTGCAAAGATGACGAATACTGCATGGAGGAGAGTGGCCTGTACTACTGCCAGGCTCGAACAGATGCCTCCTGCATTGTTTCTGGGTATGGCCACTACCTGACCTTTGATGGCTACCCCTTTGATTTCCAGAGCAGCTGCCCACTCATCTTGTGTACCACCATAAGTAGACAGAGCACAGATCTGTTTCCCAAATTCACAGTCACTGCCAAGAATGAAGACCGGGACCCATCGCTGGCTTTGTGGGTCAAACAGGTGGATGTGGCTGTTTTTGGCTACAGTATTGTGATTCACCGGGCCTACAAGCATACGGTGCTGGTAAGTTGATGGTAAGCTAGACTCCGGAGGTGGGCACCTGGGAATAGAGGGAGGCTTAACAAGCTTGGAGATCCTCTTGTCCAATCCCCTCATTTTACAAATGATCACATTGAGACAAGCCTGATTGGATCAGAAAAAAATGTATATATTGGGGACTAACGAGGAAATAATGTTGGACATGAAGGATGGACCATAATATAGAGGTGTCTCCAACTCCTGGTATTGGAATAGGAGGTCAGCAATGGCTTCATTTTGTTGAATTGAATTGAGAAAAATCAAGTGACCTGCCCAACATTGTTTGGTTAGCTAGGGAAAAACTGAATCTTGCACCCAGGCTTCCTGACTCATTCCAGTACAACAAACTACCATTTGTGCTTAGCTCTACTCAGGCTTGTAGATGTTAAGATCATTAAATCTCAGAGTTAGAAGGTATCTCAGAATTCAACTAGTACAACATGTACAGAACAGAAATATCCCTCCTACAACATCTCTGACAAATGATCAAGTCTAAAAACTTTAAAGAACTCCCATGAAAGGTAACCCACGACTTCCCAAGGCAGCCCATCCAACTTGGAAATAGCTCTGAATGTTAGCATTTTTTTCCTTTACATTTATATCTGAATATTTATATCTATTTCTTCTACCCTCCGGGACCAGAAAGGAATCTAAACCCTTTTCTACATGGCAGTTTATTAAGTATTTGAAAACAGAGTTTGGGGTCCTGGGAAGCTTTCTCGTCTCCTGGTTAAAAGCATCACACTAGCTCAGTTCTAGACCCACAGTCCGTGTTCTATTTTGTTATTTCCATCTTCTTGTGCATTCCTCTCCTCCTCCCCAATCTGCCTCCCGAGAATGGCTATCTTTGCCTCCTCAGCCACCACAGCACCTTGTTCCTTAATTCACTCATTTAATATGGGTTCATTTAGGTGGGTAAAAGCTAGGTGTTTTTAGTGACTTAATTGTACAGTATCTCAGGATGCAAAATACTAATTAAATAATAAATTACATGGTACTAATTATGACATGAACCTAATCTTCTCTGATGGGAACAGTTTGCTTCTTTTATAGGAACTTCAGTAACTCTGTGGTCATGAAGGTTATATAAGGAAATCCCTCAATATCTCTTTTAAAATCTTATTATATTAATTTAAATATGTCTTTGGAAAGGTAAAGGAATAAAGGCATAGTCTCTTTAAGATCTAATTTGTAAGGCACAGAGAGTCTGCAGATAGTAGTAATAGTAGTAGTAGCAGTAGTAGTAGTAGTAAGTAGTAGCAGTAGTAGTAGTAAGTAGTAGTAGTAGTAGTAGTAGTAGTAGTAGTGGTAGTAGTAGTAGTAGTAGTAGTAGTAGTAGTAGTAGTAGTGGCAGTAGTAACAATGGGGACAGTGATGATGGTAGTGGTAGTAATATGGTCTGATCCATACCTGTGGTTTCACTGGTGTTGAGAGTTACATATGAGTAGATTCCCTCTACCAGTGCAAGTCAACAGCAATCTATAATTTATAGACTTGGGGAATCTAACAGAGCATTAAAAGAGTAAGTGACTTGCCCAGGGACCCCAGCCAATATGGGTCAGAGGCAAGACTCAGGCCTTCCTGGCTCTCAGGCCAGCTCTCCGTCATGCCATACTGCTTGTTATACTAATGCTGATAGCAGCTGATGTTTGTATAGCACAGTCTCCAGAGCAGGCTACATTCATGACCTCACTTGGGAGTATTATATTTCTGAGAAGGATAAATGAGGGGCTGTGGGTATTGTGACCAGAGACCAGATCCAGGAAGACCTTAATTTCCGGCCAGTCTGGGACACCTCCTAGCGTTTGGCTCCAAACAAGTCCAGAACATTTTCTCTGGAAAGTTTCCTACACCAATAAAATCACAGGTCTGGGGCAAACAAATCCAGATCACGAATTACATGTTAATGCAAAAGCTGGCTTCAAAAAGACCAAATATCCAAACAGGAGAGTTTCCTCAACAGAGACTGACTTGTGGTAAGCACATAGTAGGTGTGAGAAGGGCTTTCTTCCATGTGGAATAAAAACCTATTTCTCCCAAAGAAATTATGAAGGACTGGGTAATTCGACTGAGAACACCTACCATTGTCTACAGGACTAAAATGTAGAAATCTGGAGTTGTTTGGACACGTCCAACTCTTCATGATCCCATTTAAGATTTTCTTGGCAAAGATACTGGAGTGATTCATTGTTTCCTTCTTCAGCTTATTTTACAAATTGAGAGAGCTGAGGCAAATGGAGTAAAGTGACTTGCCCAGGGTCACAAAGCTAGTAAGTGCCTGAGGCCAGATTTGAACTCAGAAAGATCTTCCTGAGTCCAGGCCCAGTAATTCATCCATTGTGCTACCTAGCTGTACCCCCTAAAGGCTTTTCTCACCAAACTGCTCTGGAGGCTCCAAATACAAAAGCCAAACAGTATGCGTGTACGTGTGTGTGTGTGTGTGTGTGTGTGTGTGTGTGTGTGTGTGTAGCCCTCATTGATGTCTCTCTTCTTTCTTAGAAATATTACACACAGTTCTTTACCATCTGGAGGATGTATTGGAAAGAAAAAAGGAAAGGAGAGGGAAGGAGGAAGGAAGAGAGAGAGAAGAAAGAAGGAGAGAGGAAGGAAGGAAGGAAGGAAGGAAGGAAGGAAGGAAGGAAGGAAGGAAGGGAGGGAGGGAGGGAGGGAGAGAGGGAGGGAGGGAGAGGGGAAAAAGAAAGGAAGGAAGGAAGGGAGAGGGAAAGGAGAGAGAGTAGGAAAGAAAAAGAGGAGAGAGGGAGAGAGAAAGCACTATGAAGTTTGTGTGAATTTATCTAAATTTATTCAAATATCATACACAAATTAGGGACACATGGAAAAAATACCCATCAGATATATGGATAAGGGAAGAATTCATGACCAAACAAAAGAGAGAGAGGATCACAGGAGGTAAAATGGATAATTCTGACTACATAAAATTAAAATTTTTGCACATACAAAACCAATGCAGCCAAAATTAGAAGGAAAGAAGGAAGCTGAAGTGGGGCAAGGATTTTTTACAGCAGTTTTCTCTGATAAAATCTCATGTCTCAAATGTATAGGAGATTGAGTCAATTCAAAAAAGATCCACTCCATAATTGATAAATGGTTAAAGTAAATGAACAGGCAGTTTTCAGAAGAAATCAAAGCTATCAGTGGTCATGTAAAAATGCTCTAAGTCACTAATAATTAGAGAATTGCAAATTAAAGCAGCTCTGAGGTACTGCCTCACAATCATTAAATTGGCTAATGTGACAAGGACCTTACCTTGGAAAAGGTAAGTGAGAAATGCTAGAGGGGATGTGGGAAAATGGAGACACCAATGCACCATTAGTGAAACTGGGAAACTGTGGTCCAAGCATTCTTTAGAATAATTTGGAACTATGCCCAAAGAGCTATAAAATTTAATCCACCAATATCATTGTAGCCCAAAGAGACATATAAAAAGGAAAAGGACCCAAGTGTATGAAAATATTTATATTAGTTCTTTATGTGGTGGCAAAGAATTGGAAGCTGAGGGGATACCCATCAATTAGGGAATAGCTGAACAAGTTTTAGTACAGAGGTGAGGAACCTGTGGCCTTCTAGGTCCTTGGGTGCGATCTTTTGACTTAGTCCAAGCTTTACAGAATAAATCTATTTATTAAGGGGATTTGTTCTATGAAGTTTGGGTTGAGTCAAAGCGTCATACTTGAGAATCTAGAGTGTCACATGTGGCCTCGAGGCTGCAGGTTCCTCACCCATGTTCTAGTATATTGTGAAGGGATGTTGTACCATTGTGCTATCAGAAATGATGAGAGGTATGGTTTCAGACTAACCTGGGAAGACTTATATAAGCTGATACAAAGTGAAGTGAACAGAACCAGAACACTGTACACAGTAACAGCAATGTGATAATGAAAATCAAATATGAAAGGTCATTCTGGTCAATACAGTGATCCATGACAATGCCAAAGGACACATGATGACTCCTCCACCTCCAGAGAGAGAACTGATGAACTCTTGAGTGCATACTGAAGTGTATTTTTTCACTTTCTTTTATTTTTCTTGCTTTTTTTTTAGCTAGCATGGCTAATCTGAAAATATTTCACACATTTCTATATTCCAGATACTTGCATATTTTTCAGATGGCTATCTTCTTGCCTTCTCAGTGGAACAAGGATAGGGTTAGAGGAAGGAAGAGAATTTGGGACTGAAAATAAAAGTTTTTTAAATTAAAAAAATAAAAAGGTTGGGCACCTCCCCCCCCCCAAAAAAAGGTAAGGTCATTTAAGGCCACTGTCCTTTATAATGTTGTCATTATATAAATGGTTTTCCTGGTTATACTCAGTTCAGCCACCCTCTGCATATAGAGATCTTCCCAGTTTCCTTTGAAACTTTGTCTTTTATCTTAAATTTGACTGTGAAAGGGAAGAAAGAGACATAAAGAGATTGTAGGATCAAGTCAGTGTTTTTTGGTTTTTAGTTTGGGTTTTCTTTTAAAGATGGGGAGACCTAATTAAGTTTGTAGGCAGGAGGATAGTAATCAATAGGTAAGGAAAGATTAATTATTAGAGAGCTGATAGGGAATGATTATGTAGGGAGAATAAAGGAAGGAGAATTCTTCTAGAGGAGAAAAAAGGAACGGAATCGAGGGTACAAATAGGTAAGTTGATTTTGGCAAAAAGAGTCACCTCTTCATCATAGACTGGAGTAAAGAAGAAGAGAATGGAGGATGATGTCCAAGGTTTTAAGATATAAGATGACAAAGGAGAGAACTTGTTCATTAATTGTTTATTAAACATTCACAACACCAACAACACAAGTACAATGTCAGAAATAATCCTTACTAGCAAGGAGTTGACATTTACAATCAATGGCCTCTATTCTCTTTATAAAAGATGAAGCTGAAGGTTTGGGCAGAGAAGAATGTGAGAGAATTTCTTTGTAGTGTTTAAGAAGAGAAGGTTTAGAAGATTTGCTGAGAGGGTGAAATGGAGCCCCAGGGAGATCAAGTCAATTTGATTCTTAGTGGACCCCATCAGTGCTGGGTGGCTTCCTCCCATGCTCAGCAATGAGGATGTGAGAGTGCAAAGGGAGCTAGTGAGGATTCTCTGTCTGCTTCTCTTCCTGCCTCATCTTCAGCTCTGATTGCTTTCTCCCCTCAGACCCCTCTGTTCCCTACCCCCATACCCCTCCCTATCATCCCCTCCATTCTTTGCTGAAATGAAGTAACGTGGTCATGGATTCTAGGGATTTGGGAATGAGTCAAATCAAACAGAATCTGAGTTTTCCAAAGTCAAAGTAGGATCCTGCTCCAAGGCTCTCCATAGAATCAACAGAAAAAATAAAAAGCAAACCCCCAAACTGAGAAGTTCGTTAGTTGTCTGGTT
This sequence comes from Potorous gilbertii, assembly GCA_028658325.1. Lineage (NCBI taxonomy): Eukaryota > Metazoa > Chordata > Mammalia > Diprotodontia > Potoroidae > Potorous > Potorous gilbertii. The sequence goes on along the minus strand of CM053771.1, from coordinate 230,541,549 downwards.
TAATCCAACCCTATTGGGTCCCCAAAGTGCTTCTCTCTTCCTTCCCTGTTTCTCCAGGACCAACAGCCAACAAGAGACCATAAAGTTGGTGAAGAAAACAAAGCTGAAAATCTCCTGTGCTCTTGGAGAAACTGGCTTTGGGTTTTCATAATAATGTGAGGGGCACCAGGGCCACAAATTATATACCATTCCCATTAGACTTCAAGTGTTAAAAGTCTCCTCCCCAACCTGTTCCTTTGCCGAGTAACTCTTTTTACTTTGTTTATCGAAGGGTTCATCTCACCCAGTATTCATTGGTTTGATTTTTTTTAAAACTATCCTTTGACTTCATTTCTTAATCTGATACATAGTTAAATAGGAAAATAATTTTAGTTATTTGATTATTTTGTTTGGTTCTCTGGATGATTACATATCTCTTCTGTCCTGGATTTTGTCTTTTTTTCCAAGAATTTTGTGCAAATTCTTCTAGACTTGGTCTATATTCACTTCCTCTATTGTGCATCTCTTGAAGGTGGTATACTTGTATGACATCAGGAATGGAAGCAGGGAATAAGCCCTTACCTTATTCCATGACTGTCTGGATTCTGCCAATTTTTTTTTTGTGGGGCTGGTGCCTGGCCGTACCTTTGTACCATTTCTGGCCTTCCCTTAAAATTTATGCTCTCTGAAATAATACTGCATCAGGGCTGTTCTGGAAAGATGTCCCCTTATTGTCTCATACTCTACCCAAAGTTTTTTAATCTTTTAAAATGTGTCTGTCCTACATCTCATTCCACTTCCAAGAGTTAAACTTTTGGTGTCTTCTAAAATAATTAATTCATCTGACCAACAAACTAATCTGTATTTATGTAGGAAGGCTAGAAGAGAAAAGGCCCAATCCAGGGCTTTCCCGAACCCTTTGTCTTCCACATTCATTTAAACAGTGACCTTCTTGAAACAAAGTCTTTTATCTTTGTTGTCTGACCGAGAGAAGTGACTGCAAAGAGCATTTGAGGCCTAGGGAGAGAGAGGGAAGTACCATAGTAGGCCAGTAAAAAGACATTTCTTATCAAGTGGCATCCAGTCATCTATTTCATCTAGATTAGAAGGCTATCTCTGTTCCAAGCTCTGTGCCTTTGAAAGTTGGGGCCATATAACCTACCAGGGTGTTTGGTGCTTTGTAAACTTTGAGCTCCCTAATATTATGCCCACATTCAAAGATTAGCAGACCATTCTTCAGGAAATGTTTCTTTTTTAGAGAGTAGAGTATGATTTTATTCTGAAAAAAATTCAGCCTGTTAATCTGGCTTACACTGGAATGAGAAGTCTAGAGGTATGAAAAATGGAAGCAGACAACTACGATGATGAAAACCCTAATGTAATATATCAGTAAGAACAGCTGACTTTTGTGATAAAATAACCAGACAAGCCAGGCAAATACAGGCCTGCTGGCAACCCTATTCCCAACTCTTTATGATTAATAAATGCTGTCCATTCAGACTGATTGGCAGGATATCTATCATCTGTCCTCCAGTCATGGCCCATGTAGCAAGTCTCGGCAGATAACAAACAAGCTTCAGAGTCACAAAATCCAGGATTCAAATTCCACTTCTGAAATACATAGGCTATATGGCCCTCAGCAAATTACTTGCTCTATCAGTACTATAGGGAAATTCTTCAGACTGTAAATTTCACAGTAGTTAATGGTCTGCATCGGTAGATGGAATTTCTTTAGAGAAGTTCCCAGCATCAATGAAATAAAATGTTCAAATCAAAGCAAACAACAAACAATAAAAACAAAACATTAAAAAAAAGAAACCCAAACCTAACTCAATCCGTTGGCGGAAGAGTCTTGCAATTGAAGTTGCTGTCTCTAATGGAGTCTTAGATGTCATCTTTGGGCTGAACTATAAATGTTCTCTTTTCTGAAAGGATCTCCAAAGCATTTGTCCAGTGAACTTCATCACACAGGTGAGGAATTCATGCGTTCCTACTTACTAAAAATAAATTCAGTTTAATGAATGTCTAATGGCGTTAGACAATTTCACTTCTTGGTTCTGACTCAAAAGCATTCAGGAACCTTTAAATTGTATCCCCTCCCATAGTCAGCAAGAAACAATTTAAATGTTTTGAGAATAGGTGCTATATAAATCTAAATGTATTAACAGTTAATTATATAAATCTATGACAAATCATAGTATAGGAGATTAGGATACATCTAAAAATCTGATATTGTGGAAAATCCAAAAACAAATACAGTCAATTAAAGAATGAACAAATGAATGGGCATTTACAATGGGCAGAGCATTTTACCATGTGCTGGGGTAAAAAACAGAAAGGTAGAGACAACCCCCCTCTGAAGGAGCTCATGTTCTGTTGCGGGAAACAAGCAGCAAGTTGGGTGGAAAGACCCCATTGTCTTTAGGGTGCGGTGGCAAAGCAGATGATAACGTTCTTCTTTAATGTAATTTCCACTGATAAAATCATTATCTGCTGTCCACTTTGAGTCTAAATGCCGAAGATTTTGGTGTTCAAGACTTTTTTTTCTGGAACCAGAGCTGTGGCTGGAGCACCCACACTAGCATCTAGATTGCTTCCTTGGGATGGTATCTGTAGGGGTAGACTGGAAGCAGGGCTGGTTCTATGACTCCTGGGACCCATCAGTTTACCTACCAGTAGCTGGGAGCTAGTCAGCAGTTGGTGTTGGTGGTGGCAAAGAAGGTGAACCCCTTCTCCACAGTGATGTTCCCCTTGATGATGGCTACAGAGCCAGGGTTGGAAGCAGGGGCCACTGGTCTGGGGGGCACAGTTATTTCCAAGGCTCTTGAATTCAAGGTTCAGGGTCCTGAGCTCTTTTCACTGAGGACTGAAAGTGAGATGGTAGCAAGGTTTTGATTTGCCTGGCATATGCCATCTCCTATCTCTCCTTTAGGGTTTAACTTTCCATTGCATATTTGCATAAGGCCCTTTAGTAAGGGACCACTAAGATAGGATCTGGGATATTTTAGGGGAAACTGACTCTCTCTACCTCAACACTCTTCCTTCTTGCAGGTCAATAATGAACGTCTGTATCTACCTCTGAAGCTGGGTCAAGGAAAAATCAACATCTTTTCCTTTGGCTTTCATGTGGTGGTGGAAACTGACTTTGGGCTCAAGGTTGTCTATGACTGGAAAACTTTTCTGTCAGTCACCGTGCCTCGGAGCATGCAGAATGGCACGTTCGGCCTGTGTGGGCGCTACAACGGGAATCCTGATGATGACCTGGAGATGCCCATGGGCTTGATGGCCTCTAGTGTCAATGAATTTGGCCAGAGCTGGGTAAAGAGGGACACTTTTTGCCAGGTGGGCTGTGGGGACCGCTGTCCCTCCTGTGCCAAGGTAGAAGGCTTTTCCAAAGTCCAGCAGCTCTGCAGCCTGATACCCAACCAGAATGCAGGCTTTGCCAAGTGCCACAGTAAAGTCAACCCCAGTTTCTTCTACAAGAACTGCCTGTTTGATTCCTGTATTGATGGGGGAGCTGTGCAGACAGCATGCAGCTGGTTGCAGAATTATGCCAGCACCTGCCAAACCCAAGGCATTGCCGTGACCAGCTGGAGGAACTACACATCCTGCTGTGAGCCCACTCTCTTTCCATTTCCCCCCATTCTTCTCTCATTTTGGGGGGCAAAAGCTGTTCCTGTAGGACAAGAGAGTAAATAACCTGGAGTGAGAGTGTTGGGTGCTAACATGGAAGGAACAGAAGAGAGTTATAGGATTCATATTTTTAGGACCCCCTGGACCTACGGATAATATAGGATGTTGTGTAACTTGTTTCAGTTTACATGGGCTAACGTTATTCTTAAATAGAGCAGTAAGACCGTAGGCCTGGGAATTAGGAGACTAAGCCTGGCTCAGCTGACACTCACTGGGTGGCATCAGTAATTCACCCAGCCTTCTTAAGCCTTGGTTTTCTTATCTGTCAAATGAGGATAGTAACACTTGATTTACCTTTTTCTGCTTTAAAGAATCATAGGCACTAGTGGAAGCACTACAGACTCAGAGCTGAGTAAAGGTCCTGATTTTCAAAAAAGAGAAGGCAGATAATTATAACTATGGACTAGTGATCTTGTCAATTCCTGATAAGATTCTAGAAGGGATTGAAAAAGAGATAGAAAAGAAAAATGTGATCACTACAACTTAATAGAGATTCATCAAGAACAAGTCACTAGGGTAGTATTTAAGGTGAGTATGGTGGGCATACTCACATCTAGATTGCAATAGCTATATTTACAGATAAATATATCAATAGAGATATAGATATCCATATGTGTATGTTCATCCTTCATTGCCGAATAAGACCATGCCATCAGAGAAATGATGGCATGACTTGCATTTGACTTTGTTTTGAGTGAAGGAGGGCTGCACAGGTCACCAGCCTCACTTCTCCTCCAGAGCCATCTGAATCCAGTGACCAGATATTCATCAGGATGACTGGAGATGACCCAGATGAGGCAATTGGGGTTAAGTGACTTGCCCAAGATCACACAGCTAGTGAGTGTCAAATGTCTGAGGTGAGATTTGAACTCAGGTCCTCCTGACTCCTGTTCTGTCCACTGCACCACCTAGATGCCACATACCCATATCTATATCAATAGACAGATTTATCTACCTACATGTATGTTTATATATGTATGCATATGTATTTCAGGAAGGTATTTGACAAAGCTTCAATTCAAACTGTTAGATGGATTGGACTCAATAAGTATTAATTAATGGAGGGAAACCCCTAGTGAAGGATCATAGGTCTTGGATTCTATTTTTCAGTAACTTGGGAAAAAACCCATTTGTACATCCTTTGTAATCTGTATTTCATAAACCTTGTTAGGACACTTGGGTTTAAGGACTGACTCTATCTATTTGACCCTGGACAATCCACTGAAACATTTATTAACCTCAATTTTCTCATCTATAAATGGGAATAATGTTTATATGACCCATCCACAAGACTTCAATGAAGAAAAGTGTTTTGTAAATTTTAAAGTACCATTCAGGGTGTTATGAAAGTCTTGGTACAGTGTTAAGCTATTAAAACTTGAAGCACTAAGGTATTGGAAGTTTAATACTACACTAAAACTTTTGAGCTACCCTGCGTGAATTATTATTAATGGTGTAGTGGATCTAGGGGCCAGACCTGGAATCAGGAAGACCCAGGTAGAAGTCTTGCCTTTGAACCTTCGAGTCAGCCACTTAGCTTCTCGATGCCCCAGCAAAAACTGTTTAAGATGATAATTCACAGAAAAGTTGCCTATAGGTATCAGAAAAGAATGTTTCCATCTCATGAGTTCCATACACTGATAAAGTAACAGGTCAGTCCCAACCACCCTCTCCCCTCCCACACAAAATTAATATTGTTATGAAGCTGTGTGAAGTCATGCGTATTAAATTTGGGACTGCCTTGAAGCTAAAAGGGTAGGTAATTATCCTGGAAGACAGAATTAACTGCCAGAAAGATCTTGCCTGGTGTCAGTTTCTTCATTTGTTAAAATGGAGGAGTTAGGCTAGATGAGCTCTAAAGTCCCCTCCAGTTCTAACTGTGACCCTGCGTAAAAAATGGTAGAACACTAAAGCAAAGGTTCTTCACCTTTAGCAAGCAGTAATAGTTGGCTACATCCAATAAGATGACATTTAAAAGGCATAAATGTAAATTCCTATACTTGCATTCAAAAAATCAACTGCAAAAGTATAGGATGAGAGAGACGTAATTAAAAAGCAGTTAATTTATATAAAAAATCAGAGTAGTTTGAGTAGTCAGTAAGCTCACAAGCTCAGTATGATAGAAACATAGCGTCCAGGGTGTTGGACTCTGCCTTGGTCAAACCACATTTTAGTATTATGTCCTCTTCTGGCTGCCGTATTTTAGGAGAGCTGTTGGCAAATTGGAATTGGTGGGGAGGGGGTGCAAAACCATATCACAGGGGGAACATCAAAGGAATTAGGGATATTTAGCCTGAAGAAAAGACATAGGTGGGGTACGACATCTGCCTACAAATACTGAAAAGGCTCTCCTGTTAACTTGTTTACATGAATCCAGAGGATGGAACAGATGTGGTCTGTAAACTTCAAAGAGCTTTTGAAATACAGCTGTTAGTTAGTATGAGGGCTGTCACAAAATGGCCTGCTCTGCTTCAGGAAATGCCTGTTCTATGGAATTAGACGTCTTTGAGCAGAAGAAGCTGGATGACCACTTAGTGAGTATTTTGTAGTAAGGATTTCTATTCATGTATAAGTTAGGTTGGATGACATGAAGTCCCTTAATATTTGGCAATTTTATCACTTTTTAGCTCTCAGAGTTAGGAAGACCTGGGTTCAACGACAGCCTCTGACACATCTTATTCTATCCTTTCCTCGCCCCCAAAAAGAACACAGGATTATTGGAAATTAAATAACCTAGTTGCAAGTATTCTGGGGGAAAAAAAACTCCACTACTTAAACAAGGTAATTTAGTTATATCTAATGAGGCAGAATGTAAAGAAACAGATTCACTGATCTTGTAATTCCCTCAGCACCTAGCATGATGTAGGTATGAAAAATGAACACATTATTTCTGGAAAACCTAACATATTAACAGGCTATCTGCTGATACTCAGTGCATCCCTTTGGGCCTATCCCCAGTCCCTCATTTCTACTTCCAGCTCTTCACACCAATGAAGACAACATGGCACCCTCCTTAGGACCTCACTGTGGTAGGTTGATATCCAGACCCCAATATTACACATTTGATCCCTTGTGACAGTCAGACAATTGATTTGTTTGATAGGAGCAAAGTCAGGAAATATGGTGTATCAGCTTTATGACCCAAATTCCTCTGGTATCATTTTACTAAATAAGTTTTTTTCCCCAGTTGGACACTACTTAATTGATGACCAACAGGAACAACCTCCTAACATATTAAAAGGTTATATACTGATACTCAATGCATGCAGGTGAAAGCAAATGATTTACAAAGATCCCCAAAGGAAAGGTAGATGGAGAGCAACTGAAGAAAAAGAGAGAGAGAGAGAGAGAGGAAGAGAAACCAACAAAACATTTTCCTGTTGTTAATGAACTTGGCTGCCTATTGAGATCCTGGTGGCAGGATTTAGAATTTAGCTAGTATTAGCATCTGTATAGAGTAATTGGTCTCTTCTGATTTAGCTTTAATTAATTAATTGAACCAACATTTTTGAAGCACCTAGTGTGTAGAGGAAAGATTTGGAGTTAGAGGACTTTAGTTCAGATCTTACTTCTCCCATTGGCTTCCCTGTATGGCTTGGGGAAATTTCTTTTCTGATGTCAGTTTCTTCATTTGTTAAAATGAAGGAGTTAGACTAGATGAGCTCTAAAGTCCCCTCCAGTTCTAACTCTATGACTCTGTGTAAAAAAAATGGTAGAATACTAAAGCAAAGATTCTTCACCTTTTTGGTAAGATGAGTCCCTTTGGCAGTCTGGTGAAGCCCATGGACCCTCTCTCAGAATAATGTTTTATAATGTGTAAAATAAAATCTGTAGGATTGCAAATAAAACCAATTATTTATTGAATATAATTAAAATTCTTTAAATAAATTAAGTTTGGAGACCCTACATTAAGAACCAGCAGAGGTGCTAGGTGAAATAAAAGTATGGAAAAGACAGAGGTCCTTCCTTCATGGAGTTTATTGTCTCCTGGGAGGATAAAACACAGGCAAAGAAAACTGTAATATATCACATTATGTCAGAAGCACTAACAGAGTGATGCAAAACATACGTTCTGTGAGGTTCAAAAGGGAAAGTTGTTTCCACCTGGGAGAATGGAGAAAGGTTTTATGAATGAGATGCCATTTGAGATGGCTCTATAGAGCAGTGAATAGGGTATAGGAAGAAAATACACTCTAAGCTGTAAGGGCATGGAAGTAGTAAAATACTGGGTTTATTATGGTGAGATACAGTCCAATTTAATTGGCTAAGATTTTAAAAGGCAAAGGACTACCAGCCTGTGGAAGAGCTTAAATGCCGAGTGAAGCTATTTGAATTTTATTTAATCAGCTTTATAGAACCTCTGAAGCTCTGGGGGCAGAGATGTGGCATAGCTAGATCTATGTGTAATGAAGGTGTTTCTATCAACGTTAAAAAGGATGGCTCAGAAGGCCAAAGAGGTCCCATTAGTTAGCAACGGAGGAATCAGCCAGGGCAAGTCCATTTACTTTTCTGAGACTCCATTTCCTCATTTGTTAAATGAGAGGTTGAACTAGGTGATGTCTGTCCTTGGGCATTGACCAGGTGGGGACTGCCTTGGGAGGAAACAGATGGTAGAGATTATGGAGGTATGATCAATACCACTTAATACCTGACTCTCCCTTCTCCCATATCTCTCAACCAAAGGTTTCAAATACAGGAGATGAGGTGAATGATGGCATCAGTGATAGAAATACTGAGACTAAGTAGATGAGCATGTTTCTGGAAAAAGTAAATGGTCACTCTCTATGGAAATATCTAGTGCATCTACAGACCAATGTGGTTGGCATCTGGTTCAACCCCTCATTTTATAGATGAGAAAACAGAGGCTCAGAAAACTTAAGGGATTTGCCCTAGCTACTTTCCCCTTTGAAGACTCTTCAACCCCAAGAGTGAGGTTCCCCACTTCTATTTGCACCTTTGTACAAATAAATGAATAGAAGGGAGGTGGAACTCTGTCCATGGTGTAAGCCCATGTCCTAGACTCCACGCTTATTCCTTCTCAGTCTACAACACCAATCCTATGACCCTGCCCTTTGGTTCCTTTGTGGCTGTCCCCCTGTCCCTTTGTTCTTTCTGTCACATGGCTGACATCCGTAAGTTTTCATAAGCCCTAGAGCTAGAAGGGACAGTAAAGTCATCTTATTTTACAGACGAGGAAACTGAATGATGATAAAAGAATTTGTCCAAGGAGCCACAGTTAAGTATCAATGGTAGGATTTGAACCCAGGTCTTTACTGACTTCAAAGGAGTATAATTTCCACTATAACACATTGACTATGCAGAGTCGCTTCAGCCTAGCTTTGGCTACTCCCCAAATGTTTGAAGAAAGAAGAAAATGGAGGAAGTGTGAGCCAGAGGCTCTTACCTGTCCTTTATGTGACCCATCCTTGGCCTGTTGTGCTCTGTTCCCTCCTTGAACCCACCTACTAGTGATGTGATCTGACCAAAAAGTCCTTTCCCTTCTCTGAATCCATTAATTCATCTGTAAGTGAGGAAATTGAAGCCACTGGATGATTGCTTAGCCCCCCCACCCAGATCTTTCAGGCTCCTTTAGGTATTTCCAAGTCTTAGTTCTATCATCCAGAATGCTTATTCTTTCCAGGTTTTTGTCAGATGCAAACTTTATAAAACTCAAACACCATGTATTGGGGAAGAGTATATCTCAAAGGCACAAATATAATCTGTAAGGACTTCCAGAGGATGCTGCCCTACCCTTCTGGAGATCTTTGGGAAATTTAGTTTGGGTATAGACCTGAAGCTGGTAACCAGTGCACTCTAGCAATGCTAATAATTTGTATAACATTTCATCTTTTTTCAAAGAACTTGCTCCTACCTAATTTTACTTGATCATCCCAATTACCCTTACAGATAGGTGGGGCAAGTATTGTTTCTATTTTGTAGCTGACAAAGCTGAGGCCAAGAGAGGCTAACCAAATTGTCCAAAGTCACAAAACTAATTAGTAGAAGAGCTGGCCCAAGAACCCAGGTCTCCTGTTTCCTAATTCACTCTTCTTTCCACTATACATGATTGATCTTTCTTTAAGAAGAGAGTTAAAATACTATCAGGGCATTCAACATTTTGGGCTCTACTTATACCAGTTACTTAATCAATAAGTATTTATTCTGAACCATCATTGTACTAGGGAATAGGTGCTCTTGGAGAATATGGGAGGAGTGGATAGAGAAAATTAATAGAGTGTGGTATGGTCTCCATCTTGAAGGAGCTTAGACCCCTACTTGTGGCTCTAAAAATTTTTTAGTTTTGAGTCCAAAAATGGGAACAAAAGGGGCTCTTCTTTCTATAGACCAGGCTTGTGTACAGGTGATCTTCTCCTAGGTAAGAAGGTCTTTCTTTACATAGCTGAGGCTCTGCTTAAACCAAGTTTGAAGGCCCAACCTAGAGTTAGAGTAGCCAAGTGTGTCATGGAAGATTCAAGATTATTGGGTTAAGTAATTCCTGAATGATCCATCAGCACTGATGGTTGACTCAAAGCTATCATTCAAAGATAGGATACATAAAAGAAACTGAGGGGACAGGAAAGAATGCCACAAAGGAAAGAATTGGCCCAAAGGAAATTATGAGGTATGGTCAGAGTCAGCCCTGTCTCAACACTTACTACAGGAACAAGAAATAACTGAGACGGAGTATCTATTTCACTAGTTCTGGCTAAAGAAGACAATAAGACGGCATACCATGGCCTTGACTTCCAAAAAACAAGAATAGAAATATTTCCTGAACCTCTTTCTGCTAAGAAGCATTCAATAATCCCTTTTTGACACATGGCGGAACACTGAGAAAGAGAGGTTAAGTAAGAATCCTCTATTATACTTGAGCCTTATTGGTAGCAAGGGAGAAATGCTAGTGCTTTCCAATTATTTCAGCTCTTCTTGTCAATAAGAAAACAATTTATTATCCAATTACCTTTCTCCTCTCTAAAAACCTCTTTAGGTCAGAGGAGAGCAAGCAGTGTCTGCCAAGCTAAAGAGGAGGAATTCTCTGAATCACTGACTACCTTTAAGATTGCCACATAGGCCCATTCTATTTTCTGGTCCCTAAATAGGTGGGAGGGGGGCAGGGGGAGGAGGGGTTTGAGGATGGGAGGGGACTTCATTTAGTCTAAAAGGTAGCCAGAAACCTATGGAGAGAATGATAGTAGGCAGACAATAGGGAACTTTGATTTCTACCCCTCATCCCCACTAAGTACTTATAGGAGGATGTATTCCAAGGTCAAGTCCTTTGAGGAATTCTCATTAGCCCTTTTTCTTTCTGGGGAAAGACTTTGCCACTTCCAAATTCTGGGCCTGAATGAATACATAAAAGATATTTATTTAAGCACTTACAATGTGTCAGGTACTATGTTAAGAACAAAATACAAAAAGCAAGAGACTTACATTCTAATAGTGGAAGACATGCAAGTGATTAGAGACTCAGAGACAGATGTTTTGGTCTTGGGAGTCATAGCAGTGGTAAATGGACCCACAGGGGTATTATTTAATATGTCCTTTCCAGAAACGACAGTGGTGATTGATTATTGTTCCCAGATTGTGGTTTCTACTTAAATTCCATTTTTTACCAATCCCTTAACCATCAGCTGAGGGTACTCAATCCATCAATAAGTGGTAATTAAGTGCCTGTTTTGTACCAGGGACTGTGCTAAGCACAGCTAGGTGGCTCAGTGGATAGAGTGCTGGGCCTAGAGTCAGGAAGACCTGATCTCAGATTTCACCAGTTGAGTGGCCCTGGGCAAGTCATGTAAACTTTGTTTCCGTTAATCCACTGGAGAAAGAAATGACAAGCTGCTCTACTATTTTTGCCAAGAAAACAAAGGGTCAGAAAAAATGAACGCCACTAACTGTGCTAATACAAAATCCTGATCTCAAAAAGCTTAGCGTCTAATGGGATATACCCAGTAGTGTGCTGGTAAATATATAATCACTGGATCTCAAAAAAAGTATACCCAATATACTTTATTTACATTTTCTTTATCACTTCTCAAGTCTAAGCAATAAATAAAATGATAAATCATTCCTGATTTGTGGGATTTGCTGATTTCCAAGGCATAAATGCTCATACAGAAAATAATCAGCTCTCTGTATAAGGTGGCTCCAGCACACCCCTGATATATTTTATTTGGTCATATATTAGGGTCTTTTAGATGTTCAAAGTACACAGAAAGATCTACAGTAGTCAAAGAAGGAGATGAGACTTGAGATGCACCTTAAAACCAAGAAGCATTTGGATGTAGAGAAAAGTTCTAGCAGAGAAATAACACCTACATAAAGGCTAAATTGACCTGTGATCATGGTGGAAGACAAGTATTCATTCATGACGCAGAGGGAATTTGGAGGTCTGCAGTATAAAGCAGTATAAAGTAGAAGTGAGTCCCCTCTTCTTAGCCCATCCATCTTCACAAGGAGGAGGTGAGGAAGGCTGAGTTTAGCGGTTAGGAAGGTGACTGCAAGGGAGTGCCAATTATATATTACCTGGGAATTGTGTTAGAAAATTTTAATTTTACTCTCTGGAACCAATCAATAAGTATTCCTCAAAGATGAATCTTGTGCTCAAATTGTGCCAGGCACCAGAGGGAATACAGAAAAGAAAGATGCACTTCCTGCCCTTGAGAAGCTTACAGTATAACTGAAGAGATGAATAAACATGAAACAATAGTGAATACCACAAGTCGGTTTACGATTGAGCACTAAATTATGTGGCAGTAATACTAACCATTATTTATAGAGAGCTTTATTAAAATGTGCTAAGCACTTTACATACATTATCTCATTTGATAGTATACCGGGGTGCTTTAGAATTTCAAAGGATGGAGAGAGCTTTGGAGTAATCATGGAAGGCTTTCTGTAGGAGTGGGGCATTGAGATGTTCCTTAAAGCTGGAAAGCATTTGGATAGGGCTCTAACAAGGAGAAAAACCTGAGTGAAGACATGGAAGTGAGAATGAATTATATAGCAAAGAATGAAGAGACCTTCCTGAATGGAATAGAGTATATTGTTGGTGAGTAATGGGATATAATATGGGATGGTCTGGAGGAGGGCAAATTATAGAGCACCTTAAGAGTCAGGTAGAGAAGGGAATTACATGCACGAAAATCTAACACCAGCCCACTTTTCCTTATGTATCCTCTGATTTAAATCCTCATAGGTCCATGAAGCCTTCTTGGCAGAGAGGGATCCAATTACTTGAGAGAGAGTATGTCTGCATGTCTCCCTCAGATAACCCCCAAATAAGTGAGAAATGACATGCCTTTCTTTCCTGGCCCACCTTCCCTTGAGCAAGACCACTTTTCTTCAAAATTCTTTCAGCTGTCACCTGCCCTCCAAACAGCCATTACGAGAGTTGCGTGAGTGTCTGTCAGCCCCGATGTGCTGCTATCCGCCTGAAAAGCGACTGTAGTCATTACTGCGTGGAGGGTTGTCAATGCGACGCTGGCTACGTCCTAAATGGAAAGAGCTGCATCCTGCCTCACAGCTGTGGGTGTTACTCAGATGGCAAATACTATGAGGTATGGGAGTTGGGCTCTTTGTTTTCCTCTTTCCTTATTCATATTTCATTCCATTTGCAAAGAGGTTGGTCAATATTTGCTAATCTCTTGTAAGATATTAGTTTTGCATGGAGGGGGATTTGGAACAGAAAGGGTCAGAGACTTCTTGAGAACCAAATTTACAAGAAGTATTTTGGTTTCCATTTTCCTATGGACTCCAGGACCCCATCCTCCTCCACAATCATAGTCTCTGCTTGCCTAGCTTTTCTCTGAGTCCTGATTTCCTTTCAACCATGAATCTTCATTTGAAAGCTCCTGACATGGGTAGAGATTTAAAATAGGGTGACCATGAATCTGTCATTTACCACTCTTTTATCTGTGTATATTTCTAACCTGAAAATATAAAGCCTTGAGGTTGCATGGAGAGATGGGGAGGAGGGTTGTCCTTTTCTTAAATCAGTCTGGAGTTCATGTGAGAATAAACAGACTAGGATTTCTCCTTCTGCCTTGTGTTCTTCCAGTTTGGCTTTCATTTTTCCTGTCTGGAGAACCCTGGACTTTTGGACACCATAAAGGAAGGTTGTCCTTGATCCTCTTCAAGAATGAAGGATGAACAATACCTACAACAAACATACAAACACACACACACACGCGCGCGCACACACACACACACACACACACACACACACCCCGTAAAGCTTCTAATAGCTGTAAATCATCAATAAATATTAGAGATTGTACAATGAACAATTTAGAGGAAGAGATACAACATTGTGCAAGGGTTAGCTCGAACCAACTCTAGAGAATAAACTGTTAAATTTTCAGTGTGATCATTTACAACTCAGAAATCAGAAGAAAACACTATCAACCACGCCTTGAGTTATTGTTTTGTTGAATATCTTGACTAAATAAAGTGAATGGAAAATATTAATAATGTAGATTAAACTTTAAAAATGCATTATGGGAACATTTTTAAGAAAGTCACTTATTAAACATTTACTAGTATATTACTGAGGAAAGGGATAATTTTAAAGGATGATTTCTTTCCTCCCCAGCACTTATAAGTTCATTTATGGGAGAGAAAAAGTATAATTAAAGTGATAGAATAGTTACCAAGCAGCCTTTCGCCAAATGCAGAATGATACATTGCAGAGCAGAGCCTGAGGTGAGTAGGATTGATCCAAAGAGTTGTCTTGGAAGAGGGAGATTTTTATCTATCTTCTGAAAGAGCTGATGCATGTGTTGTCAGAAGCGGGGAATAATATAATATGTTTAATTTTCAAACAACCCTGAATAGATTACTGGGCTAGGAATGGAGACTGTAGCCTTCTAAAATCTGCCCAGATGATTTACTATGCTGTTCACTTGTGTCCAGCTTTTCATGATCTTCTGGGTCAAAGATACTGGAGTGGTTTGCCATTTTCTTCTCCAGCTTAGTTTTTTAGATGAAGAAACTGAGGCAAACAGGGTTAAGTCACTTACCCAGGGTCATACAACTAGTAAGTGTCTGAGGTTGGATTTGAGCTCAGGTCTTCCTGATTCTAGGCCCAGCACTCTATGTACTATACCACCTAGATGCCATGTATTTCAATTTATCCAGCTATAAAATGGGGATAACAATACTTGCCTCTTTTTATCTCACAGGGATATTCTTATTTCCTCTATGAGATCCTAAAAATATAGTTAGATAATTCAGATGAATGTCAGTCAACAAATATTTATTAAGCTGATTATGTGCCAGGCACTGTGCCAAATGTTGGGGCCACCAAGAAAGGCAAAGTGTGCTCTCTGACATTCTAATGACATAAAAGCAACTACGGACATACATGATTTGTATATATAGTGGAAGTGGAAGGCAATCTCAGAGGGAAGGCACTAACAGTAAGAGAGATTGGGAAAGTGCCTCTAGGTACTGGTAGAAGCATTGTATAAATACTATTAAGCATTAGATAATTTGTAAGAAACATTCTAATATAATAGTCAATATTAACATATTTTTTTATTTCATTTCATACTCATTACCACCCAGTGAAGTAGGTAGTGACAGTATTATTCTTATTTTGCAGATGAGTAAACTAAGGTTCATAAAAGTGAAATAACTTTCCCAAGGTCACAGGACTAGTCACTGGGTATTTCAAACCCAATTCTTAGGGTTCCAAATTCTGTGCTTTTATGCTGTATCTCAGATGCTTCTGTGATGATATGTTAATACTAATATCATCGCTGTTTTATCAGTCATTACACAAGGAAGTTTATGATTTTCCAGAGCTGCTAACTCTGGAGGGTAGTCAATTCATACAAACTTTAATAATCTAAGTAATCCATGTTTACTTTCATGATCCAAACACGTGTGGGATGTTGCTTATAAACTACACATGTGCATGCAGGCACACATACGCACACACATACACATGCAGGCTAAAACCATTTCAGACCATTAGCTCGTAGTGTAATCTCCTGACTGTCCTTGTCATGTCTAATTAGGGCAAAGAGAGCTATATCAGGGCCAGTCACTTTACTGTGAGGCTAGTTTTATGATCAAGCTCTCCTGCAGGATGAGTTATTTACCCTTGATCCTATCCACCCAAGTGAGGTAATTTTTCTCCTTCCACCAATGTAATGTCTAACTTCTTATCAGAGAGAAGCCAGACCATCCACTCAGTTATTCCATAAATCTGATAAGAAAAATGAAGTCGATTTGTGAGGTTGCCAGCACCCAGAATATTTTATAGCATTAGAGAGAGAGGAGAGGTGGTTCCGGGAACCACTCCCTCTTGGCGGATAAAAAGATCAACATGGAGTGTCTTAAGTTGCGAACAAATTCCCTAAAAGATCTTTTCAGTCATCTGTCTATCTCTGCATTTAAGGAGTATCAGTTACCTAGTATCCAGGGCTTTGAAAAGGACACTGATTTAAGCAGTGCACTGTGAAATGGCCAAAGAGGGATATCTTCTTAGAGCCTTCAAGCATCTCTCCTTGGTGGAACTACTTTGGGGTCAATTTGATTTAATATTTATTGAGTGCCTGCTGAGTTGCAGAGCGTCTCATGAGATGAGATTTTCTACTTACCTATTCTAGGCTAGGCAGAGATAACTACTTTTCAGCAGCCCTCATGAACTCTTAGATCCTATATAAAAGTGCGTGTATTGGTTCATCATTGAATTATTCATTTAAATTTCCATACGGGGGTTTGTAAGATGATTTTGGAGAGGATGGGTGAATTGCTTTGACTTAACTCTCCTTAAAGGAGATGAAAGGTTATTCTTCAGATGAGTGAAGCCAGAAGTCCTCTCTAAGTCCCTAGAGGATAAAGAGGATAATCCGTCTTCTTTGAAGGTGGAGGCATTTAGTTGGACCCAAGAAGGAACTTAAAAGTTTTCTTGGGAGTCAAAATAATGGCATTGCTTTCCTTGGCATCTTTAAGAGTAGAACAGACATCCATCTCTCTGGGACCAATTTAGGTTTAGTCCTGGGGGAAAGACCAGATGTTATCAGATGTTGTTCTTTGCCAAAGGTCTCAATACAAATGTTTGCCCTGTTCAGTCAGTTGGCTCTAGTGACAATTGTGGATTCAGGTTGGTTGTAATGCTGGACCCATTCCATCTCCCGACTCTGCCTTTCTGCTGACTGTCCCCCATACTTGGAATGCTCTCTCTTACCAACTCTGCTTCCTGGCTTCCCTAAATTCTCTCAGATCAGCTCAAATCCCATCTTCTGCAAGAGGACTTTCCCAGTCTCTTCCCACCTCTGACAGCTTTCCCTTTGCTTCCAATGCCTTCCCCCTGAGATCACTTCCCACTTATATCGTACATATCTTGTTTATACATTATTGTTCAAACGTTGTCTCCTCCCCTTACAATGTAAGTTCCTTGGAGGCAAGGATTTCATGTTTTTGCTTTTTGTTATTAATACTATTATTAGGTATTCTCAATACTTGGCATGGTGCCAAACACATGGTGAGTGCTTTTTTAGAAAAAAAAAATGTGTATTGCTTGACAGACAAACAGGGCTATAAAGGAGGCCTGAATCCTTGGCTCAAAAAAAAAAAAAAAAAGAAAGGCATGCTCAACTTCATAGACTTTGCCTCCAGTCTGTTTGGAACTCATAATATATGACTTCCAGGAACTCACCATTTATTTCCTCACCACAGCTCCTCCTTCTTTTTCCCTATGTTCCAAGTCCCAGCTTTGTTAAAACAGGTTGGTTCACACTGGCAAAATAACCAGTGGAGCAGGATTTTGGCATTCCCAATGCCAACCAGCTGAAGCCCTGGTTTATTCTTATCTTCTGTCTTCCAGCCCAAGCAGCTGTTCTGGAATAGTGACTGTACCCGCCGATGCCGCTGTTTCCGGCGGAATCTCATCCAGTGTGATCCTCGGCAGTGCAAGTCAGATGAGGAATGTGCCCTTCGGAATGGAGTCCGGGGATGCTTTAGCACGAAGACCTCCTACTGCATTGCTGCAGGTGGTGGTGTCTTTCGCACCTTTGATGGAGCCTTCCTCCGCTTCCCTGCCAACTGTGCCTTTGTCCTCTCTACCATCTGCCAGAAATTACCCGATATCTCATTTCAGCTCATCATCAACTTTGACAAGTGGTCCTCCCCCAACCTCACCATCATTTCTCCTGTCTACTTCTACATTAATGAAGAACAGATCCTCATCAATGACCGGAATACTGTCAAGGTACCATACTGGTTGCTAGAGCTTTCATGTGTAAGATCTGCTTTCACAACAATCACAACTCATAAAAAGATACTTTTTTACAGGATACTTTATCTGACATGACTAAGGAATGGAGCATTTTGATTAATCGGATATTTAAATTAAAAAGGCATTGATACATAGAGGGGTGGGTGTCAAATCTTGATTTCAGGGATGTAGAGAATTGTAGATACAAAGATACAAATTAGCAACTCATTCTGACTTACAAGTCTAAGAGATCACTAGATCACTAGATCACTAGATTACTATATCACTATAAAAGATTTGCCCATGGTCAATCATGCATACATGTATCAAAGACAGGATTTGAATCATACCCTGACCATAAGATCAGTCCTCCTGAGAACCAGTCTCAAATTACTAACTGCTTTTTAGAAATTTTGCACTGGATGTCCCATAGTTATCCCCAACTCGACATGTACAAAACAGTGCTCATGATCTTTCCCCCTAGACTATCCATCTCCCAAGATTCTCTATTACTGTCAAAGGTACGGCTACTTTCCCACTTCCATGGGCTCACAACCTTGTTGTCCACTTTTACACTTATTCTACCTATCCAATCTGCTGTAGTCACATTTTTTTTATCTTCACAACATTTCTCACACACATTTTCTCTCCATTCATGCATCCTCTGTCCTGATGCAGGCATTCATCACCTTACTCCTGGTTGGTTTCCCTTCCTCAGGTCTCACTGACCCACTCCACTCCGTCATCTATTCAACTATCAGAATGATTTTCCTAAAGTGCAAGTCTGACCATTTCACTCTCCTACTCAATAAACTCTAGTGGCTCACTATTATCTCTAGAATAAAACGTAAAATCTGTTCAGCATTTAAAGCCTTTCATCAACTGACCTTTTCCTAATCTTACTGGTCTTCTTTGTGCTTCCTTCTTAAATTACAATGGACATAGCTGAGTTTATCTCTGATGTCTGGGAAGGCTCTTAAGGAGCTTATCATACTTCCAGGTAATCCTTATGACCATCAGTTATCATGATACTGTAAAGGTGCCAAGGGCTGGCTAATAGGAAGTTCTAGTTTAAAGAAGAGTAGATAAATCAATCAGTACAGTAGATTTATTTCACAAAATCTTTCAGCCTGTGAACATTTTTATGATTCTTCAAAAATAGCATTGGCCCATGTATCCCACTGGCTTCCCTTCCTTTTTCTTCTGTCCACCTTGATTATTCCCCTAAGCAAGAGAATCCATTCATAAAAAGCATATCTAACAACAAAAACAAAAACCCAAGCAACATCTTTCTATCTATCTATCTGTCTGTCTGTCTGTCTGTCTGTCTATCTATCTGTCTGTCTGTCTATCTACCTATACATGAACTGATCCACTACCAGCAATCTCCATAAAAATCAAATCAAATGCACTGAAACAAGAAACAAATCAAAATCAGTGTAGATTTCTTAGACCTTTGAATTCATTGAAGACTTAGTTAGGTCTTTAGGCATGTAAACAAATTTCGATCTTCTAAAACAAACTGCTTTAGGACTTTGGATTCCCACCAGGTCTAATTCTCAATTAGCTTCAATTGGATGATCCATTTTGCTGAATTATCCCCAGAAACCTAAAGCTTCCCTCAGTCAGATCTTGATAGTCAAGCTGAGCTGGTAGAGGGAGAAAGCTGAGCGAAGAGCAGATTAGAGTGTGTTTGTATGTTCCCGGGTCTACATTTCAAAGCCAAACATAAATGATTTGGGAATTATAGGTTATTATGCATGGCTGCTTTCCTCTATTGGCACAGATAGTCAGGCACTGAATGTATCTTGATTTTAAGAATCATCAAATAGCTCACAATCAAACATGGGGCTTTTATAGTGTCAATGTTTTTCAAACGCCTTATAGGAACAGTCAGGATTTCTGCGTTCGTTTTTAATTTTATTGCAAGTTACAGAGCCTTCTGACGGTCCCCCTTTCCTCTGTTCCCAGATCAATGTCAACATAAACACTGTAGAAGAGCTAGAGAGGAAAACTGATTATCTAAGAGAACAAAACTGACAACGGTGATTAAATCACATACTGTTTTGAATGGAACACCCCAAGCCAACCAAAAATGAAAAAAAAGTCATAATTTTTTTTTAAAAAAATGCTTTTTCTGTTAAGGCTCTAAAGTGTTACTAACAACCAAGGAAAACAATTTATTTTGTAAGGACAGTAAAACCTTGTTATGCTGTTTCCTGAGGACTAAGAAAAGAGAATATTATAAGCAGGAGAATGACGAATGTAGGAAATACAGTGTGGCTCTCTGATCTCTGGGGGAAATTTAAGTTTGAACATTATACACCAGAAAACAATAGATATAGCCATGATACCCAGTTTCATTTTAGTTGTGTTTGGCTCTCCCTTAATGTAGAAATGGGATTTCATTTTTCAGTAATTGGCTTTTGCCAATGAAACTAATACAAAATTCAATTGTTCCTTGTGCTTTTCGGTGCACTTTTTCTGTCTCCACTACTATTTACCATCCCATTTCCTGTCACCATAAGGTAATCAGAAACAACAGGAACCAAAGGAGTGATCCCCTTCCCCACACCCCACCCCTAGTTCTCAGTGAGTTTCTTGTTTTTTCTTTCCCAATTAGGTGAATGGAACCCAGGTGAATGTGCCATTTATAACAGGATTGGCGACCAAAATTTACAGCAGTGAGGGCTTCCTGGTGATTGACACTAGCCCAGACATTCAGATTTATTATAATGGTTTCAATGTCATTAAGATCAGCATCAGTGAAAGACTGCAGAACAAAGTATGTGGTCTCTGCGGCAATTTCAATGGGGACCTGACTGACGACTATGTGACCCTGCGGGGAAAGCCAGTGGTGAGCAGCGTGGTGTTGGCCCAAAGCTGGAAAACCAATGGTATGCAGAAGAGGTGAGGGCAATCTGGAAGGATCCCACATCCAGACAGTGACAGGCTATCCTGTCACATGAACAAGGGATGCTTTAATGGAGGATGCTCAGTGCATTGGGCCTAGGCCAATAATATATCCTAGAAGAAGGAATATTCCATTCAATCCAACATTTATAAAGGCACCTTTGATGTTCATGAGGCTGTGCAGCTAGTGGCTCAGTGGATGGAGTCAGGGAGACCCGAGTTCAAAGCCAGCCTCAGACACTTACTAGTCATATGACCCTGGGCAAATCATTTAACCTCTGTTTGCCTCAGTTTCCTCATCTATAAAATGGAGATAATTATAACATCTGCCTCCCAAGGTTAATAACTGTAAAACACTTAGCACAGTCCCTGGCACATACATAGTAAGGCTAGATAAATGTTATTTATTGCTATTATTATTAGTTAGGTCCTGAAGACACAAAGAAAAAAATGAAATATACCCTGGCCTCAAGACACTGATACTATATTGTTCTATAACTTCCAAGGTGTCTTATTGTACTACCAAGAGCTGATCCAGATTGCTCTAGTTTTGCTAGTTTGTTTGTTTTAATGAGTCAATGGGGACACTGGATTTTGAGTCAGAAAGACCTAGATTTGGATCCTGAGTCTGACATTTGCACTGTGACCTTCTGCAGAGCTCACATCCTCTCTAAGCTTCAGCTTCTACATCTGCACATGGAAGATAATGTTGTTTGTAATACTTGCCTTAGAGTTGTGAGATCGGATGAGATAATGTATATAAAATGCTCTGAAAACCTAGAAGTGCTGTATAAATATCAGTTATAACAACTATTGCTTTTGATGTCCTGGATGGACAAGGCAGAGGCTCTTGGAATTGCCCACATGAGGGAGAAGCTGGCAGGCACCCAATAGAGGTTTGTTGGATTGAGTTGGTACGTTTCTGCTCTGTAGCACCAAGCCAGAAAAAGGGCACTTTCAGGAAGGGGGTAATTCTGGTTCTGGCTAAATGAAAAATGAGCAATATGTCTCTTACTGCAAAAAAATCTTTTCAGTCCA
This sequence comes from Potorous gilbertii, assembly GCA_028658325.1. Classification (NCBI taxonomy): domain Eukaryota; kingdom Metazoa; phylum Chordata; class Mammalia; order Diprotodontia; family Potoroidae; genus Potorous; species Potorous gilbertii. Next base: position 230,519,702 of record CM053771.1, on the reverse strand, counting down.
GAAGCTGTCTGGACAGCTAAAATCACCTTCTCCTCTTGTATTTCAATACCTAAGCTTCCCATTCTTAATACTTATTTAGTCTTACAGCTATATCTTGAGCATCTCACTCATTCTTCCTTATCCTCTGTCAGTAATCAGACACTGTGAATTTTCTCTGGGTCTTCCATATCCCTAAATGAACCAGATCTGTAGAACAGACTTTCTCATGAATCACAGAGGCATGGAATTCAGGAGTAAAGAAAGACCTTTGAGATCATCTAGTATGACTGCCTCAGTTTACCAGTAAAGAATCTGAGGACAAAAGAAGATTAGTGATTTGCCCAGAGCCACACTACTAGTCTAGTTATTGGAGAGACAGCAACCTATAGTAAAAAGAGCCCTGTTCTAGTTCCTTCTTAACTATTTGTACCCATGTGATACTAGTTAAGTAACTTAACCTCCCTGTGCCCATTTCCTCATATGAAAAGTGAGGCAAATAATACCTTCCCAGCTTACCTTTCAGGGTTACAGAGAGCATCAAATGGGATGATGTGTGTAAGACCATTATAGAAATTTAAGTGATGGGGAGTGGAAGGGAGATGGAGCTAAAGCTCCTGAGGCTTGCTTTGGGGCCTCTGATTCTACCAGTGGGGAGGCAGAGAGCATAGTGACATGGACAGAATTCTTCATCTGGAGTTAGAGGACCTGAAGTCAAATCCACTTCTGCCACTTACTACCTGTGTAAGCTTGTTCAAGTTACCTAATGACTTGGATACCATTTTCTTTCACTGTACTGTCCTCTACAATCCCTTCCAGCTCAAAATCTATGATAATTAGCATCTCAAAATGAGATAATACCTTTCCTTGATATGACACATTGTCAACTCTGTTATTTCACCTTTATCTCAAAATATTCCAGGGAGGGAGGGAAGAATAGAAAATATCCCATCTTGCTGATGAAGAAAGTCAAAGCTCAAAGAGGTTGTGACTTGGCCAAGGATACCCAGCTAGTTGGTGGGAAAATGACCTATCTGTACTAGTTAACTTATAGTGACAAATAGATCTGAGATATGTAGTCTTTGTCTTTCATTGAAGGAACTGTATTTAAACTGGTTTCCCAGTGTTCCTACCTCTTTTCTTTTGTATTGATTAAACTGACCAAATCTCTTTGCCTTGCAGCTGTAATGAGCTTCAATACTCCCAGTATGCATCTACCTGTGACAACGTGCATATCCAGAAGATGCAAGGTGATGGCTACTGCCTAAAACTCACGGACATGAAGGGATTTTTCCAGCCCTGCTATGGGCTACTGGACCCCCTTCCCTTCTATGAGTCCTGCTTCTTAGATGGCTGTTATAATAACAAAAAGTTCCAGCTGTGTGGCTCCCTAGCTGCCTATGGAGAGGCCTGCCGCTCTTTTGGCATTCTGAGCACTGAGTGGATTGAGAAGGAGAATTGCTGTAAGAGTCCTTTTTATCTCTGTCAACTGAGGCTTTCTGAGTTAAATGAATGTGATTTAAGAGATGTGGCATTGCCTAGGGATGGACAGTGCCCTCCACCAGGGTAACAAACCTTACTCACAGGGTCACTTGCCCATGGATGGTGGCAGAGACTTGAGGGGAAAGGCATTAGAGAAATTTCACTCACACATAGCTCAAGTCCAGAGAAAGTAATTGGAAAGCAACCTTTGGAAGGTGATGTTCTCCAGCTCAGAGTAGACAGTTTGGCAGCCAATAAAATTGAAAAGTCCAGGGTAATGATGCTGATGGATTTTAGCTGCAGAACTGGGTTGTGAATATCCTCCATACTGGGAAAAGCTTTTGGGCAGAGACCAGAAGGGAAAGTGGATATAGAGAGTGGCAAGTAAATCACTCAAAGACATAGGTAGACATGCCCTGCCTGAGGAACTGACAGGAGACATGAGTTTGTAGGAGCCTGTTAGGTTACAGTTGGATTCATGAAAGTAAGTTAGAAGAAAGACAGACACACAGACTCAGACACAGAGAAACACAAGACAGAGACACAAAGAGAGAGAGGAAGAGAGAGAGGGGAGGAGAGAGAGAGAGAGAGAGAGAGAGAGAGAGAGAGAGAGAGAGAGGGAGAGGGAGAGAGAGAGAGGGAGGGAGAAATTGATCTCTAAATATATAGATATATAGAGAGAGCTGTGTTTTTTTATATATAGTAGTATAGTAAAAATGAGGAGTGAATTCTATGTGAGCATTTGGTCATATTTTCACTTAGTGTAAGTCAAATGTCATATAAAGATAAGTACATGTATGAATATATATATGTGCTTGCATATACATATATGTAGAGTGGGCCTGGCCTTCTGCATGCACGTAACCCAAGCGTGAAGAATAACTTGGCTGAGGGGCACCACATATACCATGTTTGCAATCTGGCCCATTTGGAGAATGACAAATCTGAAAATTAGCAATCCCGTCACATGCAGGAATAACTATGACTTGGGGCTTAGAAAACAATGAAGTTAATGAAGAATGTGCCTTCAATGAGTTCAAAAACAGTCTATAAACAAGTTAATAAGCACAGTTCTCTCTGTTGTTGGAATTTGGTAAAAGCATTTACTTTCCTAGCTTCAATTTTTGCGAGTCACTGTGCTAAGTCAATAGAAATGGCTTTTAAAATTTTACTTAATTGTTTTATACTTAGTGAGCTTGTGTTTCATGTTTGCTTTGTTTTGATTGAATCTTGTTGCTTTTTACATCCAAGTCAAGCTTCCCTCTGCATATGGGCACATTTGCCAACTGGCAGATGAACCAGCTCATTTCTGAATAGGCTGTTTTTCTACGTGTGCTGCTGAGTATATACTTTATATCTATTATGCCCTTTGATTGGTCATTCTCACACTGTATAAATCAGTCAACATATATTTACTAAATGCTTGTTCTGTGCCCAACATTTGCCTGAGTTGTGCCACATTGGGCATATGCATAAAAGACTGACACATCCACAAAGAGGATCAAAGGAAAAGATAAACTGAGCTGTCTAGGTCTAGACTGAGTAAGTGAGGTGCATCATCATAGGTCTGGGGGCCTCTTTTCTCCATAGTCTTATACACCAAGGCTCTCTATTTTATCTTCTAAAACAGACACTTGATCCCCCTCCTGGAAAGATGCTCTTCCAGTTTCCAGGAAGGGACTCTCTGTGATGAGATTTATATTAACTGGATGCTTATTTGGACAGGGACACAGAAAGAAGCCACAATTTTCAGTGTCTGTTGCCTGTAAATCCAGCACTCACAGGGAAACTTCTGGGCAGTATCTGCAATTACTCTTTGACTATCTCCCTACGTGTGTGTCTGTGTGTGTGTGTGTATGTGTGTATGTGTGTGTGTGTGTGTGTAGCCATTTAACCTGTAGTCCCTTAAATCTAATAGTAAGCTCTGTCTACCTCCTGGCCCTCCTGGGACAATCTTCTTCCTGATCTCATCCAGTACACAATGAAAATCATCTTCCAGGCCACTTTCTTGCCCAAATCCATTTTCTTCTCTTCCCAAGAAAAGAAAATGGAGGAAAATGAGTATGAGGGGTGGGGTGAGGTTAAAGACCTTTCAAAAAAAGACAAGGAATGGTCAGAATAGCAAGAGAACTATAAATGTCACAGATGCCAACAGAGGCAAAGTTGACCAAAGAAAAGGAGAGAGTGATGAATGGTGTCAGATGCCACAGAAATGATACGAACTATAGGGTCAAATGCAGAAATTTTATTTTTGCTCAACTGTATATATTTCTTACAGGTTTTGTTTTTCTTGCTTTCTCATAGTTGTGAGGAGGAAGGAAGCAAGGAGGGAAAGAAGCTAGACCTGAAAATAAAATAAAATTGAATTAAAAACAAAACAAAAAAGTCATTGGATTTGGCACTATAAAGATCATTAGTGACCTTGGAGAAAGCTGTTTTAGTTAGAGGAGTTGAGGCAGAAGTCAGTCTCTAAGGAGTTGAGGAGAATATTTCAATAGTACATGTAGACTACTCTCTCTAGAAGTTTGGTACTGGAAGGGAATAAAGAGAAGATGATAATTTGAGGGACTAGTGACATTCTGGGGAGGTTATTTTTATTATAAGGGAGGATCAGATGTTCTCCTCCCTGTGATCAGGAGCCTACAATTGGCATGTGACTGACTGGCAGCAGAGGTAGGATCCATGATGGTGACAAACCAAAAGTTTCCCCTCTCCAACTGGTTCATAGTGGGATTGAATCAGTTATTGTAGGCACCTTAACAGCAGGCTCTAATCATCATATGCCAAATCATATTTATTGATCATGGTATCACAGAATATCAGCACTAAATGTCAGTGTCAGCTACTACATGTTGGGAAGGCGTATACCATGAGACATTGTGGAGAGCCTTCTCTAGAGGTCTTTGAAAGCAGAAAATGTTCTCATCAACTAAGTGAAGCTCCATTTGCAGGCAGAGAGTGAATTTAATTCAGGAGGTGCTCCAAGGGGGCTGTGGGATGATGCCGTGAAGCAGTGATGCTTATAGTGTGACAAAATTCAATAGTTTGGATTCTTACATAGACTGATGATTTACTGACAGCCAGTATCAGTCAATAGGCATTTATTAAGTACCTACTATGTGCCAGTGACTGTGGTAAGCACTGGAGATACCAAGAAAGGCAAAAGATAGTCTCTGCCCGTGAGGAGCTCACAATCTAACAGTCTCTCTTATTAATGAAATGGCATCATTGGTTTAATAAATTCAAGTAAGCATTTGCTATTTGTTTGGTTTCACTTTTAGACAACGGAAAGAGGTAGAGGAGGAGGCCTCCAAATCTTGATGACTGATCTCCATGATCCCATCATCCCTGTGGTTCTAACTGTCCTTTGAGAGCCAAATGGTCATCTCTGCCTTCAATGAGATCCCACCTTCAGATCCTGATGGGAGTGACCAGGCAGCTGGTTTCCTCAACTGCTGCCAGTCAATTGACTCGCTGTTATTCATTATCTTAGAATCTTTACCTTTCCAAAAAGCATAGGAACGGTAGATTCCAAGTCCTATTAGGAGCTAAAAATAACTGTTATTCGGTGTGAAAATAAAGTTCTATGCGTTCTTGTTTTGTTTTCCCTTTTAGCAGGAGTGGTTGAAGATCCCTGCGTGGGAGCCGACTGTCCCAACCGTAGCTGTGAGCTGGACAACGGTGGAGAACTGTGTGGTTGCATTGAACCCCCACCCTATGGAAACAGTGAGTGACAAATTCAATCAATCATCTCACCCAGAAAACAGCAACATGAAATAATAATAATATAAGGAAAGAAACTTTCCAGAGGCAGGATGGCTTCGTGACCAAAGCGCTGGTCTGGGAGTTGGGAAGTCCTGTGTACAAATACCACTTTGGGCACTTAATACCTTTGTGATTTAGAGATAAGTCACCCTCTCTGAGCCTTTTCTTACCTGCAATATGTAAATTAGAAATAACAATCTCTCACAGAGTAGTCATAAAGGTAAAATGAGATTTACAAACTTTAAAGTACTATATACATGCCAGTTACTATAGATAAGAGTCTACAGTTAAAAGTCAACTTACTGAGTCATTACCATCATTTAGGCAGAGCATGGAGGGTGTCAAATCACTTTAGAAGAGGTTCACATTCATCTCTACACATCTAATTTCTTCTCTTGGCTAAATTATACCAGGTTAGATAAATCTGTGCATGCAGAGAATCAACTAATTCCAACTAGTGCTATTTTCAGCAGGAAAGACATCAGAATCGATCTAAATTTCACTTCACGGGAAAGTAAAGATGTTTCAAAAACTAACGGGCAAAAAGAAGTTAGTAGACAGGAGTTTCCACTGTATTCATTAGACTTGTTTGAGCTTAGAGATTTTTATCTCCCATTCCAAGCTCTGTAGCCCTGAAGACCAAACAGAAATTTCTGCAACCAACAACAAATATCTGAGACTATATAGGTATGTTCATACTTGTATTTCCCTTAAGGGAGAAAAGAAATGATTTGCTGTCTGAACTGTCTCTGGCAGTCATAGACTTGTAAGTGGGCTCTCTCTGCTTCTATTTTCCATTGCTTCTCAGCACCACAAACTTTTCTGCAGGGACAATATGAAGAGAGGCAGAATCCAGTGATCTGCAGGTTGACCTTTGCTTTCTGACTGGACTAAAAAAATGTGCTTAATTTAGCAACATTAGAGGATGGAAACCTAATTGACTCAAAAGCGCCATGGGAAGGGATGATAGAGGCAGTTTCAGAGCTGAGTCTTTGCTGACAGAGACCTCTCTGTCTTTTTCTATGATGCCCATTAATATAGGTTTGTGTACTTGGATAAAATGTCAACTAGTACAATGATATGTTTTATTACCAATTCGCAAAACAAGTGAAATTTCTCACACACATAAACATACTTACCAGGTGATCCTGGGGTTTGGGTTTCTTGGATTGAGTTTGTTTGTTTTTATTTGGGGGGGGCGGTCCTGCCAACCAGGCTCTCCTCAGACTGGAAGTTTGAATGAGCTCATGTTACCACTGCCAACAAAGCAACCGGTTAGTGTGGTAATAGTCGCAGTAAGCAGGTTGTGATACACAGCACCCACAAAGGCAGTCTGCCCTAAGGAGGAAGGCTGTCAGAGATGTTTATCAGAAAGAGAAAAACAGGAAGGTTGCCAGTTTTTCACTTCTTAAAGGCATTGCCATTTGTTCTCTCAAGGCATAGGTGTCTGTGCATCTTAACATTGCTTTCGAATAAATTAGAGAGTGCATTCAGACCAAAAAATGACTAGAGACACACTTAGCTTTGAATGAATGCTATGAGCCTCTGGAATATCCAAGTTCCCGGCTGTCTTCTTTACCTCTCTCTCCTCATCACCCTCTCTCCTCATCATGCTCTCTCCCCACACAGCAGAACTCATTCCCAGGAACTTTTCTTTCCAAAACCCTTGTTTCCCACAGACTCACATGATATCATCGATGCCGAGGTAACTTGCAAGGCTGCTCAGATGGAGGTCTCCATATCCAAGTGCAAACTCTTTCAGCTTGGCTTTGAGAGAGAAGGGGTGAGGATCAATGATCGGCATTGCTCTGGCATCGAGGGAGAAGATTTCATCTCCTTTCAGATCAACAACACAAAGGGGAACTGTGGGAACATTGTGCAGGTGAGAAAATGGGGCAGGAAGCACACCCTGTGTGGGCAGGGAAAGCTCCCATGGTGGTGGCAGGCCCAGGGTCCTCCCAAAGCTAACTTAAGGATGGGCTACTACCACAAAATGTCCTCCTTAGAAAACAGCAGGACAGGAAGCAAAGGTACAAATGCAATGAAAAGCAGGAAAGGAAATAGTCATTTCAGGGATGTGGACTTTGTAGGCACTGAAATGGCACAGAACTTGACTCGTATTTCTTTTTTTGATTTGTTTTGTCTGCCTTGCATTCTCCATGGACACGTTCTTCTGTCTCTTTGTTTCAGCCTCTTTTCCAACTTTGCCTAAAGGCAGCTTTAAACTTGGGCTTTGGGGGCTGAGCATTTCTCAAATGCCCTGGCCTACTTCCAACTCAGCTCTGTTACAGCTCCTAGATTCCCACTACTCATTCAAACAGACAAAGAATTCATCTTCTCTATTTGTCCCAAACAGGGTTTGCCATTAAAAAGGGCTCTGCTGATGAAGGGTGGCCAGCTGGTAGCTACTCAGGCTACTCACCGCCCACTTTATGGATTGGTACGACTCTCATCCATCTATGGGGTACTTTGGCTCCTTAGCAGAGGGTGAGAAAAGAGAGGAGGAGAAACTCCAAGTTTCTGCTTGTGCTTAATAACAACTCGGGCAGAAAATCTGGTAGTTGAACATTCTGGCTGAAATTATCTCTTGATTTTTATTACCCATGCTCCCTCTCCTTGCCATAGACAATGGAAAGTTAGTCACAGTTGCAATTCAGTGGTGGATGAAAGGCTCTCCCAGCCAGTACAAGGTTAGGAGAATGAAGGGTGCTCTCAAAATCTATTGTGATATATTTTCCAGTAAACGCTTGACATCATTCTGAGACTTGCTCCAGACTGATTTATAATGGCCTCTGAGTTACAGATGGAATGAAGCCATTCTGCCACTTTCAGGGCTGCCAACTTGAAGGGCTCACTCCAGGGATTAATGATTTCTAACCTTCCTCTGCTCCACAGTCAAATGGTACCCATATCATGTACAAAAACACTATCTGGATTGAAAGTGCCAATAACACTGGTAACATCATCACCAGGGACCGCACAATCAATGTGGAATTCTCTTGTGCTTATGAACTGGACATCAAGATCTCCTTGGATTCTGTCATCAGACCAATGCTAAGGTAGAGGCTCTTGGGTCCCATGCCCTTTCCATCAGGAGTCTGGGGGATACCGTTACTTCAGTGGCCTCCTTAAGACTATGAGATCAAGACATCCTCATTACAAGTTCCCTAAGCATTCACCATCCCTTTGCCTTCTCTCTGTTTTCACCTTGAAAAATGGGTAAGAGCTGGTAATGACTATAGTATTTTTGTGGCTTCCCTTCTCATTAATTGCTTACCTTATAGTGTGATTAACCTGACTGTCCCAACCCAAGAAGGCAGCTTCACCACCAAGATGGCTCTATACAAGAATGCCTCCTACAAGCATCCTTACCGGCAGGGTGAGGTAGTGCTGACCACTCGAGATGTGTTGTATGTGGGAGTCTTCGTTGTTGGGGCGGATTCCACGCACCTGATCCTGACGCTGAACAAATGTTATGCAACCCCTTCCCGGGACAGCAACGATAAGCTCAGATATTTCATCATTGAAGGAGGGTGCGTAGTCTTCTTGGTATTCAGGGGTGCTCTTTGAGTCCTTACTGTGTTATTTACTGAGGTCATTTACTAGGTGAGCAAAATAAAAATCCTATACTGCCTAATATACCAATAATAGTAGTAGCAGTAATAGTAGTAGAGGTAGTGGTAGTAGTAGTGGTGGTGGTGGTAGTAGTAGTAGTAGATGACAACTAGAATTTATATAGCACTTCAAGATTTGTACAACTATTACTGCATTTTATCTTCACAACAACCCTAGGGAATAGGTGTTGTTGTAATCCCATTTTACAGATGAAGAAACTGAGGTTAAGAGATTTGGTTTCGGCCACTAACAAAAGATGTGGGCCTTCTCTAGATAGTCTTGAGAACAACTAAGGCTGAAAAGTGGGTCTTACCCTTTTAGTGTAAATGGTTTAAGATTGTCCATCTTGGCAAGGACTGATCTGAACAAGGAGAAATGAATTGTATCAGCTAGGATGCAGGTTAGATAACAGGAGTGACACCCACTAGCATGGGTGACTGACCAAGATATAGGAACTTTTTTCTAGAGATCTTTCAGAAGGGAAGAAAGACATTATTTTTTTCCTGGAATGGTTTAACTCTCCTCTTTCCTGGATGCAGGGAAGTAAGTTCTGACTCTTTTGTGACTTGTGGCTGGACTTTCAAGGTAGTTGTTCTCTCTCCCCTCATGTCAACTAAAAATGCATTTCTCTGTACCTTTCTTTCCTTTCCTAAAATATAAGGGCCACAATCTCTATCTCCATATGAACCCACATGATATTACCTTTGTATCTTTTTTTTTTGAAGGAAATTGTGGTATTTTGCATTTTGTGCTAGAATTGAATATTTAAAAAAAGTTCTCCTGCATCTCAACTTACCTCAAGGCTTGAATAAAGTCTCCCAGGTTAGATTTCTTTATGGGATTCATTGCATAAAGTAATGAGACTAATTCACGTGCTTATTTCAAAAGTCATGATTTCTTCAGTATGGGTATTCCTTCCACCAACTCTGAGCATTTATAGACAAATTTCACAATAATAGAAATGATCACCGACCTACCCACTGAGTTCTCTTCTTTGTCTCTCCAACTATAGCTGGAACATTCTTCAAATGAGAGAGTGCCACTGGGCCCAGACTCAAAATCTTTCCAGTCAGGTGGAGACCTACAAGACCTTGTACGGTGAAGGCATAGCCTCTGAGAACCCAGAGTCACATAAGCCACAATGAGGCTTTAGAGTAGGATTTTCATATGAATTTCTATGCTAACATCAATTCATCAGCCCTCAGGCATGAGTTAACTATGATCAGGGGACTTGTGGCAAGCGGTGAGTGAGAGAGTAGCAGCCCACCCCACTAACTCCACTCTGCTGCTAACACTCCAGTTAGATATCACAATCTGTAATAGGATATAACTTTCTTGAAGGCTCAGAAGTCAGTGGACAAGTGGTTCCTCTTTCTTCTGCAGCTAACTAGTGCAGCTAACTGTAAAGGTAACAATGATGGCTGGAATGTGTGGGTGTCTCTGTGCCAGGTCAGGAAATGATGTCTCTGGGCTGCTCTCTTTGCTTACTCCAAGACAGGCATACAGAGAACCCTTGTGTGCAGAAAATGAGGTGATGGGGAAGTCTCCCCAGGGCCACAATCAGATTGCCACCTCTGAAAAGAGTGCTTTCTCCTGTTCCTACTGGAAGCCACTTTCACCTCCTCCTTCTGTAAGGCCTAGACAACATTGCCTCTGTACTCCTTGGTTCCCTCTTCCACCCTCATCTGCTCTCCTGAGCACCCTTCTGCTACTGGGGTGCTGAGTTAATTAAAAGCAAATGCTTTCATTCAGTTCAGCAAGTAATCAATAAGTACTGAAGTCTTAGGGTCAGAAAGATCTTAATTCAAAACCTTCCTCATATACTTTCCAGACCCTCATAATTCCAGGGCATTCCCTCTGTTAATTATCTCCCATTCATCTTGCACACAGTTTTGTATATATCTGTTTGTATACTGTCTCCCCTTTTAGATTGTGAGCTTCTTGAGGGAAGGGACTGTCTTTTGTCTCGTTTTGTATCTCCAGAATTTAGCACAGTGCCTGGCACATGATAGGTACTTAATAAATATTGATTGATTGATGGATTGTGTGACCCTGGCCAAGTCATTTGGCCTCATTAAGCCTCAGTTTCTCCATCTCTAATATGGGGATAATAGCACTACATAGGGTGGTTGGGAGCTTCAAATGAAATAATACATTATATATAATATATACATTCTGTATATATACGTAGCACTGTAAACCTTAAAGTTCTATATAAATACTAAGTATCATCTTTTTTTAAATCATTATCATACGCAAAAACCTCTGCTGGACACTTAGAATAGAAAGACAATGGAAAAAGCAATCCTTTTCCTCAAGGACTTTCTGTTGTCCTGAAGGATACAGCATGAACATATATAGGGCTGACCAGTGGGAGAATGGGGATTCGGCAGGGTGCTTAAGGAAAGGTTGATGGACCGGCAGAATTCAATGATGCCCGAGCCATCTTTAAAAAGTCCAAATGAATGGCAGGAAAAGAAAAAGTAGGGCTTCCAATGTTTGGTTTCCATGTTTTCTAGGGTAATTTTTTTACTTTTCTTTCTTTGTAATGAATTTAATAATCATCAACAAAATGACCATTTCAACACACAAAGATAAGAAAGACAATTCCATGTAAAACAGTGAACGTTTCTTATATACATCTTAAGAATGCATTACGTTTAACATAGTAGTAGCAAAATTGTGCCGTTTGTATCTCCTTCTGGACTTGCTGTTTTCTTCTATGCTTAAAAAAAATTAATTGATAATTCTTCCTTCCTTTCTTTTGAATCTCTATCACTAACTCACCTTCCCCTCCTCCATATAAATAATATCCCTCTGGTAATAATTCAATATAGCAAATGCATTTTCACATGACCTTTTTCCTGAAAGGCAACTTCGGCTTTTCCTAATATGGTTCGAATACTGAGCTGGAAATCAGAGGACCTGTTCAAGTGTTAGCTCTGTTGTGTAAGTTTGAGCAAATGACAACCTATGCATGTCAGTTTCCCCATTTGTCAAATACGAGGATCAGACTAAGTGATGTCTCCCAATTTTAGCACTTCTTGTTTCTAATTACTAAAACCAGTAAATACAATAGGTTCTGGAGATAAATTCAGTTCTAATTATCTCCGAACCATAAGTTGGGAGGGCACGAAAACCATAGAAAGGAGAAAATAACTGTCTCCTGTTGATGAAGCATCAGTCCTTCACCCTTGGAAGAACTTCCCTGGTGTCATGGCTTCCTGCTCAGGTAGGGTGATGGTTGTTTAAAGGGATGCAAACACCAAGCTTAAGGAATGCTCACTGAAGCCATGTCATAGTATAGGCTGTGGTTGATGAGAACCCATGTCATGTCATTTCTGAGATCACCCTTAGCTGTTCCAGAAGGGCTGGATTTGGTGACCTCTAAACTCCTTTCCAGTTCTCTATCATTGCATGATCCCTGAATCCCTGCAACAGTGGCCCTATAACATGTGGCAAGCCCTGGCAATAAGTCTCACATCAAGAGCTTTTCCATGGCATAATCTTCTGATTTAGATGAATCTGGGATCTCATCAATATGGACATTCCCTCGTCAGAAATGAATCACAAGCTAACCGGTCTTACTCATGCTATGTGATGCATGGCCTTGTCCTTCCACAGAGGACCAAGGCTACCAATGCTCTGGTAGCCTTGTTTATAATATTTTGGGAGTGCAAGGGTTAGGCTGTTGAGCTGTTCACCTTCATTCTTTCTTCATGACTGATCCAAATTCCTTTTCCAGTCATATAGAGTCACTGAATCATAGATCTGAGTTGGAAGGGATTGCAGAAACCATTTTGTCCAAGGCCCTCATCTCAGAGTTGAGGAAACTGAGTCCTAGAGAAGGAGTTAAATTGCCTAAGGTCACACAGATAATTCACATCAGAGACAGAAAGGAATTGAATCCAGGTCCTCTAACTAGCCCAGCACTGTACTGCCCTTCCTCTTTATCATGCCCTCAATGACACCATCTCTCTCATTCCCATGTTCACTTTGACAATATGCTGCATGCTGCCATCACTCACCAAGTGTGTCTTCCATTGCTGTTTGGGCCACCTCCAATGGGAATTCATCAGAGATCATGGACTTCTGGAAAGTCTCATGGTGACTTGGGAAATGTGAAATTATAGAAGAGTAATTAAACTCCCAGAGTGGGTAGAGAGCTCTCCTCAGGGTAAGGAAGAAATGGGTTCAAATTCTACCTTGGACACATATTGACTGTATGACTTTGGGCAAACCTCACAGCTTTTCAGGGTCCTGGTCTACTCTAAACACATGAGTTGCAGATCTGGGTCTGTCTGCCACCATTTCCTCACCAGAAGGTCCCTATACCAATGAAATGACAGGTACAGACCCCAAAACATTTTAACTGAAGAAATGTATTAAGTAGAGAATCGTCTTCTGTTATTAAAGCTCACTCATGGGAAACTGAGGAAAGAGGGAATTCATTCTCTTTAAATCTTTATTTGCAGTTATTGTACTAATTAATAACATATTCTTGATGTTCTAACAGAACATACCTATAATAATATATAACAGAGAAGAAAGCTTCCAAATCCAAATAGTCTCAAAGGTATTGGTTCAGTTACAAAGGCATTTTTTTTTAACAAGATCGTTCCTGGTAGTTTTTTGGAAGGGATGCAGTTTTAAAGTGAATATCGAAGGAATAAAGTATCAGAAGAGAAAACATGTTCCAGAAGCAAAGATAGCACTTTTGTGTCTGAGCAGGTGTCAGAATATTAAAGATAACACCATCGGCATTGAAGAGAATGGCGTGTCTCTCACCTGTCGCTTCCACGTCACAGTCTTCAAGTTCATCGGGGACTACGATGAAGTTCACCTTCACTGTGCAGTGTCACTCTGCGATTCAGAAAAATATTCCTGCAAAATTGTAAGTGAGTGGCAGAGAAATGAAATTCTTCATCTACTCTCTCCCTGCTGAGCTTTTCTCACATGGTAGGGTATGAGGGGCAAGACACATGGTCTAACAAGCTCTCTGTGGCATGTGGCAAAGGCTGCCCTGACAATCCTTTCCACACCTCTGGGAGGTGAGGTGTCATCATCAATGGGAAAGGTTTGTTTTTACTGTCTCAACACGCAGTCTATATGGGAACATGCTATTACATGGTACCATTCTTGGTCTAAGCCAGGAGTTATGTGCCAAGCACTATCCTAAACTCTAGCTTCTAAACAGACTTTGAAGACTTCAGTTCAATTCAAAAGCATTTCCTAAGTGCCTACTATGTGCAATGTCCTATGGCAAGCTCTGGGCAATAATAGCTGCCATTTATGCCACAACTTACCCTCAGAGCAGCTTTGTGAAGCAGATGCTATAAGTACCCCATTATACCATTTTACAATTGGGGAAAATGAGACTCAGGGAAATTAAGTGATTTGTCCCTGGTCACACAGCTAGTGTCAGAAGCAAAATATCAAACCAGGTTTCCAGTGATTCCAAGTCCAGCTCTCTTTCTCCAAGTCATTTAACCTCTCTGGGATTCAGTTTCCTCATTTGTAAAATGAGGGAATTAGACGATCTCGATTGGGCAGCTCAGGTGACACACTGGATAAAGTGCGGGCTTAGTGAAGTGAATTCTAATCTTGCCTCGGATATTGAACTGTGTGATCTGGGCAAGTCATTTCTTGCCTCAGTCTCAATTTCCTCATCTATAAAATAATGCCACCTACCTCCCAGGGTAACTGTGAGCATCAAATGAGATAAAATACATAAAATGCCTCACAAACCTTAAATCACAATGTAAATAAATGCTCACTATGATGAGTATGATGACAATCTCTCACATCTCTCTGAGTTTTAACAAGCTCTGAAACCAATAGACTGAAATCTCTTTGGCATCCGTTAGCATACCACACACTCATCTTGTACTTGGGTGGGTAATAGACATGAAGATGTTTTTTTCTTCTCCTAGGCCAGATAGTTACCTCACCACCAAGCTTGTTAGATCTGACAGAATTTTCACCTGGTAGCTCACCTTCTATGCTTCATCATCAAGTTTGTCATGCAGCTGAACTCTAAGAAGGGATTGATAGGAACCATACTTCCCTCCAGTTCTGCATACATTAGTGTCTAATGAGACAAACCCAGCCTTCATCACTGGACAGGCAACCCTTTAGAATCTGACCCTGGTGCAGAAAATGTCTCCAGTTCTGTTCAACACAGAGCATCCATGCCCCCAGTAGGCTCGATGATCAAGAATGCATTGGTTCTAATTAATCTAAGCATCAGGCATGCTTGAGGCTGAAGCCATCGACGCTTTCGGAGGTGGGGATATGGGAAAGAATAAATGATCAGCCTGAAATGATAAGATGGGCCCCTTGGTGATTTCTCTTTCAGAACTGCCCACAGAATTCCAGGATTGCTGCAGATTACACAAAAGAGCCCAAAGAACAGATCATTTCAGTGGGACCTATTAGGAGAAAAAGTATGTATGTTCCCCAAATACCATTAATTATTAAAGTAACACACTTGGAAAGCCCAAGTTAACTTTGGCGTGTGTGCTACTGGAATGTTACGGATCCAGTCAATGAATGTTTTCCTGATAGTGTGCATGTGTGTGTGTGTGAGTAAGGGGGGATCATTCTCATAAGAGTTGATAACTTCCCGTCAAGTAACTACTTTTCTTGTATTGTTTTCAATCACAAAAGCACTTGCTATTTCTTTTTCATCTCCTTTTAAATCATTAAGTTTAAGTTCCAAATGGGATACAGTTCTAGAAGCGATATTTCTGGGTCAAAGAGTATGCACATTTTTGTAGGACTTTGGGCATAGTTCCAAATTGCTATCCAGAATGGCTGTATCAGCTCACAGCTCCACCAACAAAGAATTAGTGTTCCAACTCTCCCACATCTTCTCCAACATTTATCATCTTCCTGTTTTGTCATGTTGGCCAATCTGATAGGTGTGATGTGGTACTTCAGAGTTGCAAGTCTGTGTGCAGTTTGCCTCATTGCACGTTGCTAATGCCTTCCTTTTAGGGTTAGACTGGTGTGAAGACAACGGCGGCTGTGAGCAGATTTGTACAAGTAAAGTGGATGGGCCTCTGTGCAGTTGTGTGACAGGCTCCTTGCAGGAAGACGGCAAGAGCTGCAGAGGTAGCTGCTAAACCCTCATTCGCAGGGTCCTCTCCAGGCCACCTTTGACCCAAAAGAATCAATCCACTGAGCTTTCTGGTACTCACTTTAGGGAGAGGAATGAAAAGTTAAATAAGTGATTTTATCTTGCTAAAAAGTAGCTCCTATTTGAAGTCCAACCAAATCAGTAACATAACTATGAACTTAACTATCCCAGAGATGATGGAGGGAATGTGGAGACTGTTGAGTTTTTTTCTGGTCCATTTCTGACTCTGGGTCCCCATTTATTTTTCTGTAAGAGGGATGTGATTCAGTTCAATTTTTTTTGAAGTCCCCACTATGTACCAAGTACTGAGCTAGATACTAAGAATACAAAGCCAAGAGGGAAATGTCAACGAGCTTATATTCTACAGGATCAAGGAGTAGGAAGCAATGTGTATCCACAGATGTAAATGCAAATATATATATCTTAAATACAAAAGAGTGCCACTAGGATGGTAAGCTCCAACACTTGGAGGTGAAGTTTTATAGTAAGGTGGTAGAACTGCTTTGGGGAAACTTCCATGCCTGATGCTGAGAGGTAAAGTCCTATGACCAAATAGTCTTATGCCTACAAAAATAAACTGGAGCATGTGTTGAAGGAGTGAGCATAGGATGGGGCTGACCTTGCTCTATCAAACTGCTTCCTGGTCAAACTCCAGAAAGCCTGAAGGTGGGCATCACTTGAACTGGTCCTCACTATGAGGGTGGCTCTGAGTCGTCCCTGCCTTGCTTAGGATCAGCTGGTTAAGGAGCACAACTCCTGCTGTGAAGTTTCCCAACATTTGGCAGAGAGCTGCTCCTGAGCCCCGGGATCCCTTCCAGACAGTTTTCTCCATCCTGATACTGTGTTTTATGGTAACGATTCTCTCTCTCTTCACAGCCTCTAATTCTTCCATCGAACTCCAAGTTTGGATGGCTCTCCTCATTCTGACCCAGATTTCATTATGGCATTTGGTGTATAAATCAGGCACAACCTCATAATAAACTCAAGGTTTCTATTTAAAGTACTGTAAATTTACTTACTTCAACTCTTTGTAGGATTAAAAGTGTGTGTCCCTAAGTCAAAACCCATCCAGAAGTATTCAGCCCCTCAAGGTTGAAAATGGAACAAAACGGACTGACTGAAGCTAGGGAAATTCCAGGCTATTTGGATGAGCAAGCGCACCCTGGTGCTACTAAAAGCTAAATGTGGAGAACTTCCATCTTGCCTGAAATTTCAACTTTCTCCAAAAACTTTGACTCCCCGAAAACAAGAAGCGTTGGGGGTGGGGGAGGGGGGAAATGAAAGAAGCAAATGAAAAGAGTGCTGCTGTTTAGAGAAGGGCAGAAACCCATGCAATCACCCAGAACACAGTTTTATAGGGAGAGAGATTAAGATAAAGTCAGGAGGAAATAGCTGGAGAGCTTGCATGGCTCTAAGAAATTTGTAAGGCGTTTGAAAGTGATCGGTCTGTGCACAGTCAAGGGAAGGTCATGTTCACCTCCTCTCAAGTTCCTCTCCTCCCCTTGCCAGGGCAACTTTGACCACTGGGCTTAGCTTTTGCAGACCCGGGGATTCCTCCTCCACCACCCCGAACCCACTCTGTCCTCTTTTACAAAGCAACCAAATAATTTAATGTGTTTTATGCTTCAATAAACTTTTGTGTTCAAGTATTCTCACTCCTTGGTGGCTAGACTGTTTCTTACTCACTGATTTGACTCATTCCCTTCAGCAGCATTAGGTACCTCCTATGTGCCAGGTGCAGTGAAAACCAAAGAAAAAGCAAGGTAGGCTCTGACTTCAAGGAATTACAGCAGGAAAACAGCATAGACACAGTGAAGGAGATACCACACACACACACACACACACACACGCCACACATTAAAGAATTTGGAGTGGGGAAAAGCATTAACATCCAGGGACATTAGGGTAGATTTCCTGTAGGAGGTGACATTTGACCTGAGCCTTGAAGGTAACTAGGAGGCAGAGAAAAGGATGGAAAACATTCCAGGCTTGAGGGACACACTGCACATGACCCCAAGGTGGGAGACAGACTGTCACGTTCAGCAACAGAGAATGTGAAGATGAGAGATGTAAGATGTCGTAAGCCTAGAAAGGTAGTCTGGAGCCAGATTGTAAAGGGCTTCTAATGTCAAACAGAGGTAGTTATATTTTATCGCAGAGAGGCAATAGGGAATCACTGGAGCTTCTTGAGCCGGGGAGGAACAAACCAGCACTTAGCATCATGCTACATAGTAGATGATTAATAAACATTTATCAACTGACTGATTTTAGAAGTGTCAGCTTGACAGTGTAATGTAGATTGGAAAGGGGAAACTGGAGGCAAGAAAGTCAACCAGGAAATTTAAGTAGGCTGGGCGAGAGGCGGTAAGGGCCTGAACAAGTGTGGAGAGCATATGAGTAGGGAGGAGGGGAGAGGAATGATGTAAGGGTCATCATCCATAGACTGAAACTGACAGATTTGGCAACTGATTAGAAATGCAGTAAGGGAAAAGGAAAAGGATGACTCGAAGATGTCACTTCGAGTAAACTCTGGGGAAATGGAAGGATGGGGAGAGAGAAGCCCAGAATACTCTAGCATTTCATTCATTTCTACATTTCATAACATTTGCTAAGTACCTGCTTTGTACAAAAGCACTCTGCAATCCAAAGAGGAAACATTCCCTGTCCTTAAGAAACTTCTGTTCGAATAAGGATGGAGATGGGACAATAAGTATATACACAAATAAGGCAGTAAAATACATTGCAGGAAAAGGAAAGTATAAGCAGAATATGCAGGTGATGGCTGATCAGAATTTTCATATACTTTTAATGTGGGCCAGGAAATAACTCAGCTTTGAGGACACTCCGCCGATCAAGAAACTCCAGGGACTTCCTCTGGGTGGTGTTTGAAGCCCTTGCTTAGCCATAATGGGCAGAACTCAGAACAATGATAGAAGTTATAACAAGGTGGATTTAGTCTTGATATCCGGAAAAAACTTCCTCATGATCAGTTATCCCTGAGTGGGATGGAGGACCTCAGAGAGCACTGGAAGCACCTCCATGCACCTCCACCCTCCCCACCATCACCTGAGCTTTTCCAGTGAAAGATGAGTAAAAACTTATCAGGTAATGATGCAGTGGGGATTCTTAGTCCTGTAGAGGTTGGACTCAGCAACCTCTAGGTCCCCTTCCAGCTCTGAGGCACTGCAGTTCTGAATTTGGCTACATTACTATTTGCACATCTTCATACATCATTAGCACTTCATCGATGGGCTATATTATGAGGTAAAATTGCATGGTCTTTCCACCGATAAATAGCATTTGTACACATTTGCTGTAGCTGGCAGCTACATGCGGACACTGTTCAACACATGCATGCAGTGCCTCTTCTTTCAAGGTTAAAGACAAGTCAAACTAGCCCCAAGGAAAGCTTTGAAGTAATATCTTCTGCCTTTCAGCTTCTTGGTGCTTTTATCTGTAGCTAGGAGTGCTGAGAAGCTAAGCGCTGCTAAGTTGGGGGTAGGTGTGACCAATAGGGCCTCTCCCACATGTGAAAATCACCAGTCTCACAGCTCAAAGAACATGTTGAGCTGAAAATCTATGTTGTGGGACTGCAGCAAGTAGCTATCTTTCTCCCTGGGTTCTAACTCATTCAATGTTTTTTTTTAAACCATCTTGTTTAGGCAGAAGGCTTTGCCAATGCCACTACAAAGGCATTGAACCAGAAAATGAGGGGGAAAAGACTCCAACTTTCACTTGGACATTGAAAATCTCATAGGTATATATGCTGGGAGTTGAAGAAATAATCTTACATTAGATGAGGAATATATAAGGTGGGAGACAGCACACATTCCTTCCTGATCTTGAAGGAAACAGGTCCTGTGTAGCTAGGTAGAGTGGCAAGAATGACAGATTTAAAGACACAGGACCTGAGTTCAAATTCTGTCTCTGCTGCTCACTATTTCTGTGACGTTGGATAAGTTACTTAAATTTCCATTAAATCTTCCATTTTGAAAATTTCTACTTAAGTTCCTTAGCACTTTCAGACCTTCCTTACCTATCTCTCCTGATTTATTTTTGTCCCTTTCCTCCCCTTTTCCCCCTTTTTTCTCAGTGGTAATAATTAAGAAAGTAGGGAAAGCACCGAGTGAGTTGAGTGACCAAGTCTTTCCTTGGTTTGCAAAGCCTCAATTTGAATGAACTCCCTTCTCCTTCTGGAGCCAAGGGAGGCTTCAGATATAGTGTGTGGAACCAGCTTTGGTCCCAAAAGAATTTCATTGAACAGTAAGTTAAACCAAGCAATTTGCCCTTGGTGTGTGTGTGTGTGTGTGTGTGTGTGTGTGTGTGTGTGTGTATGTGTTTGCCTTGCTGGTGTAGTGTGCTTTCTCCTCCAAACTGCCATGTGGTCAGAAAGGGGAGAGACCAGCTTTTAAGTTGTATGGACAAAAAACCTTGACTTTGGAGGGGGTCATGCATTGAGTGATACCACTTCTTAATCTGTAAAATAATGGGGGGTGGTACTAGATGACCCCTGAGCTCCCTTCCAACTCTAGATCTATGATTCCATGACCTGTTTTTGTGAGGGGAGGGTGGATGTTTATATGTGTGTGTGAACTACTGCCACTCTATCTCACACTAAAGGGATGGTAAAAACTAATGTATCATTTCTGTTAATGTAAGTTTCAGAAACTAAGAATTATCAAACTAGCATGTCAATGAACCAGCTGCAAAGGTGACTTGCTTCAATGACTGTTCATTTTCTAACACCGATCTAGCAGGCAGCTTGGCAAACTAGATAGAAGGAAGGAAGTAGATCCCAAGTATTCTCTCCAGGACATGAATGCTTTGAGACTGCAGGCAGATCACTTACTCTCTTAGTGCCCCAGGAGGGAGAGCCAGGAGGCTTTCTTAGAGAGTCACTTCCACAAGGTTTGGAGATCTGCTTTGTGAGGAGCTCCTCATTCAGGAAATACAAGTCCAGATTCAAGGCTGGAGCAAGGCAGCATCTTACCTATAATACTTAAGTTACCCAAAATAAGTCATTTAACTTCTCTGGGCCTCAATTTCTTCATGGGTAAAAAAGAGGGTTTGAATTAGATGGTCTGTAGGGTCCCTTGTAGATCGAGATCTGTGATGCTGTGATCTTACTGGTTTTCTTATTTAAAATGATTGCTAGACTGCTAGGATTCACTCCACTCCATTGGAATGTTAGATGAAAACACTAACTAAACATCTAATCTCCTAATTGATGAAATAATAATATGCCTAATCCCAGTCTTTTTGCTCAGTTTATTATCCTTAGCAGCTTGAAATGTTCCTTAACTCGGATGGGTCAGATCTTTAAATAATTTGAGTTAATTACTCCAACCTGCAATAAGGAGAGCTCCATAGTTTTTCCCACTCTCAAGATGAATAGAAGTCAGGAGACCTGTGGAGCCATTCCGAGTTCTTCTACAGACTCATTATTCAGACCATAAATCACTTGCTATATCTACATCTCTATTTCCTCCTCTACAATATAGGAATAATAAGCTATCGTTTCCAGTCATCTTGTGGAAATGCTTTTGAAAAAGACACCAGTGTTAGAACATGAGCTGTAAGCAAGAAAAGAAGTGACTTGTATGTCACCGATATTAAAAGAGGAATCTAACGGGAAACCTTGTCAGCCCTTGATCTGTGTCCTACCAAAGGAAGCACTCAGTCCCTCCAGGCTGCATCTTTCTTCCAAGAGGAAATTCTGTCTTTACTTGGTTCCTAACTCAATGATGGGGAGGGCTGCAGTCAGTGTTTGGAAAATGCTAATAGGAAAACTCAAGAGCACTAATTGTTTTACATTGCTTAATTTCCTAGCTATTTTAAGAATCATTTGACATTTCAGGAAAGCTTGGAATCTAATAAATTTTCTTCCAGTCAAAGGAATTTAAAAATTATTACAAGATGACAATCGTGAAAGCCCATAGTAATAGAAGACGACTTTTTTAATAATTCAGAATTTTTTTAAACACCTCCTCCATTCTGAACCTGGAGTGGGGGCGGGGAAGGGGGTGGGAAGAGTAAGGTCCTCGCACCCTACTCTTACTTGCATTTGGTTGAGGTTAAAAGAACCCACTGATCATTTGCAATAGTCAGATGCACTACCGAGTGAAAAAGCAGATCAGACAGCGCCCTCTAGTGTCCTATTTCTGTTTTCCAGGGAAATTAAAGAACGCGTTGAAACAAACAAACCAAATCCGATCTTTTTTTCCTTTCTCTGAAAGCTTAGATGCGGGATGCTGCTTAGAGAGTACACCAAATGCCAAGGACATTTTCTGGAGAGCAGTGCGAGATTTATTTTTATGCAAGCAGTGAGCAGCCTTCCAGGAAAATACCAGCTCTTGGCGCACCCCATGCAAATTTTGCCCTTAAAAATCTTTCCCCAGTGTATTGACAAAAATAGCTGCTGAGAAAAATTAAGTATCTTTTTTAAATGCCGAGAAATAAACAATCTGATGGAGAAAACTACATGCAATATTTAGTGGCCCTTTTTCAAAACAATGTAAATGCTTTCTGTGTTCCTAAGGCACTGCTAGAATACACTCCGTTCTGACTATTGGAAGTCCCTGCTTGAGAGAGTGTAATTCCGCTCCTGAAATATAACTGTCATTTAAGATCCTCTCATCATCATAAAGGAACACAGGGAGGAAGAAAACCCCAAAGACTCTCCGTTCCTTGATGAATTTGGCAGTTCAAAAATATTTGAGAGTTTAGGCTCTATGTTTTCCCATAGGATCATGAGCTCCATGTTAGTGAGGGTTTTAGCCTTTAAGCACAAAACAAAGATTGTAAAATAATTTGGGACCTATGATTTTTTTTCCTCCTGTTAGATGAAATAATAATACCTTATGCTAATAGCACACCTTTCATATCAAATGCTTTACAACCTGCATTTAAAAATGTTCAACCCTGAATCATGCTGCTTTTTGACAGAGAAATCAGAAGAGAAGTATTCCAATTTTTATCATGTATGGTACAAATTATTCCCTACCAAAATCTACAAATCCACCCCTAGGGATATATTTTTTTCAACTCTATATTTTTAAAGTGATCGTTATTAAGAACTCCTTTGAGACAACACATAGGTATGGCTGGGGTCTGCTATTTGAAGCAAAGAATTTGTGACCCTGGGATTAGTTTGCTAAGCAAAAAGACAGGTTCACCCATTTACCCTAGTTTACCAAACTATAAGGGAAAGGAAATATGGCATAGCTGATTGAGGGCTGCCTAGGGAGACCTGAGTTCGAATCCTCTCTCTAAGCCATCATATTGGCTATGGGACCAAGAGTGAGTCATTTAACACCTCAATATCCATTATAACTTTTTAATACTAAATTACTGAGGGATTGCCTACTTGCCTGGGTAGCCAGAGTTCCATGACACTGATGAAGTTGCAAGTTTGGGTCAGAAATAAATAAATAAAAGAAGTCTAAAATGTCTTTTACAAATATAGACAAGATACCTAATTTGCTTTAAATAGTCTATAATTCTTGCCTTGTTGCAAGGAATCATTAGAATAGGACTTATTTCTCAAAGTAAAACCTTCATGTACAGAGAATCGCTACTGAATGAATTCAAGACTTCTAACCTTTACTAGCAGTTGGACAATGGACACTTCTAGGAGTCTCAATTTCCTCATCTATAAAGGTGGGGGGAGTTAAAAATATCCATAGTACTTACTTCCCTGGGTTGCTATGAAAATCAAAGGAGGTAGCATGTCTAAAACACTTGGCAAACCATAAAGCACTCTAAAAATATTGGCTATTATTAAGACTAATAGGCAGCAGCATCCTTGCAATTCCAGGATATTCCCCTTCCCTCATTTCTCTAAATTTAGTTGCTAAACACATCCCTAATGCCACAGTCCTGCCTGTTCCTTCGATGTCATTTGCATAACTACCTGGAACATTCAAATCAGAGAGTTACTGACTGTATATTCAATCA
>CM053771.1:230466376-230495267 GCA_028658325.1 Potorous gilbertii | reverse complement strand
AAAAAAAAAAAAGAAATCACCATGCACATATGTCATAGCAAATGTTTGTTCTGGCATGACACAAGAATGACTTCTCCCTCAGTCAAAACAGGACACTGGAGAGCATAGGATTTAGAATTGTAAAGGGGATGCAGAGATCATCTATACTAATCCCCTCATATTACATGTGAGACAAGTGAGAACTGGAGAAAGTCCCATAAGTAGTATGTAGCAGAGGCGAGATTTGAACACAATGCCTCTGGCTCCAAATCCAGGGCTCATCCTATTACCCCACACTCAGCACTCACTCATCCTCATTTTCCTCACCCTACATTTAAGTGGAATTTTCCAATATTTTGTATGGATTTGATGAATCCATAGCCCTGCAAAAATTACCAGTATGTCTTTGAGCATAACTAACAAAAACTCTAAAATCCATCTCTTTGGATGCTCCTGTCTTTTATGAAAACAGTGATTCTTTTTCACATAACTTTGTAAATACAATTTTTAAAAGTCACCAATACAAACAAGAACTGGAACTCCATCACCTCTAGGTTTTCCTGCTCCTTGTTGGGGCTCCTCCTAGGTCTATATTAGTTACTAATGTAGCAGGGGCACACAAGAGAACCCTGATCTGGCAGACTGAGCCTGTAGCATGTCCCAAAGGATTTACAGCTTAGTATGACAGAGTAATGCCTCATTGGCTCCCCCATCGCCATAAAGGGGGTGAAGAAAGGACTGGGGAGGTTGTGTCAAAGAGGATTGACTACAGAGCCAAGAAGGGGTGCCCAAAGAGTGACTCTTGCTCTCCCTCCAGCATGTTAGGATTGTCCCTTAAATTTCTAATACTGGGTAGAGAGTATCTCTCTCTCTCTCTCTCTCTCTCTCTCTCTCTCTCTCTCTCTCTCTCTCTCTCTCTCTCTCTCTCTCTCTCTCCCTTTCTCTCTCTCTCTTTCCTCCCTACTCTCCCCCCAAAATAGTAACTTATTAACACACAGCAACAAGAAACTAGATTTGAGGCCCCTAGTTGCCTCTTCTGATTTGTCTCTCCTTCCATGACCAAATTAGACTGACTACTAAATTGAAGGTCTACAGAACCATTGTGCTGACCTCACATGTTATGTGCTTGCGAAACATGTACAGTCTACCAGCACCATGCCAGGAAACTGAATCGCTTCCATTTCAACTGTCTTAGGAAGATTCTGAGAATACTGGCAGGATAAGGTACCAGACACTGAAGTCCTTGGTCAAGCTGAACTGCCAAGGATTCAAATGATGCTTCAGAGAGCACAACTCCGATGGACTGGCCACGTTGTTCAAATGCAAAATGCATGCTTGCCAAAAAGACTTTTATGGAGAACTTGCATGGGACAGGTGATCGCATGGTGGCCAGAAGAAATGATACAAGGATACTCTCAAGGTCTCTCTCAAGAACTTTGGATTTGGGAGACACTGGCACAGGACTGTTCAGCATGGTGTGCCCACATCAGAAAAGGTGCTGTACTCTTTGAGCAAAGCAGAATTGAGACAGCACAAAGTAAATGCAGGATGTGCAAATTTGGGATATCCACCAGAAATATCCATATGGACTATCTGTGCCCAAGCTGTGGTAGAACATTCCGAGCTCATATTGGTCTGATCAGCCATAGTCAGACAGTGAAATTTCACTTTACAATGGTGATGTCATTTCGGTCCTCTTCGAAGATGAATGACAACAACCAACCAACCAACTAATGACCAAACAGCGATACTGAAATATTGAGGTCAGGAGTTCCTGGGTATAGGTTCTGGTTGCCCAGCAGGAAGTGATCTTTGCAACAACTTTTTAAAGTATTTATTTATTTTAAACTTAAATTCAAAAGAAAAGAAGAAAAACGCATTGCCATGTGCACAGCAGAATATGAGGATTCAAAATATACAATAATAAATTTCCATTTCAGGAAAGCCTATATAAAAATACTACACATTGTGTTCAGAACTGTCCATCTCTGCTTCCTTCTCTGCTGGGCACTTTTTACTTTGTTCTTTTTTTCCCCTTCCTCACCCCACAAAAAGGCTATGATTAAGCATGGATATATATATGTATATGTGCATATGTAAATACACATACATGTATGCATATACATGTCCATACATATACTTAGATATATATGATCATACTTATATAAAGACTATACATTCATATGCATCTAAAAGTATAGACTTGTCTGTCCTCTTTCTCTGAAGGTGGTTTGCAACAACTTCTTGAAGAAAAAGATAACTTCCAGGAGGATACTACATATAAAAGGACTAAAAAAGCTTAAACCTCAACAAGAAATTTGAAATTGAGTTACTCAAACAGATGGAGGCAGTGGAGAAAGTGAAATATCTCTTCATCAAGACCATAAACTTCTGGGAAAGTATAATAAGAATGGTAGGAGCACTCTTTTATGTTCTGAGTATTTTGTCAACATGCACTCTGTGCACTTTATATTATAAATATTACATTATGGTGGAAGGAAAAAATAGCTGTCCTATACTTGGTATCTACTACTTTATATATTGAGTAACTTTCCAGAAAAAAACTCTGTTCATCCTGTTTAGGGGAGAATCTAGAAAGGAATCATCTCTAAACTTTATTTAGACATTTCCTCCGGAGTTCTGCTCTGAAGTGGGAGTCATAAAGAGCTAGAAGAATGAGGAAAGACTGGTTCCAACTCTTTTAGAGGTCGAGCTTTCCCAGGACTTAGCCAGATTCACTTGGACTCATAGGGCTCCTCTCCAGCTCCAGTCCTGCAGCCACGATACCAGTTTTGTGCAAAGATCATTAAATATATAAGCTTATTAAACCAATTCTCACATTAACCACTCTTCCACCCCATTCCTATTATTTCTGTGTCTTGCCCCTACCCCTAGATAAATAGAAGAGGGAAGAGCAAAAGAGCTAGGAAAAGGGAGAATGGTGGAAGTTTAGCTCTGTTGAGTCAAGATAAGAGTCTTTTCCTGGCAACCTATTGATGAGGTAAAAGAAAGGGTAAGGGTGATGTTTATTGAAAGGAAAAAGGAAGTACACTTCTTCTGAAGTTCCCAAGGAGACTGTTAAAAGGACAGAGATTCTGATCGAAACATTTATTAAAGGATGTTTAAAAGTGCAGGAAGAATAGGACTGTGCTGCTAAATGTTTAACAATCAGCTGTCCAAGAAAAAAAAATGTTCTTACAACACACTTTGACATTTAATCTCCATTGTTAACGTTTTCTGCAATCCTTTCTTCAGTCTAGGCCAGTGGTATCAAACTCAAGTAGAAATGGATCCTTACAGGCTACATACTGGTTAGAAAATCACAAATCAACATTCTTTATGTTGTATTAGATTTTTATATATTTTTTTAGATTTTTCCCAACTATATTTTAATCTCATTCTGGCCCCACTGGGACAAAAGACCATGAATTTGAAATCTCTGGACTACACAATAGACAAAACAATAAATCTAAACCTTAATTTTGTAGCATTTCATGATTCCTAAGGTATAAATGCTTGCAATGAAAATCTAACAATCCATCTCTCCAACCTGTGTAAGCTGAGTCTGTCTGGAGTATTTGAAATTTATGAAATGACTTTCCCACATTTTCACAGCCTTGAAAGAAGCAGAGCTTGTACCTAGTTTTTCCTGACTTTTTCCCGACTTTCAGGACAGTTCTTGACCCCCTCTGCCATGTTGTATCTCCTCTTATCTGATAGGCCCCATATTTTCATATCAATGTTATCTTTTTATACAGACACATATCATTTCCTTTATGGGAAAAAACTGGTCCAATCATCTTTAACACTCAATAGATAAATATTAAAGTCAAACCCTAAAAGTAGAAATAATTCTTATGTAGCCTGTTATAAAGCTATGCCAACTATTTCCCCAGCAACTTCCAGACAGGAATATTTGCCCTTCTGTACTTTCCTTGACTTTTGATCACTGGCAGCTAAGTGTTGATTCCATTTCGGGGCTGTGGGTATACACATTGGACAAGTCAGAGGCCCCAGAATAAGCTGAAGTGAAGCGATGTTATTTGGGTGAAGCTTGAAACTTACAGTGACGGAGACTGCAAATTGCTTTTCCTTTTCTAAAGCAGGGTTTGTTTAGTGAAGTGCGACTTAATTTCCTCCTAAGTAAGAGGCACTGGCACTTCCCAAAATTCCTGTACAAAAATCATCCTTCTACAATTATTAGGTCTTTCTAGTCTAAAAGATCTTCCCCATCTTTCTTTGCCAGCTTATCGTCTTCTGTCAAGATAACATTCAAAGCCGGAGATTCCAAATTTCCTATGAAAGAAATATGGCCTCAACAAACTGATCTAGAAGAAAAATGGGGCCCCAGACTTTCACTAACGCCCATGAAATGGAGCACTTGGCAAACACTCCTGGATAACAAAGCCCTCTGAGGCAAAAAAAAAAAAAGTGAAGAAATTCATATCCCTGAAAATCAGTGTTTGTTTTTTCCTTTTTTGTTCCAGGCAGAATCAATGAAATGAATCAAACTTCCCTTAAAAACTAATTTTAAAAGGAGCACGCACAGGGCTGTGTTTTCCCAGCACAGAGGCAGGAGACGTGCCTCTGAGATGCAAGCCTAGCAGGCAAACATAGTTTTCAAAGGTGGAGAGTCCATGGCCATTACAGGGGCATGATATGGAACCAACAGAAAGAGAAAGTTCACTTTAGACCCTCATTCCCTAGGCCTTCCTGCCTTCCCAAAGATATCTACGGTCCCCACGGCCCCATTTGCAAACATAGCCCTCCTGCTGGTTTTCCTCCCTCTCTCTGCAAGTGCTCAACAATCCAGCCCTTCCATCCTGCCAGCTTCGTAGGGATAACGGAACAGCCCGAAAAGGAAGCAGCTGGTACCAGATAGGCTTTCAATCAAGTAATCGATAGGGATAGCAATTAAAAGACCTTTATAAAGCTTCTTTCTTGCAACATTTTAGCTCACCAAAATAGCCAACTGAAACAATGGACTCTCTTGGGACACAGTAGGTGAATTGGGGAAACTGCCTAATCAAGTATTCCATTCATAGAGAGTTATCATAGAGATCACTAGTTTTGTTTTGTTTTTTCAAAAACTAGGAATATTAAGAAATAACACAAAAATAGCCTACTCAAACTACTTTAATTTTTCTGTTTGAAATTCTTTTCTTTCTTCAAAATTTAACTCAGATGGTATTTTTGTGAAAACTTCCTCCAGTTCAATTCATTTTACAAAGTGCCCACTATGTGCCAGACATCATACTAGATATTAGGGACACAAACTCAAAGATAAAAGCAGTGCTTGACCTCAACTAGCTTCCAGTCAATCCTGGGGATTATACGTGCAAAAACAAAAATGCAAAGTAAACCCAAAGCAGTGGAAGAGACAGTCTGGGGCAGTGAAAGATGGGGAATTTGGTGCCATTGAGTCAGGAAGTCAGGTTCAAGGCCTTCTTTGGCTGAATTCTTAGAATGCAACCTGGGAGAGTAATTTAACCTCTTGATACTTTAGCCAACTAAGTAACGGAAGAAGTGATTCTGATTCCCAGTCAGTAAAGGTCCTCAGTGGGAGTTTCCTGCCTGGATGAAATCACAGGTCCAACAAAACACACAAAAGGCAGCTGGTGGGGAAATGGTAACAAGGGGGAAAGTCTGGAAAGACCTTGAGGAGGAGGAGCTGTCTGAACTGAACCTGGAAAGCAGCTAAGGATGCCTAGAGGAAGAGGTGAAAAGGGAGAGCCTCATAGGCAGGGGGGAAGACTTAGACAATATCATGGAAGCGTGAGATGGAACGTCGCTGATTGGGACTAGAAAGTAGGTCAGTTTGATTGGAATATAGGGTGTTATGAAGGGAGTAATGGGAAAAGAGTGTGGAAAATTGATTGGAACCAGAATGCGAGTGATTATATCTGCCAGCTAAGAAGTTTGGATCTTTATCCAGAAGATGAGAGAGAGATCCTTTTTAAAGTTTATTAAGCTGGGAGTGACATTTCCAACCTATGCTCTAGAAATACTAATTTTGCTGTCGGAGGATTAAAGAGAAATGTCTTCAGTGTGACTCATAAGGAGTCTATCTCAACAATATGGACAGGACTTAATGGCCTGAATTTGAATGGAAGAGATGTTATGGAAATACAATAGACTTGGAAACCAACTGGTTATGAAAGGGGGATGAGGGAAAGGGAAGAATTAAGTATTTCTCTGAGTTTGTGAACCAGATGACTAAAGAAGTTAGGAAGTGGGAGGGTGTTTAGGAGGAAAAAGAATGAATTCTGTATTGGACATGTTCCAACACATGTTCCAGGTGGAAATGTCTGCAGCAAGTGATCACTTCTTCAGTTTCTCGCAGAGTGCTTTGTCTGGATCTCATTTTCCCCTCTGTCACACTCTGTCTTGTCCTTACCCCTGCTCTTATCACATCCCTCCTATTAGAATACATGCCCCTTGAAGGCAAGGATTGTCATTTCTCATCTGTGAATCCCCAGGGCCTAGCACATGGTAAGTGCTTAAAAAATAGCATTATAGATTGAGCCAAAAGGAAACACAGAGGCCATCGACCCCAACTCCTTATGACGCCCAGGATAAATGGATAGGTGACTTGTCCTGGGTTCTCTCTGGCCTGGACTATTACAACAGCCTTCTCACTGGTCTCTCTCTGCCTCTTTCAACTATCTCTTCACTTCAGTCTATCCTCCACTCAGCTGCTGTGGTCAAGGTGATTTCCTAAAGTGTACGTCTGATAGATATAGGAGGTACCCTGTCCAATGGACTGTGCTGGCTGTCCAGTATCTCCCAAAGTAAATATGAAGTCTTCTCTTTAACATTTAAAGTTCTCCTTAACTTGGTCCCTTTGTACTTCTGCAGGCTTCTGATCTCTTACCTCCCTTCCACATACTCTCTGATTCAATTTCAGTAGCTTAATCCCTGTTCTAGAACATCTTTTTCCAGGTCCCATACTGGCTGTCTGTGCTGTACTGGACTGAAGTGCACAGCCCCCTCAAATCTCATTCCAGTTTCCTTGCCTTCTTTGAAGACTAAGCACAAAGCCCACTTTCTGCAGGAGGTCTTTCCAAGATCTCCCAACTATTATGCCTACCCATCTTAGACTATCTATCTATCTATCTATCTATCTATCTATCTATCTATCTGTCTGTCTGTCTGTCTCTCTATCTTTCTATCTATTTATTTATCTATCTATCTGTCTGTCTGTCTGTCTGTCTCTCTGTCTATCTTTCTAGCTATCTACCTATCTGTCTGTCTACCTATCGGTCTGTCTGTCTGTCCATCTCTCTTTCTGTCTCTCTATCTATCCATCCACCCATCTATATATCCATTGGTCTCTTGTGTGTACCTAACGATTTATATGTTGTCTCCACCATTAAAATGTGCGCTCCTCCAAGAAAGGAGAAGCTTTTATTCATATTCCCAAGGCTTAGCACAATAACTGGTGCATAGAAAGCATTTGATAAATGTTTGCTGACTGACTCACAAGTCCTAAATGGAAGAGCCAGGATTTGAACCCAGATGCACAAGCTCCAAATACAATACTCTTTCTACTACAGTACTTGCCTCTTGCTGTGGTTTTTTTTTTTATTGAATTGACTGCTTTATTGAAGACAGACACTTCAGGATCTTACTGTACCTAAAGGTTATTATCCTCCTGACCCTCAGCTGTTATTGTATTGCAGATTTGCCGAAGATGTGAATAACAGAGAATGTGTCAAATGAATGAGATTTTTAAAAACAACAAACTGTATCTTTACTTATTATTATTTCAAATCATTCAATGAGAATAACACTGATTTTCTTCACGTGGAAAAACATAACTTCTCCAGATCAGTGGGAAGGCGTGCTATAAATTATCATTGACTAGCACTTTGAGACCAGTTTTACTCATTTGTCATCCCTTAATACTACTTTTCCTGGCGGGTGAGGTGTATAGGTTTTTCTTTCATTAATCCTTCCCTCTGCCACCTGGGGAGGTACCAAATCAGAAAAAATTATTAACGTCTTAAAAATACAAGACCACTTACCAGGTCTGTAAAAGCTTTCCTATGGAAATCTCCAATGGGAACTTTCTCCAAAGAAGCTTGTCTGAGTTTCTGAGTTCTGATGGACTGTTTGAAAGACTATCAAGCCAGCAGTCTGAGGGAAAAATAAACAGAAATGAAAAGCTATTTAAGAAACCAGTGAAGTAATGCTGAAAAGAAAATTAGGAGCTTTCATTTACTAAATATTGGGTAAACACACTCATTTAGAGTCCATTATTAACATACTTGGTTTTTTGCTCAGAGCAATCAGTATGCAGAAGGAGAAGATCCAAAATGATTTTCAGCTGCCATTCAGGAGTGCAACCCTCTTTAGAAAGGTTAATCTTGATAAACACCCTTGTATTACATGTACTTTTGTGGAACACCTGAAGGCTGGCAAAGCATTGGCTGGAGAGACAACATTGATTTTACACACAAGAAAAACCGAAGCAGTCAGGACACTACGGGGCTAAGGGTCCCAAGGGGAGCTGTGGCAGAATTCATTCTCAGGAATTCTGAACTTAACTAAGGAGCTCTAACAATTAAGACATAGTTCCCCATCAGCCTCCGGAATGAACACTTGGGAGTTTCCCTAATTAATTGCAAACTTGTATCTCAAAGTCTCTTTTTTACTACTATGCTAGTAATTAATATACAGTAGATAGAAGAGAGACCACTTTCCAAAGCAAAAGCCACATCTAATTCTCCACAAAAGACTTTAATAATCTAGTAGTGTTTGTGAACATATACAATCTCAGAAATTCTCTGTCAAAGACTTATCTATGAAAGATAATTAGACTTGAATATCCAGTTGACAGTTAGAATCAGTCATTCAATATTTATTAAATGCCTACTAAGGGCCAGTACTGTACTGCATATACATATGCATATATATGTACACACACACACACACACACACATATATATCCATACATATATTACATATATATATGTGCACATGTATATGGGGTGTAGACTGTGTTCAGGGAGGACCAGTACCTTTGGTGTGATGTCTGCCAAGCCCTTTTGGGGGCTCTTTCCACCTTTGGTGTCTACCTGTTCCACCCAGCTCTCACCTGTGGCTCCAAGAAGCTGCAGAATGCACAGTGGCCACACCCTGTAAACTGTTTCAGCAGACGGGCCAAACCAAGTTGAGGATGACTAACAGGTCACAGACCCATTGGTGAGTTAGGAGGGTGTCTACCCAAGCATGTGAAGACTTCCTCTAGTGGAATGGGCAGATGAGGACAATTTGTTCCAATGACCATGAAGGCAGCTGAAGTAGGCTATATGGAGCAATTAGAGCTTGGTTAGACACTGAAGATGCCAAAGTCATCCACTGCATCCTGAGCCATTGCCAGCCATCTTGGCTCTGTCCTGCCACTGGATTATGATGACTCTGGAGGACATGTCGAGTGAGGCTGACAACTTCGTGCAACTTTGCCTCACTTAAGTCCAATTTACACACACATACACACACACACACACACACACACACACACATATATAAACACACATCACCTATACCATTTTACTATTATACTGCAAAGTCCAGTGGCAACAGACCAGAGTAGCTGTCTGGATAATTGTAGCTACTGTAACACAGTCATGAAGTAGGAGGTGTCGATACACTGGGAGCTGTAGTCACGACACTGCACACAGGCAGCTCAGGCCATAGGATTGTTTCTCACTGGAAGTGGTAGTGGGATTGAGTAGCCCCCTGGGTATATGAGCACCCTTTTAAGGATCGCACTGCTCACCTCCTGGTGTGACACACATGGGCTATCTGTGCTCAATCGATGGTAGAGCATTCCGAGCTCGTATTGGTCTGATCAGCCACAGTCATGCACACTGAAATTTCACTTTATCATGGTGATGTCATCCTGGTCCTCTTCGAGAATGAAGGACAACAACCAACCAACATCTATGTATATAAAGGATGAAACAATCCTTGTTCTCCAGAAATTTATACTCTAAAGGAAGAGAGAGCATGTATACTTATAAGCACATACAAAATAAATATAAAGAGAATAAATACAAGGTAGTTACACATAAAGTAGATTTTGCTTTTCTTGCTTTCTCACTTGATGGGGGAGGGGGAACTGGGAGGGAAAGAATTTGCCACTGAAGATAAAATAGATTTTTTTTTTAAAATAGAGAAGAATTTGACCTTATCCATGACTGCGCCTTTGCTCTGGGTAGGTCTGTCTGATTCAAAAGAAATAGGATAGAAAGTGTTGCATTATAGTAAGAAGTCATGAGGACATCCAGGAGCCAAAGGGAAGGTGGAAAAGTATGACAAAAAACATTTGGATGAAGGTCAATGGAAGTTGAAACAGAAGTGATTTTATCATGGAATAGACTACAGATCACCTGGCCAGAAAGAGGAATTAGATGAGGGGATTGGGGAAATGCACAGGGGCATGACATAATGATGGTGGTGGTGGGGGTGGGTTTCAATTATCCAGACAGCTACTGTAACTCTGCGGAAACAGAATAGCTAATAACTTCCTAACTTACCTTAGAGATAATTCCATCCTTCAAAAAACAGAAAAACCACTAAGGAGAAATTCTATCCTGGGTCTCACTAACAGAGAAGAGGTTGCAGAGGGAGAAATGTTGGAAACTCTAACAGACAGTGACCAGCTCCTGTCATACCTTCTTAGAAAGATAAGAAATCTGGCCAGAGGCTGATGTGTACCCTAGACTTTGGAAGAGTAGATCCCCGAGGGTTTTGAGGACAGGTCGGTGGGATCCTATAAGCTAAAACATTGCAGAGGGATCAGGCTGGGAGTCACACAGGGAAATCCGGCCAGTGAAGAAGAAAAATGGTATCCATCTGAAGAAAGTGATGTTGATCCACAGGAATCCTCTCAGCCAACTCTTTTTAAAAGGAATTGTTTAAAAGATGGAAGCAAGACCAGGTAACAAAAGCCTGTGAAAACAGTATGAGGGCACTAAAACTCAGGGCATCCTGGGGCTGGGCCTGGGGCAGCTAAGGACAACAAGGACGACATTTAAAGTTATATTGTTAAGGGCATCAAAGGAGGGTGGGATGAGGGAAGATGGGATGGAATGGGAGGTTAATAACATAACAGAGAAGGAAAAGATGCTAAATACTTCTTTTGCTTCTGGGTTTTGTTTGTATGCCAAGAAGAATAATATTTGTACTGCAAAAAGAGAATAAAAATAAGAAACAAGGAATTAGTTTATACGTAAGTAGAGGAATGGAGTCAATCAATAATCAATAAACATTTTTATTATTGTTTGATGTGCCAGGCACTGTGCTAAGCACTAGGGATACAAACACAAATAAAAACAAAGACTTTCTTGACACTCAAGGAGCTTATAGTCTACTGGAGGGAGGGGACAAAACACAAAAGGATGATAGAAAGCAGTAGGGGTGGGGGTGGAGAGGCCTCAGCACCCCAGCTCACCAGTGGAGAGTTCCACAGAAGTACGAAAGCAGTAAAGTTGGGGGGAAATGGGGAGGCAAAACTGTGTCAAACCCCCTTTTAAAAAGAGAGGCCATAGAGCCCATGGCCCTACCCGCTAGTAAAGGTCCAATCAGAGGAGCAGAGGGTATAGATGAGATATAAGTATCAGGTAGATTCAGTTTTACAGCACAGTAAAATTTCCCAAAGATAAGTTTCCTAGTGAAAAAAAGGCAAGATAAAGCATATCTAATAATAGATAGTATCTAATAATAATACTGAGAGTATCTAATTACCTTTAATGAATTCAAATTCCATGATTATATATATATATATATATATACACATATACAATACACACAGACACATGCATGTGTGTATATATACATATATAGATCTATAGAGAGAGAGAACACAAAACACACACACATATGTCTATACATGTGATTGTGGCACCACAGTCGGTGATATCTGAAAGATCATGGAAAATGGCAAGGTACTGGAAAAGTGCAAATATCTCAGTTTTCAAAAAATGGAATAAAGTTAGAAAACTGTGGGCTTTAACATTTCTTGGAGGTGCCCTCTTGTCTCCCTTCCTCCAGCCTTTACCTCAAACAATGCCTTCATCACCTCCTTACTGAGAATATCACTATAGCTTCCTCATTCATCTCCCTATCTCTAGCCCCTCCCCTTCTCCAACCCATCCTCCACACAGCTTCCCTAAACTCTGGTTCTGACCATGTAACCCATTCTTTCCTTATACCTACTCATATGTGTGCACACATACTTAAAAATTCTTCCATAGCTCCCTATTGTCCCTCTGACAAAGTATTCAGCCTGAAATTCAAAGCACATCATCCCTCCACAACCTAATTTTCACCTACCTTTCCAGTCTTATTTCATTGTACTCCCCTTCATACACTCTCTTTTCCTGTCAAGCTTACCTGATAGTTGTTTCACATAATCTCATTTCCCATCCCCTGCCTTTGCAAAGTCTTCTGCATTGGGAATATTCTCCCTCCTTACCTCTCTCTACCATAAGCACAACTCTAGGGCCCCTCCCTTTCATATCTTACTCCCATTGTGATTCAGATTCTTTAATATTTGAAATCAATTTTACTTTTTTACATACAATGTTTCTTTACATGTACTTACATGAGCATGCTGCATTCCCTAGTAAAGAGGCTAAGTATTCTTTCTAGTTTTTGTCTTGTATTCCCAGTTCTTGGAATACTACATCCCCCATATTACTTACTTAAGAGACAGGTGATGGATTGAAGTTGATGGATGAATATCAGTGGTACTGTAGCACAACACTGTCAAACCCAAATAGAAATAGTCCCACTCATATTTATATATATGTATATATATATATATATAAGCATACCATATATAAGAATATCTACAGTTATGTAATGACTTAGAAAATCACAAATTAACATCTGTTTTGTTATGTTTTTATTTATTTTTTTAAATATTTCTTAATTACATTTGAATCCAGTTAGGGCTCCTCTCCACCCATTTTATACCTTTGCTAGAGAGAGCACACCCGCACTGAGAGGGGAGTTAGCCTAGAAGAGCTCAGATCCTCTCTAAAGCTACAATTCTTTGCTAACTCTGTTGGGAAGAAGCTAGCTGATGGGTGTACACATGCATGCATATGTCATTTATAAAGGCAGTGTTTTAGTGTGTGGAAGGTAGAACTGGAAGCAGGTTCTCCCTCCCCCCAATTCCCTCTATCACAGTTCTCAGCAAACTCGATCTCATAAAGCCTTTCCTCGTCCCTCCAACTATCGCTCTTTTCTCTTTTTTTCTTCAAAAGCTGAAGCTTTCATCTGGCTCCCAGCTTTCTGACCTAAGTCTCAGATCTAGAGCGAATTTACTCAAGCCTTTCCCTGCCTTCTTATTCCCAGGTTTGGGAGGGAAATGAATAGTTTGGTTTGAGTCATGTTGAGTCTGAAGAGCCAGGGTAACATCCAGGTACAGAGGTCTTCTAGGCCACTGGAGACTTGAGAATGCAGCTCAGAAAAGAGATCAGGTCTGGCCAGACAGGTTTAGAAATCATCTGCACGGGTGTGGCAATGGAAGCCATACAAGTGAACAAGATTGCCAAGAGAAGGATGTTGAGGGAGGAGAAGACCCAAGATAGACCTTTGGAAAACACCTCCGCGAAGGGTTTGGAAGTGATAAGGACACAGGAGGGGAGAGAAAGGAGAAGCAGAGGAAGCCAAGACAGGAGAAAGTATGAGAAGATGTGGGGAGTGGGAATTTCAAGTATCAAAAGCTTCAAAACAAGTCAAGAGCTAGAGGAGGTAGTGCATAGTGGAAAGAGTACTGACTTGAGTCAGAGGCCTACATCCTATATCTGAATCTTATTGCCTACTTAATCTTGGGTAAGCTATTTAAACTCACTAGGCCTCAGTTTCCTCAACTGTAAAATAAAAAGGCTAAAAAATATAACTTTTGAGGTCTCTTATAATTGTGTGATCTAATGAGGGATAAAATATACTAAAAGGCTTTTGTTGTTGAATGGTATCCAACTCTTCATGACCCTGTGGACTATACTGTCCTGGCGTTTTTCTTGACAAAGATACAGGTTTGCCACTTCCTTCTCTGGTGGGTTAAGTGACTTGTTTCCCTAGGTCATACAGCTATAAGTATCTGAGACCAAATCTGAACTCAGATGTTCCTGAATCTAAGCCCAGAGTTCTATCTACTCAGCCACCTAGATCTCCCCTAAAAGGGCCTTTAGATTTGTCAACTTAGATGGTCAATTGTGAACTTAGAGAAGTCTGTTTCAATAGAGTGATGGGAGTAGATGATTGCATGCAATTGGGTTGAGGAGAGAATGGATAATGCAAAAATAGAACCACTTTTTTCAAGAAGTTTAGCTAGGAAGGGGGAGGGAGAAGAGAGATGGGATATGAGTTAGATGGTAATGCTCAAACATATTCCAGAAAACACTGGCTCATACATTTTATTTGCTCCTATCAACTGTTTCAGAAGAAACACAGGAGTTGTTTACTAATAAATATTATAACCTGAAAGATGGACTAGTCATTCTAATTATGCTTCAAAAGAAATATAAATGGAAACCATTCGCCGGACACTTTTCCTATGACTGTTTTTGCTACTCAAGAATAAGAACCAAGAGCTCTCAGGATCTGAACACATCGGTCTATAAAAAGAATCATGCTTCTATAGTTTGCCAGGAACTTATTTCTATAAGCTGAACTGTGGGGTTTTGTTTTTTTTTTAAAGAAAATGTAAATATCTGCTTCCTATTTTTAAGGTTAATTTGTATATACAGGGAAACTGCATCCGCAGAAGACAACGGGCACATTATCTGTATTCATCAGAGCCCCAGACCATGCTGTTGGCTTCTGAAAAGCCCAGTTATTGGAATAGATGAGAAAACCTAAAATAAACAACTCAAGTTCAGCACTTAAAATGTCCCACTAGTAACCACCATCCACACAGGAATCAGGCATTAATGATATGACCTGTACTCTAAAAGCATAAATGCATGGAAACAGAAACAAATTTGTTTCTAATAGTGTTTGGGAAGTAAAGATGCACATTGTAAATTATGCTATGTCTGCAGAATGTATAGGGGTACGAAGGTTAGGCTGAAGATGAGATGTTACTGGCCTCTAAGAATACAAAAGGAAGTTACCACAGGGATGCCCTAAAGATTCTTAGTGAAGGCAAGTATTAACCACTTCACCAATAGCATCAGAAATCCCATCTCCAGGAGTCATTCATTCCTTCTACCAACAATTATGGAATACCTACTGTGTGTCAAGTCTTGTGCCAGGAGCTGGAAGTGCTGTAAAGTTTAGATAAGACAAGATCCTTGTATTCTCTTGGAGTTTGCAACCTAAGGCTGTTATACCGAATATCATTCATAAAAGAGTGTGAAATGGAGCCAAGAACTCTCTAGTACAGTTACAGGCATTCAGAAAACTGGGGATTTTAATATGCATAAAAGGCCAATACACTTATCCCTTCCATATTGTGTGAGTTAGGGACACAGTGCCACAAAAAAAATTTTTTGGCCCTCCCATGGTACAGAGAAGAAGGCTAAATTATTACAGTATTAAAAGGCAAAATATGTTGATATACAATATTAGACATAGATTTTATGCATTTCTCAGTTTCCAAACTTTTTCTGTCATCTGCTGACTTTTGTGTATTATCTGCAGCTTCCACAAAACTCCCCCAAAATGACCACTTAATTTCTTATGCCAGTCCACTATATATGGAAACCACTCTGGAGAAAGTCATGACGTGGAAGAGATAACTGTATATGATTGGATTTGCTCTAAGAATAATCTTAGGAAGATCTTAGTTTAAACCTAGAAGGACCTTAGATGTCATCTAGTTCAACTATCTACTTTTATAGATAGGGAAACTGAAGCTAATGTGGCTTCTCCAAGGCCACATCAGTGACAGGATTTGAACTTGGGTCATCTGAGTCTAAGTCCAGCTCTTTTTCTATTGCACCAAGTTTTGGGGGAAGTAGTGATAGAAATAATTCAAGGAGAACACTAAGTATGTCTTATAAGTTGACATTGCAAGGTTAGTTTTCTAACAGAATTCCCCAACCATCCCTCACACAGACATCTAGGCTACCCTTAGTCATTTATTATTCATGTCCTTACACAAAATGAGATACTTTTCTTTTTTAATCTTGGAGAGAAACAAGGATGTTTCTCTCTACTTATACGGCATAAACAAATCTCTCTCTGAGTTGATGTTTATATAAGACTTCTTGCAATGCAGATGACTCTTACATACCTAGTACAGTTCACACTCATCTTTCAAATCCCCTCATTACTTAACTTACAACCATCTATTATTGTGGGCCACAATTCATAGTCACAATCAAATATTTATCAGAGCTTTTGTGTTTATCTGAATAGACAAGCCTAGAATTTTTGGAGCTAGAAGGGACTTTAGAGAACATCTGGTACAACTTCCTCATTTTACAGATGAGGAAACTGATGATTTAAACAACTCGACAAAGTCACATGTTAGTCGGTGGCAGACCCAAGCCTGGATAACACCTTCTAAGTCCCAGTAGTTCATACCTTATCTATGCAGCCTCCCTCTCTCTTGACATGTAGCACCAATAGCACAAAAAGGAAATATATGCATTTTAGTCTAACCTCAAATGTTACGAAATTCACTGCCAAATGATAGCTGGGTTGATTTACCCAGGGATGCCAGACACATGTGATTGACAGCAGATACTGTCATCTCTGTAAAACTCAGAGAAAGCTGGTGTCATGACGTTAGAGGTGCTGCCATTTGAGACACAAATGTAAAAAGGTGACCTTAGTAAAGTATTTCAAGCCTTGTAAAGCATTTTACATAGATTAACTTGCTTGATCCTCTCAGCAGCTCTGTGAGGGAGGTTTTACAGATGAGGAAATTGAGGCTTAGCGTTAGCTTAAACAGGGTCACACAATAGTAAGTGAGACACTTGAACCTATCTTCCTAATTTCAAGTCTGACACTCTACCCATTGTACCACACTGCTTCCAAGACAAGAGACTTTGAGTTCATCCATCCAATCGCCCACATGCACCATATTGAAATCTCTTTATATTGCAGGTCTCTCAGCCTTATGCAACAGCTTCAAGACAGTTGCTGATACCACCCCAATCGATGATCCCTCCACCATAGTTTGCTAGCATCTCTCACCTGTTTAAGGAATTTTACTCTTAATCACATCCTCTTCTTATCTATGCTGAAAGACTTTACCTAGATCTTTTCCAATCCTATCAACCAATGATCTTCAGAGATACAAGAAGTAGGTTCTTATCATGAAAAAGTTGGGGATCCTCTAAGGTAGGTGGGCTGTAATTACTGGACTTGTTTACATGTCACCTTTGAAGTAAGTCTCCAGTGGAGTACCCCAGGGATTTTTATCACTGCCTTGAATAAAAACATATAGCACATATTTATCAACTTCACAGGTGACACAAAGTTAAGACTGATCATAAACACACTAGATGGCAGAGTCAGAAATCAAAAGAATCATGTCAGGAAAGAAAAACTCAGCTAAATCTAATAAGATGAAATTCAATAGGGACATATACAAAATCCTGTACTTGGGGATGTATGTATATACACATACATACATACATATGTGTGTATCACCTTCACACATACAAGATGTTCAATTAGATATTAGTCTGCCTGAAAGAAAAGAATCATTGTATTTCAGTGAGCCAAATTTTAACTTTAGCAACCTCAGTCTTTAATTTAATCTCAAACTTAAGCCCATCAATCAAAAATTAATCAAAACATATTTATTAAGCCCCTTCTATGTCAGACAGTGGGGAGATAAAAACAAAAAATTAACAATACTTTCATTGACTTACATTCTAATTGGGGAAATAAGTATACATAAAGATATTCACAGTATAAATATAAAATTAATCAATACAAATATGGACAAAGTAGTAAAATACAAAATAGATTGGGAAGGAGAGCACGAAGATTGGGGTGGCTCAGAAAAGTCTTCATGTAAAAGTTCGTACTCTAAGAGACCATAAAGTAGAGTAAGGAGAGAATGAACTCCAGGCATGGAGATGGGACATGGAGTATCATGTGGAATGAATGGAGAAAAGACCTGTTTGGCTGGATCACAGAGTGTGAGAGGGACAGTTATATCCAATGAAACTAAAAAGAGAGGTTGGGTTCAAATCACGTAGGTTTTTAATTCATATTTGATCCTAAAGGTAATGAAAATGATTGGAATTGGTTAAATAAAAGAGTAACATGGTCAGATCTATGCAGCGTGTATACTGCAATGGGAAGAGACCAATTAAGAGACTGTTATAATCATCTAGGAGAGACCTGATGAGGAAAAGGTATTGGGGATACAAAGACAAAAATAAAACAACCTCAGCCTTCAAGAAACTTATACTCTACTGGGGACAACTACATGCATGTAGAACATTTAACTTACACACACGTGTCTGGTGTGTGTGTGTCTCCAAAGTAATTTCAGAAAAGGAAGAGAACACCAGTAAGTAGGGGTCTCCATAGGGGGAACTGAAACTCAGCGTTGGAATGAGCTGGGGCTTCCAAGAGGAAGAAGTTAGGAGGGAAATGTGTAGCACAAAGACAGAGCAGGGTACAGCAAGTTGGACTATAATGTAGTTGGGGAGGGAGAAAAATAGGAAATAAGTCTAGAAAGATAATTTGAAATTAGACTGTGAAGGCCTTTACCTGCCAGGAGGAGTTGGCACTTTATCTTAAAGGCAATAGGAAGCCACGGAAAGCTCTTGACCTGTCTAACTTTAGGAATATCAATTTGGTAGCTGTGTGGAGGATGAATGGGGAGAGGAGACACTGGAGACGAGTAGACCAATGAGAAGTCTATTGTAGGAGTTCAGAAGGAGTGTGTATATGTAAAATTTTCTACATGCATGTAGTTTTCCCATAGTAGAATGTAAGTTTCTCGAAGGCTGGGATTGTTTCATTTTTGTCTTTGTATCCCCAATACCTTTTCCTCATCAGCTCTCTCTTAGATGATTGTAAGAGCCTCTTAATTGGTCTCTTACCATTGTAGTATGCACTGCTGCATAGATCTGACCATGTTACTCTTTTACTCAACCAATTCCAGTCATGATAAGGGCTTGAACTAGAGTGGTGATTAGATGAGTGGAGAGATGGCAGTGCAAGTAAGAGATGTTGATAAGATTTGGCAGTTGAATGGATATGGGACATGTTTGCTGAGGACTAAGGAAAAATGACAAATCAGTATTGATTTACAAGTTATAGATCTGAGTAACTGAGGATGATGGTGCCCTTGACAAAAAGATATTGGAGAAGTAGGTGGATTTAGTGGAAAAGATAAGGAGTCCATTTTCTTCATGTTGAATCTCATAGACTACCAACCAAAAAGGTTTGTATTTTATCCTAAAGGCAATAGAGAGCTGTTGAAGTTCATTGACTAGAAGAGTGGCATGATCAATTAGCCCCATGTTTTAGGAATATCAATTTGGCATCTATTCAGAGGACGGATTAGAAAGAAGGGAGGCTAAGAATGTTTTGCTAGAAGAGAAAAGTCTTGGGAGAAATAGAATTCCTGTTTTTAATTATTTGAGGAGTTGCCTCATGGAAGAGAGCTCAGAATTGCTCTTTTTGACACCAAAAGAACAGAAGTAGGAGCAGTGGGTAGCAGGTGAAGAGAGGGAAATGAAAGCTCAATGCAGGAAAACACTTTTTAACAAGGAATGTTATTTAACAGCACAGACTATTCATTTGTGTGAATCCAGGGTCTTTTTCTATTCTGAACACACCATTTTAGGAAGAACACTGGTGACTTGGAGAGAATCTGGAAGATGATCACCATGATGGTGAAGAACTTCAAGGTCATGTTGTATGAGGAACTAGGGACACCTAGGCTGCAGACAAAAAGACTTAGTGGGAAATGAGGTCTACATTCAGGTGTTTGAAGGGCTATCAGGTGGAACAATAACAGTAATTTTCATATCTATAGTGGTTGAAAGTTTGCAGAGTTTTCTACATGGAGTGAGGAGCTCCATCTTCAGAGCATGTGTAATGTGTTCCATCTACTGCTCATCCACGTGAAAGAGATCAGGGAACCCATTTCCAGGAACGTGTGAAATCATGGAAAGGCCCTACTTCCTGATTTAGACAAGTACAGACATTCTATAACTATCTCCATCTAACCTCACTACAACCCTAGAGGCAAATAATGTCCATACTAATATCTTCAACTTACTGCTAAGGGAACAGTAGTCTGGAGAGGTTGGACCACATAGGTACTAGTCGCATACCAAATAGAAAACTGCCTCTTCCTAACTCTCTGCCCAGCACTCTATCCACTGCATAACACCACACTGCCTCTCTCATAGAGATTACAATTTATTCTGGAAGAGGAATTGGATTTATTATGTTTGTAATTAGTGGACAGAATGAGAAGTAATGCGTGGAAGTTGAAGAGAAGCAGCTTTAGACTTGATATAAGGAAAGCCTTCTAATAACTAAGACCATCCCAAAGGGCAGGTCCTCTCAGGTGAGAGGCCTCATTGGAGGTTCTAAAGCCAAGGCTGAATGTCCACTTGCCCAGGATCTTATAAAGGATCTCAAGTACAGGATAGATTAGTTGACCTCTGAAGTCCTTGCTGACTCTGATATTCTGAGGTTAATGCCTAATTATCCAACTCTCTCTCTTTTATTCACTTCATCATCAAAATGATTG
Organism: Potorous gilbertii; assembly: GCA_028658325.1. NCBI lineage: Eukaryota > Metazoa > Chordata > Mammalia > Diprotodontia > Potoroidae > Potorous > Potorous gilbertii. The sequence continues at coordinate 230,474,584 of CM053771.1, read as the reverse complement.
AGCAAAAAGAGACATAAAACATCTGACTTCCTTCATAACATCTGTGAATACTTAATCAAGGGCACTTCTCCTATATCCTGCTTTCCTTCTTGAAGCTCTTCACATGCATGCATGCACATATGCACAGACACACAGAGGAGTGTCCTGCTTAGTTCAGCTTTTAGACAACAGTACAAGAAAACAGTGATTCAAGCACCATTCAATAGGGAGTGCAATTTATATCAGTGAACATCTCTCTCATCTCTCACAAGAGGTGCCCAGCAGATTCCAACACACATAATCTCCACAATGACCAGGAAAATAGTCCTTTCTAGATCAATGCAACTAAGGATTGCATAGATAGACCATAGCATATAGATTGGATATGCATTCCCCAAAATGTGGTAAATTTGAAGGGCAGAGGGCAGTTACTCCCATTCTATATTTCAAGGATATAGGAATAAATGTTTATTGATTGATTTGTTGTTGTTGTTCACTCGTTTCAATTGTTTCTGACTCTTCATGACCCCATTTGGGGTTTTCTTGACAAATAAACTGGAGTGAGGGTTCACAGCATTCCACAGTTAATGCCCTTCCCTCATTTCTACCTGTAGAAATTCTAACCTTCTTTCAAGGTTTTGGCCAAATGTTATCCATGAAGTTTTCTCTGGTGCCTCAATCAAAAAAACCCCTCACACTTTATTCCTAAAAGTTATTAATTTAATTGTTTTCAGTTTTTAACATTTATTTTCATAAGTTTTAAATTTTCACCCCTTCCTTCCCAAGATGACATGCAATCTTATATGGTTTCTACACATATATTCCCATTAAATACATTTATACACCAGTCATGTTGCATGGAAGAATCATAATGAATGAAACCATGAGAAAAAACAAAAAAAAAACCACAAAATAATATAGCAAAAAAGAAAATAGTCTGCCTCATTCTACAGTTTGACTCCACAGTTCTTTCTCTGAATATGGATGGCCTTTTGAATCATGAGTGCTTTGGAAATGTTTTAGGTCCTTACATTGCTGAGAAGGGCTAAGTCTATCAAAATCAGTCCTCACATACTATGGCTGTTACTGTGTATAGTGTTCTCCTGGTGCTGCTCACTTCTTTCAGCATCACTTCATATAAATCTTTCCAGGTTTTCCTGAAGTCTACCTACACATCATTTCTTATAGCACAATAATATTCCATTATGTTCATATACCACAACTTGTTCAGCCATTCCCCAATGGATGGGCACCCCCTCAATTTCCAGTTCTTGGCCACCACAAAAAGAGCTGCTATAAATATTTTTGTACATGTGGGTGCTTTTTCTATCTTTATGATCTCTTTGGTATATAGCCCTAGAAGTGACATTGCTGGGTCAAAAGGTATATACATTTTTATATCCCTTTGGGCATAGTTCCAAATTGCTCTCCAGAATTTGGATCAGTCACCAATAGTGACTTAGTGTTCCAACGTTCCCACATCTTTTCCAACATTTATCATCTTCCTGTTTTGTCATGTTTGCCAATCTTATCATTATGATGTGGTACCTCAGAATTGTTTTGATTTGCATCTCTCTAATCAATTGTGATTTACAGCATTTTTTCACCTGACTATAGATAGCTTTCATTTCTTCCTCTGAAAACTACTTGTTCATATTCTTCAACCATTTATCAATTGAGGAATGACTTGTCTTCTTGTACATTTACCTTGGTTCCCTACATATTTTAGAAATGAGGCCTTTGTCAGAGACATTAGTTGTAAAAAGTCTTTTCCAGTTTTCTGCTTCCCTCCTAATCTTGGTTGCATTGACTTTGTGCAAAAACTTTTCAATTTAATATAATCAAAATTATCCATTTTGCATTTCATAATGTTCTTTATTTCTTATTTGGTCTCAAATTCCTCCACTCCCCATAAATTTGACAATAAATTATTCCTTGTTCCCCTTATTTGTTTATAGTATCAACTTTTATACCTAGGTCATGTATCCATTTGGACGTTATTCTGGTATACAGTGTCAGATGTTGGTCTATACCTAGTTTTCCAGTTTTCCCAGCAGTTTTGTCTGACAGCGTTTTTATCCCAGAAACTGTGGTCCTTGGGTTGATCAAGCAGTAGTAGATTACTATAATCATTGACTATTGTGTCTTGTGTACCTAACCTACTCCACTGATCTTCCCCTCTATTTCTTAGCCAGTACTAAGTGGTTTTGATGACAGCTGCTTTATAATACGATTTAAGATCTGGTGGGGTTAGGCCACCTTCTCTAGCATTTTTTTATTAAGTCCCTTGATATTCTGTACCTTTTTTTCTTCCAGATGAATTTTGATATTATTTTTCTACCTCTATAAAATAATTTTTAGTAGTTTGATTGATATAGCACTGAATAAATAAATTAATTTAGGTAGAATTGTCATTTTTAGTATTTTAGCTAGACACTACCTGTGAGCAATTGATGTTTTTCCAATTATTTAGATATGACTTTATTTGTGTGTAAAGTATTTTGTAATTGTGTTCATATAGTCCCCAAGTTTGTTTTGACAGGTAGACTCCCAGATATTTTATAGTGTCTACTGTAGCCTTAAATGAGATTTCTCTTTCTATCTCTTGCTGTTGGGCTTTGTTAGTAATATGTAGAAATGCAGATGATTTATGTGGGTTTATTTTATATCCTACAACTTTGCTAAAATTGTTTCTTATTTCAAGTAGTTTTTTATTTGATTCTCTAGGATTCCCTAAATATATCATCATATCATCTGCAAAGGGTAATAACAATTTCTTTTTAATTTCATTTTTTAAATTATTTTGTTTTCAGTATTCTACAATCATTTCCATATATCTTAGATTTTTTCCCTTCCTCCCCCTCCCTACACTCTCCCTTGTCCTTCCCTCCCCAAGATGGCATGCAATCTTATATAGGTTCTACATGTACATTCTTATTAAATACATTTTCACGTTAGTCATGTTGCATAGAAGAATTAAAATGAATGGGAGAAGTCATAAAACAAAACAAAAGAAAACATAACAAAAGAGAAAATAGCTTGCTTTATTCTGCAATCCAGTTCCACAGTTCTTTCTCTGTATGTGGAAGGCGTTTTGCTTCAAGAGTCCACTGGGAAATTTTAGGTCCTTGTATGACTGTGAAGGACTAAGTCTACCAGAAAAATTCCTTGCACACTGGTTGTTGCTATGTACAAAGGTCTCCTGGTTCTGCTCCTTTCACTCAGCATCAGTTCATAAAAGTCCTTTCAGGCCTCTCTGAAGTCTTCCTGTTCATCATTTTTTATAGCACAATAGTATTCCATTGCATTCATATACCACAACTTGTTCAGGCATTCCCCAATTGATGGGCATCCCCTTGATTTCCAGTTTTTGGCCACCACTAAAAGAGCTGCTATAAATATTTTTGTACATGTGGGACCCTTTCCCATTGTTATGATCTCTTTGGGATACAGTCCCAAAAACAATATTGCTGTGTCAAAGGGTATGCACATTTTTGTAGCCTTTGGGCATAATTCCAAATTGCTCTCCAAAATGATTGGATCAGCTCACAGCTCCACCAACAATGAATTAGTGTTCTAATTCTCTCACATCTTTTCCAAAATTTATCATCTTCCTGTTTTGTCATGTTAGCCAATCTGATAGGTGTGATGTGGTACCCCAGAGATGTTTTGATTTGCATCTTCCTAATCAATTGTGATTTAGAGCATTTTTTTTATATGGTTATAGAGAGCTTTAATTTCTTCCTCTGAAAACTGCCTCTTCATATCATTTGGCCATTTATCAGACTTGTATGCTTGTACATTTGTGTCAGTTCTCTATATATTTTAGAAATGATGCCTTTATCACAAATACTAGTTTCAAAAATTCTTTCCCAGTTTTCTACTTCCCTCCTAATCTTGGTTGCACTGGCTTTACTTGTGCCAAAGCTTTTCAATTTAATGTAATCAAAATTATCCATTTTGCATTTCATAATGTTCTCCATTGCTTGTTTAGTCAAAAATTTCTCCATTCTCCATAAATCCAACAAATATACTATTCCTTGCTCCCCTAATTTGTTTATAGTGTTAGTCTTTATACCTAGATCATGTATCCATTTGAACTTTATTCTTGTGTAGGGTGTCAGGCATTGGTCTATGCCCAGTTTCCACCACACTTATCCAGTTTTCCCAGAAATTTTTGTCCAACAGTGAGTTCTTATCCCAGAAGCTGGAGTCCTTGGGTTTAATCAAACAGTGGATTGCTGTATTGACTGCTGTGTCTTGAGTACCTAACCTATTCCACAGGTCTACCCCTCTATTTCTTAGCCAGTCTTTGTTTCTTTTTTTAAAAAAAAAATATTTATTTTTAGTTTTCAACATTCACTTATACAAGATTTTAAGTTCCAAATTTTCTCCCCATCTCTCTCCTGCACCTGCTCCAAGACATCGTGCATTCTGATTTCCCCTTCCCCAACCTGCCCTCCCTTCTATCACATCCCATCCTTCCTTTATTCTCATCCCCTCTATTTCCTTGTAGGATAAGATAGATTTTTATACCCCATTGCCTGTATATTTTATTTCCCAGTTGCATGTAAAAACAATTTTTAACTTTCATTTTTAAAACTTTGAGTTCCAACTTCTTTTCTTTTCTCCCTCCCCACTCATCCCTACTGAGGAGGCAAGCAATTCAATATACGTTATACTTGTGTAGTTATGCAAAACACTTCCATAAAAGTCATGTTGGGAAAGACTAGCTCTCCCTCCATTCTAACTTGCCCACCCCATTTATTCTATTCTCTCTTTGGCCCTATCCTTCCTCAAAAGTGTTTACATTTAATTACCCCCTCCTCCCATTTACCCTCCTTTCTGTCATTCCCCACACACCCCCTTTACTCCTTTCTCCCCTACTTTCCTTTAGTGTAAGATAGGTTTTCTTAGCAAATTGAGTGTGCATGTTATTCCTTCCTTAAGCCAAATGTGAAGAGAGTAAGTTTCTTTTTCCCTCTCACATCCTCCCTATTCTCCCCCATTGAAAAAGCTTTTTCTTGCCTCCTTTATGAGTGATATTTTGGCCCATTTCATTTCTCCCTTTCTCCTCCCACTATATTCCTCTCTCACCCCTTAATTTTATATTTTTAGATATCATCCCTTCTTATTCAACTAACCTTGTGTTCTCTGTCTATATATGTATGTATATATATATATAGATAGATAGATAGATAGATAGATAAATAGATAAATAGATAGATAGATGCGTGTGTGTGTGTGTATGTATAATCCCTCCAACTACCCAAACACTGAGAAAAGTCTCAAGAGTTACAAATATTATCTTTCCATGCAGGAATGTAAACAGTTCAACTTTAGAAAGTCCTTTATGATTTTGCTTTCCTGTTTACCTTTTTCATGCGTCTCTTGATTCTTGTATTTGAAAGTCAGATTTTCTATATAGTTCTGGTGTTTTCACCAAGAATGCTTGAAAGTCTTCTATTTCATTGAATGACCATTTTTTCCCCTGAAGTATTACACTCATTTTTGCTGAGTAGGTGATTCCTTGTTTTAATCCCAGTTCCTTTGACTTTTGGAATGTGATATTCCAAGCCTTTGATCACTTAATGTAGAAGTTGCCAGATTCTGTATTATCTTGATTGTATTTCCACAATAGTAAAATTGTTTCTTTCTGGCTGCTTGATATTTTCTCCTGGACCTGGGAACTCTGAAATTTGGCTACAATATTCCTAGGAGTTTCTCTTTTTTGGATCTCTTTCAGGGAGTGATTGGTGGATTCTTTCCATATTTATTTTGCCCTCTAGTTCTAGAATATCAGGACAGTTTTTTAGATCATGGCTTTCAGGTAGTCCCATAATTTTTAAATTGTCTCTCTTAGATTTATTTTCCAGGTCAGTTGTTTTTCCAATGAGGTATTTCACATTATCTTCCATTTTTTCATTCTTTTGGCTTTATTTTGTAATTCCTTGGTTTCTTACAGAGTCACTAGCTTCCGTTCTTCATTGAGCTTTTGAACCTCCTGTTCCATTTCACTAATTCTGCTTTTTAAAGCATTCTTCTTTTCATTGGCTTTTTGAAACTATTTTGCCAATTGAGTTAGCCTATTTTTAAAGGTGTTGTTTTCCTCAGCATTTTTTGGGGTCTCCTTTAGCAAGTTGTTGGCTCACTTTTCATGATTTTCTTGCATCACTCTCATTTCTCTTCCCAATTTTTTCCTACCTCTCTTACTTGATTTTCAAAATCCTTTTTGAGCTCTTCCATGACCTGAGACCATTGCATATTTATTTTGGAGGCCTCTGATGGTAAGCATTGTTCTTCCTCATCTGAAAGGATGAAAGAAAATACCTGTTCACCAAAAAACTTGGTTTTTTGGTCTTATGGTCTTATTTTTTTCCCCTTTCTTGGGCCTTTTCCCAGCCAGTTACTTGACTTTTGAGTCCTTTGTCAAGAGAGGGATAAACTCTGGGGAACCTGTCAGTTCTCAGTTCCTCCAAGGTGACTCAATCAAGGGAGAGGAGCTCACTCCTCTCCCGGCCTGCACTCTGGTCTGGAAGATACCAAAGCTTTTCTGCCTATGATCTTCAAGTAGAATTCCCTTTCCAGAGCTTCCACCAGCCCCATCACACCATCCAGCACTCTTCCTCACCCCCAGACCACCACTCAGGACTGAGACCCAACAATGACTCAATTCCCCCAGGGGCTTTAGGCTGAGGGATCCAAAAATGGACGCTGCTGCTGCTGCCTCTGACACTGCCTGGAGCTGGGGCTTGGGGAAGACCCTGCTCCCTTTTCACCCAAGAGGAAAAGCTTTTTCACTGACCTTTGAAGTATCTTTGGCATTTGTGGGTAAAGGGATCTGAGAACTGCTGCTGATGTTGAAGATTCTGCCTCAGAGGCCTGTTCCAGTACTGTCTCTGCTGCGCCGTGTAGCCAAGGCTGGGCTGTGCTCCATGGGCAGCAGTCCACTCGGCTCTCTGTGCAATAGACCTTTCCTGTCAGCCTTCCAGGCTACCTTGAGCTGGAAATCTCTTTCATTCTGTCATTTTGTGGCTTCTGCTGCTCTAGAATTTGTTTATAGTAATTTTTCACAGGTATTTTATGGGCTGTGTGGGAAGAGTTAGAGTATGTGCATCTTTCTACTCCACCATCTTGGCTCTGCCCCGCTGGATTCTTTCAATATCTATTTTACCCTTTGGTTATAGAATATCAGGACAGTTTTCCTTGATAATTTCTTGAAAGATGATGTCTAGGCTCTTTTTTTTTTATCATGGGTTCCAGATAGTCCAAAAATTTTTAAATTTTCTCTCCTGGATCTATTTTTCGAGGTCAGTTGTTTTTCCAATGCGATATTTCACATTGTCTGCCATTTTTTTCATTCCTTTTGTTTTATTTTATAATTTATTGATTTTTCATAAAGTCATTAGCTTCCATCTGCCCCATTCTAATCATTAAAGAATATTTTCTTCAGTGAGCTTTTGGACCTCCTTTTCTATATGGCCAATTCTGCTTTTTAGGGCATTCTTCTCCTCATTGGCTTTTTGGATCTCTTTTGTCATTTGGGTTAATATATTTTTTAACATATTATTTTCCTCAGCATTTTTTGGATCTCCTTTAGCAAGCAGTCGATTCATTTTTCATGATTTTCTTGCATTACTTTCATTTCTCTTCCCAATTTTTCCTCCACCTCTCTTACTTGATTTTCAGAAGTCTTTTTGAGCTCTTCCATGGCTTGAGACCAATTCATATTTTTCTTAGAGGCTTTAGATGTAAGAGTTTTGACTTTGTTGTCTTCTGTTTGCATATTTTAGTCTTCATATCACAAAAGTAAGATTCTTTTTCGAGTTTTTGCTCATTTCCCCAGCCATTTAATTGGCTTTTGAATTCTTTGTTAAGGTAGTTCTCTGCTTCCAGTGGAAGCAGGGGATGTACTGTCAGCTACTCAGTCCACCCACAATCTGTTAACCTAGAGCTCCAGAAACAGTGGATGCAGCTGCCTCTACTTCTGCTATGGCTGCTGTAGGTTCCTCTGCCCCTTTCCCCCTCTATACTCTCTTACACAGGGCCCACTATCTGATTTTTTTCCACTGATCTCCCAATTTGTCCTCAGAGTTTTGGGGTTGTGGAGTCTGAAAACCACCACAGGTGTAAAGAAAGATTCAGGCCCTGTAGACCTGCTCAAGTCTTATCTGTGCTGATGTGACACACACTGGACTGTGCTCTGCTCCCAGCACAGTGTGATAAACA
>CM053771.1:230446977-230465876 GCA_028658325.1 Potorous gilbertii | reverse complement strand
TTGCACATAGTCAGAAAGCAACAATTCAAGTATTGTGGAAATAAAATCAGGATAACATAAGATCTGGAAGCTTCTACATTAAGGGATTGAAGGGCTTGGAATAGGATATTCCAGAAGTCAAAGGAGCTGGGGTTAAAACCAAGAATCGCCTACCCAGCAAAACTGAGTATAATACTTCAAGGGAAAAAATGGCCACTCAATGATATAGAGGACTTTCAAGCATTCATGATGAAAGGCCAGAACTCAATAGAAAATTTGACTTTCAAACACAAGAATCAAGAGAGGCATGAAAAGGTAAACAGAAAAGAGAAATCATAAAGGACTTTCTAAACCTGAATTGTTTACATTCCTACATGGAAAGAAAATACTTGTAACTCTTGAGACTTTTCTCTATATTTGGGTAGGTGGAGGGATTATACACACACAACATGCACACACGTAGACAGAGAGTACAGGTTGAGTTGAATCAGAAAAAATGATATCCAGAAAAAAAATATAAAATTAATGGATGATAGAGGAAAGTATTGGGAGGAGAAAGGGAGAAATGGAATGGGGCAGACTATCACTCATAAAAGAGATAAGAAAAATTTTTTTCAATGGAGGAGAAAAGGGAGGAAGTGAGAGGGGAAAAGTGAAGCTTATTCTCTTCACATATGGTTTAAGGAGGGAATAACTTGCTCACTAAATTTGCTACGAAATTCTATCTTACACTACAGGAAAGAAGGGGAGAAGGGGACAAGTGGAGTGAGGGGGATGATGGAAGGGCAAATGGAACAAGGGAGTAACTAGAAGTAAACACTTTTGGGAAGGGACAAGGTCAAATGAGAATAGAAAAAAATGGGGGACAAGATAGGATGGCAGGCAATATAGTTAGTCTTACACAATATGACTATTGTGGAAGTCTTCTGAAAAAACGACACAAGTACAGCCTGTATTGAATTGCTTGCCTTCTCAGGATATGTGGGGAGGAAGAAAGGAATAAAAGTTGAAATTCAAAGTATTAGAAATGAATGTTGAGAATTGTTATTGCACATAACTGGGAAATAAGAAATACAGGTAATGGGGTATAGAAATTTATCTTGCCCTACAAGAAAAGAAAGAAGATGGGGATAAGGGAAAGATGAGGTGAGATAGAAGGGAGGTCATGTTGAGAAGAGAAATGGTAACCAGAATGCAAGGTGTTATGGGGTGGAGGGAGGAGAGAGATGGGGAGAAAAATTGGAACTCAAAATTTTGTGGAAATGAATGTCAAAATCTAAAAATAAATAAGTAAAATTATTAAAAAGGAAAGAAAAATCTTCTAATTTCAGATTTAGAGGATAACAGGGTCATAGGAATAGTGTGGATAAATTCCAATTTTTTGCTTTCCTTCTAATCTTGGCTACATTGGTTTTATTTGAAGAAAATCTTATATATTTAATGTAATCAAAATTATTCATTTTACATTTCTTAATCCTCTCTATCTCTTGGTTATTCACAAATTATTCTCCTATCCATAAGTCTGATAGGTAATACGTTCCTTGTTCTTCTAATTTACTTATGATATCTTCCTTTATATCTAGGTCATGTATCCAATTTGACCTTATCTTGGTAAATGGTGTGAGATATTGACCTATCTTCAATTTCTGCCAGAATGCTTTCCAGTTTCCCAACAATTTTTACCAATTAGTGCATTCTTATCCTAAAAACTTAAATCTTTATATTTGTTAAACAAAAGGTTACTATAGACAATTACTGTTGTATATTGTAGGTCTACTCTATTCCACTGATCCACATTTCTATTTCTTAGCCTGTGGTAGATAATTTTGATAATTACCACCTTATAATGCAGTTCTGGCACTAGATTTTTTCCATTTTTCCATTAATTCCTTTGATATTCTTGGCCTTTGATTCTTTCAAATGAATTTTGTCATGTTTTTTCTAGCTCAATAAAATAATTTTTTGGTTAATGAGATGACATTGAATAAGTAGATTAATTTAAGTAGAATTGTCATTTTTATTATATTGGCTCTGCACACCCATGAAAAATTAGTATTTCTCCAAATTTAAATCTGACTTTATTTGTATAAAAATTTTGTTGTAGTTATGATCAAGTAGTTCCTTGGTTTGTCTTGGCAGATAGACTTCCACGTATTGTTGTCTATGATTATTTTAAATGGAGTATCTCTTATAACCTCTTCTGGAAAGGATTTCTTTTTGGTAATAAATAGAAATATTGATGATTTATCTGGGTTGATATGATATCCTGCTACTTTCCTAAAATTATTCCTTGTTTCAAGTAGCTTTTTAGTTGAATCTGTAGGATTTTGCAAATATATCATCATGTCTGCAAAATAAAGTTAGCTTAATTACCTCAATACCCATTTTGATTCCTTCAATTTCTTTTTCTTCTCTTGTTGCTGTTGCATTTCTGATACAATATTGAATAATATTGGTGGTAATCGACATCCTTGTTCCACTCCTGATCTTAATGGGAAGGCTTCTAGCTTATGCAAATTACAAATAATGCTTCCTGAAGGTTTTAGGTACATGCTTATCACTTTAAGGAAAAGTCATTGCTTTCAAGTGTTTTTAATAGGAATGAGTGTCGTATTTTGTCAAAAGCTTTTTTTCGTCTACTGACAGACTCATATGATTGTTTTTACTTTTGTTATTGATATATTTAATTATGTGAATAGTTTCCCATATGTTAAACCATTCCTGAACTACTGGTATAAATCTCATTTGGTCACAATGTATATTCTTTGTGATATATTGTTATAGTTTCCTAGCTAGTTGTTTTGTTTTGTTTTGTTTTTAGCATTTTTACATCTATATTCATTAGTGAAATTGGTCTATAATTTTCTTTCTCTGTTTTTGCTCTGCCTGGTTTAAGTATTAGCACCATACTTGTTTTATGAAAGGAGTTTGATAGAACTTCTTTGCCTGTTTTCCAAATAATTTATTTAATATTGGTATTAGTTGATCTTTAAATGTTTGGTAAATTCATTTGTAAATCCAGCTGGTCCTAATGCTTTTTTCTTAGGAAGCTCGTTTATGACCTGTTCAATTTCTTTTTCTGAAATAGGTCTTAAGATATTCTGTTTCTTTTTCTGTTAGTATGTTTTTGTAAGTATTCTTCTATTTTACTTAAATTGTTAAATTTGTTGTATATAATTGGGTAAAATAACTCATAATAATTCCTTCAATTTCATCTTCGCTAGTGTTACATTCACCCTTTTTGTTTTTGATACTAGTGATTTGATTTTCTTCTCCCCATCTCTCCCCTCCTCCCATCCCATAACACCTTGCATTCTGGTTACCCCTTCCCTCAATGTGCCCTCCCTTCAATCACACCCCACCCTTCCCTTATCCCCATCTTCTCTCTTTTCTTGTGGGGCAAGATAAATTTCTATATCCCATCACCTGTATTTCTTATCACATTAAGCAGTAGTTTATCTATTTTATTGTTTTTTTCTCATGAAGTCAACTGCTAGTTTTCTTTGTAAATTCAATGGTATTCTTACATTCAGTTTTATTAATCTCACCTTTAATTTTTAGGATTTCATCAACTATCTGAGGCAGTGTAATATATAGTAGGGCAACTAGGTGTCACAGTAGATAGAATTCTGGGGTTGGAGTCAGGAAGACCTCAATTCAAATCTGCCCTCAGGTAATTGTTAGCTGTGTGACTTCGGACAAATTTCTTAACCTTGTTTGCCATAGTTTCCTCATTTGTAAAATGAACTGGAGAAAGAAGTGGCAAACCACTCCAGTACCTTTGCCAAGAAAACCCCAAAGTAGAAAATGACTGAACAATAACAAATATTAAAAAGAACACAGGATCTAAAGTCAGAGGATCTGGGCTCAAATTTGTCTGACACTTTTACCTGTGAGACCACAAAACATCCCTCAATCTTAGTTTTTCCATCTGTAGAATGAGGGAATTACACAAGACGGACTCAGAGGTTCTCTCCAACTGCTGTTCTCTGACCCTAGGATTCACTCAGAGTGGAATTGTGAAGGACATTATTTTAGGCACCTTACAACTTAAGACAATAAGTAAGCACTACAGACTATAAAAACTATCATGATAGAAGTCCTCTCTGTCTCTCTGCCTTTCTTCAGTCTCTCAATATTTTGAATTCAGCTTATTTCACATTTTCCCCTAAATGTCTGGCTCATTTGCAAGCAAGCCTCTTCTAACTGATATTTGGACCTAACGCACATCCATTTACAAAATGATAAACTAAAATAATAGCTAGTGTTAATATAGCACTTTAAGATTTGCAAAGCACTTTACATGAATCTCATTTGATCCTCACAACAGTCCTGTGAGGGAGGTGCTATCGTTATCTCCATTTCATGGATGAGGAAACTAGGGCCAAAATGACTTGTCCAGTAAGTGTCAGAGGCAAGATTTGAACTCAAGTCCAGCACTCTATCCACTACACCACCTAGCAGCTTAGATGGCATCTAAATAGGGCTATGCTAATAAATGTAAAGCAGATAGCCTCAGAAACAAATGTACCCTCTATGGATGAGGCAGTTCAATTGGCATCAATATTTTCTCTGGTACTTCCTTAAATCCACAAAACAATAAAACAATGCCTTATTTGTAGCATTTGCTAATTTCTGAGCTGTAAATGCTTAAAATTTAACACTAGGCTTCCCTTAGCTGGTTAGATCAAGTTGTAATATACTCATGTATCTAAGGCACATAAATAGGGCTTATTTCTAAGTTTTGTTAGCAAGGAACAAAAGTTACAATACCCATAGGGAGTGGATTGAAGTTATTTTTGTTGATGTTGTTTGACCTTCATTCTTGAAGAGGCCTATGACATCAGGGAGGTGATGCAATGACATGCAAGTGAGGGAGGGCTGTGCAAAGTCACCAATCTCACCTTCTCCTCTGGAGTCATCTGGGTCCAGTCAGGATGACTGGAGATGGCCCCCATATTGAAGATAAGCAAGAGAATGAATGGACCACTCAATGGAGATGAACAAAGGGGAACTTCTGGACAATTAGCCTTTGTCTCATAATTAGGATGGAGCCTAGAGGTTTGGCTGCGTGTGCTAAAATTTAGAGAACCCTGACTGCATTTGTACTCCTTCAGCATATAAATAATATAATTAAGCACCTAGTTAGCAAAAAAAAATATCAATTTACATGCTTCCTCTATCAGTTTATAGTTACAATTCAGGTGAAGTCGATCCTTTCTATGTCCATTTCTGTTGCATTTCTTCCAGGCTTAATCCCAGTATCTCGCCCATTTAGATCTCTCTTCCCCACCACAAGCTGGTATACCAGAGTTCTACTTCCCCCCATAGACCTATGCCTGAATTGCCATAGACAATTATTTTGTTTTTTTATAATTTATTAAATTAAATAAATTATTTAAATTTAAATATGCCTATTTTAAAATGCAATAGTGGTTAGTGAGTAGGAGTACGAAACTTTAAAAAAACTGATGAGAAACAGAATATCCCCTTCTTCCTTTACCCTCACAGACCCACTGTTCCCATCCAGAAGACAAACTTAATTTGGCCATCCTAAGTGATTACAGAAGAAAATATCTACCTCTAATACTTCTTTCCCAGGAAATTTGTAAAGCAAAGTGAGTCATATTTTAGGGATTCTTCCCCCATACCTCTAATATCGTCAATCCTCAACTTTAGCGGCAGTAACATTCTGAAAAAATGGTGCAAAAGGGCAAAACTCAAATGATGATACGTTGAGTCTGTGTTATGTTCCCATGGCCACCAGAAACTGCAATCTTCCTCTAGAGATTGCTGGAAACACACTTTTCTTCATACAATTCTTTATAATAAAATATTAATTCTGATAATATTCTTTTCCTAAAATGGGAACCATTATTATTTATTAATTATTAAGAATCTATTAACAATTTTTGTTACTCAGTCGTGCACAACTCTTTACGATCCCATTTGGGGTTTTCTTGGCAAGGATACTGGAATGATTTGCCATTTCCTTCTCCAGCACATTTTACAGATGAGGAAGCTGTGACAAAGAGGGTTAAGTGACTTGCCCAGGGTCATAGATCTAGGAAGAATCTTGAGGTCGAATTTGAACTCAGGAAGAAGGGTCTTCCTGTCTTCAGGACTAGCACTCTGTCCACTGTGACATCTAGCAACCCCTAAAATGCAGTACACAAAATAAAATTGGTAATGTGAAAAACATTTTCTCTCTCGTAATTCCCTAGAATTCTGTAACTTTTTGAGCTAACATCTCAATTGAAAAAAAACCCAGCAATGTCAGACAATATCCACTTTTTATTACACATGACATCTACAGTATTATAAATACCATATGGCAAATAAAATTCTTAAAACGGAAACATTTTTTAACCTGAATCTTACCTTCTATACTATGTTAGATGGTGGTGGTTAGGCATTATACTGTATAGTATACTGCTGTAAAGCTCTCTACCTTGATTGACCTCCAAAAACCAAGTGAGAAATTGTTAGGACTTTAGTCATTGCTGTCTGGTAGGGTCTCAGCATCACCTCCGACATTCTGTCTTTCATAGCTAATGAATGTCAGATACCATGAAAGACAAATCAATTTGAAATAATCTGTCCTCAACATCTGCTTCAGGCACTATTTGAGATCTTTAAGGTATAGAGGAATAAGGTATAAGGTATAGGGGAACATAACAGAGGTGAGTTGAGATTTAACTTTGAGTCTGTGATCAATGAGGGGATTAGCAACCTCTTTGTCTCTAGCCAGCTAGTCAGTCATACCAAGACGCCTTTTAAGCTTGAAAACTGTGAGTGGCATAGTCATTTTTTTCTCTGTTGCATATAATGGTGAATGTGTGAGTTGTCAATGTGAAAGTGAAAATGAGGTAACTTATAAAAACATGCTTGAAGTAGCCAAAGTTAAATAAGCAGTTGAGAATTAACTGTACTTTTTTCTGAGGGGGAATTGTGAAGTAAAATGAGTCTTGATTTGGATGTTCTTTCTACCTACCCTTCTAATAGTTTTTTCAGTGTTTCCTCCCCCTCTCCTGTAAGGTACCTCTTACCCTCATACTGCCCATGGGTGCCCATGATCCCCACTCTGGCAGTCCCCAAAAACCTGCCTTGCCTGGCCAGGACTCCCTACTTTAGACCTTTCCTGACCCCCAGTGACCTTGTAACTTTCACTCTGACATCACAGAATTATAGAGTTCCAAGAGATCTGGCCTTATCTGGTCTAGGAATTTTTTGTATAGCATCCTTGACATATGATCATCAAACCTTTCTGATACATACCAGTGGTATGACCCTGGGCAAGTCACTTAACCCTGTTTGCTTCAGCTTCTTTATCTGTAAAAGGAGTTGGAGAAGGAATGATAATATTCTAGTATCTTTAACAAGAAAATCCAAAATAGGGTCATGACGAGTCTGACACAATTGAAAAACAAATGAAACATGTTGGCCATTGTACTAACCTCTGGGGATACAAATACAAAAGAAACAATCCCTTTATTCCAAGGGTTTATAATGTAATAGAAGAACACAGTACAAAAAAGGAGTCTGAAAAATGTTGAGGGGGGGCGGAGCCAAGATGGCAGAATAGGATGATGAACCTGTTTGAGCTCTGCCACCATAGGCCATAGAATATCTGCAAAAAATGACTCAAAACAAATTCTAGAGCAGCAGAAACCACAAAATGTCAGAGTGAAAGAGATTTTCAGCCCAAGACAGCCTGGAAGGCTGACAGGAAAGGTCTATCACACCAGGCTCAGAGCAGTGTGGGACAGGACTAGAGCAGGCTTCAAAGTGCTGAATCATGGGTAGCAGCTGTTGTTCCAAGATTTCTCAACCAACAAATGCCAAAGACAGCTTCAAAGGTCAGTGAGAAAACTCTTTCACCTGGGTGAGGGTGTGTGTGATCTGGCCCCAATTTTGGCCCCAGGGTGGCGGTAATCACTGCAGCAGCAGCACCCACTTTTGGAGCCCTTGGCCTAAAGACCCTGGGGGACTTGAGCACCTGATATAGTCTCAGTCCTGAGTGACGCTCCTGGGGTGAGGAGGACCCTGACATGGTGGAACTGGTGGAGGCTCTGGAGAGGGAATCCTACTTGCAAATCCTGGGCATAAAAGAGTGCTTGTGGTTGCTCACAGACGAGAGTGCAGGCATAAATTCCTCTCCCTTGATTGTGCCACCTTGGAGGAACTGAGAACCTACAGGTCCCTAAAGTATACCCTCCACTTGACAAAGGACTCAAAAGTCAAATAACTAGCTGGGAAAATGCCCCAAATAGGGGAAAAATAAGACTATAGAAGGTTACTTTCTTGGTGAAAAGGTATTTTCTTCCATCCTTTCAGATGAGGAAGAACAAAGCATACCATCAGAGGAAGACATAAAAGATAAGGCTTCTACATCCAAAACCTCCAAAAATATATATGCAATGGTCTCATGCCATGGAAGAGCTCAAAAAGGATTTTGAAAATCAAGTAAGAGAGGTGGAGGAAAAATTGGGAAGAGAAATGAGAGTGATGCAAGGAAATCATGAAAAGCAAGTCAATAACTTTCTAAAGGAGACTCCCCCAAAAGCTGAAGAAAATATACTTTTAAAAATAGACTAACCCAACAGGCAAAAGAGGTTCAAAAAGCCAATGAGGAGAAGAATGCCATAAAAAGCAGAATTAGCTAAATGGAAAAGGAGATTCAAAAGCTCATTGAAGAAAATAGTTCTCTAAAAATTAGAATGGAGCGAAGAAGCTAATGACTTTATGAGAAACCAAGAAATTATAAAACAAAACCAAAAGAATGAAAAAATAGAAGACAATAGAAAAGATCTCATTGGAAAGATAGCAGATCCAGGAGGGACAATTAAAAAATTATTGGGTGAAAACCATGATCAAAAAAAAGAGCCTAGACATCATCTTCCAAGAAATTATCAAGGATAAGTGCCCCAATATTCTAGAACCAGAGGGTAAAATGGAAATGAAAAGAATTCACAGATCATCTCCTGAAGGAGATCCCCGAAGGAGAGCTCCTAGGAATATTGCAGTCAAATTCCAGAGTTCCTAGGTCAAGGAGAAAATACTACAAGAAGCAAGAAAGAAACAATTGAAGTATCATGAAAATACAATCAGGATAACACAAGATTTGGCAGCTTCTACACTAAAGGATCAAAGGGCTTGGGATATGATATTCCAGAGGTCAAAGGAGCTAGACTTATAACCAATACTCACCTATTCAGCAAAACTGAGTATAATACTTCATGGGAAAAATGGAATTTCAATGAAATAGAAGACTTCCAACCATTCTTTTTGAAAAGACCAGAGCTGAATAGAAAATTTGACTCAAATACAAGAATCAAGAGAAACATGAAAAGGTGAACAGAAAGAGAAACCTTAAGGACCTCATTAAAGTTGAACTGTTTACATTCCTACATGTAAAGATGTTACTTGTAACTCATAAGAACTTTTTCAGTATTAGGGTGGTTAGAGGGAATATATAGATATATATAGGTATGTATATATGTGTATATTATATATGTGTAGATATGCATATGTCCATGTATGTATATACATGTGTGTATAGGTGTGTGTATATATGTATGTATGTGTATATATGTATGTATACATACACACACACACACACACACACAAAGGGCACAGAGTGAGCTGAATATAAAGGAAGAATACCTAAAAAAAATGAAATTTACTCTTGAATGGAATGTACTTTGAGTAAGAGAAAGGGAGTTGTAGAATGTAGCAAATCACCTCACATAAAAGAGAGAAAAAAGAGCTTCTACAATGGAGGGGAAGAGGGGGAGATGAAGGGAAATAATTGAACTTTACTCTCATGGGATTTGACTTAAGGAGGGAATAACACACACACAATTGGACGTGGAAATCTATTTTACCTTTCAAGAAGGAAAGGGGGAAGGGGATAGGAGAGGAAAGATAATAGAAGAGACAGCAAATTGGGGAAAGGGATTATCAGAAGCAAACATTATTGTGGAAGGACAGGTCTTGGGAGAGAATGGAATAAATGAAGGGCAGGATTGGACAGAGGGAAATGTGGTTGGTCTTTTACAACATAAATGTTATGGAAGTGCTTTGCATTGTTACACATGTATGACATATAGAATTGCTTGTTTTCTCAATGAGGGTGAGTGAGGAGGGAAGGAGAGAATATGGAACTAAAAGTTTTAAGAATGAATGTTAAAAATTGTTTTAGCATGCAACTGGAAATTAAACTACACAGGCAATGGAGTATAGAAATCTATTTTGCCCTATAAAATAGAGGGGAAGGGGGATGGAAGAAGGGTGGGTAATGGAAGAGAGGACAGACTGGAGGAAGGGGTCGATAGGGTGCATGCTGTCTTGGGATGGGGGGGTGGGAAGAGATGGGGAGAAAATTTTGAATTCCAATTCTTGTGGAAATGAATGTTAGGAATTGAAAAATAAATTATATATTAAAAAAAGAAAAAGATTGGTGGGAAAGTACTTGGCGTGAGGTCATGGTGGAGAAATCCAAAGGAGTGCTGCCAAGTGGGAAATAAAGAGCTGATAGCTGGGGCCCCTCTTGAAATGGAGGTTTGGGGAGAAGCTCAATTCTCCACCCTCCAATCAGAGAGGATAGAGTGATAGGCTCAGAGTCAGGAGGACAAATTTAAATCCTACCTCATACACTTTTGACCCTGGGCAAGTCATTTCCCTGCTGTCTTCCTCACTCTCCTCATCTGTAAAATGGTGATAAGATAGCATCTATCTCCCAAAAAGTTCAGATGAGATAATATTTACAAAGTGATTTGCAAATCTTAAAGTGTTACATCAATCCTAACTAATATTACCAGACAACTCTGATTATCAGAAATTTCTCTTTATTTTGAAGCAAATCTGCTTTCTTTTATTTTCTACCCATTGCTTTTTTGGAGTAACACAAAGCAAGTGTTCAACTTTTCCCATGTAAAGATAATAGCTGGTGCTTATTTAGTGCTTTACGATTAGTAAAACACACTATACATATATTATCTCATTGTACCTCTCAACACCCCTGTTGAGAGAGTTAGTATATATATTGGGCTCTTCACCCAGTATACTCTACAAGTGCTCAAATAAGATAGTATTGACAGAGCTTAGTACAGTGCCTGATGCATGGTAGCACCACATAAATGCTTCTTCCTATCCTTCTTCCCTTTCCGTTTCTGGTCCCCCAGCCATTAGTGTTTCCCTCTATCATACATACACATATTGTGTCCCCAGATACAATATATGCTCTTTGATTGCTGGAACTTTTTCAAATCTGTCCTTGTGTGCCCAGCATCTAGAATCATACCTGCCACATAGAAGTCATCTAATAAATGTTTGTGGATTAATTCCTACTTTACAGATATGAAAACTCAGGTTCAGAAGCTTAACTTGACTCATCTGTCCACTGTTATCCTAAGCATTAATAAGTTCCAGAGGTATTTGAATTCAGGTTTTCTTGATTCCAAATCCTGCATTCTACCTTCCATGGCATTTGAATATAATTTTAAGGGGTGCCTCCACCTCCAAACTTACTGGAAGCTGTTTCTTCTCCAGGCTAGCAATCCCCAAGTCCCCAGTCTTCACAGGACAGTTTTTCTGGCCTCCTTCTGGATTTTAGCTTCCTTCCTCAGCAGAAGGCCTTGGGCACATGAAAACAATCATTTGAAATGTCAAAGATTGGAGAGCTAGGGCAAATCAGATAAATAATGCAGAATCTTTTACATAATCAATGATTGGTTAAAACGAATCAATATAAAGCACCATCTGCTTTGGTGTAAAGTATGAAAAGGAAAGAGATGATATAGTCTCCTTAGTCAGCCAATGCAAGACAGTAAATAATTTCTGAAGCTGATATGGTCAAGATTATAGGAATAGAATAGCATAAGCAAGCTACTGTTACAAAAAGGGAATTTGTTGAATGTTATTAAGAGAAAAAAAATCGTCAAACTAGAACAAGAACTAGGGCAA
The DNA here is from genome assembly GCA_028658325.1 of Potorous gilbertii. Lineage (NCBI taxonomy): Eukaryota > Metazoa > Chordata > Mammalia > Diprotodontia > Potoroidae > Potorous > Potorous gilbertii. The sequence goes on along the minus strand of CM053771.1, from coordinate 230,453,930 downwards.
ATCATCCAAGGCTTTGTCACCCCACACCACTTGCAACAGGAAAAGATATCAACAGTGGTTCGTGAGAATAATTAGCTAAGGGGCAGCTTGGTGATGCAGTCGATAGAGCTGGAGAAGAAAATGGCCAACTGCTCCAGTATCTTTACCAAGAAACTCCCAAACGGAGTCAAGAAGAGCCTGACACAATCGAAAATGGAGTCAGGAGGATCTGAGTTCAAATTTGACTTCAGACACTTACTAGCTGTGTGACCCTGGGCAAGTCATTCAACCCCCATTGCCTCCTTAAAACCAAAAAGAAAGAAAAAAATAATTACCTAAAATAGGAAGTAACTTAAGGGTAGACTCAGATGAGTTTCTTTACTACCTTACCTTTCTTCTTCTTCCCTTAAACCTCCTCAACAAAGGACTTGATCTCATGTCCCAGGATTTCAGCTTTCCCACAATGTAGTGAGATCTACTTACCCTCCCATCCTCTTACACAACTGAAGTCATGCATTATGCTGCTTGTCCAGCACCTAGGTATGGTTGGGTCTCAACTCTGAATAGCAGCAGAAGAGAAGAACAGCTCCTTGTCAGGAATGTATAGAGGAGATTCCTTCTTAGGTGCTGGTCGATCTATGTGGCTTCTAAGATTCTTCCTTACTCAGATTCTATAGAAAGACAAAATTATAATTTTTAGGATAAGGTCTCCCTGGGATAACAGACATGTTGATGCCTGTACATGTGAAAAAGAATCAAGTCTAGGAAAGCAAAAATACATTATATAAATGGTGAAATTTAAATCAGGGTAAGGGAAATAATAAAAATTCCATTTAATTGAATTGATATGCAATATTTATGGAAACTTTTCCTATCACCAAATCTATCTGGTGATAGGAAAAGAAAGAACCACAAGCATGTGTATTTATTAAACATCAATACCTTTTATACAACCAAAAATGACCTTTACTGGTCAGATGGAATAAGAAATATGAAAATACTGTAAGAAGTTGTTTTGTTTTAATCCCAATTCAAATGTAAGGGCCCAAGAAGCCATCTACTTAGAACTTAGTGTGGAAGGTGAAGTCAGGGTAGCAAAGATTGGGTAAGAATTCAGTGCTTTTCTCCTGGTCCCTGGCAATTTCCTTGAAGGAAGTGGTGCTTGGCAGGCTAACGTTGTGAGCTGGCACTCAGGCTGCATTTTTAATACCCTTGGTTCCTCAAACTTTAGGAAATTTGATGGCAGACACTTCATTTGACCAATAAAGATTGACTCCTCAAGTGCTATCCTATAGCCCACAGACCACACACACATGCATTAGTGGACCCATAAAACCAACTGGCTAACTAAAATATCAGCAAAGGGAACCACAGTGCATTTCTTGTTTCCTTGTGGTTTCAGTCAGTTGAGTTAGCAACCCACACTTGAACCACATAGCCTTGGAATATACCAGGATGGAAGGATAGAAAGCAACGCCATGCTAGCTAGTGGGGAACACAGTCAGAGGGCTGAAAGTTAGATAGCATCTATTGGAGTCAGGCCAAACAACCTTCTAAGAAATGTGCCAGCAGGGAAGAAACCAATGCTTGCCAGAAGAAAACACCTCCTGTGACAATTTCTCATGAAGACAGAATGCTCCAAAACATCAAGTGATACACTGTTTAAGCATGGATATTGTCTTCTAATCCAAAAAGCCCTGCATTTAATTAGAGCCTATAATTAAAGGAAAATCCATAAAACTTCCTGAGAGAGAGAGCAGGGATTTGGGTTCTTTAGATATCTTGTCATGTTCTCTTGACTGAGAGGACTCAGTTGTTTACACCAAATTGAATCAGAACTATTTAAACATTGGACCCTTGGATATTTCTCTTTAAATGCTATGAAAATCAATCAGTTAAGAAATGAAGCAGTAGAGTGTAATGGATAGAGCATTGAATCTGGAATCAGGAAGATCTAGAGTACTTCCTTATATATTTACTAGCCTGGCATATAGTAGATAAAGTTCTGGTTATCATCATCATACATATCTTGAACATGTAACAAACTCTCTAGGCCTCAGTTTCTATATCTGTGAAATGAGGGTGACTTGATACTTAGACGTAAGAATTAGAGTTCACACATCCAAATGAGTGCTGTCTGCTTCAAAGAAGTCACCTCATGAGCTCAAATATTCACTCCACTGATGCCATCTGTGTTTAAAACATGTCAGATTTTGCTTTGAAAACCCATGGCTAGGTCTTTTGAATATCCCCTGTTATGGCAATTCTTCATCCCTTGGAGGTTTCATTTTTTAACATAGTCACAGATCATTTGAACTCAAGAGAGTCAGGGGAGTGACGAAGAGACATAACCCTACTGAAGAAATCTCCAAAATATTTTCCTTTTAGAAATTATTATGGTGTTTTGAATAAGAAAATAAACTTCATTTTAGTTAATGTAGAAAGTGTGATCATCACTTGTGATGCCATTTTTCCTTAGTAGGGCTTAAGAAACTGGTTCTAAAAGCAATTCTTAGGGATGAGTACCAGAAACATTTTGATTCTATAGGTTCTGGACCAGGACCAGTGAAAATGGAAGGAGGAAGCTGCCATATTACAGCAATAATCCCACAACTGCTCCAACAAGAATCCGTAAAAGAGTACTAGATGAGCAGTGATTGAGAAATTGAAAGAGAAACCCCCTTGCGTCATTTTTCCAGCCCAGGATCATGAGTTTGATTTGTAGCCAAGTGACCAGGACAGAGACTGTGGAACATGGGTGATAGAAATATGCTTGACACTTAAAGGTGTCAAGGAAAATTTATTAAAGCAGAGTTCAGAGGAACTGAACATTTCTGACCAGAAGAAAACTACACCCCTCTTAAGGAGGAGGGAGTACAGAATACAGAAGCAAGATCAGATTTATACTGTTAGCTTGGAACAAATCCTCCCATCAGAGGATGGATTGGTCCATTCTCCTTTGAGTCACAATCTTTTTTACATGCCCATTACATATCTCCTTGATATGTTTCCCCCTCTTCTAACATATGAATTGTGCCTAACTTTGTGCTATTTCTCTCCCCCCGCCCTGGGCAGAGAAATTAATATACATAAGATTTATTAAGCAAGCACAGGGAAGAAAAGCTTTCTTCCAATCATTGAAACCAACCGGTTTAGGCTAGTTTCAGACTTGGTCCCCTTTATCAAGAACTTTGTGGTTTTGTGAAGGTCACTATCTCCTGATTGACTGGGCCCACCTGCAGTCTGCTAGCCTCCTTGTCTGACTTGTTCTAGTAACTTCAGCAACTAGTAACTCTGTGGACACAACTCTTTGCTGACTCTCCTTTGCTGAGCCTGTAACTCTGTCGTTCTAACAGATATGGCATTTTCTGTGAGGTTATAGATTCATCTCCTAAGCTCAAATTAGGGCTAAGTAAACACAACTCCTTCTCTCTGAATCTACAGCATCTCCCAGACAACTGATATGGTCAGCACCTATACACTGGGACACTCCACAGGGAAAAGTCTAAAATGATTAGAAATCCAGGAGGATCTGTGCCCCAAATCAGATCATTTGGGGCCTGCTAAAAATTTGCTGCTACATTCTCAGGTACTAAGTGCTGTGTTCTTCAAGGATCACAGTGGCAGCTCAGACAAGGGAGTTGATATTCAGTGAGTGGAAGCACAACAGTGAAAATCCACTTATGAATGCAACGTGTCAAAGAGATAGTCTCACTTTGTAAAGGTATCAGGGCTAAAGTATTTTGTTAGTTACTTTAAGTGACGTAGAATGATCGATTAATTTATACAATCAATGCTTTGTTGGTCCTTCATTTTCTAAGACAGGGGTGGGAAGGCTGCAGGTTCCCCACCCCTATCCTAAAAGAACCAATGACATCATGTCTTGACTTGAGTGTGGATTGGATTTAAGTGAGGCAGAGTTGAACAGAGTTGTCAGCTTCACTCTGTCTTCCAGTTATCTAAGTCCAGTGGCAGGACAAAAGTCAGGACATCTGTCAATGGCCCAGGATGCAGTGGATGCCATTGATATTTCTGATGCCTGACCAAGTTCTAAGAGCTCTACAGTGCCTGATTCAGATGCCTTCATGGCCATTGGAACAAATGGTTCTCATTTTCCCATTTATCCAGAAGTCCTTACATGCTTGAGGTAGACATCCTCCTAACTCAATGATGGCTTTGAAATCTATCAGTTACCCTCAACCTGGTTTAATCCTTCTGCCTAAATTGTTCATTGGGGTGTGGCCACTGGGCAAGTTAGTTTCTTGGAGTCATAAGTTAGAGTTAGGCGAAGGTGCACTCTAATGAGAATAAGGTTCAAACAATGCTTACCCCCTTCCTTCTCTCCCTCTACTGCAATAGGTCTTTTGTGCTTCTTCATATGGTGTAATTTACCCTATTCTGCCTCCCTTTTCCTCTTTTCCCAGTATAATCCTTTTCTTCAACTCTTAATTTTTTTATATGATCACATCAAAGTCAACTTCCATCTATATCCTTCATCTATATATACTCCTAACTGCCTTAATAGAAATACAGTTCTCAAGAATTATAAGTATCCCATTCTCATGTAGGGATGGAAGCAATCTGACCTTATTGAATAACATGTTTTTTCTTTCCTGTTTGCTTTTTAATACTTCTCTTGAGTCCTGTATTTGAAGATCAAATTTTCTGTTCAGCTCTGGTCTTTTCATCAGGAAAGTTTGAAAGTCCTCTATTTCACCAAATGTCTATCTTTTCCCCTGATTATGCTCAGTTTTGCTGGATAGTTGATTCTGGGTTCTGGGATATCATATTCCAAGCCCTCTGGAGGATCCTTTAATGTAGAAGCTGCTAAGTACTATGTAATTTTGATGTGGCTCCTTGACATTTGAAGTGTTTTTCTGGATGATTGTAGTATTTTCTCCTGGACCTGATAATTCTGGAATTTAGCTACAATATTCCTTCATTTTGAGATTTCTTTCAGGAGATGATCAGTGCATTCTTTCAATGACTATTTTACCTTCTGCTTCTATGATATCAAGGCCGTTTTCCTTGATAATTTCTTGAAAGATGTTGTCCAGACTTTTTTTTATTATGGTCTTCAGATAGTACAATAATTCTTATTTAGCTCTCCGGGATCTATTTTTCAGGTCAGTTGTTTTTCCAATGAGGTATTTTACATTTTCTTCTATTTTTTTATTCTTTTGATTTTGTTTGACAGATTTGTACTATCTCATGGAGTCATTAGCTTCTATTTGCCCAATTAAGAAATTATTTTCTTCATTTAGTTTCCATACCTTCTTTTCCATTTCATCAACTATACTTTTAAAGGAGTTGTTTTCCTCAGTGAATTTTTTTCCAATTTAGCTAATTCTATTTTTTAAGGAATTGTTTTCTTCAGTCAATTTTATGCTTTCTTTTCCAAGCTGTTTCTTTTTTCATAATTCTCTTACATAATTCTCATTTCTTTCCTCATTTTTCTTCTACCTCTCTTATTTGTTTGTTTTGAAATCCTTTTTGAGCTCTTCCAAGAGGATTTTCTGGGATTGAGATCAATTCATATTCCTCTCTGAGGCTTCATATGTAGGTATTTTGACATTGCCTTCTTCTGAGTTTTGTGTTTTGATTGTTCCTACCACCATAGTAGCTTTCTGGGTTCATGGCTCTTCTCTTTCTTACTAATCTCTCAGCCTATTTCATGACTTTTATAGTTGAGCTCTACTTCTGGTATACAGCGAGCACTGTCCCAAGCTTCTTATGCTGGGGGCCATAGGTCTGGTCACTACTTTAACACAGGGGCCTCAGGAATATTTGTTCCCAAAACTTTGAGTTCCAACTTATCTTCCTTCTTCTCTCTCCACCCATCCCCACTGAGAAGGCAAGCAATTCAATATAGGCTATAAATGTGTAGTTTTGCAAATTACTTCCATAATAGTCAAGTTGTGGGAGACTAACATATAGATTTATATTATATGTTTCCCTCCATCCTATCCTGCTCCACATTTCTTCAGTTCTCTCTTTTGACCTTGTCCCTGCCCAAGAGTGTTTACTTCTAATTGCTCCCTTCTCCCATTTACCCTCCCTTCCATCACTGCTCCCACCCTGCTTGTCCCTTTCTCCCCTACTTTCCTGTAGTGTATGATAGATTTTCATAGCAAATTAAGTGTGCATGTTATTCCTTCCTTGAGCCAAATATGATGAGAGTAAGTTTCACTTTTTCCCTCTCATCTCCCCCCTTTTTCCCTCAATTGGAAAAGTTTTTTCTTGCCTCTTCTATGAGAGATAATTTGCCCCATTCCATTTCTCCCTTACTCTTCCCAATTTATTCCTCTCTCACACGTTAATTTTATTTTTTTAGATATGATCCTTTCCTACTCAACTCATCCTGTGCTGTGTGTGTGTGTGTGTGTGTGTGTGTATGTGTGTGTAATCCCTCCAGCTACCCAGATACTGAGAAAAATTTCAAGAGTTACGAACAGTATCTTTCCATGTAGGAATGTAAACAGTTCAACTTTAGTAAGTCCCTTAAGATTTCTCTTTCCTGTTTACCCTTTCATGCTTCTCTTGATTCTTGTGTTTGAAAGGCAAATTTTCTATTCAGCTCTGTCTTTTCATCAAGAATGCTTGAAAGTCCTCTATTTCATTGAAAGACCATATTTCCCCTGAAGTATTACACTCATTCATGGTTTAATCTGAGTTCCTTTGACTTCTGGAATATCATATTCCAAGTCCAGTGATCCCTTAATGTACAAGCTGCTAGATCTTGTGTTATTCTGATTGTATTTCCACAATACTCGAATTGTTTGTTTCTAGTTGCTTGCAATATTCTCTCCTTGACCTGGGAACTCTAGAATTTGGCTAAAATATTCCTAGGAGTTTCTCTTTTTGGATATCTTTCAGGAGGTGATCAGTGGATTCTTTCAATATTTATTTTGCCCTCTGGTTCTAGAATATCAGGGCAATTTTCCTTAATAATTTCATGAAAGATGATGTCTAGG
>CM053771.1:230416720-230440612 GCA_028658325.1 Potorous gilbertii | reverse complement strand
CACCATACTGAATAACAGTGGTGATAGTGGACATCCTTGTTTCACCCCTGACCTTATTGGAAATGCAGCTAGCTCATCCCTATTACATATAATGCTTGCTGATGGTTTTAGGTAGATGCTACTTGTCATTTTAAGGAAAGTTCCATTTATTCCTAAACACTCCAATGTTTTCAATAGGAATGGGTATTGTACTTTGTCAAAAGCTTTTTCTTCATCTATTGAGTTAATCATAAGTTTTCTGTTAGTTTTATTGTTGATATAATCAATTACGCTGATAGTTTTCACAATATTGAACCAGCCCTGCATTCCTGGTATAAATCCTACCTGATCCAAGTGTATTATTCTGTTTGCTGTAATCTCTTCACTAATATCATATTTAAATTTTTGCATCTATATTCATTAGGGAAATTGGTCTATAATTTTCTTTCTCTGTTTTGACTCTTCACAGTTTAGGTATCATTACCATATTGGTTTCCTAAAAAGAATTTGGTAGGACTCTTTCTTCACCTATCTTCTCAAATAGTCTATATAGTATTAGAATTAATTGTTCTTTAAATATTTGATTGAATTGGCTTGTAAATCCATCTGGCCCTGGAGATCTCTTCCTAAGGAGTTCATTGATGTTCAATTTCCTCACATTTTTTATAGTAAAAGTACTAACCTGCTTTGGAGGAGGGAGTGTTCTCACCGGAGAATTCCCAACATCAATAATATCACAATTTCAGTCCCTGTCACTATTGAAACATAGGGTATAAGGGAAAGGGAAAAGGAAAAGGCAGAAGCAGATAGATATATATAGACACATACACATACACATATACACATATATATGTGTGTTTATATATATAAAGGGTGGAGGTGACGGGATAGTCAAATAGAGTATTTAGTAACATAAGTACTGGAGTAAAATTAGCGTGGCTGGGTCCCTTCTAAAATGGTTGTACAGACTATAAATGTGTATTTATATGGCACTTCCTCACAACAATCCTGAAAGTAGGAAATGCAAAAATTAATAATTTCCATGTTACAGATGAAGAAATGGAGGCTCTGGTGATGTGACCTGCCCCCGATCACACACCCAGTAAGTGTCCAAAGTCAGATTTCCACCCCAATCTTCTGCTTCCAAGGCCAATATTTTGTCTACAATGCCACAGAGATCACTCTGCTCTGAAGTCTCAAAACACTTTGTCTTAGTATGCTCTACTATGCATTATATTTGTCCACATATCTTATCTTCCCTACTAAATTCTCAGCAGGAAATAAGCCATCAGCTTTTAAAAAAATCATCCTCAGGGCTTACCACAATGGCCTGCAAATAGAAGGGGTTCAGTCAATGCTTGCTGAATAAATAAACGCATACTACTTGGGTTTCTAACCTCAGGCAATTGCTAACAATGCAAGTTGCTCCCAAAGCTATTTTTTTCCTCTTTTACTATCTGTTTCAATGGAATTCCTACCTTCCAACCTCTTAGTACCATGGTGAGGGTGAATGAGCTAATGGACCAAAATGCTTTGATCATTTACGTTGAGTCTGGCTGACTCAATGTAAGCCCTGCTTACGTTGGACTGTTGATACTCCCTCCCTCTAGGGTACTAAGCCAGCTTTTTTATTTTATAGATAAATTTGCTCACAATACAGGCCAAATAGCTATAGCCAAGGCAGTTAGCCAGGCTTATTTGCATCAGGATTCTCTGCAGGATGCAATGAAAATGCTGCCTTGCAGATCCTGAAGCATTGATTGTTGGGTACAGATGGCTCTGCACCCCAAAGCCATTGGCAAGGCAAATGCTAATGTGGCTTAGTCAGAGGTATGGGTGAGATGTGCCTTGTCTATGTTATGGACATAATAATAGCAACATCCATACAGTGCTTCTTATGTGCCAGGAACTGTGCTAAGCACTTTGTAACTAGTATCTCATTTTACCCTCACAATCACCATGAAAGGGAGGTGATATTATTAACCCCATTTTACAGATGTGGAATCTGAGGCAGAGACGAAGTAGATTGTCCAGGGTTACACAGCTAGGAAGGTCTGAGACCAGCTTTGAATTCCTATCCTTCTGACAGCCCAGTGTTTTATCCACTGTGCCACCAGCTACCCAGCTAGATGTATAGACATGATTTGGGCTTTATATACAGAGAAGTCAGTCTTTTCCTATTAACAATATTATCTTGAAATATATTAACTGAGGAGGTATAATGGACATTTGTTTAAATTTTAAATTTTATATTATAACTTGGGTAGTGATTTCATTGGGGTTGGGAATTTTAGGTGTAGAAATGCCCTCTACAATGGAGATCAATACATATCGATGTAGAACCACTCAGCTTCAGCTTGATGTCTTGGAGAATTACTTATGGAACTTGGAAGATAGCTGACTTGCCCATCATTGTTAGACAGCCAATGCCCCCAAGGTCCGGGTTTACATGGTCAAGGTCCAATCTTAGAAGCAAGTAAAGAGACAAACATGGATTAAGTTCCTAGTATGTGCCAGGTGCTTCGTACGTTATTGCTTTCTTTAATCTTCTAAACAGTTCTGAAAGAGAAATGCTAGTATTATCCCCATTTTACAGCGGAGGAAACATACGGAGGCCAAGTGATTTGCCCAGAGTCACACCTCTACTAAAGTGTCTGAGGCTGGATTTGAACTCACATCATCCTGACCCACACACTCTTTGGTTCATCTTCCCACACACTGAATTTACTGTGAAGAATCACTAAACATGACTGGGTCCTCACATATTTGGGTTAAAGGGGTCAACAGTTTTCTTACAAGCACTCAAGTAATAAACGCAAATATGGGGGACAAGACAGTCTTTATTCAGAAGTCACAAAAAGTATGGGAATCTATAAACAAATGAAGAAAACTTATCAAAGGACTTATAAGTAAGTAGAATGATTCTCCTCCCTCTCTGAAGGGTCTCAATTTTTCATGGGGTCCTATATACTCTGTCTCCACACTCATAGTGCCTCCCTATGATTTAGACTCCTGCAGGAAGGAAATATACTTTAGAACTGTTAGACAAGAAATCTCCTTCCCCTCAGATCTGCAATATCCAAACCACTCATAGTAATGGCAGAGAGCAAAGTCCTGTTCTTTTGGTTCTCCGTGTTGTGGCCTTTCCTGTTCCTCCAGCTGGACAGGTGGGGAGGAGAGGCATGGCTAATCTATTCTCTTTCTTCTAAGAGGCACGCTGCTCAGGAAATTATCCTTCTTTGAATAGAAAGTCAAATTTCTGATTCCTGATATTCTTACAAAGCAATCCCTGAGTCTGTTGCTATATAGCTCTTTTCTAGATAGAAGGTTAGGTTCTAGAATCATGACACCTATGGAATCTGTTTCACTCAAAAGAATATCAGATTCCAAAAGTCTTGAAATTGAAGTTTCTTCCAAAGCAATCATAAAGTGAGCATTGTATAGTAATTGCTGTCCCTGACTATGTGGGCAAGGACATGCTTGTCATGTGTTTTTGCTACAAGGTAATTAGCGTCTCCTGATACACCATCCCCTTCATGCTGACCCAGGAGTCATAGCGTAAGGGTAGAAGGAATAATATGGAGAAAAAAACTATCCCAAGTCCTCAATGAAGAGGGTCCATCCTTCCAAGAATCTGAATCAAATAATTTATCTTGGGTTAAGTCCCTATCAGTGAAGACCATCTTTCAGGAGGTACCAAGGGTGACCTCAAAGTAACCAGTTCAACCTAAGTACAATTCCAGATCAGGATATGTCTTTAAAGAAATGCCAGTGGGAATGTCCACCCTGTAAAGGGAAAAATAATCAAAAGTATTTCTCTGCTTCTGATAGATTCTTCAAATCCCCAGAAAGACATTATACCATGCTGTCTCTTAGCTATGGAAATGGAACTAAATAAATCCTTCCCCACACAAAACAGGTACCAATTTCAAATTCAAATTAGACAATCTCTCTTGATCTAGTGCCCCTGCTCTCTTCAATGAACTTTGATCCCAGAGAAGAACAGATTTAAATTAGTGGAAGTATCTTCAACAAATAGAAAATTCTAGCTCCTTTTGTTGTCTTCTAATATCTTCACCCTTAAAATTATATCCTTTGTACAAGTATCTTCAATTGCTCTTCAACCTACTTCTTCCTTTCTGCTTTTAAACAAATACTCTTAATTTTGACCAAAAAAACCCCCTGAATTTGATCATTTCCCCCTTAACATACTATTTAATTCCTCTTTTTTTCTACCAATATTTCCAAATGAATGGTATGTACCTACCACTTCCATTGTTCCATCACACATTATGATCCTCAACTCAACAAACTCATATTAAACACTTTTCAGTCACCACTTAGGAACCACGCCACCTGAACTCCAGTTATCATCCTCATCCCCAACCCACAACTCGGAACTCTGGATAGCGCCTATGACACTGGGCCCTGATTAGTGAGCTTTCCTCCTATCTTCCCCCAAACCAGGACTCTATGGTACACCCCAGCCACCATTTCCAAACCATTCAGCCCCTTGCTACCCTCCTCTTCTGTTTTCCTTTGTATATCATCTTCCTTTAGTAGAATGTAAGTTTCTTGAAGGCAGGGGTGATATTGGTTGCTTATATCTGTGTCTTCATCTGTTTGTAAGTTATGTATATCCATATGGCTTGTCTACAGGCTGTTCATGGGTAGCTTGGATAACTACCTCTGTCCACCCCTCTTTGGGGGGAAGAGAAGAAGAGTTGTGACCATCTAAGCCCCCTCCTTCCCATATCTCTGGTCTAGGAGCACAAATCTGATTCAGATCTTCCTTGATCACTCTTAAGGGACAAGGTAGCATCAAGCTTACACCTGCTCACATGATCTGTTCTCACCAAACACTGGTTACACACATACACATACATCACAAATGAAGAATGGCATGAAGTACAGAGTTAAGGGACCATTCATTCAAAGGTTCATAGACAGGAGACGTAAGGCATACACAGTGAACACCTAGCAGGCCAGTTTGACTATTTTAGTCAATTCTAGAACATGCTTATGAGAGAGAAATATGAAATCAGACTGCAAAGGTACTCCCTGGCTTGTATACTAGACTGAAAATAGAATATTTTATCCTAGGGGCAATAAGGAGTCACTAAAGAATTTTTTAGTATGATAGTGACTTATTCATTATAGTGTTTTAGGAATATCAATGTGGCATCTTTGTGGAGAGAACATTTGAATGGGGCAAGATTAGAAGCAAAGAGATTAGTTAGGAGGAAAGAAAGAAAGAGAAAGGAAGGAAAGAAAAAATAAGGAAGAAAGAAAAAGAAAGAAAAAATTTCTCAATTGAATAGAACACAACTCATTTGATACTTAATTATATCCTTCCCTGTGACATTTCTCATTTCTCCTGCTTCTTTCTCATTTTCCAGACTAGACTGTGAGCTCCCCAAAGCCATAGTCTTCTGTATGTGTATGATTCTCTGTAAGGAAAGAAAGAAAGAAAGAAAGAAAGAAAGAAAGAAAGAAAGAAAGAAAGAAAGAAAGAAAAAGAAATTCTGCTCTCAGGGAACTTACATTCTGTAGTGGGGCAAAGGGTGAAGGAGAAAATATGTGCACAGGATAAAGTCCATATTCTTATTCCGGCAATCAAGGTCCTCCAAAATCTTGTCTCAAGTTTCCTTTCTAACAATGTCCCTACTAATCCCCTAGATTAATTTATTGTTCTAACCTTCTAGTCAGACTAGCCTAATTACTGTCTTCTGAAAAGAGCAAACACATTCTCATTTTATTACTACTATTCCTCAACATTTGAAAGCTTTATTATCCCCATGCTTCCCTATCCAAATTGTATCTATCCTTCAAGGTGCCCAGGCCCAAGTCCCATCTCTTCCATGAAGACTTTTGTGACCATTTCCTCCCACAGTGGTCTCTGTCTCCTCCGAGCTACTAGGGATTACTATGCATATTACCCCAATCTATATTCCAGTTAAACTACACTACTAGCTATCTCCAAATTGAACATACCATCTCCCTCCTCCTTTTGAGAAGGTTATCCCCCTCACCAGTAACACACTCCCTCCTCTCAGAATTCTCTATCTTCAAAATTCAGCTCAAGTTCCTCCTCCTCCAGGGAACATTCCTTGACTTACCTTCCCCTCTATCCCTCCTCATATTTCCCTAGACCGCACTGCCTAGATTTATTCTTTATTCCTATCATACTCCATCTTATATCGTACTTATCTCTGTACTTGTCATGTCACTCCCTGGCAATATACAAACTCCTCTTTCATTTTCATCTATGTATCCACAGTGCCTCCTATAGTGTTTCCACTTACATCAATATGTCAAGAACCTGTGATTTCATCCTTGCTCATAAAAACTACTTAATCAGTGTTTGCTCAATTGAATAGAACACAACTCATTTGATACTTAATCATATACTTCCCTGTGACATTTCTCGTTTCTCCAGCTTCTTTCTCACTTTCCAGACTAGACTGTGAGCTCCCCAAAGCCATAAACTTCTGTATGTGTATATTTCTCTGTATACAGTAAAATGCTTAACAAAATGCTATGTTGATAGTAGACATGTAGTAAGTATTGAATGAATGAGTGAGTGAAGGAGCCACTAGACTGCCTCACTGCTAGCTAGTGGTTTATTCATTCAGCACTTAAGAGAATGCCTGCTGTGTGCAAGGTTCTATGCTAGGTATTACAGGGAATATAACAATGAAGAAGATATAAGCCTTTGCTTAAGGAGTTTCTAGTCTGCTCAGTTTGAGCAGACTGTTATCTTTTAGGTGGAGAGATAAGAAAATAACTATAATTCAAGGCAAAAGGTTAAAAGTTCAACGCTGGGACAAATAGAGGGCTAGAAAATCCAGAGAAGGAGAGATTCCCTCCCATTGAGCTGGGAGGAATTATGAGAAATAGTATGAAAGATCCTCAGGGGAGTATGATTTGAGAGGTGAGAAAGACATTCCAAGCAGAAGGAGCAGTTTGAGCAAAAGTAGAAAATCACAAGCTTCATTGTGCAATAAGTTCAATTTTGATGCCTAAATGAATATGAAAAGAGACTAAAAGAGCCGAGGAAAAATAGCCTCCAAGAATCTGCTTCATCCTCTTAATCTTTTGAAGATCTGAGCCGGAGAAAATAATTCAAAGAAAGAAGCTGGCAAAGTAAATTCAGATATAAATAGTAGATTTCTTATTCTAATATTTGATCAACATTTCATTTAATCTCCTAAACTAAATCAGAACACAGCAAGGGGTTAAAAAAAAAAAAAGCCAATTTATAACCACCATGGGGAAGACTCAAGCGTTTGTGAAATTTGAGTGACATCTGGTGGTTCAGTCAGATATTGTGCTCTCCTTGACTGGATAATTAGCCCAGGGACAATTATTTCCCTGAATGGAAAAAGGTAGGTGACAGTGAGACAAGGTGTGACAGGAATGAGAAACTGAGGCTAGAGATGAAATGATCAAAAAGGGAAAACGAAAATTATTGACTCAATTACTATCTATGAAAATATTCTGCTTACTTCTATAATTACCTTTTTTCATTAGAAATTATTCATTAAAATTATATAATTTGAAGGTGGAAAAGACTTGGAAAAAATTCTCATCAACCTTCCACAGAGTATAGGAAACCCTTCTATAGTATTCCTGACAGGTATTCATCCACAATTTTTGGGAATGTCTTTATTTTCAAGATAGCTTCACTTAGAGAAAAAGGAGAAAGCTAAATATAGAGATGCTAAACATATTGAATAAAGTTGTATTTAGAGCAATTTATGCTGACCATTAGCGAACATTGTTTTATTTCAATATTTCACACTATAATGTCTTAAATATATTGAGTTAATTTTATAATCTATTTTGTATTTCTCCAAATATAACATCACAAAAAAATCTTCCCTTTAGTCAGTGTGGTGATGAATATTTTACAACTGGCTCTCTGAGAAAAAAAAACAACTATATGCAACACACTTTTATACTTAATTTGCATTATTAACATTTTCTCCATCACTTTCTTAATCTCAGACAATCAACAAAACTATTAATAATTTTTCCCTAATTTGAAGCATTTGCCAGTTTCCAAGGTATAAATACTCACATGAAAATTTAAGTCTCTAACCCACCCCTGCCTTTAAGTGATCAAATACACGACAATTAACCAACATTTTCCTGAGTACTTTAAGATAAAGTAATAATGCAACATCCATCACAAATTCATTTTGTCTTAAGCAAGAAGATCCCTTAGAGATCATTCAGTCAGAGTAGCATTATGGGATCACAGATTTTGAAGTGGAAATGAACTTAGAGATCATCAGGTCCAACTCTCTCATTTTACAGATAAGGAAACCGAGGCCCAGAGAGGAAGTGACTTTCCCAAGGTTATAAAAGTAATTGGTGTCAGATTGGAATTCAATTCCAAATCCAGCGCCATATCTACTCTATCACGCCGCCTCTTGGTATCCCTGCACACCAGAGAGGCAATATCAAAAGACCGAAAGGCATTTGTTGTTTTCAGTCTTTTCTGCCATGTCCTTCTCTTTGTGACCCCCTTTTGAGTTTTCTTGGCAGAAATACTGGTGTGGTTTGTATTTCCTTCTCCAGCTCATTTTACAGATGAGGAAACTGAGGCCAATAGGGTTAAGTGACTTGCCCAGGGTCACACAGCTAGTAAATGTCTGAAGCCACATGTGAACTCAAGATGAGCCTTCTGATCCTGGACCCAGCACTCTGTGCACTATGGCGCCCCCTAGCCTTTCTTTTATGTGCTAGATCATGCCAGATTTCCTAAAACCAGATAGGCTAGATTTGATTGGGCCATTCATGCACACTTACTAGCTGTGCAACTCTGGGCAAATCACTTAACTGATGTGTGTTTCTATTTCCTCATCTGTAAAATGGGCACAATAACAGCACCTACCTCCCTGGGTTGTTGCGAGCATCAGACCAGATACTGGTCAGTTGTTTAATAGAGTGCCTGACATACATTAGGTCTATAGAAATGCTACCTTCCTCCTCAATCTCATCATTGCTCTCTATTATCATGCACCATCACAATAGTACAGACTTTCCTTAAGCCTCCCAGAGCACAGCAGGGTTAGTGCGAAGAGGACAGTGAAGGGCTGAAGTTAGAGCAGGGGAGGGAGTATAACAGTGTAATGGGGTAGATGATGCCTTCTTTTTTATTATTTTTTTCAGTTAACATGCTTTTTCTCCTCTTTCAGCTTCTCCCCAGATACAGGAAAAAGGGGGGGAGGGAGCAGAACCTTGTCATAAATAGGAATAATCAAACAAAATGTATTCCCACATTGTCTCCAAAAGCTGATGCCTCATTGTACGTATGGAATCCAAGTCTCTCCGTCCAGAGGGAAGCAGGCAGCATGCTTCATCACTGGTGCTCTGGAAGTTTAGTTGGCCATTCCATTGGCCAGAGTTCTTAAATCTTTCACAGTTGTTTGTTTTCACAATGTTGTCATTATATAAATTATTCTCCTGGTTCAGCTCACTTCACTCTGTACCAGTCCATTCAAGTCTTTCCAGTCTTTTAAAATTTGTCTTTGTAATCATTTCTTATGGCAGTATTCCATTATATTCATGAACCATAAGTTGTTCACTCAAAATGATGGATACTTCCTTAGTTTTCTGTTCTTTGCTAGGACAAGAAGTGCTAGAAATATCGTTGTATAGAAGGGTCAGGGTCACATTCCGGGTACAGTCAAATTCCTAGTTATTTCCTTATCTACCCCTAGGTCTTCCCTTTTTTTTTTTTTTTTTTGCTCATCAGAACAAGTAAGCTAATTAATTGATCAACAAAGACTTATTATGTACCTTCTAGGTCTTAAGCCCTGAATATACAAAGTCAAAAGCAAAATATGCTCTGACGCAGAGGAGTTTACATTGTGACTGAAGAAAGAAGTATACAAGTGCAAATAAATATATATACAAAATGAATACTGTGTAGTCTGGAGAAGGAGAATACATGCACCTG
Organism: Potorous gilbertii; assembly: GCA_028658325.1. Classification (NCBI taxonomy): domain Eukaryota; kingdom Metazoa; phylum Chordata; class Mammalia; order Diprotodontia; family Potoroidae; genus Potorous; species Potorous gilbertii. The sequence goes on along the minus strand of CM053771.1, from coordinate 230,430,663 downwards.
GGGGTTAAGGAAGGTCTTCTTATAGATGGCACCTAAACTGAATCTTGAAAAACAAATAGGGGATACAAAACAATAGAGGTGAAGAGGTAATGACAGTGCAAAGACATAGTGATGGGAAATGAAATAATAACATGTGGGTGGAACAAGTAGGCAAGGACGACTGAATTATAGAGTGCATGGAGGGGAGTACCATGTAAGAGCATGAGGATAAGAAATAATCTAGGTGGTGAAAAAAATTGTGTATGTTCAGTGTTTCCTCTTTTCCCACTCTCATCTAAAATATCACTCAATTCAAAATATTCTCTTCAAAGTTATCAAATGATCTTCTATTTGCCACATTTAATGTTGTCAATCTTTATCCTTCTTTGACCTTTGCAACACTGACCCTGTTTTTGGCCCCCTCTTCCTGGATGTTCTCTAAAATGAGTTTTTCTGACATTGCTCTTTTCTGGTTTTCCTCCTATGTAACTGCTCCTCCTCAATTTTCTTTGTTGACCTGTCTTTCATTCCATTTTTCATTCACTATGAGTATATTCCAAGGTTCTGTCCTGGGTCTTCTTCTCTTTTCTCTTTATAATCTCTCACTTGGTGACTTCACTATCTCCCCGAGATTCAATTATTATTTCTATCTAGACTACTCCCAGGATCCCTATATCTACCATGGTATCTCTCCTCTCCATGGAATGAGTACTGACTTTGGATTCAGAAGACCTGCATTCAAATCCAGCATGTCCCCCTCCCCAATGCTTATTGCTTATGTGAGTATGAGTGAGTCACTTAACTTCCCTGGTCCTCATTTTCTTAATCATTGGTTTAGATGATATCTGAGGTCTCTTTATTTCTAGAACCATTTTCATGTGTGTCATAGTGAACATTTAATAAGAGTGACCTGTAGGCATCTCACACTTAACACATTCAAAAGAGATCTCATCATTCTCTCTAACCCACCTGTCTTCTGAATTGCTCTATCACTGTCAATTCACCACTATCCTTTCAGTCATCCAAGTTTGAAACCTGTGTCAATTGTGACTCTTCATTCTTACCAAACATATCCAATCCACTACCAAGACTGACTTGTCATTTCTGCCTCTACAACATCTCTCACAAATTCTACCTTTACATCTCCACTCACGTAGCTACCACCCCAGTTCAGGTCCTTATCACCTTTATTATTATATTTTTATCATTAATTACCCTCCTTGCTTCTAGTTTCTCTTCATGCTAATCTGTCCTCTAGACATTTGCCAGAATAAATTTCCTACAATATAGGTCTGACCATATTATCTTAGCCTCCAGCAGCTCTCTGTTACTGCTAGGATCAAATATAAACTCGTTTGTCATTCAGAACCCTGCACAACCTGACTCCTTCTTTTGTTGTTTGTTTTTCAGTCACGTCTGACTCTTCAAGACCTCATTTGGGATTTTCAAAATGTTCTCTTCAAAGTTACCAAATGATCTCCTACTTGCCACATTTAAAGTTGTCAGTCTTTATCCTTTTTTGACCTTTGCAGCATTTGACCCTGTTGTCAGCCCTCTCTTTCTGGATGCTCTCCAAAATGAGTTTTTCTGAGAATATTTTGAATTGAGAGATATTATAAAAGAGAGTGAGAAAAGAGGAAGCACTGAATGTAAAAACGTTTTTCAAGGAATTTGGCTGAGAAAAGGAAATAGAAGCATAGGATAACAGCCAGCAGAGATGGTAGGATCAAATGAGGGTTTCTTGAAGGGTAGAAGTGACTTGAGCATATCTGTAGGCAGCAGAGAAGCAGCCAACAGATAGGGAAAAATTGAAACAGTTGTGTTGTGGGGAGTGTGAGTAGCTTGGGACAATAATGGAGGCAATCTTCTGGAGGAGGAAAAAAGAGTATATAAAAGGGCTGCCGTTGGCAAGGAAAAGGGCCACCTGTTCATCAGAGATTAGAGAAGGAAAGAGGTAGGGATGACTTTAAGGGGATATGGGAAAAGAAAAAAATGAAAGAAAAAGTTTTTGGGGAATGGCCTTGATTTTCTTGGAAAAGTAGAAGATAAGGTCCTCAGCTGAAAAGATGGGGGACAATGGTAAGGGATATTTGAGGAAGGAGGGGAAGTTTTAGAACAGAAATTTTTGTAGTAGAATAGAGAAATAATTAGGGAAGACTGCAGTGAAGACAGTGGAGCTTAGATGACAAATTTGTAGTGGATCCAATCCACTTCCTTAAGCTCTGTTCAGCAATGTATGAATACAAGTGGAGGAGAAGGCTAGTGTGAGTAATCTAGGGCTGGGGTCTTTCATAGTAAGAGGTATTTCAGGTCACAGGGAGGATAAGGAATAAAATTAGAAGGGGTAAGACATAGGGAGACGAAATAACACAAGATTATGATCAGGGAAAGGAATTTCAGTGTTCTTGATCTTAGAAGCTGAGCACCTATGGGTAAAGGCTTCCCTTTATGTCATAACAGAGATATGACCAGCCCTGAGTATAGCTGAAGTTAAGTAATGGATCATGAGAGCTGAATAGACTGAGGAATAGGGAAATAAGGGTACTAGAAGGCTCATCACATTCTATGTTGAAGTTCCCTAGTATGAAAGCGAAAGTTGAGGTGGAAAGGCCCTAAGCCAGGAACTGAACTCATTGAGAAAGAAGGGAAAATATCCTGAGGATCAGGAAAGAATGGCCTGGATCTTAATTAGAAGACAAAAAGGAGCGGTTGCTAAGAGACTATACAGTAAAGGCCATTAGGAAAGTGGAGAACATGGGGTTTTCTTACTGTATCAATGAGTCAGGGAGATAAGAGGAGGGAAAGGTAGTAGAAAGGACAGCCTCGGATATGGGAGGAGTGAGATCTCGAGGAGATTCATAAGATGTAGGGGCTTATGGTTATTTAGAGGTTTAAAATGAGGGGAAAATTGTTTATTCCGGAGAGGGAATTCTTGATTTTCGTAAAGCAAAAGAGAGGCTTTCAGTAAATACGTCAAAAACAACTTCAAGGGATGCAGTACAGCTTTGGACTCCTGAGAAGGCTGCTGGGGAAGTGGAGATAAGATGGCAAAGATAATGGGTAGACTGTGTGGCAAAGACCCTGTAAAAGGGGTCACATCTGTATAATCAAGAACAGCCCGATGGCAGGTGTAGTGTGATAAATATACACCAACAAAAGTCAATGCACCATCCTGTTGCACGGTCGTTAGATAAATTCTTTAAAAAACACTTTACCCAAAATAGGATTTTGGCCAAGGGAGGACAAGGTATTCCATATTATTTCTTTCAGCAGTTACCTGGCATTGGCTCCAGCAATTAGTTTTCTTCTGCTTTTCACAACACTAATTATCAGCAGAAGAAAAGTTTTCAAATTAAATTCATCCTTGAACTCTTCAAGAAAAACTTGTTCTGCCCTGGTCCTAAAAGCAGCAGTAACAGTAGCAAGAGGCAGGTGAGCTTGGCAAGGGAAAAGTGCTGGTAAACACTCCTGGCTTTATACAAGGTGGAGAATGAGCTTTGAGGAATTAGCAACTGTGTCTAGGTGAGTGATCTGCCTATGGTCCAGCATACTTAATAAATACTTAATCAATACTAGGAATTGATCAACACAGCTAGGTGGTGCAGTAAATAAAACATAAAAGCTAACGCCGAGTAGAAGTGAGTTTGAATCCCTCCACACACATTTGCAAGCTGGGTGACAGGCAGGTCACTTGACCACAGTGTCAATTTGCTCATCTGTAAAATGTCAAAATGTAAATATAAATATAAAAATGCTAGTTCCGAGGGTGATATATATAAAGCACTTTGCAAACCTTTAAATGTTAGCTACTATTATTATTTAAGTCTTTATCAGGGAAGAGTTAGTAGGCAAAACAAGTATGATATCTGAATCTATCCCCCCTGTAGCATACTCACCAGTGGCAGAAGGAGGGTACCTCTCTTAGCCTTTGCTAATTCAGTGATAATTGCAGAACTGAGGTGTCACATGTGGCCTACAGTCATATATAGTCCACAACACTCCTGAGTGGTATCTGAAACAAAATAAACAAAATGTACTTACCATCTGATTTTAATGCCTTGATGTATTAATTTTATATAGAGATATGTATATGTATATGTACATACATATATGTGTGTGTGTATATGCATTGTGTGTGTATGTGAAAAAATGTTTTTCTAAGTTAACATGTGGCCCACAGGGATCTTTTTGTTGGATTAGTGGTCCCCATCTCTATTTGGGTTTGATACCACTGTTGAAGAAAATTCTCAGATAGGCCCAGGTTGTATTAGATGGGCCCTGAGCGCCCTCCCAACTCGGAGATTCTGTGACAAGAGCTAGCATTTGTCTAACACTTCAAGGTTTCCACAGCACTTTGCAAACATATCTCATTTTGTGACTCCATGCTTCTTGGAAAATGGTAACTCTCATACTTCTCTGAATCACTGTGGCAGAGGCCTGTGATTTTATTCATTTGGGAATTTAAAGTGTGGGGACTTTTTCCAAGAGCAGATCACTGTCCATCTCTATAGCATCTTTTTAGAGAAGGATTTGAGGCTTTCAGGAAGTAGCAGAGGCAAATTTTGAATGACTCGGGCTCTACATTCTATCCACTGTGCCACTGCTTCCTAACAAGAATCTGAAAAGATAACATTCTATTTATTTCAAAGACTACCAGAGTGTATAAAAAACCCTTATTTTCTGGGCCTCATTTTTCTCCCACAGGTTGTCTCTGCCCTCATCATACCCCCTTCTCCCACCTGCCACCCTTTTCCTCTTCTGAAATCTGCCATGCTGGAAATGTCCAGTATCCCAGCCACGAGAGGCCACCACAAGAGATGGCCTGTGATGCCAGATAGGTGAATCTAACCAAGCTTACTTGACACCCTGTCAAGAAGACCAGGCCTCTTCAGGCTTGGAATGGGGATGGATCCAGGAGACCCAGCCCTCTAAACCTGGAAAGTGTCAAGAGCTAAGTGTAATACTTCTCCAAGTTCTAACCGGGGGCAGCTTCTCTGGGCTCCCTCCTCTACTCACAGTCTGAAGATCCTCTCTGGGTATCACTCCTGGTCTCATCCCTTCCCTGCCTTTTGTTTTCTTCCCCTGTTGCCCCTGCTTCCCCATCTGCCCATCACCTCTCAGTCACTCAAGTTAAGTGGCTTCCCTTATGTGGGAGGAAATATGCTAAATGAAGGGCCTAGTGCTTTAAGCATTGACAGGCTCATCTAACCCTCCTGAAAAGCCCCCTGAAGAACAAACAGAAATGACCAAGAGAGAAATCAATGTGATACAAGTAACTGCTGAGAGTTTAAATGCTCCTCCTCAGACCCAAGGCCACCCCAGATATCATCAGTGAGTCACTGTCACTAAGTGGCCAGTTTATGACTTTGGGTTGAAATTTACTCTCTGTATTTTGCATCTGACCATGAAATGTTGTTTCAGTGACTGAGTTATGTTCCCTGCGCCACTACAGTCCCTGAGGGAACCCCTTCCAAAAACATTTGTCCAGTTTCTCCATAAAACAAGATCAGGGCACTTCCATCATCTACCCTGGTGTGATAGAAGTTAAAATGACACACTGTTTCTGAATTTCAAAACCTATAATTCAGCTTCCAAGTCAGGGTAGACATCCAGAATCATCACTACCATGTGCTTTTATGCCTTTATTTAAGTTAAAATTTTAAAGCTTCTAAAGAATGTCAAGGTATCAACTCTAAATCAGAAATGAACATTTTTAGGGCTCTCCTTAAATTAATAAGCAAGGAGTCATTGACTGGTTTTGCTTCTTTATCTCAGATCAACAAATGTGTCATGAAGAGCCCCAAGAACACCAGTAGGTACAGTCCAATTTTGACTATGATCCAAGAGGTGAAAAAAAAAGATATAAGTTAGGGTGTGAGTAATATAAAACAAGGCACCTAGGGGAAACAGTGGGTAGAGCACTAGGCCTGGAGTCAGGAAGACCTAAATTTAAATGTGACCTTTCTGTGTGACCCTGACTTAACCCTGTTTGCCTCACTTTCCTGATCTGTAAAATGAACTATAGAAGGAAATGGAAAACCACTTCATCTTTGCCAAGAAAACTCCAAATGAGGTCACAAAGAACTGGACATGACTGAAACAACTAAACAACAACAATATAAACCATCTATATGGTAAGCTACATAGCATCCCCATATAGAATATCCTTTCTTTGGGAAGGGCCTAGTAAGAGCCCAGGAAGTATATACATGCAGCCTTCTCTTTGTTCTGTCATTGTGACTTGTCCATGGTCATATAGCTAGAAAGTGTTAAGAAGAGAATTATAATTTTTATGTTAATTGATATGGTATGTGTAATGAATATACTAATAATTTAGTTTTCTCAAAAGCTGCCACTCCGGTTCAAGAATCAGAGTTCACAAGGCAGCTTAAACTGATAAATCAAAACTCTAACAATGCTCACAATCACTGGACCTTAAGTCAAGTGAGTCAAAGATTGCAGAGGTGGGGAGGTGGGAGGTGGTCACAACACCTCAAAGCCTTGATGCCAGAATTGTTGCATTGTGGGATTTGTGGGTTTCTTGTGGGAAAGCACTAACTGTTTATAACCTTCCTTCTCCGATTGTGATTTAAGTATATAACCTGTACTTTTACCTCAGCTAGGAAAACATTCTGCACTCTTAAACTGATTAAACTACTTAATTCCTGGCACTCCTGTCCATAGGTCTGCTTTATGTGGCTCCAAGCATTCTCAGGTTAGAGATTGGCTCAGTAAAAGTCCTGTTCACAGTAACAGAGGAATTGTACTTGAGTATCCTTATGCCCAAAACTAGAACTCTAATCACGAAGCGACATTGCCTCCTATCACTTGACTCAGAATCTGAAAGTCATAAAATATATTTCTTATCGGGGCATGTCTAGCAATCCTGCCTCAGGAAAAAAAAGTTAACTTGAGTTCACATTTAAGTTTTGGTCATTTTAACCCACTGTCACTAAGATATCAGATTCATCAATTAAGATTCTCTTTGCTTAATCTAATGGCATCCTTAGTGAACACATAAGCAGGAAACAGACACTTTCAGAGATGATTTTCTACAGCAGATCACATCTTTATACTCAAACAAGTGCATGAGATAGGAAGTGAGTACAACGTCCTGATGTGCTTATAGTTTATTGACTTTAAGAAAGTATTTTTCTCGGTAAAAACGAAGTATAGCCTTGAAGATTATCCTCAAATAAGGTGGCTCCAACATGTAGGTCATTATATAATACTTCATGACATATATGATAACCTAGACATCTTTGTTAACAGTACACTGATCACTGACAGCAAAGTGTTAAAGACATAATGTACATGATCGTATCATAGAGGATAATCCTGATCATAGTACAAACAAAAGAAGGAGCTCCTATCAACACTACTGGACACAGATGACCTCTTGCTAATTCCTGGTTGTTGTCCTTTGTTCTTGAAGAGGACCAACATGACACCACTATGTTAGAGTCTAGTTACTGCGTGTCCAACTGTGGCTGACCAGACCAATACAAACTTGGAATGCACAGGTTGGGCACAAATAGTCCATATGAACATTTGGGTGGATTCTCTAAATTTGCACAGAAATTCAACAAAGCTTCCTCAGTTAAAGCTATAACAATGCAAAAAAGATTGTTCTAACTACATGCACTAGAAAAATAAAGTGAATGAGAAATGTTCAACATATGTCACAGACTTTTACAGGCAGCACATTGAATTAGGGCTAAAGGATCATTAAGTCACAAATTATTTAGAGCTAGAAAACTGCTTAATGACCATTTAATTCAACCCTCTGATTTTGCAGATAAGGACAATAATGCAGAGATGTTAAGGTTTACTCAAAACTTCCCAATTCTACTATCCTGGCCCATAACATCATGGGAGGCAGATAGGTGCTATCTTTTCTGTATGCTTCACAGTGGTGTGAAGCATACAGCACAGTGAAAGCACAGTGGTGCTTTCAAATAGAAAGGAATACCTCTAAGACAGTGGAGAAAGAGGCAGCAATGCACCTGAGGTCTCCCCAACCCCCCTCCAAATATCTTTAAATAATTCCATAAAACAATATCTGGAGCATCTGAATCCACAAAAGGACAGGGTGAAATAATTTTCCAGCCAAAGACAACTTAGAAGTTCAGCAGGAAAAATCTGTCATGTCTGGGTGAGAGTGGTACACAGTCCAGCACAGACCTGGCACCAGCAAATCAGGAGTAAGTCTTGGGAATCACTGAATCAGCAGTGGCAGTGGGGGCTTCCCACTAGCACTGAGGCAGGACTCTGTTGCTTGCCCATACTTGAGCAGTAGTTCTGGGTGGCAATCTCAGGGTGAGGAGGAACATTAGCACACCAGACCTTGTGGGCACAGTGGAATGCGGACCTTCATCATAGTACCAGGGCAGAAAAGAGTGCTTGTGGCCACTCACAGACCAGAACACAGGCCAGGAGAGTAGGAAACACACGTCTCCTTAGATTATACCACCTTGGGAGAGCTGAAAACGTACAGGTCCCTAGAAGTATCTCTGAAAATAGCTACATGAAATCCCTGAAGCTTGGGACACTGTGCTCTCTACCCCGGAAGCAGAGTCACACTTTAACAAATAGTTACAAGTCAAGAAATAAATAGGCTGGAAAAATGATCAAACAACAGAAAAAAATTCTGACCATAGAAAGTTACTATGGTAACAAGGAAGATCATACACACACTCAGAAGAAGATAATAAAGTGAAAGCTTCTACATCCAAAGCCTCCAAGAAAAATAAGAATTTGTCTCAGACCATGAAGAACTCAAAAAGGATTTTGAAAATTAAGTAAGGGAGGTAGAGGAAAATTTGGGAAGATAGATGAGATTGATGCAAGAAAATCATGAAAAAAGAGTCAATAGCTTGGTAAAGGAGACACAAAAAAATACTGAAGATAATAACACTTTACAAAACAGACTAGGCCAAATGGTAAAAGAGGTGTACAAAGCCAATGAGGAGGAAAATGCCTTAAAAAGTAGAATTTGCCAAATGGAAAAAAGAGGAACAAAAATTCCCTGAAGAAAAAAATTCCTTAAAAACTAGAATTGACCAAATGAAAAAAAGAATATGAAAGGTCACTGAAGAAAATAATTCCTTAGAAATTAGAAATGAGCAAATGGAAGCCAATGGCTTTACAAAAACATCAAGGAGCAAAACCAAAAAACCAAGAAACAAAACCAAAAAAAATAAAACAAAACCAAAGTAATGAAAAAATAGAAAACAATGTGATATATCTCATTGGAAAAACAACTGACCTAGAAAATAGATCCAGGAGAGGTAATTTTAAAATTATTGGACTACCTGAAAGCCATGATCAAAAAAAAGAGCCAAGGCATTATCTTTCAAGAAATTATCGAGGGAAACTGCCCCAATATTCTAGAACCAGAGGATAAAATAGAAATTTAAATAATTGACTGATCACCTCTGAAAGAGAAAACTCTCAGGAATAATTTAGCCAAATTTCATAACTTCCAAGTCAAGGAGAAAATATTGGAAGCAGTCAGAAAGAAACAATTCAAAGTATTGTGGAGCCATAGTCAGGATAACACAAGATTTAACAGCTTCTACATTCAAGGATCAGAGGGCTTGGAATATAATATTCCAGAGGGTGAAGAAACTAGGATTACAACCAAGAATCACCCACCCAACAAAACTGAGTGTAATCCTTCAAGGGGGAAAATGAACATTCAATAAAAATAGAGAACTTTCAGGTATTCTTGATGAAAGGACCAGAGCTAAATAGAAAATTTGGCTTTCAAAAACAAGACTAAAGAGGAAATTGTAAGGGACCTAGTAAGATTAACTATTTGCATTCCTACATGAGAAGAAGATACTTATAACTCATAAGACTTTTCTCATTATTAGGGCATTTGGGAGGGGTATATATAGACAGAGGACACATTTGTGAGTCAAATATAAAGGGATAATATTCAAAAAAATAAAATTAAGGGGTGAGAGATGGATGTACTAGGAGAAAAGGAAAAGTAGAGATAGAATGGGGTAAATTCTCTCACATTAAAGAGACAAAAATGTATCCACTGGAGGGGAAGAGAGGGGAGGTATGGGAGAATAAGTGAAATTTACTCTCATCAGAATTGTCACAAAGAGGGAATAACATACACACTCAACTGGGTATAGAAATCTATTTTACCCTACAGGAAAGCAGGAAGGGAAAGGGAAAAGAGAAGAGAAGGGATGATAGAAGGGAGGGCATTTTGGGGGAGGGGCAATCAGAAGCAAAACACCTTTGAAGAGGGACAGGATGAAAAGAGAGAGAACAGAATAAATGGGGAGAGGGGAAGAGTCAGGGAATAGGATGGAGGGAGATACAGTTAGCAATAGTAATTGTGAAAAAATTTTGAAGCAATGTTCTCTGATAAAGGTCTCATTTCTCAAATATATAGAAAAATGAGTCAAATTTATAAAAGTAAGAACATTCCTCAATTGATAAACCATCAAAAAATATGAAGTTTTCAGATGAAGTAATCAAAGCTACCTATAGCCATATGAAAAAAATTGTTCTAACTCACTATGGATTGGAGAAATGCAAATTAAAACCATTCTGAGGTACTACCTCATATCTATTAGATTGACTGATAGGAAAGAAAAAGAAAATGACAAATGTTGGAGGGGATGTGGAAAAAATGAAACACACGTTGTTGGTGGAGTTGTGAAATTATTCAACCATTCTGTAGAGCAATTTGAAACTATGCCCAAAAGGGCTGTAAAATCATACGTACACTTTCACCTAGCAATACCACTACTAGGTCTGTATCCTAAAAGAGAGAAAAAACAAAAAGACAAAAGGACCTATATATACAAAAATTCTTATAGCAGCTCTTTTCTGATGGCAAGGAATTGGAAATTGAGGGGATGCAGATCAATTGGGGAATGGCTGGACAAATTGTGGTGTGTGATTGTGGTGGAACACTATTGTACTATAAGAAATTATGAACAAGATGCTCTCAGAAAAACCTGGAAAGAGTTACATGAGCTGATGCAAAGTAAAATATACTATGTAAAAAGTAATAGCAATATGGCAAGATGATCCGTTGTGAATGGCTTGGCTAGTCTAAGCAATACAATGATCCAAGACAATTCTGAAGGACATATGATGAAAAATACTATCCTCCCCAAAGAAAGAACTTATGATGTCTGAATAAAGATTGAAGCATACTTCTTTAACTTTATTTTTCTTGAGGGTTTTCTTTTTTAGTCTATGTTTTGTTTCACAACTTGAGTAATAAGAAAACGTTTTGCATGACTACCCATGTATAACCTGTATAGAATTGCTTACTTTCTCAGTGGGGGGGGGGGAGGTGGAGAGGAAGGAGGAAGGAAGAGAACTTGGAACTCAAAGTTTTAAAAACAAATGTCAAAAATTGTTTTTGCATGTAACTAGGAGAAAATAAAATACTGAATAAATTCAAATAATAAAGTAAAAATGTACACGTGAAAACAAAAGGAATAGATACTGACAAGTAGGGTACCTTATTATGCACTTTAAAAAATTTTTGTAGACCTCTCTGCAGGCTTTGACACTATTGATCAACCTCCTCTCCTATACAGTTTCCTTTCTAGGTTTTCATGACGCAGCTCTCTCCTGGTTCTCCTACCCATATGCCCATTCCTCAGTCTCCTTTGCTAGACTTTCTTCCAGATCATACCCACTAACTGAGTGTCCCCAAAGGCTCTGTCTGGGGAGCTCTTCTCTTCTCCCTCTATACTATTTTGCTTGGTGATCTCATCAGTTCTCTTGGGTTCAATTATCATCTCTATGCAAATGAGTCCCAGATCTATTTATCTCTGGTCTCCCCTGAGCTCCAATCTTACATCACCAACTGCTTTTTGGACTTCTCAAACTATAAGCTCTATAGGAATCTCCAACTCAACATGTCCAAAACAGAACTCATTAATTTTATTCCTCTCTCCCAAATCTTTCCCTCTTCTGAATTTCTCTAATACTGTCAAGAGGATCACCATCCTTGGAGTCACCTCTCTCCCACTCACTCCATATATTCAATCTGTTGTAAAATTCTGTTGTTTCTACCTTCACAAAATTTCTTATATATAATCCTCTTCTCTCCCATCACAGCCACTACTCTGGTGTAGACCCTCCTCCCCTTATGCCTGGAATATTGCAACAGCCTGCTGGTGATTCTCTCTGACCCAAGTCTTTTCCCACTCCAATTCACCCTCCATTCAGCTGCCAACGTGATTTCTGTAAGGTAAAGTCTGTTACTCCCTACTCCCTATCACTTCCAGGATCAAATATAAACTCTTCTGTCTTTTAAAGTCCTTCAAAAACTAATCCCTTCCCATCTTTCTGTTGTCTTAAATTTTATTCCTCTCCCATGCTTTATGGTCCACAATACCTACCTTCCTTCTTACTGTTCCTTGTATACAACATTCAGTCTCTTTCCAAACTCTGTGCCTTTTCAGTGGTTGTCCCTTATGCCTAGAATACTTTTTCACTTCACCATGACCTCTAGGCTTCTTTTTAGACTCAGCACAAATCCTACCTTCTACAGGAAGACTTTTCCCTTCTGCTCTTAAAAATCTTCCATGTACAGGGTTGTATATGTGTTATCTCCCCCATTAGAACGTGAATTCCTTAAGGGTAGAGGCCATGCTTTAAGTTTTGGGGGTTTTTTCTCCCCAACACTTAACACAGTCACATTTAATGCTTCTTTGACTGACTAAATTATCCTTCTCCATTATATTTTTTAAACATGCGTGACTGTGTGCTCTCCAGGAGATTTCTCTGAAGAAAAATTTCTCTGGAAAGCAATATGAAAGAGTATTGGGTGAAAAAGATGCTGGTTGTCCCCACAAAGGAATACTTTGTTTCTTTTCATTTTTACTTTATTCTATGTACAAAAACTCTATGTTATAGCATACATAAGAGATTGAAACTATCTGTGCTATGGTAAGGATCTGAGACAGTAGAATACTCCTAAATAATGGGAGCAACAAGTCTGACATATATAGATACATATATATACATATATATGCATGCTCACATGCATGTACACACATGTATACATATACACACGTATATGTATATGTGTATATAATTATTATGTTTAGTCTTTTAATATTTGATTAATATTTCCTCTAATATCCTATATTTAACTGAAACTCTTTCACTTCCAGTGATTAAAAAAAGATCACTTCCAAGTCAAGTGGACTAACGTGTACAGACATATTGGGAGTGGGAACTGTCACCTGAGCTTGTTCCAAGTAGTAAGTCCTGCTAAGAACCGAACAGCCCAAGTGCATGCCTTAACAACTGAAGGAGAGAGCCACCCAACAACTGACTCAAATATTTCTCTTGGAGTTAATGTAAACTCCCCTTGGGCTTATTAACTCAATAACAGCTGTCTTCACATACAAATAAATGAAGCAACATGACGAAAGTCATGCTCAAGGAACTGTTTTCAGTGCTAGGTAAGGACAAAAATGAAACAATCCAGTACTTCCGTCACCACATGGTAATCCTTAATAAATGCTTGACTTGTCTTGTCCCCAAGGAGCTTAAACATTAAAGAAGGAAGACTGCCACCCAGCACTTTGGATTGATACTATATGGAGAATTAGTGATAAAACACAGGTAAAAATTACATGGGCTGAAAATGTGTAGATACGAATTGGTGGAAGGAGTATCAATAGTGTGTTGGAGTTCACAAGAATCAATTGTTAAATTTTCAACATAAGCATTTACACCTCTGCAATCAGCAAAGTTTACAAATCAGGGCTTGATTTATATTGCTTGAGCTAGACTTAAGAAAGAGATGGAGAAAATGTTAAGAATGCAAATTAAACTTAAAAGTACATCAAGGGTCCATTTTGGGGGGAAAGGAAAAGAGCTACTTTTTAAACATTTCCTGGGAGCCCTGGCTGAGAATCTACACCAATGAAATTGCAATATCCACCAATATACCCAAAACA
>CM053771.1:230382541-230416220 GCA_028658325.1 Potorous gilbertii | reverse complement strand
GAAAAACTGGGAAAAGAAATGAGAGAGATTCAAGAAAAGCATGAAAAACAGGTCAATACCTTGCTAAAAGAGACCCAAAAAATGCTGAAGAAAATAACACCTTGAAAAATAGGCTAACTCAATTGTCAAAAGAGGTTCAAAAAGCCAATGAGGAGAAGAATGCTTTCAAAAGCAGAATTAGCCAAATGGAAAAAAGAGGTTCAAAAGTTCACTGAAGAAAATAGTTCTCTCAAAGTTAGAATGGAACAGATGGAGGCTAATGACTTTATGAGAAACCAAGAAATAATAAAACAAAACCAAAAGAATGAAAAAATGGAAGATAGTGTGAAATATCTCATTGGAAAAACAAGAAATCCAAAAAGGGAAACTCCTGGGAGCATTACAGGCAAATTCCAGAGTTCCCAGGTCAAGGAGAAAATATTGCAAGCAACTAGAAAGAAACAATTCAAGTATTGTGGAAATACAATCAGGATAACACAAGATCTAGCATTAAGGGATCAAAGGGCTTGGAATATGATATTCCATAATTCAAAGGAACTAGGATTAAAATGAAGAATCACCTACCCAACCAAACTGAGTATAATACTTCAGGGGAAAAAATGGTCATTCAATGAAATAGAGGACTTTCAAGCATTCTTGATGAAAAGACCAGAGCTGAAAAGAAAATTTGACTTTTAAATACAAGAATCAAGAGAAGCATGGAAAAGTAAATAGGAAAGAGAAATCACAAGGGACTTTCTAAAGTTGAACTGTGTATATTCCTACATGGAAAGATAATGTTTGTAACTCTTGAAACTTTTCTCAGTATATGGGTAGTTGGAGGGATTATACATACACATACATACACACAGAGGGCACAGGGTGAGTTGAATAGGAAGAGATCATATCTAAAAAAATAAAATTAATGGGTGAGAGAGGAATAGATTGGAAGGAGAAAAGGAGAAATGGAATGGGGCAGGTTATCTCTCATAAAAGAGGCAGGAAAAAGCTTTTTCAGTGGAGGGGAAAAGGGGGGACGTGAGAGGAAAAAGGTGAAGCTTACTCTCATCACATTTGGCTCAAGGAAGGAATAACATACACACTCAAGTTGTTTTGAAAATCTATCTTACACTACAGGAAAGAAGGGGAGAAGAGGATAAGTAGGGTGGGGGATGATGGAAGGGAGAGAAAATGGGAGGAGGGAGTAATTAGAAGTAAACACTCTTGGGGAAGGAACAAGGTCAAAAGAGAGAATAGAAGAAATGGGGGCAGGACAGGATGGAGGGAAATATAGTTAGTCTTACACAACATGACTATTATGGAAGTCATTTGCAAAACTACACATATATAGCCTATAGAATTGCTTGCCTTCTCAGTGGGGGATGGGTAGGGAAGGAGAAAGGAAGAGAAGTTGGAACTCAAATTTTTAGAAACAAATGTTGAGAATTGTTTTTGCACACAACTGGGAAATAAGAAATACAGGTATGGGGTATAGAAATTTATCTTGCCCTACAGGACAAGAGAGAAGATGGGGATAAGGGAAGAGAGGGGTTTTAGAAGGGAGGGCAGATTGGTGGAAGGGGCAATCAGAATGCACTGTGTCTTGGGGCGGGGGTTGGGGAGAGATTGGAGAAAATTTGGAACTCAAAATTATGTGGAAATGAATGCTGAAAACTTAAAATAAATAAAATTTTAAAAAATAAATGTTTATGGACTGACAAAAAAAAGTGTCAGGGGTACATTTTTTGAGAGTTAGTTGTTAACATTTACCAGAATATGCCTGCTTATAACTCACATAAATCTCAGCAATAAAGAGAAAATTTACCTTTCATCCCGTACTAAAATATTTAAATGCAAATGTCTGATTGTAGTTTTATGGATAAAAAATTGTAACCCTTATTAGGGTATTGATTAAACACAATTAATCCACAAGTGTAACTGACCACTTGCAGAATGTTAGGGGGAAGGAAACAAACCTTTATAAAGGAACTACCATGTGCCAGGCACTCTACAAATATAGTTTGATCCTTATAACCCTGGGAGGTAAGCACTATTTGTGCCTCCATTTTATAGTAGAAGAAAGTGGACCCAGGATCACACAACTAGTATCTGAGGCTAGTTGAACTTGGGTCTCTCTAACTCTAAGCCCCATAACCTATCCTCTACACCACCTAATCTCCATTGGACCTTATTGGGTTCAGTATTGATTTCATAAGTGAATCAAAGAAATTTTATGCATTTCAACACCAAGAGATATCGAAGAAAATGTGAAGGTTATCAGGCACTTAAGTTGGGAGAAATTTGCTACCAAGGGAAGGAAAAGACCTATGACCCAAATAGTCAGCTTTGAACACCAAAGCTTTCCCTGGAGTTCTCCTGAACACCTTCAGAGACAACTAGAAGGGGCACACTGGTGTTATTTTTATTGGGCAGCTTCAGACGCAGACAACTCTGCTTTATGGGATAAGTGAAGATGTCAGGGTTGGGTTTTATTGTTTTTTAAAACTCAGATTACCCAAGAGACTTAACAGAAGAGTGTGCTTCACTTCTTCACCACTAGATGGCCGTATTTGATATGTAGATGTCCAAGCACTAATTTATATTGGATACCCACACTATCTTCCTTGAAAACTTATAAATCATTGACTCTAGGTCATGGTTCTTTTCTATTTCCAGTTATAGTCAGATAAGAGCAATTTAAAATATTAGTCTGTTGTAGATATAAATTTTACAAAATGTCCCTCAACTCAACTTAAGGGTGGAGGCAGAAGAAGTAAACCCTTCCACAATTTGTTTCACTGCTTTTATTCTATCTCTTCATATGGGTTTTTTTAAAGCTTTCTTGTTTAAATGTTGTATTGTAATTTTCTAGCTCTTAAGCCATCCTTTTTTGCCTGGGTAAACCCTGTTTGCTCATAATGAATATATTTTTATTTTTAAAAATATATTGCTGCATTCTATTAACTAATATTTCATTATTAATAACAGCCAGCATTTATATAGTGTGTTAAGACTTGCAGAGCAAATAACTGTCATAGGCTATTATCCCCATTTTAGAGATGAAAAACCTGAGGTTGATGCACTGTTTTGTTCCTAAACATTCCCTTATGGAAAATGGTCTAAAATTTTTAGTGTTCTTTGCTAGATTAAAAAACCAACAACATAGAAGATATTAATATTCCATATTTTCTGTATTTATGAATTGGAAAAAATGTAACTGTGAATCTATCTGTGACATCTGTGGTATTTATTTTGTTATTTTTAATGATTTTCCTTATCTCTTCTACAATATTGGCCTATTTAAATTATTTTGTGTAATGAGTCATTTTAGGAAACAAATTTTGTTGCTATCTTTTGCTTTTATATAGCCTTCTAATTCATCTCTCTGCCTTGGCTCTCCCTACTCCAATTCATCCTATTCCACTCAACTACCATGGCAATTTTCCTCAAGTATAGGTCAAGTCACTCCCTACGCTGTGTTCCAGTGGCTACCTATTACCTCCAAACTTAAGTGTAAATCCTCTGTTTGGCCTATTTTACTTTGTATCAGTTTATATATCTTCCCATGCATTTCTGTATTCATTGTAGTCATTGTTTCTTACAGAACAGTAATACTCTATTACATAAATTTAACAACTTATTTAGCTATTCCCCCATCTGTGGACATTTGTTTTTGTTTTTTTTAATAATTCTTTGCTACTACAAAAGAAATGCTACTGTAAGTATTTTACTGTGGTGGAATTTGACTCCAGGGCTCCTAACTCCAGGGCTGGCTCTCTATCCACTACCTGCTCCCCTTTGAGGCTTTACTGGGGTCTATGATGTAAAATGTTGATTTAAATCTAATTTCTGCCAGACAACTTCCAAGAAATTCTTAATAGGGAGTTTGGTTTTTTTCACCAGGTAACATGTTGTGAAGCTTATTAAACACTGAGTTACCAAATTCAATTATGCCTGATTCGTAGTTATCTAATGATTTGTATTTTAATACTAATCTGTTTTCTTTAAATTCTCTAATTAGCTTATAATTAACCATGTAGTATTCTTCAATTATATTCATAACTTCTCTTTATTATTCTACATTTCCCATTTATAATTTTGCTGCTGTGCTATTTTCTCTCCTTTTCTACCAATTTTACTGGGGGTTTTTTAAAGAAAATCTCCCGCCCCCATTTCAATTCTGTTCACACATGTATAAACAGAACTTTATAACTTTAATAATCCCTACTTTTTTTCCTTTTTGTGTAGATTTTTATTCATGTTAAACTTTTAAATTTTAAGTATAAAATGAGAAAAGAATAAATATTTCCATGTATACAGCAGAACATGAGAGGATTCAACATAATATATTTCCATTTCAAGAAAACCTATGTAATAGATACTACTCATTGTTTTCAGAGCTCCCCAGCTTTTCTTTGCTTCTTCCTAGATTTTTCTTTTGTTCCATGCTGTGCACTTTTAACTTTTTTTCTCCCTCTCTCTCCTGCTCCCCCAACCCCAAGAAGATTAAAATTAAATATGATTTTATATACATTGTGCTCTTCATCCTTTGTTATGGAAGAGAGAACCAAGACCCAGGGAGATGATGACATGACTTGCAGATGACTCTGATTTGAATGAGGGAGGATTGTGCAAGGTCACCAGCTTCACTTTCTGTTCCAGTGGCCAGATATTCATCAGAAAGAGTGGAGATGGCCCAGGATGCAAGGGGAGACCTGGGTACTTTTAGGTTTAGGGCCTTTTCAGGTTGTCATTTTGAGTGAGGGAATGCCCATTCAGTGAATAGTCCTCTTTAAGTAGTTACTCAAAGGAAGCCCCTTTAATATAAAAAAAAAAAAATCAACCCTCAGGGTTGCTGGTCATAAGAGAAACATTTACTACTTACATTCACTCTGAGCCAGGACAGTCCAAAAAGTAGCCATTAAATGATGCTTGGACAGGGAGCTATTGTCCAGACTATGAGCTCCAGAGTGAAATGAGTTTAAGGTTTGGTGTATGGGAAACAAATCTAGCCAGTAAATCCCAAGTTAACTAGGTCATCAAAATTTAGCTTCCTTTGGAGAGGTACAGGCAGACACACACACACACACACACACACACACACACACACACACACACACCCATAAACATACATTCACACATATGCACATACACATTCACACATATACATATATGTAAGGCCATATTATACGTATTTTTGTCATTTCTTCACAGATCTGAGTTTTAAAGTAACTAACTCATTACTTATATCATCATAATATTTCAACACAATCATATCCTATCTGAGAAAATGACTATGAAAGTTTTCCCCAAATTTTCTGCTTTCTTTCTATTCTTGGGTACATTGGTTTTAGTCATAGAAGAAATTTTTAATTTAAAATAATCAAAATTATCCATTTTATACTTCATTTTATACTCTTGCCTTCTAGTTTAAGGTCTGGTACTGCTGAATCTCCTTTGTTAGAGACAGGCTTGACACTAATGAGGTATCAAGGAAAATTTATTGCAGCAAAATTCAGAGGAATTGAACGCCTTTGGCCAAAGCAGGTTCACACCCCTTTTCAGGAAGGAAGAGTACTGAGTACAAAAGAGAGATGAGATATATATAGTTAATTCAAAACAAATCCTCCCATTAGAGGACAGATTGGTCTGTTCCCCTTTAGGTCACCACCTTCTTTACACACCCATTATATACCTCCTTAATAGTTTCCCCCCCTTTCTCTAACATATGAATTGTGCCTAATTTTGTGCTATCTCTCCCCCTTGGGTAGACCAGTTAATATGCAAGTATTAAGCAAATGCAAAGAAGAAGAGCTTTCTCCTGGTTCCTGGTCATATTCCCTTACTGGTTCAGGCCAGTTTTAGATTTGGTCCCCTTTTTCAAGAACTTTGGGGTTTTCTGAGGCCATTAACTGTCTCTTGATTGGCTGGACACACCTGCAGTCCGCCCACTTTGCTACTATCTGACTTACTCTCAATGATTCAGCAACTTAAGGACTCTGTGGAAACTTAATTCTTTGCTGCCATTTTACCCCCTTAGTTTCTTTTAAATTCTTGACCTTTTTTCTTCCAATAACCTCTACTTCATAAAATTTCTTTTGTTTCTTTTCTGGTATCTCTTTTCACTGAAAGCCTAATTTTTTTCTTTCATTTTATTAATGTAGCTACTCAATGTTATAAATTTGTCTCTAAGAAGTGCTTTAGCTAAATCCCATAGATTTTTTTTATGTAGTCTTTATGTCACTGGTTAAAAATCATGTTTATCATTATTTTTTCCAACTTATTTAATCAAAAATAAAGTCTTTTTTGTTTTGCGCTGTTTTATAACATTTCCTCATATTTATTCAAATTTTATTAGAAAGAGCATGTGTAATCTCCTGATTTTATGAATTTATGGAGCTTCTCTATGATCTAGTATAATAATAACCAATTATTGTTAGTGTTACACGTATCCTCAAAAAGAATCGCTACTCCCTGCGTCTTTCATAAAGCTTCTAATTCCAACCTCTTTAACAAGTAGTTCTGATTTTTTTTATTTATTGTTCACGTTTCACAAATCTAACTTTGAGATCATTGTACGTACATCAATTAAAAGTTGCTGTATAACTAATTTTTCTTTTGTTTTCCTTTTACCATTATGAAATGCTAATTTATTTCTCTTTCAGTATTTTCTAGTCTGAACACATCTTGATCAGCAGAGGGTAGAATGATGTAGGTTGATTAATGCCACCACTTAAAAAAAAACCTTTCAGTTTATATACATAACATAAAATGTTTTAGACCATTGTTTTAATTAGGTCTTGGGTTTCAAGGAATAGAAATAACATTTCACACCCAATTGTTGTTTCTGTGGAGTTTATGGTTAGTATACAAACCACTAATGTATTCAAAAGGTGTATATGGGTATAAATTTGTATAAAGGGTATACATTTGTATCCCCAACTTTCTCTCATCAAAGTCTGGTTTGGTCTGGTTTGGGGAAAAAAAGTTTAATGTTTAACTATAATTCAAACAACTGCCTCTATCCATGCAATAAGCAAGTTCTGACTGCAATTTTATACTGAAGTAAACAAAGAGACCTAGAATCTCCTACAAATCCATCAATCAAGGGCACACAAACTCAGATAACTCTGAGTATCCTGAGCATGTCAGCTAAGACCTAGGAGTGTGAAGTCAATGAAGGCCCTTATGAAATTCATGAGTCATTTTAGTTATATATAAAATATCTACTATCTTCTCTCTCTCTTCACCGCTCTTCCTCTCTTCCTCATCCCCCACTCCACCCCCAAACCCCAGCAAGGATCTTGTCTTACCAGCTTGCATCACTGCGTCCTTTCACATAGAGATGACATAAGGTTGATAGAGACAGAAACTCCTTCTAGATACTATCGATCTGAAACTTGGTTAAAGGAGGTAAACTGATTAGGTGATATGTAGATTCATATTGTTTATTACCTTAAAGCTAGCGGATACATGCTGCATGGAGTCAAAACATAAGTTCTTACTATCGGTTAAAAGAATGACCAGCCTTAAATATGTTCTAGAACAATCCCAACTCAGGGTCTCTATGTCACTCAAATTTATGATCTCCATATATGTTTAGTCACATTATGAGAAAGGAATTTTCTTAACTGAATATGTGGTAAATACAATAAGAGAGTTGAAAAAGTTTTAATTAAAATTGACCCAGTATTTCTTTACCATTAACATGCCATAACATGGTATATGTCCATAAAAAATATTAAGATATGGAAAAGTCCCATTATTCAAGATAATGTCTCAGGTTAAGGGTCTCATCCTTACTGATGAGAAAATGCTCTAATTTAGCCCCATCTGGCCCTTTTGGCATAGGAAGAGGTATTCTCTGAGTTTATAACAAAGAAGCTATTCGGTCCACCTTTCAGGCTCTGGACATTATTGAGATTATTAAATGAATATGAATACATTGCAGTTTCACAAACTACCCATTCTACTATCAATCATAAATCCATACAAAATAAGAAGGTCTAACAATATCCAAAGCACAGAATATGCTGGAGGCACTGGTAGTCATCTGTTGGTCATCTTATAGGTGGTGGGTGGAGTGATCTGGAAATATTGCCAACAGCAAGAGTTCAAGGCTATTGTCTGGTTCAATGAGTACTTAGCCAATTTGGTTGCACATGACTCAGTTTCTGCCACAGGTTAAAGAAACTGACCTATGGTGTCTTTAAGCAGGTAATGATACAATCCAGAAAGGAGCGACCTCCTGTCACCAACAGCCAGCCACCTCATCAGAAAATTGGTTGATGCGCTTTTTTTTTTTTTGCAATCTAGATTTTGATCATAAATGGGAATTCCACCCTCCTCCTCCCCTCCAATGCGCAGCACAAAAATAGACAGCAACTATTTAAAATGATATGGTTATCTCCCAGATCATGGACATAATAAAACTGTTAATCAGATGCCAAACAACCTCATCCCTGCATTAGGAATCACAGCTTTGTTGTAACACATTCATCCTTAAGTATCACTTCACGAGGAGAGCAATCCATTCTTGTTACAAGACCCTACTCCTGTAACATCACTGTCCATGTTTCCTTCTGAATAATGCTCTGGCGTAGTTGTTGGTCCTCTTCTTGCCTGCATAAAAAGACAATTTGGGTCTATCCTAGGCATTCCAGCGAAGAAGTGTCAGGATCCAATAAAGTAATCAGGGTGACCATCAGAACCACTACTGAGCTTTCTCTAGACAGGTAAAAGAGACAGTAAATTTGTTAAACATCAGGTCATTTTGTGGAGTAGAAAAAAACTCAATTAGTAGCAAATCATATTGTGGGTCCCGCTTCTTTTGTGGAGAGGTGTTTTGTCAGTTCAACATGTAAGACCTTTCTGTCCTGGTAGATCTGTTGTGCCTGCACAAAGAGGGTAGTAATATCCCCACTCTATAGACTATGACTAAACCATTCCTGATGGCCCCCACGATGTGATTACATTGTCTGGCAATGACTTAACTAATATGATCCACCCTGCTGATTGGGAGAAGTTTGGGCAGGCTAAGGTAGCCAGCAGTATCAAGTGACCATGCGGACAGAATTTTTGGCTTCTTGACTGCATTTCCTACCATAGACTGAGCTTCCCAATTAGGATCCTACATGTCAGTATTCTTCATCTTGGGTTTGATCCTTCTCCCTATCATATCAAAAAGAGACAAGTTAGTGAGTTCAGAGGGAAAAGCTTCAGGTTTATTATTAGAGTTTCCTATTAAACTCATCTATGAATGAAAAGCCTAATGGAATAGTGGCTTCCCAGCCTGTGCCTATTAGAATCTTTTCCTGGTCTTAGCAGAATATTATCCAGCAATCTAATCTTACTGATCCACCACTTTCTAGAGCTCATGGTTTATTCAAAAGGAGATTCTCACTTTGCTTTGAGAAAGGAGGAAAGGGGATTGGCTGAATCTTGTTTCCAGTTTCCTACCACTTCCTTGCCTGCCTCTTCGTTCATTCACAAAACAAGCAGGGTAAGTAAGGACTGCTTTAACATCTTGTTCCCTCTTTCTATTAGGTCTACTATTTATGTTTGAAAGGGAGTATAGTGTTATCCAACTAATATCCAGGTTCTAGATCCAATCTCAGTACCTGGCTTTGAAAGAAGGTAGGGGAAGGAAGATATTCCCAGAAGAGAGGAAATCCTCTATAGCATCCCATATAAAAATAATCTATTTTTATCCAAAGCCCTCAATAGTAAATGCTGTCCCACTTAGATAGCATTTAGTAAAATCATAAGAATCAATATTACGTGAGAACATACTTCTAGTCACAAGAAGAGGAATGCTTTATATAGATGAATTAGTCACAAAGTGCTGGGGATGCCCCCCAACTGTGGGATGAATACCCAACCGTGTATGAGAGGTTGCTGCTATACTTAACACACTGGAATCTTATCAAAGTTAGCACTACTCCTTACTTTAGGACTACCAACAGATTCAGAACCATTTCTTATATTCACCTAAGGAGTTGCAGGTTTTTCCAGGTCTAAACATAACACTTAAAATACAAAAACAATTACAGATCTACTAATTCTAAGGACTGTTTATATCAGATACATTTTTGAGTTTTGTGAGTCAATGTCTTTATGTATTTCTCATTTCCCCAGAATCAACAGTTCATTTTAAAAGGTTGCATTAAAACTTTCATAACTATACATGGTATCTTGCTATCCTAGTTATTCTGGCCTAATTTTGTGCTAATCAGCAATGAGCTAATTGTACACAAGTGGCGATTAATTTTGAAATAACAGGTTGGTAACCAATTTATTTTTGTTTTTGTCTTTTAACATTTTGCCAGTTTGAGTATTTTTTTATTATGTTGTTTAGCACTTACCAAATCCAATACCTTCCAGTTCTCTTTCTGGAACAAAGTATTAATGATATATAAGTATCTGACTTCTAAGGAGGACAAAAGTCTTTGATTTCTTTCATTTCTCAATCCCAAACCCCATTTTCTGATATAAAAGTGACTAGAAAAGGAATATTTACTTACTTCTTTAACAGCAACACCTATAACAATATGTAAAAATGAAGCTAAAAAGAGGTGTTCTCTAGATTGAATGATATTCCATCAATTCTCCACCCATCCCTCAACCCTACAAAATAGGAACAGCACTCTTTTACCATGTAAGAAAAAAAGTAACATCCACTTACTTCTTTAATAGCAATGGCTGACCCATTTCTCAAATACAGAGAGATAACTGAGTCAAATTTATAATATGAGTCATTCCTCAATTGATAAATGGTCAAAGGACATGAAGAGGCAGTTTTCAGAAGAATAAATCAAAATTATGTAAGTACATTAAAAAATGCTCTAAATCACTATTGATTAGAGAGATGCAAATTAAAAAAAACTCTGAAGTCCACTTCGCACCTATCAGGTTAGCTAAGATGACAGAGAAGGAAAATGACAATGTTGGAGGGGATGTGGAAAAAATGAGACAGTAATGCATGTTTGGTGAAGTTGTGAATTTGAAGAACATTAGTTTTAATGCTGTACCATTTTGTTATTAATATTAATTTGTAATATTTCTTTTTCTGGTTTTAAAATTCCACTTTTTAGCTTATCATACACAGGAAAAAACCCTTCCAGGGTCTGATCTGAATTTCTCTGCTAATCTCACAAACAAAAGCTAAACTGAGCTACCAAAAGTGACCAAAAGTTATTCTTGTAACCTTGGTCCCTTTATTAGAGTTTTGGGTGGCCTGGTTCATGAAGGACAAGACAAAGAGATCCTGATAGGGCATCAGATTGCTAGAAGGGACTTGAATCTCATGAATAGGCCATACTCTCAGCTGACCTCCCTTTACCCCCCAACAATGAGTAATCTGGAGTTGAGAGCTCTTAGGCTTCCTCTTCATTTAATAAGCACCAATACTTTTGTCTTATCACAGGAGTTTCCTGTAATTTGCTGTCAAACTGGTTCAGGACTTTCCCTTAGTGAGAGAAACCACTGACCATCAATTTATTTATTATTGGATGGCCTAATTAATAAATTGATTTTAATACCCTGAAACTTTGTCTCTTGGAATTTTATTTGCAACAAACTGATGAAATCATTAGCAATTTGGAACTATACCCAAAGGGCCCTAAAACTTTGATTCAGCATACCTTTGATTCAGCAATATCACTATTAGGTTGGTATCCCAAAGAGATTTTTTTTAAAAGGGAGGGTGACTGGGGGCCAGTGCAGGCGAGGCTATATGTACTATATGCTCTTTTTGTGGTGGCAAAAAATGGAAATTGAGGGGATGCTCATTAACTGGGGAATGGCTGAATCACTTGTGGTTTATGACTTCTAATAGAATACTGCTGAACTATAAGAAATGAGGAACAGGATGGCTTTAGAAAAACCTGGGAACTTATATGAATTGATGCAAAATGAGCAGAACCAGGAAAACATTGTATATAGTAATAGCAATATTGTAGGATGATAACTGTGAATGATTTACCTATTCTCAGCAATACAAGGATCCAAAACAATTATGAAGGACTCATGATGAAAAATGCTATCCACACCTCCAGAGAAAGAATTGATGGAGCCTGAATGTAAATCAAAGTATACTTTTTTTACTTTATTTTTCTTGGGTTTGATTTTTTTAATCTGTAACTTCTTTCACAACATAGCTATCAAGGCAATGTTTTACATGACTGTGCATGTATAATCTATATCAAACTGCTTGCCTTCTGAAGAAGGGAAAAGGAGGGAGAGAATTTGAAACTCAGAATTTTAGGAAAACAATTTGTTTTTTACATGTCTTTGAAAAGCAATCCAAAACTAAAAAATAGCAATGGCTGAAGCAATATAAAATAGTTTTAAAATGAAGAGGAAAAAAGGAAATTTCTCTCAGGAAGAATTAGGATAACAAATACTCCATTAACTATACCCGAAAAAACTTACTTTAAAAAATAACCCTTAATTTCAATCCTCTTAAAAAGAAATTCAACCCTCCCAATCTAACTATATAATAAAATCTATATATAAAAATTATGCTTCAAGACATGGAAAAAAATCCATCTACTATGTTCCCCTCAATTCTCTTTGAATGTCCTTTTTCAATGACTATATGAAAACTATAAATTACTTTAAAATGTAAACAATTGCAAAAAATTGTCTCTTCATAAAGTTGTGTAAAATCTTTCACATTTCTTTACCAGTATTTGTCCTTTTCATTCTCATTACATTAATATACCACAAATTGTTCCCCTATTTCCCAATTGCTTAACAGATGGGTTTTTTTCCAATCTCTTGCTGTCATAAACAGATTTGTTGATCAGTCGTCGCAGTTGTGTCAGACTCTTTGTGGGCCCATTTGGGGTTTTCTTGGAAAAGATACTGGAGTGGTTTGCCATTTCCTTCTCCAATTCATTTTACAGATGAGGCAACTAAGGCAAACAGGGTTAAAAGACTTGGACAGGGTCACAGATTTAGTAAGTGGCTGAAGTCAAATTTGAATTCTAGAAGAGGAGTCTTCCTGACTTCAGGCTATCAGTTAGGACATCTAACTGTCCCATAAACAAGGTCAAAAGGCACAAGAACTGATAGTGTATTAGCATATTGCTTTTCAAAAAGATAAGACCAATTCACAGCTCCAAGAGCAAAATGATAGCTCGCCCATAGCCCCAACAAATCCTCTATTATTCTTTCACCTCCACTGCTGACAATTTGAAGGACCAGAAGTACACTCTAGATCTCCTCCAGTTTGTGCCTCTTCAAGAGAAGTGGGGTAGCAATGGAAAGAGTGCTCAAGTTGGAGTCAAAAGATTTGAGTTCAAACCCTGACTCTGCTTATTTGGGCAAGTCATTGTACTTCAGTGTCCTTAACATAAAATGACATAGTCTTTGACAGTCCCCTTCTCCAAATCTATGAATTATTAGAAAAACTTACTAACGTTCTAAGTAAAAATTCCCATTTGATTGGCCATTCATATCCTCTAGCAGTTCATTCACTGGGAATTACAAATTAGTTTCATTTCATTGCAGAGTCAAAAACCAACTTTGAAAAGCAATATGACGAACAAGGAGAATAATATAATAGACCATAAAGAAAACCAGCCTTTAGAAAATCAAGAAAACTAAAGAAAACCAAAACTTCAGATCTGTGATTAATAAGGTAATCATAATTCAGAGGACCAAGGATAAAATACACCATCCACTTCCTGCCACTAGGTGATGGGCCTCAGAATGCAGAGGGAAACCCACAATGGCCAATAAATGAGTTCATTTTGCTTGTCTATGCATATTGGTGATGAGAGTTCAATTGAGGGAAAGGGATTGAAGGGGAGAAAATAAATGCCCGCTAACTGAAAAAATGAAAGAGAATTTTTTAAAAAATTGTATCATTTTTACAGACTATGGATATTAGGCTGCATTTGGCAAATACTAATATTTTGGGGTGAGATTAGTGATCTTCCTTTATCCACCTATACTCTTATCAGTATAGATCATAATTCACGTGGATTATCCTATCTGGCCTCATAATTCATTTGGTAGACCAAAAGGCAGCAGAAGCATTTTTCCATGAGATATTTACTGGAAAAAAAAAAAGTAGTCAAGTTGCTAATTTTCTTTTAATTATTTTTTGCTGTACAACATACATAAATGAACACACCCACCTTGTTCCCAATATATTTTTCCATTTGTGTGAAACACAAATTTTTCTGCTACAGTGGTTTTTTGTTTTTGTTTTTTTACAGGTAGCTTAATTTAGATTAAAGAGCTCTGGTGCTGGACTCAAGAGAGCTCTGGGTTCAAATATTATGTCCAGTATTAATGGACAATGCTAATTATATTAAATTGAAAGGACTTTTGCTTAGGAAAAAAAGCAAATGCATTAGAAGGAAAAGAGTTGACTGAGAAAAAAGTCTTTGCAATGAATTACTCTGATAATGTCCAAGATATATTGGAAATTAATACAAATGTAAAAAAATGAGTTATTTGCCAATAGATAAATGGCCAGAGGATATGAACAGGCAGTTTTCAAAAGAAATGCAAGCTGTCAACAACTATATGAATAAATATGCCAAATAATAAGAGAACTACAAGTTAAAATATCTCTGAGGTTCCACATTACACAACCAGATTGGCAAAGGTGACCAAAAAAGAAAATAACCGTGTTGGAAGAGCTGTGGAAGGGCAGGCATACTGAGGTCTTGTTGGTATGCTTGTTAAATGGTCTAGCCATTCCAGTAAGCAATTGGGACCCACACCCAAAACTTCGTTGGATTATGCATACCCTTTTATGCAATGATACTACTACTAGTGACATTTTCCCAAGGAATTCAAAGACAAAATGGAAGGACCCACATACACAAAAATGATTATACCAAAGAAGTGGAAACAAAGTGAATACCCATCAATTAGGGAATTGTTCAATAAATTGTGGCATATGTTTATAGTAGAATAAGGAAACCTGAGAAGAATTATACAAATACAGAATTAAATGAAAAGAACCAGGAGAACAATATCTCCTCATTGCAATCATGTAAAAGATAACAACTTTGAAAATTTTCAGAATTCTGATCGCTGCAAAGACTAACCAGGAATTAGGAAGACTGATAATGAAGCATGCTTCATACCTAATGGACAGAGGGGGGAAGGATAAGAGATGCAGCAAGGCATTTATATTTGTAGACACAGCTATTACATTTGTTTTGCTTACTGGTTGCAAGGGAGGGCATCTAATGGATGAGGGAAATAAAGGGAGTTGGTGTGGAATGAGAATAATGCAAAAAGAAGAAGAAAGGAAAAATATCCATGAAACGTTTATTAAGAAGACAACGAAGAGAGCAGAAGTTCAGAAGGAGATACAAAAAGCAAGACAGTTTCATTACTATCATGTTGAGCTCAATATATTCTTTCCAAAACTACATACAACAGAAGTATATTTACACATATAATCTTCTATTCTTTGCTTATTGAAATGCTGTTTGATGGTATTTGTTTACAAATTTTAAATGTTAATAAATATATTTTTAAACCTCATAATAGTAATGGAAGTCAAAATTCAGGTTTTTTATCTCCACCTATAGTTCAGTCCCATGCTGTATCTCCAGCCCTGGTGCTGTCTGCTTGATATTCAGTCGGAGAAGTCTTAACATGCCTTTCAATAAATTTGGGGATTAAGAATTCTTGCCACTCTTCCAGAAACCTAGGGGTTAAAACTTCCACTAATTGCCACATGGTTGCCCTTTCAAAACATAGCCGCTATCTCTGCCATGAGATTTCACCACTATCTTTTCACAACTTGAGCTAGAACCTGGGTTCTAGAATCATTTATTTTAATACCAACCATTCCCTCCAGATGCTACTATGTCATAATTAAAAAGCTCTGCTACTCCCTCTCCAACGCTTCCTCTCTCTAGAACTGTCAACTATCTATGGAAAAAATCAAAGATTCATTCTCTTTCTCTTCTCAGTAACCAAAATCTACTTTCAGATCTCTAGTCTTAATTCTCTCTGGATTTCATCAAATAGCTCCATTAAGTCTTTCTGCTTCCTTTATAGACCCAGGACAAGTCAAGCCGCTCTGATTCACAATAGTTTGAGTCATTCAAATCATCCTCAATGCTGAGACTTAATCATTACCTGTGAAACTAAGAACTACTGAGCTGAAGAAATCTGTCAAGATAAATAGAAAGCATAGTTCAACTATTTCCTGAGTTTGTTTTGCTCTCTTAAATGCCCTTTGATCTTTTGCATTTATTATGCTCTTTGTTGACTGGTTATATTTTCACATATGTTATTTTTTATATTCTTTTTCACTATTTGCTTCCAAGGAAAAAGTAGTTTCATTCAACTCTTTCTCTAATTCCACCCAAGAACTGGTGTTTTTTTTCCTTTTGGCCATAGTCTTGAATTCTTTAATTCCTCTTAGGATTTATTTTTACAGATAAACTGGAATCTTGAGGATGTCTATTATTTAAATTTATTTCTCAGTTTTCTAAAGACTTTCCCATTCTTCTATTTTCTTCTGCTATTTCTCCTTCTTCCCCTTGCTCTTGTCAACCTGAAAGTTTGGTTAAAGTAGGCAAACAAGTGATGTGATGTCAATTCATATTGTTTATTTCCTTAAAGCTAGCTGAAGCTGGTCAACTTGGATGTACAAGGAGTCAGAATTCTGTCTGATCCAAGAATGACCAGCCTTAAATACATTTTAGAATAATCTTTTCTCACTCACTCAAATTTACGATCTCCATGTATGTTTAGCCATATTATGAGAAAGGAATTTTCTTAATTGAATAGGTGGTAAATACAGTAAGATGAGAGAGTTGACAATATGTCAATTGAAATTAAGACCCAGGATGTCTGTGTTTTCTTTACCATTAACATGCCATAGCATAGCATATGTCCATAAAATATTAAGATACAATCAAGTTTCATTATTCAAGATAGTATCTTAGGTTAAGGGTCTCATCCTTAATGGCCAGAAATAGGAAAAAAAGTGTTCTTAAGTCAGCCCTATCTGGCCTTGTTGATATAGGAAGAGGTATTCTCTGAGTTTACTTAGAGAAGGAAATATTTCTTAGGCCAAGGTGCTTCTTCTGGTTGATTAGTTCAGACTCTGGCCCTTATTGAGGTTATCATTCTTAAAACTGTTATTTTTATTAGAACTTTTATTTAATTTTCTTATTATCTTTGTTTACAAATTCAGAAGGTTTCTTTTTCTTTGTAGTATTTTTGTCAGGGGGTGGGGGTGATGTGAGGACCCTAACTTCCTTGTGGTTTCTCTACCATCTTTCTTCAGGTCTTTGTATTTTACTTACTTGTTACTTTGATCAGAAATCATTGTGATGAAGTCTGGAGAGATAAAGGTACAGGAACTTCAAGACTGTAGTTCCTTGCATGGGCCATTTGGAAAAGAATTCATGGACTCAAGCATTGTTGTGGCCAAAGTGGTAAAGATTTATTATGCTTTTTAGTGGCAAGAGTTCTTAGGGAACCTGCAACCTTAGAGGGGTACAATTAAAGTTTATATAGGATATTCTATAGTAAAACATGTGCCAAGTGTAATGACTAGGTGATTCAGGGTGGAACATGCACTTATAGTATCTGCTGTGCAGGTATTTTACCCAGAGTTCATCAGGAAATAGCCCAAGGAAGGGGCTACATGGAGGTGTGATTTTAGGCCTCAAACATCACTAAGTCAACTAAGGGTCAGGACTGACTAAGAAGTCCCAGGCTGCTCTCATCAATGTCTTGTTAGATAAAATAAATGTAAGGGAGTACACATATGTCTCAGGTACATATGATTGGTCAGTGAGTAGTAAATGTCGTTACAACCTAGTACACAATCAGGTCAGCCAGTACACAACTGGTTCAAACGAATAAATTCTATCGGTGCAGCTGACTGCTGTAGCAGGAAGGTAGATAACTCATTTGTTGCTGGGACAGGCTGTGTCCTTGGGCTAGGGAGAAACTGCCTGAAATAGTGTTTTGAGGATAGGGAGAAATGTAGTTTTTAGAGAGAAAGTTGATTTAGAATTGAATACAGGCACCCAAGCATCCCATCAATTGGAATTTAGCTTGCTTTCACCTCCTTCATTTTACTTTTATTTTTATATATTAACTTAGAAACTCTGTACTTATGATTTCAAAAATCCCTGCTTTGCAAAACACGTATACATTCTCAGAACAGCAATGAGCAAAAACAACAACACACTGATTTCTATCATGAAACATTACTTAATCTAGAACATTAACAAAAACACAACCACATCAGCTCACCTCTGAATAGTGGACAGCATAAGATAAATGAAGCTTTGCTTCAGAGTACTCTTATTCAAAGGAACAATGTATGTAGCTAAGTCTCACCTCACAGCCCTCAGCAGTCTGTGTCATCTGAACTACTACCAAGTTCTCCTGACAGTATTGCCCCTTCCTAACTCACTGGGAAGTGAACCACTGATGGCACTCTTCCAGCATAAATGCATCTGTGTTCACAGTGCTCTGTCCCACTAAAATATGCTTTGTACTAATATAAACTCTTCTTCCCAGATGAAAGAATTTTTAGTTCCTAGCCTTGGCTCACCTACAGCAACGCTTCTCTGTTCCTCTCAGTGACAACAAGTAAGCCTACATGTACATACTTATGTTTCATAATTAAAATACTCATTAAAATTGTTTTGCTCTCAGTAACATAACCTGTTCTAAAGTCAAAGAACTATCATTGATAGAATGGGAATCAGTTTCAAGACTCTGTATATGTAATTCCAGATATGAAGAACTAAAAAGATTAATAAACTCAACTAAGGCCCATTTATTAACATTCTACTCATATAGCCAAAAATGAACTGACTATTCTCCTACTGATCAATTTCATGCCTGACTAGCTAGGCTTAAGAGAGAGACCTATAAAACTAGTCCCTAGCTTGAGAAAATGAAATGACTACATGATCAGATTTATGAGTTCCTGTTGAATTTAAAATACTATTTAAAACAAATTAGATACTTCATTCCTTGGATTTTGCATGGTTAGTGAAAATGTTACCTACTTCATTTTAACACAACAATGATTTTGTCTGTGTGAACTTTTTCTATTGATGCAGATTGTGATCCGTTTACTTAGTAGATGATTTTCACAAAAGGCTTCAGCCCAAATATTCATCATCTGGTGACAGGCTGTTCCTCAGATGATAAACCATATGGAGGGTCTGTACCTTTCACCTTTCCAGCTTAGCAATGTCAGTCAATAAGTATTAAGCACTTACTATGTGCTAAGCATTGTACAAAGCTGTAGGGACACAAAGACAAAAATAATGAAAGTCCCTGACCTCAAGGAGGTTACATTCAACAGGAGGATGCAACATGAACACAAGTTACAAATAAATACAGTATAAACAAATAAAGAGGGTTATAAATAGTAAGTTGGGGGCAAAGGCTATAACAGATAAGGGAATCAAGAAAGGCTTGATGTAGAATGTGGTCTTTCATCAAAGTTTTGGAAGAAACTTTTAAAAGATGAAGGAAAGGAGACAGGACATTATGGGCATAGAGCAGGACCTCTTAAACTTTTTCCACTGGCAACCCCTTTTCCACTTTCAGCAGTGTTGCATTGCCTGAGAGCATGTGCAGTGCAAAGTGTGCATTCTTTGTGTTCAGAACCAAGGCTACAGTGAAGTTGCCCAATGCAATACAAGAAAGCATGACCAGAAACATCTCAGATTCACTACACTTTTGATTTTGAATTAATTTTTGGTTGTTGTGCGTTCAAAAACCTTTTACTATTGCCAAATATATGGTGTCAAGACCCATAGTTTAAGAAGTGTTGCATAGAGGACAAGTGGTGCAAAGGCATGGAAACTTTCAGAATGTGGCAGGTAGGTGGTTAAGTGGACAGATTGTTGGACTGGGAGTCAGTGTGTGTGTCTGTGTGTGTGTGTGTGTGTGTGTGTGTGTGTGTGTGTTCCTCTTTCATTGCTGAAGACCATACCATCAGAGAAATGATGACATGACTTGTACTTGACTTTGTTTTGAGTGAGGGAGGGTTGTTCAGGTCACCAGCCTCACTTCTCCTCCAGAGTCATCTGGATCCAGTGACCAGATATTTATCAGGATGACTGGAGATGACCCAGGATGAGGCAATTGGGGTTAAGTGACTTGCCCAAGGTCACAAAGCTAGTGAGTGCCAAGTGTCTGAGGTGAGATTTGAACTCAGGTTCTCCTGACTCCTGCACTTTCCACTGCACCACCTAGCTGCCTATAGATTAGTAATCTACGAAAACTGTGTAGACGTAGTTTAACCATTATGTTCAACAAAGCCTCTCACAAAGCCTCTGGTGCTATTCTTGCAGAAATAATGTGGTTAGACAGCAGATAATTAGATGGCCAAATAGACCCAGAGTAGTGATGATCCACTGTCAGTTAAGAAGATCTCCAAATTACCCTATTCCCTTTGAGGGTCTCATCATCCTTCCAGTCACCAAAGTTCCTAGTCTTGGAGTCATCTTTGACTTTCTATCATCCTCATCTAAATCCTATTAGTTGCGAAGGCTTGTAGATTCTAGTAGCACATTACTCACATCCAACCCCTTCTTAACTTAGCCACCACCTTATCTCAAGTCCTCAACAATGCTCACTAGTTATCCTAAAGGAACACAGAAAGGGAGGCCTGTGGAAACTAAGGCAGAGGCTAGCCAAGAGCACAGCAAATGAAGAGAATTATCACCAGGATATGATGGCACCTGGACTACCCAGAGCCCAGAGGTGGTAAGGAAACTAAACACCTAGACCCCTATATTAGTACTAGGAGCAAACAAGTGCCATTCAGCAATTCTTTTGCTTATAACCCAGTACCAGAAAACAGTTTCAGAGTGAAAAGGAATAGTCACAGTCATGAGGGAGCAGGGTCCATAAGTGTGTAAAGAGCAGAGCATAGGAGGGGGGACAGTGACCACAGACCTCTTCCTGGATCACACTGATGTGGTTTGAGAGGTTCAGGGACCCCTTAGGGACCAGAGTACTGGACAGGGTAGTCTGGAATAAATTCATAGACTCAAGGTGTCTTTAAGCCAAATTGCAAAGATTTATTTTTACACTTTTCAGCAGGCAAAACTTCTTAAGGAACCTGCGACCTTAGAGAGGTACAGTTAAAGTTTATATAGGATAAACCATAGTAAAATGTGTGCCAAATATGCTAACTAGATGATGTGGTAAGTATTAGGATGAATTCTTAAAGGAACGTGCACTCTTTGTATCTACCGCACAGTTGTTTTACCCAGAGTTCACCAGGAAAAGCAGAAGTTGGGTGAGGAGGGATGGCCCCAATGAGAGGTGTGGTTTTGAAGTCAACTAGCATTCAGGGTTGAGTGAGGAATGCCCAGTCTGCCACCCATCATTGTCTGTCTTGACATGCTAGATAGAGGGAGTATACATGTCTAAAGCCCAAAGGTATACAGAATGAGGAATCCAAGATGTGTAGTGAGTAAGCAGTTGGTATAGATAATCCAGTGGAATCCTTACAGGTGCAGCTTATTGCTGTCCCAGGGAGAGAGATAAATATTTGAGTGGGGCCCACTCATAAGTAATTGCTAGGCAATGTGTCCTTGGCCTGGAGAGAAGCTGCCAAGAATTTGAGGCTAGGGAAAAATGTGATTTTGAAACTGAGGTCCAAGCATAGGCACCCTAGAACTCCATCTACATTGGAATACTACATTGGAAACACCCAAAACCTACAGAGCCCCCAGAACATGCTGTGAAAATGCCTATTGTTCAGTCGTATCGAACTCTTTGTGACTCCAAGGACCATAGCACATCAATACTCTCCATGAAACTTTCTTGGCAAGATACTGGAGTGGTGTGCCATTTCCTTCTCCAGCGGATTAAAGCAGAGATGATGTGAGTTGCACAGGGTCACAGAGCAAGTAAATGTCTGAAACCAATTCTGAACTCAGGTCTTCCTGACTCCAGGCCCAGAGCTCTATTTACTGAGTCAACTAGCTGCCTCCAGAAGGACAAAAAAGATACTCAGGTCAATCATTCTTATTAGAGGTGAACAGAACCCAACTTTAACATAAAAGTTAAGAAGTCAAAAAATAAGACTGGGAAAAATGAGCAAACAACAACAAAAAAGAACCTGACCATAGTAAAAGGAAAACTCAAGACAAACAGAAGAAAACAATGACTTTGAAAAATCTACAACCAAAAGCTCAAAGAGAAATGCAGATTGGTTATATGTCCAATTAAAAAAAATAACCAGGGAAACTACATTTTGCCCAAAGATACTATAGAAAATGAGTTAATATCAATATTCAACATTTATGCACCAAATAGCATAGCATCCAAATTACTGAAAGAAAAAAATGAATTAGAGGAAGAAATAGACAGTAAAACTGTTATAGTGGGGAAATCCTCAATTTATCCCCTATCAGACCTAGGTAAAAATAACCATAAAGTTACAAGTAAATTCTGGCAATTATTTAAAGATCAAAATTAATTAAAAGATTTTTAAAAATAATTTTATACTGAATTCCTTCCATGATTATTCTATTGTATTGATATCTAAATAAGAGCTAAAACAGAAAAAGGAAACTATAGGCATTTGACAAAACACAATATCCGAAGTTCTTCAGAAAGACTTCGAGAGTGCTCTTGTGTTGCTTCTTCTGATTACCATGTGAGTGCCTGCCTTGAGGAAGTTCTCCATAAAATAGTCTTTTGGGTAAATCTACATTTGGCATTTGAACAATGTAGCCAGACCATCCATTGGAATTGTGATTATATTGGCTACCTATGAGCAATTAACATTTTTACAGTTGTTCAGATCTGACTTCGTGTGGAAAGTGTTCACATAGTTCTTGGGTTTTTTTGGCAGGTTAGACACCTCAATAATTTTCTATTGTCTGCAGTTATTTTTAATGTAATTTCTCTCTCTCTCCCTACTGGATTTTGTTGGCAATATATAGAAATTCTGATGCTTTATATGGATTTATTTTATGTCCTGAAACTTTGCTGAAGTTGTTACTTCAACCAGTTTTTAGTTGATTCACTAGGATTTTCTAAATATCTCATCATATTGTATGCAAAGAGTGATATTTTTATTTCCTTACGACCTGTTCTAATTCCTTCAACTGCTTTTTTCATCTTACTGCTACAGGTAGCAGTTCTAGGCCAATATTGAATAAAAGAGGCAATGATAGGCATTTATATAGGCTTCACCCTTGATCTTGGTGAGAGAAATTATTATTAATAACCAATTATGGGGGAGATTTAGCATTTTTCCCTGTCCTATTTCTTCGTTCAAAACTCAAGTCTTTGAAGTACATCACTGACCTCTGCCAAAAATTTACCCCACCTAGACCATCCTATCTAGGTGCAGTGATAGACTCCAGCCCATTGCGTTTTACTCTAACAGGTCGGAGGAAAATGTGGATTCTTCTTTGTCAGAGAGATGATAAGGATCTAGATAATTCTCTTTGATGAAAACTGAGTAACCAAAATCACATACCCCAGAGCCTCATCAGAATGGGTCCACCTCTCATTATAATAAGAGCCATTCTCTCATGGTTAACAAATCAGAGCCGATTTCCACCCTCGGGAACACCCACTCTTTCAAGGGTATGTAAGCTCTGAATGGGTCTCATGAGAGGTATTTGATCTAAGAGAAATGGCCAAGTGATCATTCTTTAATTAATAACATGCTAGTATTTTTAATAAAATTATTAATTACTCAGAAACTTTGTCCCTCAA
The DNA here is from genome assembly GCA_028658325.1 of Potorous gilbertii. Classification (NCBI taxonomy): domain Eukaryota; kingdom Metazoa; phylum Chordata; class Mammalia; order Diprotodontia; family Potoroidae; genus Potorous; species Potorous gilbertii. The sequence goes on along the minus strand of CM053771.1, from coordinate 230,392,523 downwards.
ACTTTTTATTCATGTACAAAGATATTTATAGCAGCTCTTTTTGTGGTGGCCAAGAATTGGAAATTGAGGGGATGCCCATCCATTGGGGAATGGCTGAACACGTAGTGGCATATGAATGTAATGGAATACTATTGTTCCATAAGAAATGATGCGCAGGTGGACTTCAGAAAGACTTATATGAACTGATACTGTGGGAAGTGAGCAGAAACAGGAGAACATTGTACACAGTAACAGCCACATTGTGAAGTGGCTGACTTTGATGGACTTACCTCTTCTTAGCAATGCAAGGATCTAAGACAACTCCAAAAGTCTCATGATGGAAAATGCTATCCACATCCAGAAAAGAAACTATGGAGTCTGAATGCAGATTGAGGCATACTATTTGCCCTTTTCTGTTTGTTTTTTCTTTCTCATGGTTCCTGTCATTCTATGTCTAATGTGAATGTACAGCCTATATCAGATTACAGGTGGGAGGAGGGGAAAGAAGCGGAGAAAATTGGGGCCTCAAAATCTTACAGAAGTGAATGCTAAAAATAAAATAAAATATAAACAATGAAAACGAAAATATTGACTGAGGTTAGGCTCCTAAGTAATACAAAAGTGCAATTCTTATATACTTATTTAAATTAAGTTCATCATTTTTTACCAACATGAAATAATATCTATAATTAACTAAGGACATGTCCATCTAAGGGGAAAAAAATAACTTTCCACCTCAAATGATGGAAACATACAATATAAACTTCTCCCTTCAATAAAGAACTGAGTGCCTATTGTGTGCAGGCCCCATTAATAGAAGCATAAATAAATATGATTTATGAATAAAAAAAGAAAAGTGACACAACCTCCCCACAGAGTCACACAATTGCTAACTTGCAGAGACAGGATCCAAGTCAAGGTTTTCTGATTCCAAGTTCTGTGCTCTTTCAACTACACCTCAAACGCCCCCCGACTCTCACCACCACCCTCACAACAATAACAAATTGACACTAGGAACCACATTCGGATAAGTACTTTATTTTCCTAACTTTGTTATATTCCAATATACATATATATCTCTATCTATATCTATATCTAAAATCCTAATAGGTTACCTCCCTACACATATCCAAAATGTGACAAAGAATCTTCCTAGATTAGCTGAGTCAGCTAACTTTATTGTCAATGCTCCAAAAGAGAACTACTAGCAAAAACAAACACTGAGGATTTCATTTCTAACAAATATGGAGAGCATATTTTGAAGTAACTTGCATAGAATATGCAATTTTATATCTTTGCCTTGGCAGTAGGCCCTCTTCTTAGAAGAGAAGGTAAAGGCCTAAGGAGCAATTTTCCAGAATCCAGGTTAGCGGAAAAGTATAAATTCCTTAAAGAAAGAAAACCAGAATAATAGTTTCAAAAAAAAAAAAAAAAAAAAGGAAAAAAGATTTTAAGATGCAAAATTATTTTGGCCTGTGTCAGGGAACTTGAATGTCCTGAAGGAAGATAAAGCTGCTGCTTGTTTTCCAAAGAATGAAGATATAGATCTAGAAGTGCAATTATGTAATAAGCCAGAGATGTGTGATGGTTGTTCTGAGGCATACTCAAGCAGCTATTTATGGAAAGCAATATTAAAGAGATCTGTTGTCTTTCTAAACTATGTTTCTAAGGTGTGGCACATAAATTCTTTTTTTTTTTAAATTTCAATTAATTTATTTATTTTCAGTTTTCAACAATCACTTCCATAGGTCTTAAATTTTCTCCCTCTCCTCCCCTCTCTTCCCTAGACAGCATATAATTTTATATGAATTTTACACATACATTCTTATTAAACATATTTTCACATTAGTCATGTAGCAGAGAAGAATTAAAACAAATGGAAGAAACCATGAGAAAAACCAAACCAAACTAATTTAACCTTGACCAAAAGGACAATTGCTACCTACTTATGGTAATCTGTATGTGGAAAAATAATGCTGCTAGCAACAAAGCTAAAGGCTGCAAGATCTTCAAATTGAAGGTCTTAGGGGCACGGGTGCTGTTTTTATTGCTGTTGCTCATTAAAGGTAAAAGCTTCAGAAAAGAAATACAAACTTGGGAGCTGGCTAAAAAGATGGTATCTTAGAATGTTATTTAGATTTCCAGACCATGATTTAAAATATAGGTATAACAGGCACTTGATTATGGATGGAAGGTTGTAAAAATATATTTGTGTGAAGTCTTACAAATTTTACCAAGTTATTTTAACTGAGGAGGAATGGGAATGGAAAAAATTGCCTACACCTATGTCCACCAAGCTAGATATTAGGAACAATTACAATGTAGGAAGAAAAATAACAACAAAGATGCCTAGAAAACAAATTCCAAGAAAAGAAGGAGCCATGACACCAGCAAATGTCTACAAATGCACCTATGACTAAAATACAGTTCTGGAAAGATATACTTTAAAGAAACTAGATAAAAGTGTTTGCTGAGGAGGGAAGTAAATGAGGGAGTGGGGTCCAGAGCAATACTGTACACTGAGACAGTATGCTCATGTGAGGCAATTCCAGAAATAAAGGCAGGAAAACAAGGTAGGTAAATCAGCAGAAACAGAAACCAAAGTCAGAATACACTACAGACCACCTGCACAAAAAATAAAATAAAATAAAATAAAGAAATAAATAGATTCCCAAATCTGGCACAGAGGCCTGCTAGAATAGTATTGGGTACTTAAAATTATCTGGACATCTGCTAGAGTGTGCAGAGCAGCTAATAATTTCACATGCTTTATGGTAACTTCATCCTTCAAAGGGTGGAGGAACCAAGAAAAGAAACTCCTATTCTAGATCACACCAAGATGAATAAACTAGTTGCTAGGATGGAAATGATGACAACTGTGAGGGAAAGTAACCATTCTACCTTAGATTTTGAAAGAGGAGAAGAGGGGAGAGCAGGCAAATTTGAAATTGTTCAGAGAAACGTCATATAGGATTGTCAAGGTATTTGGAAACATTCTCTTTCCCAGAGCTAAATCCCAGTAAGGAGGCTGTGCCCCGAGCTTGGCATAACAATAGTCCTTCGCAATCTGGATTACCTCAGACACGTCAAAATCCCCGGCCTACTTCCCAGCAATAGGTGTTCTCTGAGCTCAGAAAAGCACCTGCTATATTCGTGTTCTGGTCCTGAATCCCTGCTATGAATCAAACCTGTCACATTGTTGCTGTTAACCTTTCTTGTCAGGGCTACAGCTCACTTGGTTGTCATAGGTCTCAGTACTGAGATCTCTCCACACTAAAGCAGGTCCCTCTCACTAGGGACAGAACTCCAGCACATGTATCTTTGCTTGCAAGCTGTTTTTCCTCACTTTGAAATGAATTCAACTTCAGTTTACATCCTAACTCTCCTTTCTTTAGCCTGTTCTGCTCAGCTCTGGACATTCCCAGGTAAGGGGCCAGTTCTAGTCCACTTGACAGGACTCTCATGGTCTAAAATTCTACAGGAGATGTCTGTCAAATAATAAAATGGATCTGTAATCTCATCTATTCATTTGTTCTCTCCAATAATCAGATGGCAACTATGTTTGTCTAGCCATCTTGTACGACTCTCATTCATGCTCATTAATGGTCCCCACAGGATGTCCACCCAACATATTAACATCTTTCTTTGCTCCTTCGCTCTTCCCTCAAGTCACTCAAAACCTGATACCAACAGCATACCAGGGATGCACTCTGACCATCAACCTGTCATCTTTTACTCCTTAATGACTCCTTTTACTTCTTTTATTTCTCTTCTTTTTGGTTATATGTTGCAACCTGCTTATAGCTACAATGTACCTTTTCACTGCCCCTCCCTGTGATGCTTATCTTTAGTTCTTCAGAAGCAATAATATAGCAAGTCTTGCTGCCACACAGTAACACAGGTATAATGTTTGTTTTGAAAAAGGTTGGCCTCTGCTAGTATGGGAAGCTTGGTTAAGTCATTCCAAGACGAATCAGAAGCTCTCAGGAATGAAATTCTGAAAATACAAACAGAATCCAGATGGGAATGAAAATGGGGAGTTTTCTAAATAGACTATCGTGAACGATCATGAAACTCATCAAGCGACTTATATTTGAAAAAGACATTTGTAGAAGAAGGGCTGACAAGAGAGAATGAATACAAAAGCATGTCAGAATCCTGTAACGTTAGTACCAATAGAATTAAAGCTCATAAAAAAGCAAAAATGTCAAGGAAAGATAAGAATAACAAACTGAGTTTATTGTTTGCTTTTAGCTACATGAAGTAGGGGAAATGGGATCAAAGAAGGGAAAGGACCATTTCTTTGGCCGGAAATAATAATAATGTCCAATGATGGAGAGAAAATTGAGCTCCTCAGCTCTTATTTGACTTCTGTTTTTTTAGCCAAGGACTAGAAAAAAATGGAAGCTGTGAGATATAAAAGATTATGTTTCCACACAGATGAAGGAAAGGGGGTTTTTCTTTCACTCTTCTCTGCAAAAACAATTTTCAGAAGGGAAAAACAGGAAACCAATCAGCAGGAACCAGTCTTAACCAGGTTTGAGATTAGGATAGTGTAACTGGGTAAGCCAGGCTTTAAGCCCTGCTTAATTGTTTCATAAATATTAACTTCTCCTCTCTGGGAGGAGCGATGGTTCCTTTTAATGTACATGTGATCTATGTGGATATAGGTGGAGGGGGGGAACATGTTAACATGAAGTAGGTGGACCAGGAAGTTGTATACCTCAAAGTACTCAGACAATGAGGAAATGAGGGGGGGACTTCGTGTTTCACCACAGATTTAAACAGCTAGTTTCACTTTTCTGTTGTGTTGTATTCAGGCAGAACACTTACTTCTTCCAAGAAATGAGCTTGCCTCATCTACCTCAGGAGTCTTTTTCATTCCTTTGAGAAATTTTATTCCTAACAAAGAGAATTGCCTCATAGTGGGTTGAAACTCAAGACAGAGACAGGAAGACAAGTCTTATCCTCAATGAGTTCAAGACACAAGATCCAAAAGAACATCTTTGAGAACTTTCAAAATTGGCAGGAATGATTACTGAGACAGTCAGTATGTGAAATCTCTGAAAGAGTATGAAGAATAGAAGAGCTACCTGGAGAAGAGATAGCCAGGAGAAGGTTAAATGTTGCACGTTTTTAAAAAGAAAGGAATAGAAAAGAGGAAATGCATTGTTCAACCTACAGGCCAGGCAGTTTGATCTAGCAAAATGCTAGATTGCAAAATTCAAGGAATGGTGTGTAAACAGCTAGAAAAGGACATGCTGGTCACAAGCAAGGGCAGACCATATCAAATGCAAGGATAGGTCATACCAAACTAAACATTATTTTATGAATTTACTCAATTCCAAGGAGATTAGTAATCTACCAACTTCTTCCCAAACCAACTCATCCATCACAAAAAGGCCAAAATAATCTTTACAAGGGAGTAGTTCTCACCATGTAAAAATCCTTCAGTGGCTCTTTATCATCCTTTTAAGGGCCTTTACAATCTACCTACAAGCTAACTTTCCATCTTTTTTTTTTTAAACAAAACATTAGTCTCTCTATAATTCAACGAAAATGAACTGGACATGGACATGCCAGCTCCTGCCCTGTATATTCCTGCTGGATGTCCCCCATGCCGGACATGAACATTCTTCTGATCTTTGCCTCTTACAACTGGACTTCCTTCAAAGCTCAACTCAAACACCTCTCACATGCTGTGCTCATTGTGCAAGGTCACTCTCACTTGAAATTTTCTTGTTTAAATCTCTTTTTCATCTGTCACTTCCTACATATCTTGTTTTCATATCAGGAGTGCGCAGGTACTTTAAATTTAATCTACTGTTTTCTTTATCACTTTCTTAAGTTTAGACAATCACTAATAAATAAAGCCCCTATCTGTAGTGTTTGCCCATTTCTGCCCATTCTGTAAAATGCTCAGTCTGAAGAATTCAACAAGTGGGCTCCAAGGCCAGCTCTAGCTCACGTATACAAGCTTTTTGAGGGCAGGGGCTTGGGAGGCCGCTTGTCTTGGTATCCTCAGCAACTAGCAATCACAAAGTCAAGTGGCATTTACTAAATACCCACTAGGTGCCAAGCATTGCGATAAGGGCTGAAGCTACAAAGGCAACCTCCGTATTCACAGAGCTCGGTCTGACGGGAGAGCCGTGGTTCTCAAAAACAAATAAACAAAAACAACATTATAGAGGCTGGATAAATGAGGGGTGGTGTCCGGAGAAAGGCACTTGTATAGAGGAGGACTGGGAAACGCGTCTAGCTGAAACCTGAAGGAAAGCCTGGCAAGCCAGAGGGCAGGGATTGACTTGGAGAGCTCGGGGCACGGCCCTAACGCCCTGGCGAGCTCCAAGACCATGGTTCCTGAATCACGCAGTTAGGTGTCGGTCCTGAGAAGGGTTTTAATCGCCACAGCCCGGAGGCTTTTCTTTTCCACACCCGGAGGGGCCTCGGAACCACCGGAGCTTACGGGTGGCGGCGGGGAGGTCGGGACGCACGCTCCTATCGATCCGAGGGCTCAGCGGAGAACCGAGGAGCACCGCACGAAGAACGGGGGCGGGGGGCTCCGTGGGGGGAGTTGGGTTAAAGAAGACTCTACATCGGCGGCTGGAGACCCCGGGGCAGGAAACAACCCGCCCAGGACCCCGACGCCGGGATCGGACCCGGAGGACGGCCCTGGCACCCCCGCCCCCTCCTCCAGGCAGCCGGGGTCGGGGTGGGGGTGGGAGGGGGCCGTCCCGCACAGCTCTCGGGGCAAAGGTGACCCGAGGGCGGCAGCTCTCCCAACCGCCCCAGGGGGGTCCGGCAGCCAGGGGACCGGGAGGTTGGGGAGGGCGGGGGGCGGCAAGGGCACGGAGCCCCGGGGGCGGCAAGAGCTTCAACCTACGGGAAGCCCGCAGCGAGGCTCCGCCCCCTCCCCCCACCGGCGCGCCAACGGCCGCCGGGCCCTCCGACGGGTCCCAGGGGCGGGCGTCACATGACGCCAATGGCCTCGCTCCCAGTAGTCGCGCGATTCGCCGTCATATCAGCCTATGCCCCCTTCCGCTGGTTGGTCGGCGCCTCGCTCCCGCCCACTCCTCGCCCCGCCCCCTCCTCCCCCTCCTCCCTCCAGCCCCGGCCGGACAGCGGCCGGGCAGCGGGACCCTTGTTCGCGGAGGTGCGGTGGCGGCTAGCGGCCCGAGGCGAGGCGAGGCGCGGCCCGAGGCGAGGCGCGGCCCGGCGAGGCGCGGCCAGGCGGCGGAGGCGGAGGCGGCCCGGGCCCCTCTCCGAGGCAAGGTGCAGGTTTCGCGGTGTGCGTGAGAGCAGGGGGGACGGTCAGCTGGGCTTTGGGGGAGGGTGACCCTCAGAAAACCGGAGCCCGGGGAGGGAGGAATCTCCGCGAGCCGGAGGAAGGAGCGGCGCCTCGGGGATCGGGGTGTAGTCGGGCGGGGGCTCCTCGGCTTCAAAGGAGCGGGGAACCCTGGCGGCCTGCGCCCTCCCGACTGATGCGCTGCGGGGGCTGCCGAGGACCGGAGCCGCCCTGCTGCCCCTCGGGCCTGGCTCCCCCCAGAGCCGGAAGACCGACCCGTCCGCGCCGAGGGGCCTGGGGGGATGACAGCCCGATGATCGCGGCGTGGCGGCCGGCCCTGGAGGGCGGGGCTCATCCTGGAAGCCCCCTCGGGTCAGCTCCATCCACCACGTGTGCCCAGGAAACACGGTCTGGGGAGTCTTGTGGGCTCGTCGCCGAGTTTTAAAAAGGAGTTAATCCTGTAGTTACATGTTTAAAAAAGGTTAACTACCCCATGTCCATTGTGTGATGAAGCTTTGGAACACCTGTGTATTCGATACCCAAAGCTTAGCACGGTGTTTGGCACATAGCAGGCTTTTAGGGCTTATTGAATTATTAAATATATGTGTATATATAGTACATAGAAAAAGACCTGGAGCCAGGAAGACACTGGCTTTGGCACCCTGGACAAGTCACTTAACTCCATTTGCCTCCGTTTCCACATCTGTAAAATGAGCTGGAGACCGAAATGGCAAATCACTGAAGTATCTCTGCAAAGAAAAGCCCAAAATGGGGTCTTGAAGAGTCCAAAAGGACGGAACAAGACACTTGCCCATTGAGAAAATCAAATATTGATTTTGTTTTTATATGTTTAGATTCCATTCTGCAATTTATTGTATTCTGTAGCCACTTGTCCCCTGTTTCTTCCTCTTTGAGTTAAGTTCAGTTTTCCCTCTCTGCATTTAATTTCAGTTATGGTATCATAAATCACCTTAACTCAAAGAAATAAGTTATAGTTATACAGCTTTGCGTACCCATATGCCTTTTCGGGAAATCTGTTTTCTAACTAGCCGTACAGAATGCAGGTGGGTAACAAGAAGTCTATTATCTATTCAGTTTAAGAGCAGGACTCTATCAATCAGCCTTTCCTGACCGCAGGATGGAAAGAGGGGGTTGTTGCCCAGCCAGTCTTATTGTTTTTACATCTATTCTACTTGAGACTTTATAACCAATCATATTGTTTTCCACCTGTACTTGTTCTCTTGTACTTCCCAAAACTGTATTAAAGCTGCTGAGCCCTACCTCATGATCTTTTAGCTAATGATTCAAGAGACTCTTTTGGTAATTTCTTGTCCCAATAAATTGAATGTACTTGGAACTTTGTGCTTTGGTTTATCTTACTTCTCAAATGTAACAACATTCATTATTTGGTTTGAGCCTAGCTGGTAATCCCCAAGAGGTGGAAACTTGCAGGTATTATCCCCATTTTACAGGTGAAGACATTTTAAAACTTAAGATATCTTGGTTCCTGATTTGAGCCTTGAAGGAAGCTGTCCCCCAGATAGCCTTTCCCATTAACTCTTGTTATGCTTCCTCTCTTCCTCCTCAATTTGCATTGTGTTATTATCTGTGTAATAATATACATTGTCTAAGTTCCTTGAGGGCAGGGATTCTCTCTCTTTTGTGTGTGTCCCCAGTACTTGATACATTATTTGTAGGGGTTTCTTAGGCAAGTCAGAAAATAGGAACAACTCAAGGTTTCAACCCAGGTGAATGACTAGATAGGACAGAAGCTTCGTTTGGCTAATAAAAATAACGATGAATTTTTTTTCTTTTTCAATTGCTTATGTCTCTTCCTATTTATTCTGTCTTTGATCTTTTGCCCCTTTTTTTTCTTTTCCTTTTTTTATTGTTCTAATAAAATTTTAAAACAAGATCAATTTATGCTAAAAAAAAAAAATCATTCAGCATACACACAATTCAGCATACACATTTGCTATGTGCAGGGCTAAGGGAATACCTTATGAACTCACTATCCCTCTCTCCATAGTGGTTCTTCCAAACCTTTCATCCCTCTTGAAACTTTCCATGGCTCCATCTTCTCCTACCCTCTCAGCTGAGAACTTTGCCTCATTTGTTACTGAAAAAAATTGAGGCCATTCTCAGAGAGCTCCTGATTCTTATATCACTCGTATGTCTTCTGCTACTACCTCCTCCAGTACTCATCTCACACAGAGAGGTGGCCCTACTTTTTTCCGAGGCAAACCCCTCCACCTACACAGACAGTCCAATTCCATCCCATCTCCAACAGAGGGCATCCACTGTCATCCCACTCTCTCACTTGTCTTCTCTCTCTCTGTTGGCTTCTTTCCTGTTGTCTACCAACATACCCATTTGTCTCTAACCCTTACCTTCACTTGAATAAGCAAAACCAGGAGACCATTGAACACAGTAATAGCAATGTTTTTCGATGACCAACTTTGATAGACTTACTTAACTCTTCGCAGCTATACAGTGATCTAAGACAATTTCGAAAGACTCATTGATGCTGTCCACAGCGAGAGAAAAAACTGGAGTCTGAATGCAGATCAAAACATACTATTTTCTCTTTTTTGTTTGTTTTTTCTTTCTTGTAGTTTTCCCTTTAGTTCTGATTCCTTTTTTTTTTTAAATAAATTTATTTAACTTTTTACATTTATTTTCACAAGATTTTGGGTTCCAAAATTTTCTCCCCATTTG
>CM053771.1:230335991-230382041 GCA_028658325.1 Potorous gilbertii | reverse complement strand
TTAACATATCTCTTTGAGTGGGGAAGAGAAATATCTACTCCAGGCAAAAAGGATATTTTCAAGTAAAGTCTTAGAGTGTCAGGAAAAAACTGGAAATAGTAATTGGGCCCAGATTATATAGCAACTTGAATGTCAAAATGGGTTTGTATTTTATTCGGTTGATAGTAAGGGGCAGCTGAAAGTTTCTTAGTGTATGTCCAGTGTAATCAGAGATGTTCATAGACGGGTTGCATGAAGGATGGTTTGGAAAAAAGAAAGACTGGATCTAGGTAAACAATATCAAGTAAATATTTAAGGCCTAAGGACAGATGATGGGGTATAGAAAAAAACTGTTCAGGTCAAAAACCTCTGACCTGGGTCCTGATGACCTATGTATCTGTTCAATCAGCCAAGATACATTTGCGGGGAATCATTACTAGATTGTGTGCTGAGTGATGAGTTTTCCAGCAGCAGCAGCTTGCAAAGACTACCTACTAGAACTACCTACTAGGACTGACTATGGAGAGTCTGTATCAGTTGAAGGAAAAACGTATGCTGACAAAATTACAGATGCTTGAAGTACATGTGTAAGGCATTGTGCCAAGTGTTTGAGATTCCAGGACCAAAATGATAGTCCCTGCCCTTAATTAGTTTACATTTTACCTACAGCACCAGATTTGTACTTAATTAGGACAGCAGTGTGAGATGCCAGTGGTAACTATAGTGCAGGCAAAAAGTAATGAGAGTTGAACCATGATTGGGTCAGTAGGTATGGAAAGAAGGATATAGATTAGGAAGACATTTTACAAATAGAGTGGGATGAGATTACTTAGCCGACTAAATTTGAAGGTAAAGGAAAGAAGCAAAAAGGAAACAAGTTTTTGACCCTGGGTAAATGGGAGAACCAGTGGTGTTATCAGTAGAAATGAAGAGGAAGAGGAGTTGGGGCAGGAGGAGAAAGTAATGAATTGTTTTAAACATTTCCTCCCCCCCCCCCACAAAAAAAAGAACAACTCACAAAGTAAATACTCCAATTTAGGTTAGACTTCCTTGTGACTCTCAGATGTGTTTTTTTTGTTTGTTTTTTTTTTTTTACCAGCTATTGGACCTTTTAGTCCTCATCAGGAAACCTTTTTTACTACTGCTTTAAACAAATAAAATGAGCTCTAATGCCCCTGCTTTGCATAGTAGTAGGGGTTTACATTTAAATTTAATTCAATTTAACAGCAATTTTCAGGTCTCCTCAAGATTGGTGAAACATAAATTTACTTGCTTTTGATTTTCCAATTCAGTATGAAGATTACCATTATGTAATATTTGAATGACTTTTATGTATACTGCACTACGCGGAGTTACTTTAAGGCCTCTCAGGTAGCATTGGGTATTTGAAACCATTGTGAAGATTTATATTAAAATTGTCATATTTGTGGAAATATGAAGTTACAGACAGCTTTTAAATGGTCGAGCAACCCTTCCTACATTTTTCCATAACAATTGATGCATATAATGAGCAGGAAAGGAGTGTTTATAGCTTGAAATGCATTAGCAATGCAATGGGATGTATATTCAATTTTGAATGAAATTTATCCTTTCTTAGAGTCTGATTATATTTTATGCATAGAATCGACGTTTCTGTATTCATTTATATAGGACCAAGTAGAAAGTTCCTGAAGGACCAAATCAAAACATGTTAGCAGTCACTAGCTTATAAAAAGGTTGTATCCCAAAGTTCTTTTGTATGTTGCATGTTTAGGACTTAGCATGCATTTTCCTATTGTTGTGACTATGGTTGGGTGCATGCAGTCTGTTGAAACCTAAAAGCCATTTCCTATAATGACTTGAAAAGTAAATGGAGTTGTAGAATTTAAACACCATTTGTAACATTAATTTTATTAGAAAACACAGGTGGCCTCTCTCTCTCTCTCTCTCATTCTCTCTCTCTCTCTCTCTCTCTCTCTCTCTCTCTCTCTCTCCCTCTCTCCCTCTCTCCCCCTCTCCATCCCCATACCCTAGTAATGAGAGGTGACTTCCTTGCCCCCTAGCTCTTCTGACTAGCCATACCACTATTATAGGCTTTGATGGAAGAGGCTCTGCCTTCACCAAAAAGCAGTGTTTTCAATACCACAGCCTGTGCCTTCAGAGCTTGTGCTCCTAAAATCAGAGTGCCCCAGCAACGACCACAGTGTACGAGACGTTTTTCTAGTAGACTTGGATCTTCATAGCAATGCAAGGACATAAAAAAAAATTCCCAATGGTCTTCTAAGGCAAAGTTCATTCACATTCACATTCAGAGAAGGACATGGAATTCAATCACAGAATTTAACAGATCATTTTGTGTGTGTATGTGTATTATGTTTTGCTTTTGTTATATGATTTCTCCCATTTATTTTAGTTCTTCTACACAGCATGACTATCGTGCAAATGTATTCAATAGGAATGTATGTGTAGATCCCATATAGAATTGTATGTCATCTTGGGGAGGGAGGGGGGTAGTGGGAGGTAGGTAGGAGGAAAAAAACATCTAAGTTTTATGGTAGTGATTGTAGAACACTAAAAATAAATAAAATGAATATATTAAAATCAAATCAAATCAGAGTACCCACCACCAAACCTGGAAAGCTCACTGCTGGAACTCAGTCTTAGGAGTTTGACAGTTTAAGCAGGAAGGTCTCAGCATGAATTTAAATTCAGTTACCTCAGCAGCAAAAGCTCTGGTACCAGTTCTGTTTTTTGAGGTGTTTATAAAAGTTATCAAGTATTCTATTGATTCTTGTTGAAGGAAATATAAGCTTTTTTTTGTCTTTGTGTCATTCAGGTGTCACGATGGATCTTGTACTGAATTTTGCAGATTACTATTTTTTCACGCCATATGTATATCCAAGTACATGGCCAGAGGATGACATCATCCGACAGTCCCTCAGTCTCCTGGTTGTAACAAATCTGGGTGCTTTCATTTTATATTTCTTTTTTGCAACTCTGAGCTATTATTTTGTCTTTGATCACTCATTGATGAAACATCCACTTTTTTTAGAGGTAAGCATTTCGTTTTTCCTGTATGCTATATATATATCAGTTAAAAGTGTAGGGAGAGAGGTAGGATTATTGACCATTTCTGGCCTGTGAATGAGTATTCTTTTTTTTAACTAGACTAAGACTACTAGGCTGACATTGCAGTGGGTATGGTCAAAGAATTCTAAAAGCTTAATTAATAAGATATAAACAAGTGTAGCTTTCGTAGCTAATTACTTTCTTTAGTATGTATCCTTAAGCAGAACGGTGGAAATAGACTAGTTAGTTTTTATGTTATTATCATTAAAGGCCTTCATTTATAAGATGCTTTGACATTTACAGAGTTGACAATTATTACCTCACAGTAATCTTGGGAGTGCGTAGGTGCTATTGTTAGCCCATTCACATGTGAAGGAAATAAGGAAGACAGTGGTTAAGTGACTTGTACTGGGACACCCAGCTAGCAAGTGTCTGAGGCAGGATTTGAACTCATCTCCCTGACTGGATCAGCTGGGTGGTGGTACTGTGGATATTGTGCTGGGGTTGTATTCAAGAAGACCTGAACTCAAATCCAGGCTTAGATACTAGCACTGTGACCCTGGGCAAGTCACTTAACCCTGTTGGCCTCAATTTCCCCACCTGCAAAATGAGCTAGAGAAGGAGATGGCAAGCTACTTCAGTATCTTTGCCAAAAAACACCCAAATGGGGTCATGACAGTCAGACTCAACTGAAATGATAGAACACTTTGTGACTCCAGGTCTGGGACTTTATCTAGTCTGCCACCTAGCTGCTTATAGAATTTAGAATTTTTAGAATTGTTTTTAATCAGTTTCATATTTCAGTCCCCTTTGTTCTCAGTGATGCAGGGTTATAATTGCAAACATTATGGACTGGTATGGTGAAGCTGGTCGAAGAAAAATTTTGATTGTATTCATTGCACATTTCCTGAAATGACAGTGTGTCCAGTAGGGATTGTTTAAGGAAAAAAATGTCTCTGCAAAATTAAAATTAGTCATATATGTTAAGGAAATGTCCTTTTCTTTGTATCTCTCTCTTTCTTCCTCTGCCTCTGTCTCTCTCTGTCTCTCTGCTCCCCTCTCTTCCTTCTCTTTTTCCCATCTCTCTCTCTCTCTCTCTCTCGCATAATAAGTTTATAATATAAAATCGTTTGAGCTAAAAGTAAATAAAATGATACTAATAAAAGGGATCTTTAAACCACAATTAGAAGTAATTACACATTTGATATTATGCACATTGAAAACAAATAATGGATCCAATTTTAATACTTAAAATCTGAATTTCAGAACCAAGTATTTCGAGAGATTAAGTATACTATCCAAGCACTGCCATGGATAAGTATTCCCACAGTTTCATTGTTTCTGTTAGAGGTCAGAGGTTACAGCAAACTGTATGACAACATTGAAGATTCAACATATGGTGAGTAAACATTTTGAGTGTCAAGAAAAGAGAATCTGAATATAGAGGAATGTCTTTTAAAAGCTAAGTTGCTTTCGTCACATAACAGTTGTTAATTCCGTTGAGATTATCTTAAGAAAAAAAGGGGAAGTCATCAAACCTGAAATACTTTAAATGGAAAATATACCCAAGGGTGCTGCAGACACCATATAGAATTCCTGCTATATTTTTATTTTCTTTCTGAATGTTAATGGTTAAGTTGCATAAAAAGTCCTGATACTTGGGTAAAAGGATCTAAAAAGCACTTCTATATTGATTAGCTAAATTTGAGAGACTTAGGTTGATCTAGATATTTTGTATACAAAATTATGAGAAATAAAAATATTTATACTTAACAATTGCAGTTGCAAGAAGCAAATTGCATGTAATAATTGTATAAAAAATATTCAGAGGCGGTTTCTGCCCATGAGGACTTTATAATCTATGTAGTTAGTAAGGGGTACTTAAAAGATGTGGCAAAAGTTGATCAAGGCGATACTTGGTTTAAGTACCAAAGTAGTGATATGTTAGAAAATAGCCCCATTAGGAGTTCAGGGGATGGAGAGATCACAGGTAGGATGGAATGATATCAAAAGCTTTGAGCTATGCTTTGAAAAATAAGTAGGATTTATATAGGTAGAGAAGAGAGGGCTTTTCCTACAGATAAAAGAGTGTGAGCAAAGGTATGAAGACAGAACCGTGAGCAAACTTGCCAGGCTACAGCAGAGGTTTAGTCCCTAAGGAGATAAAATTGGAAACATAGAGGCCATTCTGCATTTGTATAGTGTCATGAATGTTAGGCTGAAAAGTGTATATTTTATCGATAGAATCTGAGTTGGAACATACTTCCAAAAGTTATCTAATTCAACCCTTTTCTGAACCTTGAATCCCCTCTGGAATATCCTAACAAATGATTGTCCTGCCTTTGCTAGAATACCTCCAGTGATAAAACATAAGTTTCTTGAGGGCAAGTACTTTTTCATTCTTGTCTTTGCATCCTCAGTACAAAAGTGCTTAATAAGTGCAGTTCGTTGACTGATTGATAGAGATCTTACTGCTTTGCAAGGCGGTGCAATTCATTTTTGGATAGCCTAGTTGTTCAGAAGTTTTTTATATTGAACTACAATTTGCCTCCCTTATAACTTCTACCCTATTAGTTAAGGTCTTGTCTTTTGGAACCAAGCAGAACAAGTCTTCTTTTATTTCTTCCACAAAACAATCCTGTAAAGATTGTAAGACAGTAACTGTGTTCACCTTGATCCTCCTCTTCTTCACGCTAGAGTACCATTGATTACTTTTCTTTGTTCCTCATATGGGCAAAGCTATGTATTTTTTTACAGTCTGGATCAGCATTCTCTAGATCCCTTCTTTTGTTGGTGGTCCTATTGAAATGTAGCACCCAGAACTGATACTCCAAATGTGTTCTGATTAGGGATTGTCATTTTGTCTATTTTGGACACACCACTTCTCTTAAGGAAGCCTAAAAATAAATTTACCATTTTGTCTGTCATATCATAAAGTTGAATTAGATGGAGCTTATACTCCGTTGAATTCCCTAGGTCTTTTTCATATAAAAAATGGGTACATGCCCCTGGGCTCCTGACTCCTGGTTTCTACTGGGCTTAGGCAGCATCACTTCTTGGCTTCTGTGACCTCCTAGGCCTTTTCAGGCCCATTCCAGCACAAGACTTCCTGCCTGTCACACCCCTCACACCTCTCACACCTTCAGGGCCAACTCCTGAAGCTTTATAAGATGCAGCTCTCAGTGGACCTCTTTCCAGTCATGATACTCTGCATGTACTTATTCCTCAATGGTTCCCATACTTCTGTCCCTTTATATTGTGCACATCTTAGCAATTTTGAACTCCCAGCTACTCATGTACAAACCCCATTCTCTATACCCGGCTGTCCACACTCTTAGTCCCGTTCACCACAGCCCTACACCTCCAATATCCCCTCCAGTACTCCAGATATGCCCCCCCTCCACTGTATTTCTTGGAACCCTGAGAAGTTTAGCCTATAAAGCTTTTTTTCTTAATACATACAATTGTCATATAAAACATCACCCCTTCCAACTTCAGTTTTTCTATAGATTTGATAATAATGTATGCCTTCAAGTCTTCATCCAACTCACAGACAAAAATATTTTATGTATCCAAAGCTCTTCAGTGAAGTGGTTTTTAAAATATTAATCTGACAATATTAGAAGGCAAGATGACTAAGAAGCTATTATGATAATCTAGGCATGAAGTGATAAGCTCATGGAAAGAAAAAAGATAAATTTAAAAAACATTAAAGGATGGCATAAGGTAAGGGGGCATAAGGGAATAGATAGTTATTTATCCAAAAATGGATATCTAACATCTTTGAGTAGATTTGCATTCAAGTGTCATATATTTCAGTTCCTTCAGAGAAAGAAAGTACAGAAATAAATGATACTAAAATGAAGGGGAGGGAATAATGAATTTCTAGAAAATTCTAAGGATGCTATTTGATATTATAGTTAGTTACCATATGAGACTTCAAGACTGTATTTATTCTTAGAAGAACTCCTGAAAAGTGACTTTTGATCTTGAACTATAAGCTTAAGTTTGATTCTGCTACTCTCTTTCCATATTCTAGGTTGGCTTGGAGTCATTTTCAGCATGCTATCCTTCCTCTTCTTCACTGACATGGCAATCTACTGGATTCATCGGGGCCTTCATCATAAGCTTGTATACAAGGTAGAGTTATTCTGGGCAAAGTGGAAAAATACTACTACATAATTTCTTTATTATATAAAAATATATACATAATTATTTTCAAAACTTTTCCCTAGATCAGATTCTTTAGTGACCATTTATTATTTTGTTTGAATAAATCTATGTGGCACTAGAAAGGGATTTTTTTTTAAAGACCATTTTTAAGAGTTTACAAAATTAATTTTGTTCGATAGCAAGAGTTTGGATGTTAAATTTTAACAGTGATTTTGAGAGTGATTCTTCAGGTACGCATCATTTTTACCTATACATCTAAATTCATATTATATGACTTTGGGCAAGTCATTTAACTCTGGGTTTCATTTTCTTCACCTGTAAAGTTAAGAGAGTTGAATTAGATGATCTCTGAGCTCCTTTGTGTCTGTAAATCTGTTCTATATGAAAAATTGCATTTTGCAGAATAAAGGTTTTTGATAATGATTTCCTTTTCCTTCTGTAGCATTTACACAAGCCACATCATATTTGGAAGGTCACTACACCATTTGCAAGTCATGCATTTCATCCAGTGGATGGCTTCCTTCAGAGTCTGCCATATCATGTATACCCCTTCATCTTTCCATTACACAAAGTGGTTTATTTAGGCCTGTATATCTTTGTGAATTTCTGGACAATTTCTATCCATGATGGTGACTTCCGAGTTCCAAAATTCTTAGAACCTGTTATTAATGGCTCAGCCCATCACACAGATCACCACCTCTACTTTGACTATAACTATGGTCAATATTTCACATTGTGGGATAGAATTGGAGGCTCTTTCAAGTATCCTTCTGCTTTTGAAGGCAAGGGACCACTAAATTATATGAAGACAGTAACTGAAGAAAAATTAAATGGTCATGCAGCAAATGGTTGCAAGAATGAACAGTTTTTCAGTGGAGAGAGTTTAAAGACTAAGTAGGTTGTTGCCTGATCACTGCTAAATAACAACACCTACTAAAGAAAAACCTATTCAACCTATCATCAAATTCAAGTCTTGTGATGTTTTAAACTTAAGAGTCAGCACTATGTGCAACTGTGTTGTGATCATGGTGATGGATTGCAGCAGGATGCTGTGAGCACCAGAATCTGGGCCCCACAGTTCCAACACCGGATTTTGGACTAAGGTCTACCTTAATTAGTTGTTTCCTGCTGGAAAAGCTGTGGTTCATAAGGCCTCAAAAAAAGTACAGAAAGAAAATGAGGAATGGTAATGGTAGCAGGGTGATTGTATGTATATACCTATACTCCTATTCATTGAGGAAGACTAATTTTGTTTAAAAACAAGATTTAGTATCATAAAAAAGAGCTTTTAATCTGAGGGTAAAAAACCTTACTGTGATAATGTTAATTGGTCTGTTAAAGATAGGGTGACTACATGCAGCACTTTATTTAAATGAGAATGTCTTTGTGAAGTTACATATTCTGGTGTATAAAATTAGCAGCTAATTAGCAGTATAATGTGAGCTAATTAATAGCCAGTGTAACAAGATTTGCCATCCTGCTATACCAAGAACATTCATTTTGGGGACAGTGCCCTATGTAAAGTTAATAGACCTATGCTGTCTTATGGTGAAGTGAATAAGTAGAGTGTTTTTCCCTAAATTGAAACTACCCTGGTTTTATTTGTAATGACTTATCCAAAGCTAAGATTACATAAGTAAAACTTTCAGGCGTTTTTTAAAATTTAAAACAATAATAATCACTTTGGTTTAGTGCTTGAATCTGAATGTACTTTAAAAAGTGAAATTTGATATCTGAATAAAAATATATTTGACAGTACTAATTTTATATTAAATTGATGCACTGCACTTTTGATACATGTCAAAGCTACATACCTGCAATTTTCTTTAAAGTGGAAAGGATTTCTAAATAAGTAGTCAACATGAAAGATTAATTTTGCAATTAAATCATTCCATCAAAAAAGATTTAGCTAAATACTGTGCATGGTAAAGTGAATATGGTTTGCAAAAGCATTCTATGCAAGTATTTGTATAAATGTCAATAAATATAAAACATTGTCATCAAACTCATTCAATTAAATTTTCTTACAACATAACAAGGATGTTAGTGTTCTGTGGTTTTGTGTACATTTGAAGCAGAAGCAGCATGAAATGTTAGAAATGTGCACAGATGCCAATTGTCAAAAATGCCCTTGATTGTGTTTGTTCAATGTTTACTTGGCTATTGTCTGAGTAATAGAATTTAGGATGAATTATAAAATTTTGTGCTTGGGTATAGAAACTTGGTTTTGTTTTTAATTTTTACATTACCTTCCTTCAGATGATAGTGGAGAGATGAGTACATTGTAAGAGAACTGAGCTGTAGCTGCTCTGGTTTCTTCTTCAATATTCTCTGACCAAATGTGAAAAGATCTCTTCACAGTCAAGGAAAGGGAGTCATTTCCGTTTGGCCTGGCATACTCCAAATTAATAAATGGAACAGCATTTTCCCCAATAAGTTGTGATAGTCCTGTTATATTAGTCAGTAAGCTTAATAGTCCCACCTATATATTCAGTAATTTGTGAGAGTTCCAATGTATGTACGCTGCCTTTATTAGACTACATTTTGAGTATGAGTTCAAATCTAGATACCAAGTTTTAAGAGCAGTGATAAACTAGAGAATGTTCAGAGGCCAACCAGGATGGTGAAGTACCTGGAGATCATACCTTCTGAGGATTATTAAACGTTTATTAAGCATTTACCGTGTACCAGACTAGGCAGTTAAGTGGTGTAGTGGATAGAGTGCCAGGTCCAGAGTCAGGAAGACTCATCTTCTCACATTCAAATCTGGCCTCTGACGCTAGCTGTGTGACACATATCTCTGTGTGCATCATTTTCCTCATCTGTACAATATGCTGAGGAAGGAAATAGCAAATACACTCCAGTATCTTTGCCAAGAAAGCCCCAAATGGAGTCACCGAGAGTCAGACAAAACTGAAATGACTGAATGACAATGTACCAGACATTACACTATATGCTAAAGACAGAAAAATGAAACACTATCCACCTTTAAGGACGTCATATTCCCCTAATGGAATGTATGTAAGGATATACAAGATAAAATATAAAGCAAATATTTCTAAAGGGAAGGAAGCTAGGATCTGGGGCGGGAGGTCAGGAAAGGCTTTAATGTAAAAAAGTGGTATTTGACCTGACCCTTATAGGATTCTAAGAGGTAGTGAGTGAATTTCAAATCTATAATAAATGGATTGAACTCAAAGAGTATAACTCAGAACAATGTTTTGTTTTGTTTTTAATGTTGCTGAATGCAGATATCTGTAAAATGTAAAATCTTATGTAAAGATATAAAAAAAAGTCACAATTTATAACAAATTTGGGAGTTAACAGTGGTACTGGTAGTGGGTTCTCCACATAGGAGGTATTCAAGAAAAGTCTGAATGATCTTTTGTTAGCTATATTATAGAGGGAATAATTGTTCCAATATGTGTTGAACTTAGATGGTCTCTGAGGTTCCATGATTCTGTATGACTTGACCTCCCATCTCCATGAAGGTCTGACAAAGCATGAGACTTTGGAATACTAGAGGAGGTCAGTTTAATCAGCCTTCTCATCCACAGATAATAAATGTATGTGTGTATGTATATGTATGTACGTGTGTTGTGTTCATCATTTTTGAAGAGGACCGTGACATCAGAGAAAGATGACATGACTTGCACTTAACTTTGGAGGGAAGGAGGGAGGACTGTGCATTGCCATCAGCCTCACTGTCTCCCCTGAGCCATATAGATCCAGTGACCAGGTATTCATCAGGATGACTGGAGATGACCCAGGATGCAATGGGAGACTTCAGCCTTTTAGGCCTTTTCAGATACTCACTTAAAGTGAGGTAATGGCCATTCAGTGAATAGGCCTCTTTAAAAAGTAGTCAGGGGATGGCCCCTTTAAGTAGAAGATAGATAGATAGATAGAAGGATAGATAGAGCTAGCTGGGAGAGGCAGAAGCCTCTCCCAATAGTTAACTATTGACAATCACTCTAAGCAGGGAGGGTCCAAAAACAGCCATTGAAAGAAGCTTGGGCAGGGCTTGTTCAATCTATGGTCTTCAGAGTGCACTGGGTCCAAGGTTTTAGGAAAGATGAGAGAAAGAAAGGAAGGAAAGGAAGAAAAATTTTTAAAGTGAATAAAAAACAACCCTGAGGCTCCTGCCTCTCCCAGTGTGATTTGTTTATACTTTTACCTATGTTATACCAATCAGATTACCAAGAGAATATGTAATTTGATAGAACAATAGCAAAATTCATTTGGAAAAATGAAATAGCTAGAATGTGGTATTTTGAAGTGATAAAAGGAAACAGGAATGAAGAGGGGACTAGTACTTCCACACCTTATTATAAGGAAGTAATCATTAAAAATCATCTGATATTGGTTTAAAAAAAAATAGAGCTCAATGAGACAAAATGGATAAGGGAGAGTCAGAAATAATACAACTCAATAACCCAGTGTTGGATAAAGTGGAAAACAAATTAATTTTTAAAAAACCCTCCTTATTTGATAAAAAAAAACTGGGAAAACTGGAAAGTTATGTGGCAGAAATTATACACAATCTTAATAAGATATAAAAAATTAGAGAAATATAGTTATGGATAGAAAATATATTTTTTATCAAGCAAAAAATAAAGACAATGTTCAGTCATTTTATTCAGTTGTGTAGACTCTGTGACCCCATTTAGGGTTTTCTTGGCAAAGATGCTGGGGTGATTTGCTATTTCTTCAGCTCATTTACAGATGAGGAAACTGAAGCAAACAGGGTTAAGTGACTTGCCCAGGGTCACACATCTAATAAATGTCTGAGGCTGGATTTGAACTCCTGACTCCATGTCCTGACTATCCACTCCACTACACCATCTAATTGCCCACAGAGGCAATTACAAAAAATAAAATAGATAACTTTTGATTATTTGTGTAACCCATGTCCCAATGCCCACTGGTATGGGACTATGTACTTACTGGTAAAGATGAGTGCCCTGCCATGAATGAGGGATAATGTGGAGTTGGCAAGAGCAGGAAAGCTCCAGCTTTGAACTGCTTCAGGTGCTTCTGGCTTCCAGTTTCAAGAGGGAATATGGAAGAGGCCAACTCCACTTCAGATTGTTGGTGGAAAAGACACTGGGAAGATATGAAAAGAACAAGCAATCTCCATCATGTCACTATCCCATTTCCCCTTGGGTTAGATCTAGAACTTTTATTCTGGGTGAGCTGTTATCTCTCTTCCAATAGGAGAACTTCACTTGGTATTTTTGGTTATATTTTCCTTTGTATATCTTCTCTGATTTCTGGTTTGCTTTGATTGCGTTTATTGTTAGTATTTTGCTATTTACTGTGAGTTTGTTGTGGAACTGGTGTTACTGTAGAAGGCGACACCATCCTCCCAGTCCCTCAGGCTCCCAACCTAGGTGTCATTTTGGATTCCTCACTATCCCTCCCCTCCCCCCATATCCAAGTTGTTGCCAAGGCCTGTCCATTTCACCTTTGCAACTCCTACTCTCCTCTGATAGTACCATCCCTCTGGCACGGGACACTCATCACTTCACACCTGTACTATTGCAGAAGCTGCTGGTAGGGTCGGCCTGCCTTGAATCTCTCCCCACCCTAATCCATCCATTTTAATCTATTCAGCGACCAAAAGGGATTTTAACATAAGGGGGAACTATTAACATAATTGATTACATCAATAATAAAAGTTAAAAATAATACAGTTATATCAATAGACGCAGAAAAAAGCTTTTGATAAAGTTCAACACTCAATTTCTGCTAAAAACACAAACATATAGATATAAGTAGATTTTTTCTTAAACTGATAAAAAGTATTTATCTAAAACCATCAGCAAGCATTATTTGTAATGGGGATAAACAAGAATCCTTCCTAGTAAAATCAGGTGTGAAACAAGGATGCCCACTGTCACCAACATTATTCAATAGTGTATTAGAAATCCTGGCAATAGCAATAGGAGAAGAAAAAAGAAATTGAAGGAATGAGAATAGGGAATGAGGTGATAAGTATCTTCTTGTAGATGATATGATGATATTCATGGAAAATCCCAAAGATTCAACTAATAAGTTATTTGAAACAATAATTTTAGCAAAGTAGCAGGATATAAAGTACATCCACTAAATCATTAGCATTTTTATATATCACAGACAAAACTCTGAAAGAAGAGATACTTAAAAAAAAAATACTCCATTTAAAATAACTCGAGACAGTATAAAATGCCTAAGAGTATAATTGCCAAGAAAAACCCAGGAAGTATATAAACAAAATTGTAGAAAACTGTACAAATAAAATCATATTTCATTAATTGGAGAAATATTAATTGTGTTGGGCATAGTAGGCATAGTCAATATAATAATATAATAAAGATGATAAACTGATCCAAACTAATTTGTTTATTCAATGCCATCCCGATTAAATTACAAAAAAAATACTGAATTTTATAAAATAATAACAAAAATTCATTTGGAAAAACAAAAAGTCAAGAATATCAAAGGAAATAATGAAAAAATGTAAAGGACATTTTAGCAGTACCAGATCTTAAACTATATTATAAGACAGTAATTATCAAAACTATCTGGTACTGGCTGAGAAAAGGAGATCAATGATATAGAGAAGACATATAATTTATAGCAGCAAATACACATAATAACCTTGTATTTGACAAGTGTAAAAACTTAAGATTTTGGGGATAAGAATTCATTATTTGGTAAAAATTATTGGGAAAAATGGAAAGAAATATAGCAGGAACTGGGCATGAACCCATATCTCACACCATTTATTAAGATAAGGTCAAAATGGATGCATCACCCAGATATAAAGAGAGATTTTATAAGAAAATTAGAAAAATATGAAACATATTACTTATCAGACTTATGAATAGGTGAACAATTTATGAATAAACAAGAGACAGAGAGCAAAGTTGAGTATAAAATGAATAATTTTGATTACATTAAATTTAAAAAGATTTTGTACAAATAAATGTAGCCAAGATCAGAGGGAAAGCAGAAGATTTTGGGGAAAATTTTATAGACAGCTTATCAGATAAAGGTCTCATATTTAAATATATAAAGAACATTGTCAAATCTATAAGAATATGAGTCATTCCTCAATTGATAAATGGTCAAAAGATATGAACAGTTTTCCAATGAACAAATCAAAGCAACTGATATAAAAAATACTTTGAATCACTATTGATTAGAGAAATGCAGATTAAAACAACCTTGAGATATCATTTTACATCTACCAGATTGACTAAAATGATATGAGGAAAGTGACAAATATTGGAGAGAATATACAAAAATTGGGACACTAATTCACTGTTGGTGGAATTGTGAACTGATCCAACCATCTTGGACAGCAATCTGAAATTATGGCCAAACAGCTATTAAACTACCTATACCCTTTCATCCAGCAATACCACTACTTGGTCTGTTTCCAAAGATGATTTGGAAAAAAGGAAAAGAACCTACATGTTCTAAGATATTTATAACAGCTCTTTTTGGTGGTGCAAAGAACTGGAAATTGCAGGTATGCTCATCGATTGGGGAATGGCTGAAAAAGTTGTAGTATATGATTGTGATGAAATACTGTGCTATAAGAAATTATGAGCCCAATGATTAAAAAAAAACTCTGGAAAGGCTTGCACTAAATAATGAAGAGTAAATGGAGCAGAAGCAAGAGAACATTGTATACAGTAATAGTAATATGTTTTTAAGAATGACATTGAGTGACTAAGTTATTTTGTCATTAATGAATACCCAAGTTAACTATAAAACTATAAAAGACATATGAAGAATGATGCTATCTGCATCCAGAGAAGAAACTGACATAGAAATATGTACAGAATAATTTTATAGATAGATAGATAGATACATGTACCTATTTGTGTCTAACAGTAGCCATCTTTAGGATGAGGGAGGGAAGAAAGAAAGGAAAAACATAAATTTACATGATAATTTTATTGTATATTTGAAAGGAATAGCAAATTGTTCACAGTGAATTTGTAGTTTCATGTGCAATTTTTTTTTGTGTTAGGTAAATTAAAAAAGAAAGAGAGTATGGGTTGTTCAGGGAGGACTAATGCCTCTGGTGTGAAGGCTTTGCTGAGCCCTTTTCAGGACGGCTCATCCACTTTCGGTGTCCACCTGTCACCTAACTCTCACCTATGACTCCAAGAAGCTGTTACATGTAAGTGGCCACACTTCAGTAAAACTGTCTCAGCAACAGGCTAAACCAGATTAAGGGTAACCAACAGGTCTCAGATCTGGGGTTTGAGTTAGGAGGATGTCTTCCCCAATCATGTGAAAATTTCCTCCAGTAGGCTGGTCAGGTGGGAACACTGTGTTCCCATGGCTGTGAAAGTGGTTGAAGCAGGCAGGCTCTGTGGAGCTGATAATTTTGTGCACCTCTCACTCACTTAAATCCAATTCTCGAAAAAGTTAAGATGGATGTCATTGGTCCTCTTCGAAAAGGAAGGACAAACAAAAGGTGAGGGCTCCTTCTGGGCCTCATCTTCCCTATATTTCCAAAGAAGAAGAAAATTTCCTGCCTCTTTCTAGCTATCAGAGGATTGTTTATAATCAGGAACTTGGAATAATTTGAAAAAAGTGTTCTGTAAAACACAGAGTATTGTCATGAAGAATAATTATATAATTATTAGACAATTACACTGATATGAAATCCGTGAATGATCATTTCACAAAGCTAGACAAAATAAACACAATACTTCCCTACTCCGTTATTTCCAAGGTATTTGGGTTTGAACACCTATCAGGCATGACCTATAGGCGGAGCCCTTGAGCTTCGCTAAGAGCCGTTTTATTAAGGCCAGTAGGGAGCATAGTCTTGTCTAGACAGAGGACGTGAATAGAATAGTGAAATCCCCAGACCAGAAGAAGCACGTAAAGGTCACTTAATCCATCTGCTTGTTTCCAGGCAGAATCCACACCTACACTGGTCTAGGTAGATAGCTGTTGCAGATTTCCAGAAAATGCACAGCCTTTCTCTTAACTCTGACAAGCCCAGTTTGGAGTTTAACTGACCTTACATCTACTCAGTAGCTCTCTGCCTCTTCCACATCATTTGCTTGCAATCTGAGTCAGGGTGGGAGGAGGATATAAGGAGGAGTAGGGAGAATGGAGAAAGAGAGGAAAGAGAAAAATGGAGAGAGAGGGGAAGATAGAATGGGAAGAGAGGGAAGAAAAAGAAAGAAAGTAGGGGATATGGAGGGAAAGGGAGCAGGTAGGGGAGAGAAGAGGAGGAGACAAGAATGAGAGGAAAAAAGAAGAACCCTAACAATCTGTTAACATAAAGTCTCAAAAATAGCTCTCCAAACTCTAATGAAGGAGGGGTAGGGAAGGAGGGAACAAGCATTTATCAGACACCTACTATGTGCCAGATACTAAGTAAGAGTTGACAAGGATTATCTCATTTGATCTAATAAATGTCATTTTCATTACTTGTCTATTATGAAAAATTCTGGCTCAGGCTTCACCAGGTTATTTCAGATCTTGGTTTGAAGATGAATACATGAATACTTTTATGAATATGTGAAAGTATTTCATGTTTGGCTGGATATCATGTCAGAATCCACGATTCTTTCCTTGCTCACATACTCCTCAGCAGAAATAATAATTTTCTCAGTCCTTCTGTCAACTAGCATTTATCAAATGCCTACTATGTGCCATACACTGTGATAAACATTAGAGATAAGAAGGGGGGGAGTGTATTCTGAAGGAGCCAACAGTCTAATGAAGGAGACAGTCTGCAAACAACTAGGTACAAACAAGATATATATATATATATATATATATATATATATATATATATATATATATATATATATATACAGAGAGAGATAAACTGAGGGCGATGCCACAAGGAAAGCACTAAGATTAAGGAGGACTTGGAAAAGTTTCGTGCAGGTGGGCTTTTAGCTGAGACCTGAAGGGACCCAGGGATGGCATGAGATAGAAATGAGGAAGGAGGGTTCCAGACATGGGAGACAGGTAGCAGAAAACACTCAAGAGTCAGAGATGGAGGGTCCTGAGGAAACAGAAAGGAGGCCAATGTCACTGGATCATGTGACATGTGTAGGTGAGTAAGGTGCAGCTCACAAAGCTTGAAAAGCCAAAGGGAGGATTTTATATTTTATGTTTAATCCTGGAGGTTCTAGGGAGTCACTGGGGTTTACTGAAAAGGAGATGATGTGGTTGGGTCTGCATTAGGAAGATCAACCTGACAGCTGAGCAGAGTCTTCATTCTTTCCTGCTGATTCATCTCCACAGGACTTCGTAGACCATGTCATAGAAACGTCCATCATTATCCATCACCACTCCATCCTGGACAACTTCTCACATTGGAAGTACTCTCCGTCTTCTGAGATCTTCCTCACCTTCTGCTTGTTTGCTCCTCACTGAGCCTCCTATTTAGGAAGGAGGTCCAGGTCAAAGATTCCTTCCTTCTTCTCCAGGCAGCAGTTGCAGATGCATTACCATAGGACTTTCTCTGCCAAGTCCTGTGCCCGCAATCCTTCTCTTTCCACTTTTCAACTTTTCTTCACATTAGAATATAAACTCCCTGAGGGAAGAGACTATCTTTCTGTTTATATTTGTGTCCTCAGGGCTTAGCCCTGTATCTGATACATCTGTTGCTGTCCAGTTAATTTTTCATTGTCAGATTCTTTGTGATCCCATTTGGGGTTTTCTTGGCACTGGTTTGTCATTTCCTTCTCCAACTCATTTTACAGATGAAGAAATTGAAGCAAACAGGATTAAGTAATTTGCCTAAGGTCACACAATAAGCATCTGAGGGCAGATTTGAATTCAGTAAGAGGAGTCTTCCTAACTCTAGGCTCAGTACACTATCCACTATAGCACCTAGCTGTCACAAGTCTGACACATAGTAAGCATCTAATGTTTGTTGACTGATAATTGACTGATAGGGTGGATTGGAATGGGGAGGGACTTGAGGCAGTTATTGTACTAGACTAGGTACAAGGGCCTTCCCAGGACTGGTGGCAGTGTCTGAGGAGAGAACGGAGTATATGTGAGAGATGCTATGAAAGTAGAAATGATAGGATTGGATGCCACTGATTGGATGGGGGTAGGGGGAGAGTTAGGAGTGGTTACTCAACTTTGGGATCACACCCCTACTAAACCTGTATTAAGACAGTCTGCTACCAGCATCATTGTGATCAGCTTTGATAGACTTAGCTCTTCTCAGCAATACAATGATCCAAGGCAATCCCAAAAGACTTGTGATGCTAACCACATCCAGAGAAATAACCAGGGAGTCTAAATGTAGATAAAAGTGTACTATTTTCCCTTTTTTGTCTTTTCTTTCTTGTGGCTTTTTCCTTTTGTTCTTATTCTTCTTTCACAACATGACTAATGTGGAAATATGTTTAACATGATTGTATATTATCTCTATCAGATTTTTTGCCGTCTTAGGATAAAAGGGAGAAAAATTGGAACCTAAATTTTCACAAAAAAGAATGTTGAAAATGAAAAAAATTTAAAAAAAAAAGACATTTTGCCACATAATTCCCTGGGTTTGACCTGCTTCAGTATCCTCTGAGGTACTAGAAGTTCAGACTCAGCATTTCCATTCCTAAACTTACACCATACCCACTTAGCTAGGTGGTACAGCGGATAGAGCACTGGGCCTGGAGTCAGGAAGATTGATTTTCCTGAGTTCACATCTGGCCTCAGACACTTAGTAGCTGTGTGACCCTATGGAAGTCACTTAACCCTGCTTGCCTCAGTTCCTCATCTGTAAAATGAAGTAGAGAAGGAAATGACCAATCATTCCAGTGTCTTTGCCAAGAAAGCCCCAAATAGGGTCACCAAGAGTCTGACATGACTCTACAACAACAACAACAAATCTACTTATTACTATCCATGGTCTCAGCGCTGGAATAGTGTATTTCCTGCTTTTACATGGGAGAAAAGCAATTTCTGAAAGAGATCTTCTAGATGTATAGCTTTGATGGTGAAGCCAATGAACTCATTTTTCAAAATATCCCAGATGTCCTGGAAACTAAAAGACTGAGGGTTCATTCTTCACTGATAAATCTCATCTTGGGCAGAGGAATTCTTCATTCTGCACCTCAGTGTAAACACACACACACACACACACACACACACACACACACACACACACATCCTAAACTCCCTCACACCTTGCCCTGACTGCCACAAGCACCCCAACCTTAAATTTTACTTCATGGAGTGACTTACAGGTTTACCTCATTTTTTGGAAAGGATAATTTCTGCATCTCTAATTTTATATTTTCATTTCCTCATTATAAAATTGAAAACGTGTTCATCTAAAAAACAGTTATCTCCAGAAGTAATAAAAACACTCAGAAATACAGTAAACTTAAATATATCTTTGTATGGGTATATATACGTGTGTATGTATATATGTGTATATGTATATATTTCTATACATATATATATATATATATATACATATACCAATGACTTTCTAGTTAAAAATTAATACTACTAAAAACAAGTAGCAAAATATAAATGTAAAACAGTCAATAATTCTAAAGCAGGGGTGGAGAACCTGTTGTCTCAAGACCACATGTGGCCCTCTAGGTCCTCAAGTGTGGCCTTCTGTCAAAGGGCCTCACTTGAGGACCTAGATGGCCTTGAAACCTCAGGTTCCACACCCCTAGGACCTAGCGTTTGTAGCTACCCCACCACAGCACCCCTTCCAGTTCCCTTTTATGTGTTGTATTAGTATAGTGCCTGGTACATAGTAGGCTCTTAATAAATATTCATAGACTATCTCCTTCCATTAGAATATAACCTCTCTGACAGGAACTTCACATGTTGCCTGACACATGGTGTCAATAAGAATAAATGTAAACAATAAATGTTCATTCTACCCCGTTTTATTTTTTTGGTATAATAAAGCATGCCCCTATGTGAAATGCCTGAAAGGATTTGGAGTAGGGCAAATGATTGCTCTACATTTGCAGCCCTTTGGGTACAGAGGATAGAGGACTGAGCTAGAAATGAGTAGACTTTGGCTCTAGTCCTAACCACTCACTAACTCTGTGACCTTCAGCAAGTTACCAAACCTCTGTGATCTCAATTTCCTCATTTGTAAATATGAGGATTTTCAGGAAAGATTACAGGTTGTAATACAAAGTACACTCAAGTTGGAGAACAGGAGGTAGCATGATACGGTGGAGACAGCCCTCGAGTTTGTTTGTTTGTTTTATTGATGCTCTTTTCTAAACTCACTATTGTTCCCAATGATTCCCCCTCCACTGGAACCTCTCTTTTAACAAGTATGACCAAGCAAAATAAATCAATGCATTGTGGATGTCTGAAAATGTGTCCCCCAGGCAAGAGGTAGAAGGCAGGCTTCACAACCAGTCCTCAGAAGTCACAGTGATTGAGTTGCCTTGAAGCTCCAATCTTTGTTGTATTCTTTTATATTGGTTTGGTCATTGAGTAAATTGTTCTCCATCATTTCATTCAAGTCTTCCAAAGTTTCTTAGAACTCTCCATAACTGTGATTTCTTATAGGTGCAATAATATGCAATCACATTCATAGGTCAGTTTATGTAGTCATTTCCCTATCAATGGGCACCCAAATGCTTATAATTCTTTGTTACTGCAAAAAAATAATGTTGTTATAAGTAATATCCTTGTATAAGGGAGACTTCTGTCTTTAACATTCTTTGGTTTTTTGTCAATGTCATTTAGTCAAAGGTTGTATATTATTTAAAGTCTTTTAAAAGCATAACTCAAATTATTTTTTAGAAAGGCTTAATGAATCAGTGTCACCAAAAGTGCATTATCATGTCTGTCTTTCCACGTACAATGTCTATCACTTCCTCCTTTTGTCATCTTTGCCAATCAGACAGATAGGAATGCTACAGGCATTTTTTTCTCTGGCTGGCTGTCCCACATGCCTGGAATGCTCTCCATCCTCATCTAGTCTCTGGGTTTTTCTGGCTTCCTTCCAGTCCCAACTAAGATCCCACCTTTCCTGATTCCTTTTATTAGTGCCAATGCCTTCTCTCTGTTGATTATTTTTTATTCTCTATATAGGTTGTTTATAAATATTTGTTTGCATGTTGCCTTCCCCCTATCAGATTGAAAGCCCCTTGAGGTCAGGGACTGTCTTGTGCCTTTCTTTGTGTCCCCAGAATTTAGCAGTACCTGGCACAAAGTAGGCCCTTAATAAATATTTATTGACTGACTGAAATTTTAGATTTATTTTAAATTTTCACTGAACTGCTCTATGGTTATTGATAGCTTGCATTTCTTTTGTAAACTGCCTGTTCATAACCTTTGATAACTTTTCTACTAGAGAAAGACTTTTGTTACTATATATTTATAAAAGCATTGGACTTGACAGAATTGAAGGAATCATGGAGATGGATGAAATCTCATCTGGTCCAACATCTGAACAAGAACCACCTTGTGTACCCAACAAGTTGGCATCTAGTCTTTGCTTGAAGACCTCTAATAAGGAGAAACCCATTACCTTCCCAAGGCAGCCCATTTTACTTCTGACTGCCGTAATTATTAAGAAGTTTTCACTTACACCAATCCCCACAGTCAGCCTCTCTACAATTCTCCCCATTGTTTCCATAAGCACAACAATGTTTAATCTGTTCCATGTGACAGCCTTTCTAATATTTGAAAATGAACATCATGCTCCCCCTTAATCTTTTTCTCTTCATACTAAAATTTTTTAGTTCTTTCAACCAGGCCGCATATGGCATAATTGTGATTTGGACTCAAATTTCTTGTACTTGAAGCCCTTTTTAGCACTTAATACCTGATTGGAACATATGACCCAGGTCACCTAATCCCACTCAAAGACTATGCTCATATACACCTGGGCAGATCTCTGGGACTGGGCTCTACAAGGTCAGTGTCTGTCTTCAGCTCAGTCTCTATCCCAGAGTTTTACTCTGGGTAAATCTCCAAAATAAAGCTTTCATATAAGATGCAAAATACAAAAAGGACACACAGAAGCCCCAAAACAAATATATAAATAGGAACCCTCTTAATAACCCATGAGGTTTCTCCCAGAGGTAAGCAGACTTTTAGGGGGCTAATTCACCTGGAATCCACACAATTTGAGCTACTCAAAGTGGCAGGAGTTGGGTTTGATAAAATGCAGACCCTCACCTCCCTCCATCTCCCCAAGGCCCAACAGCACCTGGCTGCAGTAGCCACACTGATGACCTGATTCCTTCTCCTAGCAACACTTTCAAAGAAATCACCCTCAGGAAGCCAGGACCTAATCTCTCACATCTAGAAAAAAAGAGGGGGCAGATCTTTTTGTTATATTTATAGGGGTGAAAGCAAGACATGATTAACACTCACTGGATAGCAGCCAATTCAATTGAGGTGGGCATAAATTTTCTCCTGAGTTCCCGAAGAATGACAAGAAGAAGGCCTTGGGAGGTGCCCATAGCTCCTCCCATTAGCAACGGGAGACCATGTAAAGGCCTAATTGAGGTGCCTTGGAATTCTACCTATGAATGCAGATTTCTGAGGGGAGGGGAAACACTAATAATAAGAGAGAAGGGCCTGGGTAAGTAATAGAGTCACATATACGTTGTGGATGACTGTGTATGTTCTGTCTCAAGCACTTCATTTCAGAGTTCATTTACCCTCTTCAGAATGTGGAAGGATAGCACTTGCAAAATTCTGAGAAGCAAACATATCCTTATGGATAGGATAAGAAAAGGTCATAGAAACCACATACTATATGCTGTGAAATGGTGTGAACAAGTTCTACAAGAGGAGAACCCCCTCTCTGTTGTCAGTTATCTTAGAGGCAGCAGCAGCCACTCCCTAGGATCCAGGATCTCCCCAAGTCTAACTTTCCTACAAAGTCTCATCAAGCTAATCAACAGCAGCACCTTTTGTGTATGATCTTTCTTTCTTTCTCTTTTTCTTCCTTCCTTCCTTCCTTCCTTCCTTCCTTCCTTCCTTCCTTCCTTCCTTCCTTCCTTTCCTTCTTTCTTTCTTCTGTTTGGTCTCTGTTTGTACCTTGATTGGCTCAGAATGAATGTAAATAACAATTATTTCTGTTTTGGCCAGAAACCCTGAGGGTCTTCCCCTTCCAGATCTATTTTTTTTTTTTAAAGAGGCCATTCTGAATGGGGGCTGCCTCAGGCATACTGAGACCTGTTAAAGAACTGAGACCTGTTAAAGACCTTAGCTTGAAAAGGCCAAAGTCCCCCCAGGGCATCCTGGGCCATCTCCAGTGCTCCTGGTCTATATCTTGCCACTGGGTCCATAAAGCTTGGGGGGAGAAAGTGGGACTGGTGACTTTGCAGAGCCCTCCCTCACATAAATTCAATTTACTTTGGGTCATGGCATCACCTCCCTGATATAAGGGTCCTCTTTGAGAATGAAGGATAAACAGCAATGACCTTGGGAAAGCCATTTTTATTTTTCTCTTGGAGATTTGGTAGATTCCTCATCTACCAAATGAAGTTCTTTCTCTAAGGTTCCTTTTATTCTAAGTTCTCCGAATGATGTTAAGATCCCTTCCATTCCTCAAACTCTAAGATTCTTAATTTTCAAAATCTCTGTTGTACAAGAAGTTGAAAAATTATTTTTTCATGAAGTTGTGATAAGGATAAAACCCAGTATCTCTAGAAATTGATATCCTTGAAGCTATTTAGTCTACTATAATATATGAAGGCAATAAAGCATGAAAATAAGAGGGTTTGTTGTGAAAATTTAGCCAATGAAGACATTACTCTCTTAAAGAAATTTTATTTTTATGCTGAACTAACTAAAGTAATGTAAGCTGTACATCTTGGTACATCTTAATCCAATATTTTTTATGACCATGTATAATGGTCAAACAAATTAAAACAATTCACCTTACACATTTGACTTAATTTTTTAAACTAAACAGCTGAATGCACGTGTGGTCACTAATTGCAGTATAATTAGATTAAAATCAGATAACTTAATAAATGATACAACTGAGTGATAATTAGCATGAGGTAGCCTAAACCTAATTAGCTACTTGTGTTGAACCTTAGTAATAAATTCGTGTTTTCACTGATATGAAATTAGATGCCTAAAGATGCTTAAGTGAATACTAAATACCAGTTTAGTCTAGTAGGAGTTTACACAGGCAAATTTAAGGAGCCGAGAAGAAATTACAAAATATAATGTAAATCATGACCTATTAGGAACCCTATCATTTTTGCCCAGGCCTGTTAGAGATAACTTGGTATGTACTACCTCTAAGCTTAGAAAAAACTGGGTTTCAATTCCGATTCTGCCATTTTTTATTGATGTGATCTCAACAAGTTATTTTATTTCTCTAGGCCTCAGTTTCTTTCTCAGTAAAAGAGAGAGTTGGCCTGGATGTCTAAGGCCCCTTTCATTTGTAAATGCTATGAGCCCTTAAAGTGCTAACAGCAGCATAAATTTGCTAGACTTTAAAGGCTCAGACATTGAACTAAGTCCTCAGATTTTTTTCCCTAATGTAGCTAGATCTCTGATCACTCAGAGAAGGCCTTGCTCAATTTTGCTGTGTTTTTCAACAGGAGAAACTAGGTATAAAACATAATCTTATTTGTTATAACCCAACATTTTCTCCATGTCTAACCTAAGTAAACCTAAGTAAAAAATGAGTGATGAAGTAGTCAAAAGGCAATTTGCTGCCCAGGATACTTCATATAACTGATCCTTCATATAACTCTTCAGCAATCATTAGGATGCTTTTCATTGACCTTAACATCTCTTAGGAATCTTCATCACTTCACCTGACTTACTTGTTCACTATCCTCTGGCAAGGGTCTAGACCTGAAGACTGCAAAGTGGAGTGGTGGTGCCATTGGTCTTAGATCTAGAAGAGGTGAATTCACAAGCATTGATTCTGACACTGATTAATTGTATGTTCCCAAGAAAATAATTTTCTCTTTCTGGGCCTCAATTTCCTTGCCTGTCAAATGGGGATAATGGTAGTCTACAACCTTCTTGTCAGGAAGGTTACAAAGAAAAACTGTGCAATTGAAAATGCTATACAAATGAATTCTAGGACAGTAACTTGAAACTGTTAGTTTTGACATGCATCAATGAGAGAATGGCTGAATAAATTATATTATATCATATTATGTTGTGTTGTGTTGTGTTCTATGTTGTATTACATTAATATAATGGAATAAATTTGCCATAAGAAAATTTTTTAAAATGCACAATGACAATGACATATTAAGAGCAACATTTTTGAATGATTTAAGGACTCTAATCAAGCAGTGATCAAGTAGTATTCATGAGGACTGATGATGAAGCATGTAACCCACCTCCTGGTGGTTAGGTGATAGACTCAAAAAATGAAACCAATATGAGAATTCATTTTGCTTGATTGTGCATATTTGTCACAAAGGCTTTGTTTTTATCCCCTCTCACCATGAGGAGGAGGAGGAGGAGGAGGAGGAGGAAGATGTGGGAGAGAAAGAAATAATTTTTTTTAATTTTAAAAATATTTTTAAACATTAAAAATCAAAATATAGATCAGAAAGAATGCCACTCTCTACATTACCCTTCACTCACACAAACATGGTCAATATTGAGAATTCAAACTCTTAGATATTTGTCCTCTCCAAAAAGATAGCCATCACCTAGTAAGCATTTATTAAAGAACTGCTATATATACAACACTGTGCCCGATACTGAGGAGTCAGACAAGCAAGCCTATTCTCTTCTTTATGTGACTGTGATATTCTTTCAATGATTTGAAGACAGTTATAGCTCTCCCTGCCTCCCCTTCCTGACATCCTCAGTCCAAGTCGTCTTACCTATAGGCTAAACATCTCCATTTCACTTAATTGATTCTTTCTGGTGGCATTAGTTCAAAGCTCTTTAACATCTTGATTGCCCTCTTCTGGGCACTCTTCAGCTTATCCATTTCCTTCCTAAAATGTGTCAGTGGAGTCTGAACACAGTACTCCAGATGTAGCATAGCCCAATGGAAAGAGCATTGGCTCTGGAATTGAGACCTTCAAATCCTGTGTTTGATACTACTTACCTGTGTGACACTGGACAAGTCCCTTAAGTTCTTTGGCCTTCATTTTCATCATCTATAAAAGGATGTGATTCAACTAAATGACCTGTTAGGTTTCCTCTAGCTCTAAATCTACGATCCTACAAGTACTTTCCTCTCCCTAATCTTGAACCCGTTGCCTCCATGCTTCAGCTAAAGTTGGCACTGACTTTCTCAGGTGCCATATTTTCCTGTTGCCTATCTCATACTGAGCTTTCAGTTCACTAAAATCTTCACCTTTTTCAGATGAGGTCTCTCATCATATACTTATGCAACTATGCAAAGTATGTGTGATTTATTAAGTGTTCAGAACTTCTGATGTATCAACTCCCTCTACCAGAACCATGAATCACAACCCATCTATGATTTAGTAGGTAAGTCTTAGGGAGTGCCTGGAGCACAAAATGGTTAGTTGACTTGCCCAGTCATATAGCTAGCAGCAAAGGTAAGATTTGAATTTATCTCTTCCTTACTCCAAGCTCCACATTCTATCTGCCTTCACATATTGCCTCTATCTTATATTTATGAAATTGACTTTTTGGACCCACAAATGTTCCCAATAAATTTCATCTTATTAAATTTGGCCCAATGTTCTACGCGGCCAGGATCTTTTTTTGAATTCTGCCTTTCATCCAGTTTTCTAGCTAAACCTCCCAGCTTTGAGTCATTTGCAAATTTGCCATCCATACTTTTTTCAAGGCAATGATAAAAATGTTAAACAGCATATGGCCATGCACAGATCTCTAGGCTATTTCTTTGAAGAATTTATTCCAGATGATTAATGGCTTCTGTTTGATTTGGCTAATCAACTAGTTCACAATGTACCTAATTGTATTCAGACTTAACTCATACATTGTCTTCTTTCCCACACAAATAGCATAAGAGATAATATCAAAAGCTTTGCTAAAATTTAGTATAGTGGGAAGTTGTGCCACTCAGGATAGTGACAAAGAATGCCAGGCTGTTGACAGACTTGGGATGGGAATCTGGAGTAACAGTCAGGTTGCACTCTTTCCTTCTGGGGAAAGGTTGCACTCTTTCCTTCTGGGGAAAACAATCAGATTTTGTTCACATCTAGATTTGAAAGGACAGTGATGTATCAACTGATGGGTAAACTGTTCTAGGAGATGAGAAATAGACATTGAGGTGGTGGAACTGATGCAGGCTATTTTCCCATTTGTACGACATCCTGAAGAATCACTGAGTTTCCATGTTGTCCCTATAATTATGAGCATGGTTAATCACAAATATGCTGGTTTATATGTGAATTTCATTTTTGCTTAGCTCCCAGAAGATCTAGGAGACAGAAGCTGGGAGTCACAGAGAACTGAATTTTTGGATTCTTGCTTCTTGGGGGTTGAGCAGGAGTTAAATGAAAGTTGCAGTCTTCTTAATGCTTGTTAATGCTCTGACACTAATATGATGATTCTTTTACTCCTTTGATTAAATGCTTTATAAAATTATGACTTTGATAGAGACAATTTGGAAGAATACTTGCAAGGGACCAGAAAGAATGGAAGCTGTTGAATAGGTAGGGCTATGAACTAAGAAATTTAATTATTGAATGAATGGGACCTGTTGGTGGTGGTTGTTGCTGAATCATGTCTAACTTTTTGTGTTTCCATAAACCATAACATGTCGGATTCTTCTGTCCTCCATTATCTCTCAAAGTCTGTCCAAGTTCATGTTCATTGTTTCCCTGACACTATCCATCTCAATCTCTACCATCTCTTTTTCTTTTTCCTTCAATCTTTCCAATATCCGGGTCTTGTCCAATGAGTCCTGTCTTCTCACTATGTGGTCAAACTATTTAAATTGCAACTTCAGTATTTGATCTTCCAATGAATAGACTTTAAGTATTGACTGATTTGGTCACCTTTCTATCCAAGGGACTTTCAAAGGTGTTCTCCAGCAACACAATTCAAAAGTATTGATTCTGTGGTGCTCAGCTTTCCTTATAATGCAAGCAGCCTGCTCTTCTGGTAATTCTTGGTTCACATATTGCTAAAGTCTGGCTTGTAGAATCTTAAGTAGAACCTTGCTGGCATGTGAAATGAGTACAATTGTTCAATAATTTGAATATTTTTGGTATTACACTTCCTTAAGATTGGGACATAAACAGATCTTCTCCAATCCGGTGGTCACTATGGAG
The DNA here is from genome assembly GCA_028658325.1 of Potorous gilbertii. Classification (NCBI taxonomy): domain Eukaryota; kingdom Metazoa; phylum Chordata; class Mammalia; order Diprotodontia; family Potoroidae; genus Potorous; species Potorous gilbertii. The sequence goes on along the minus strand of CM053771.1, from coordinate 230,353,638 downwards.
TTTTCCAAATTTGTTGGCATATTGAGTACAGCACTTTAACAGCATCATTTTTTAGGATTTTAAATAGCTTTAGTGTCCACCTTTCACCCAACTGTAACCTATAGCTCCAAGAAGTTGTAGCATGTACAGTGGCCACACCTTGGTAAAAGTATCTCAGCAGATGGGTTAAAAAAGGTTGAAGGTAACTGACAGGCCTCGAACCTGCCAGTGAGTTAGAGGGATGTCTACCCCAAGCATGTGAAGACTTTTGCCAGAGGAATGGGCATATGAGAACAATTTGCTCCAATGGTTATGAAGTCAGCTGAAGCAGGCACTGTGGAGCGCTTAGAACTTGGTCAAACGTCAAGGATACCAAGGTCATCCACTGCATCTCAGGCCAGCAAAAGTCATCTTGATGTCTTGCCACTGGACTTCGATGACTCTGGAAGAGAGAATGAGGCTGACAATTTTGTGCCACTCTGCCTCACTTAAATCCAGTTCACACTTGAGCCAAGACATCATTCTGTGATGTCATTGGCCCTCTTAAACATGAAGGACAAAACAATGGCAAACAGTCCAACTGGAGTTCCATTAACTCTACTAGCCTTGTTATAAGCAGTGCTTTCTAATGCACAACACTTCATTCTCCAGGATATTTGGCTCCAGATCAGTAACCACACCGGAGTGGTTGTTATGGTTGTTGGTGATGTTAATATCTTTCTTGTACAGTTCTCCTGTGTATTCTTGTGTATTCTACTTCTATTAAGTTCCTACCGTTTTTTGTCTTTTATTATGCATATTTTTTCAGGAACTATTCATTTGATAGCTCTGATTTTCTTGAAGACATCTCATCTTTCCCATTTTATTGTTTCTTCTATTTCTTTACATTGCTCATTTAAGGAAATCTTCTTATCTCTCCTTGCCATTCTCTGGAATTTTGCATTCAGTTGGATATAGCTTTCCCTTTCTCCTTTTCCTTTTCCTTTCCTTCTTTCCTCACTATTTGTAAAGTTTCATCAGATGGCCAGTCACACATGGCGGAACAGCAAATACCCCTACCTTACAAAATAAAACTGGATAAGTCTAGCATGGGAGGCAAAGGTAGTGAGTAAATGACAACTAGTTGCCCTGAGGAATGTGACATGACAGAGAATAAGCAACTTGGCTAAATCCCAGCATGCCATCTTGTCACTAAACGAAGTAAAACATAGCTAGCTACAGTATTTGTCTGATTTACCAAATGTTATAAAAGGAAATGTGAATCTAACAAAATCTAATCTTAATGATTTTATGATAACCCTTTATGATGGTTACTTCCTTAGAAAAAGAACAAAACTTTTTTCCCCTTCTGTTTTGAGCTTAATCATTGATAAATACAGACATTTCAATATCAAAAAAAAAAGAATCAATTTGTACTAGGTGGAGCTTGTTTTTTAAGCAGTATTTTATGTGGGAATTGTGATTTCATTATATTGAGTACCCCAAAAAGGTACCCTCTGGTAATATGGACAAACATCTGTTCTGCAACTTTTAGCCTTGGCCTGAGAGAGTACAAGTTAAGTGACTGGCTTATGGTCACATACATAGCTTGTGTCAGAGGCTTGAATCAGGTTTTTCTGACTTCAAGGCCAGTTCTTTATCCATTACACAACGCTGCCTCTCCTTTAAGAAGTGTGTGTATGTGTGTATGCATGTGTTTATACACATATATTCCTCATCCATATATGTGTATACACATATACACACATATATACACATAGATTGATACATATAAATACACAAATATGGACACAAAAGCATATATGTATATATATGTGTATGTATACATATTATGTATGTACATATATATTTCAAAAAGGAGTAATAAAACTATTTTATTTTTATGACTCCTGAATTTTTTTTCTATGCTTTAAAAAATGTTTTATTCTTGTGTAATTATCACTGCCCACTATCCTATAATCTCTACCCCCATCCCCAAGTAGAAGCCCTCCTTTGTAATAAATAAATATGCATATGTACATGTATACTCATATACATATATACATGGGGTAGCTAGGTGGTACAGTGGATAGAGAACCAGTGCAGGAGTCAGGAGGATCTGAGTTCAAATCTCACCTCAGACACTTGACACTCAATAGCTATGTGACCTTGGGCAAATCACTTAACCCCAAATGCCTCATCCTGGGTCATCTCCAGTCATCCTGATGAATATCTAGTCACAGGATTTAGATAGCTCTGGAGGAGAAGTGAGGCTGGTGACCTGCACAGCCCTCCCTCACTCAAAACAAAGTCAAGTGCAAGTCATGTCATCATTTCTCTGATGGCATGGTCTTCTTCAGCAACGAAGGATGAACACACACACACACACACACATATACATACACATATATTCCAGCAAATTAAGTTAAACCATCAACCATGTCTGCAAATGAATAATTATTAATTAACTAATTAATTGTGTAATTCTAGCCCATTACTTTGTTTACAAATTGTGGAGGCTATGAATCATCAGCCTTTCAAAGTCATTGTTTGTTGCTTTGATCCCAGGTTCTGAGAACTTTTGGCATTGTTCTTCTTTTCTTTCCTTCTTCCTCCCTCCCTTCCTCCTTTCCTTTTTCTTTCCTTCTTCCTCCCTCCCTCCCTCCCTCTCTCCTTCCTTCCTTCCTTCCTTCCTTTCTTTCCTTTTTGCATCTCAAATAGTTTTATTGAAAGTTCACTTTCTTAGTACCAGAACATAACGGTACTTTGCTAGGTTACTTCAGCCAATGTAAGTTTGCACTGATGGATTACAAAGGAAACTCTTCAGTGAATCAGATGTTTAGGAGTAAAGGAGTAAGTGCATCTGCAAAACGCTTTACAAAATGAAAGGTAAGACATATGACACATACTATGTGGTTCTTTGGTTTATCTTTAAAGGGAAGTTTTTTTTTCCCACAACATTATGTCAAAGGGAAATTTGAACTAGTTATAGTTATTGTGAAAGATGAACTATCTATTGCACTGATTATCTATATGCTTTCCTAATCCTGTATATCAATTTAGGTTCATTAACCTACAAATAGCTCCAACAACCACATAATTAGTCAATTAAATTGCTGTTTACTTGAATCTGGATAGACAACTCGCTTTAGTCTCTCTAAGTTGAATTGTTATGGGAGCGTTATGACAAATTAGGACAGTACCTCATATGTATTTCAGCGTTGCTTTTCTTCACATTATTACTGGCATTACATAAATTGATCTCCTGGTTCTGCTCAATTCACTCTTCATCAGATCATGTGATTTTCCCCCCATATTTTCTGAAGGTATCACATTCATCATTTCTTAGGCACAATAACATTCCATTACATTCATATACCACAGTTTTTTCAGCTATTCCCTAGTCAATGGGAACCTATTTTCTTTCTTGTTTGCTGCCATTAATTTATTAATCTTTATGTCTAATTTTGATCTCCTTGGAATAGATGGTATCACTGGATCAGAGGATACGTAAGATTTAGTGACTTGTAGGACAATTTCACATTATTTTTCAGAAAGATAGAACTGATTCATAGCTCTACAAGAAGTGGAGAAGTCGCAGTGGTCTGTTCTTCCACAACTCCTCCCAATTGCCTAAATATGAAAGGTTATGCATGATTAAAAAAAAAGAGGAGAAAGGGCTAGATAAATTGCAAAAGACAAACTGGGATAATTTCATTATGTAACATGGAGAAGCGTTTGCACAAGCACAATAAATGTAGCTAGAATTAAAAAGGAAACAATTAGGAAAAAATTTTCACAGCAAATTTCTCTACTATACTAAGGTACATAACGAATTAACACAACTATGTAAGAATCAGTTTTTCTCCAGCAGATAAATAGTTGGAGCACATGAATAGGTAGTTCTAAAAAGAAGAAATACAAACTATTAACAACCATATAAAAATCTTCTAAATAACTAATAATCAGAGAAACACAAATTTCAACAACTGTGAGGTTTCACTACTTCCTTTTCCAGATACTTACTAACCACGCCTTTTTTTTATTTTCTAATGTTCCAGGACTCTAACTTGAGTTCACTGTGTGTGAATCATGTATCCAAGGCTGCTCCAACCTCTGGTCAAAGCCCAGATTAAGTCAAGTGAGAGAGACATCTCTGAGAAAAAGCTTTTTTTTCCTTAATGTAATTTTATTTTACATTGCCTACATTTTCCCCATGTACTTCCCTCCAATTCTTCCTAAAGAGTCATCCCACATAAGAGATAATTTTAAGAAAAACATTTTTAAAAAAAGATGAAAACAATCAGAAAAAAACCCATAAATTCATTTAAAAAATAACAATATATGCAATATCCTAGAGCTGTGGACACTCTTCCTTCCTAATGTCTGTAAAAGAGTTAGCAAAGGTGTCTTCTCCTAACTTTTCTTGGGGCCTAAACTTGTTTGTAATTTCGCAGAACTCACTTTTGATCATTTTGTGGTTGTTCATTCTATTTTGTTGTTCTATATATGTTGTTTTCTTGTCTTTGCCTACTTCAATTTTCTTCAGTTCACATAAATTTTTCCATGCTGCAGGCTTATTTTAACATGGAGAGAGGCAACAAAGATGGGAAAAGCAGAAAGATTGGACCAAATATGTTTAGGGAAGATGTTTCTGAAGCAGTACTCTTGTGAAAATGTTAAGGGACTACTAAACAAGGTGTGTGAAATAGGAGAAGATTCCCAGAGGGCTGTAAAAAAAACCTTGAAATTTAATAATACCAAAAAGAAGTGACTGAGAGAACATTAATAATTGTTGACCTATTTGCCTGGTGCTTACTGCCCAGTGCAATGTTGATCTGCATGAAGGCTTTAACCTGCCCTACATGAATTGATTTGCCTGTCTTAGACATCTGGCTGACTCTTCATTTTCAGGGTCTCACCACATTTGTACCAGACAGTGAAGATCTCTGATAAACTTTTAGCTTTACTCCAGATCAGCTCCTCCACTCCAAGCAATCTACCAGCTTCAGTCTCCCATAAGTAGCATATATTATAGGCCTTTGACTACCACTGCCCCAAATATTTACAATTTCACAATTAACTGAAAGAGGTAAAGAATATAAGATTCCAGTATGTTTATTGTTTGTTGATTTAAAACAACCACAAAGTATTGATTAAATAAAGTTCCTTTTACAACAAATTTTCTCTCATGCATACATCAAAAACATTCAAGATTCCTTGAAACATGTAACAACAGAAATAACCCTGCTCCACGGCCTCCTGATTCTAAACACTGGACAAGGCATAAAATAGGGATTCATATGCTCACTAAGGTTATTTGTCATTGTGATAAGAGTGATTCAGTATAGGGTCTAAACTGACTATCCTTGTGGATGATGAAGCCCTCCAGATGCTCCTCTTTGCTGATAAAGTTGGGCTGTTTAAATCAAGTGCCAGAACCTTGCAGAGTCCCCTGGAAAACATATGCAATCACTCAAAGAGTTTGACCTATTCATCCACACAGGAAAGACTAAGTAGATGAAGACTATACATTGTTCATATTTTAACAGACATAGAGATTATCCAAGAGTATGCATACTTGGGCCACACAATCCAGATAGATAATAAGTTGGGCCCAGAGTTATTCAGGAAGAGGAGAGCAGACTGAATCTTTTATTGATCCCAAACTTTCCATGAAAAGTGAAGACCCACCATGCTAATATTGATATGTTACTGGTGTGGCTATGTGACAGTTATACATGGACCACAAGTGCCTCCAAAGAACTCAAGATGACTATCACAGAAGGCAATGGAGAAAGGCATGGTAGGTGTGAGTAGGCTCCCACATATATCCCACGAGGAACACTGAAGTAGAACAGCAAAGAATTTCATCAAGGAATTATGTGATGGGAAGAGATGATGGGCTGTTCATGTGACAAAAGTAAGGTGGAAAACCAGTACCTCTGAGATGTAGGAGAAAGTGAGACAGGCCTCTAGCCCTTTGGATGGGACCCACTGGGTGAACTTTGGGGAGAACCTGAATGAGAATTATGCAAGATGGGCAGGCAAGGATAGGCTGCAATCTGCATCCTTGGAGGGAACTTCTGAATTGAGGAGGTCACAGATTCATCTGAGCATTTGAGTTAAGAAATATAATTTTAGTCCCTAAAGCTGAAAACCCCATCGTCGCTTTCGTAGTAAAGTCCTAGTCTAAGCTTTTGGTTCTATTTGGCTACCTATCCTGAACTATCCTTGGCTTTTCCCAAATTAAAATTCCTTTCTCTCTCTCTCTCTCTCTCTCTCTCTCTCTCTCTCTGTCTGTCTCTCTGTCTCTGTCTGTCTCTCTGTCTCTCTGTCTCTGTCTCTGTCTGTCTGTCTGTCTCTCTCTCTCTCCCTGTACCAGTTGATCTACATTTCTACAGAGATAATGGGATCATGGAGAAGTGAACCATATTGCCTGCTCCACCCCCATTTTGTCCCAAATGACCTTGGAACCTCAACCTGTCATCCTTACATGGGGAGGGGCAGAAAAGAAGAGACTTATCTCATTGGGAGACCATTAGGTTTACTGGTCCTAGAAAAGTTGCTCTTCCCTTCAGGACAAGTACTGATTTTGATTTTTATCAGCTATGAGCTCTGTCCCTGTCATTGATCTCACTACAGTTACTTCTTTTTCTGTCCTGCTCTACTAGCTCTCCCTCATCAGAGTTGATACTATTTTTATTCCAGAATATGTATGGATCGAGACTGGATCTATGATTTTACTAGTGTAAGGAACCCCTAGATGAGGAAACTCCTTCCAGCAAAGAAGACTGGGACCTTCTCCGAAATTTATAGTCTAATTGAGAAGTAAAGAGATCTGCCTAGTGATGCAGCCAGTATGTGTCAGTGGCTGGACTTGAATCTAATTCTTCTTGGCTCTAAAGCCAGTTCTTATTTGCTACTCCATAATGCATCTCCCTTCTCTCAATCTATAGAATTGAATAACAAATGCTTTATGAGGAAAGCACGACTACTTTTCAAAAGTCTTTAAACCAGGATTAGTTCTCTTTTGTTGGGTACTGTTTAAGGGTGGTTCTGTTAGGAGTCAAGGGAATTGATAAGATTTACTTATGGTCCCCTGGGATTCCAGAATGAATTCAGTTTTTGTTTTTCCATTAAAAATTAAGTGATGTTGATAGGTGGGGAAATTTCAAAATAGTGTCACATTGTTTTTTACAATGTACGACCAGTTTCGTTTGATTTTTGGCCTTTTCTTTTTCTTTTTTTCCTTTTAAAAAAATAAAATTCTTTGTTATCACTGGGAGAGAGAGAAGTATTAGGGAAAATTTAGATGATATAAAAACCACTTATCAATAAAAATCTACTTAAATTTTATTTTAAAAAATGAAGGTGTTGAAAGAATTATCAAAGGAAACTTGCTTCCTTAAAGGTTGACTGTGCCTGCAGTCTCAGAGACGTGCTCACGTCAGGAGGTTGTGCTGCACTTGAGTTACTCTTCTCATAATGATTTTGTATTTTCCACTTCAGTACCAAGAAAGGCTGGGAGTCGCTTCTTTGGGAGGCTATATAGATATAAAGCAAGCAAGAGCTTTTCTGGGATGACTTTTCAATAGAGCTCTGTTCAAAGACAGGGGTACATATCAGAGAGATGACCGCTCACATTCTCTCTAACCCTGGGATTTGAGGATTTATGTGCCACTAAAAGTGCCAGACTTTCCTTCCACAAAATGATGTATGGTTATGTCTGAGAGCACCTTTCTTTTCCCTTCTCCCCACCCCCGGCTTCTTTTATCTGATTGAAGAGTAAAGATTAAATCAGCAGTTGCTGTGAAGGGGAAAATGTCACCCCAAATCTTCCTGAGACCACAGGTGATGGGAACAGACTGAACGGAAAGGGCAATGCCTCAGCCTTAAAGCGTGAGCCACCAACAAATAGTTGGAGGAATTGGGGAAAAGGAAAAGGAGTTAAGTGGGTCATAATGAAATGGGGAGTTGCCAAAGCATCAAACAAGTATTTATGGATTCCTGTAATTGGTCAGGTACTATGAGGAGAATAAAAATGAAATAGTATAGACCCTTGCCATCGAGGGGCTTCTAATTTAATTTGATAGAATCTCACTCCACCCTCCAAAATCTAGTACAAATGAAACAGAACAATTTCTTTTTAACCATGAAATAAATAGTAAAATTCAACACAAATGAATAGCCCTTTAAAAGGATAGGAAACAAGAACTTCCTAGGGAAAAAAAGGAAGCACCAGCTAGCGTTTTGCCTCTGCATCATTTCTGCTTCATCGGGTCACAGAGCAAATCTACAATTAGACCATGCAAAAGGCTAAATATTTGAAGGGGCTAATCTACTCTTCTAATTTGGTTGGCATTAGGATACAGTGCTAATGAGTACAAGGTCATGGATTCAATTCCCATATGGGCCAATTAGTCTCAGAAGGAAAAAAACAATGTTCAATAAACATAGCTGCAGCTCTAATCCTGGTCAGCCATTTTATAAATACGGCTCATGGTCCGAAAAGGGACAAGGGAATGAGGGGATTGAAGATTCAACTCAATTTCATCAACATTACAGGAAAAAAATTCAATATCCCTTAAAATAAATAAATAAATAAATTATAAAAAAAGAAAATTCAATATCCCCACTCATAAATAAGTCTATGAATCAGCAGTTGTCCTTACTATAAACAGAATTCTAAAATGTTAATGCTTGAAGGAATTTTTGTGACTACTTCTCATTAAACATATTTTCTGTTGATCACTACAGTCCAGGGCAGAGGGAAAATGAAAAGAACATTGAACTAATCATTCTAGGTTTTAGGATTCCTAGGCTCCAGGCCCCATCTTGCCATTTATTAGCCATGAGATCTTAGATAAGCCCTTTCACTTATCTGGGCTTCACTTTAGTTATATGTAGAATGGTTGCACAAGATTTCTTCCTGTCAAAGTTCCATAGAGCCTGGACATAAACCTGCTTTGGGAGCAGAGGAGGATTTGAAAGGTGTTGTCGAGGATGCAGTTGTCACCGATGTAGTGACACAGAGTTATCATCACTTGTAGCAGTCTAGTGTTAAAGTCCTTCCCAGTGAATAACACAGGAGAATGAATGCAAACAGACATTCAGGGAAAAGCTAGCACATCCCAGATTCTCCAGACATCAATTCTGCTGCCAGAAGAAGCCTTACCTGGCTCTCTTACTCTGTGCAAGTGCAATCAGCTTCACAATCAATACAAGCCACAATTTCAGAACATCAGCCTCTAAGGTCCTGATTTTTAGATACTGCCTACAGGCAGCCCAAGGGTAGAAAAGAGTCATCTATTTTCTTCTAGGCTGTTGGGAACAGCCACTTTTTTTCTGATCTTACAGGTTAACTGCCCTACTATTGTGATACTGTAGCACTTTGGTCCTAATTTTCTAGGATTCTACTTGAAGGACAGAGCTTCTTTTCTGTATCTTCATTCCAATTTAATACTTGCAAATAATTAGATTTTTCCTAAGGCTATACCCACTGTCATCATATATCCTAAAATGGAACTTTATGACTCCAGGTGATTAACAAATATAAATGCAAGGGACCATCCCATTATAGAAGTCAATCTTTAAAACCTGATTTCCTGACTGTCCTGGATGATCTATAAATGTCCCCAAGACAACAAGAGCATTAGAGCAAGAGCAAACAATAAAAACAAGAGGCAACACTAGGACGGCATTGTAAGATTTGCAAAGTGATTTATATATGTTTTCTTACTTGATCCTTACAACAACTCTGGGAGGTAGATACTATTACTATCCCCATTTATAGATGAGGAAACTGAGGCTGCCATGGTTACTAAACTAGTAATTGTCTGAGGCAAGATTTGAATTCAGGTCTTCCTGACTCTAAGCCCATCTGTGCCTGTGGAAAAAGTGATAAAACTTGGAAGCAATGACAGAAATGCTAGCCAAACTACTGGAAGTCATGAATCAAGGTTTCCTTTTATACCCCAAGTCATCCCCAGACTTATGTGCTTAATAACTCTGAGTTGATCGTCTGAACTCTAGATAGCCATGTTCCTGAGAACCATAGAACATTAAAGCAGGAAGACCGATGCTCTCGCTATACAGAGGAAGCCTAAGGCCCTATAAAGATGAGTTATTCAAAACATTCTACTAGAAGCTGCATTGATTGGACCTGATTTGTGGTGGTAACATTTAGAAGAATGGAAGAACTGAGGCTGGAGAAACCAGAAGAGTGTCATTTGGGGGAAAGTCAGATCAGAAACCTGGGGCATCAGATCTTAGAAACATCAGAGGTCTTGTGACTTGTTTATTCACCCAGTCATGTGAGGGAAGCAACCTATATGAAACAATATAACATAAGTTGGACTGCTTAAATGTCAAACTCCCAGAAAGAAGCAGGTCCTGAGTGTCCAAAAGCAAAATTCCCAAGTGCCTACCTGAATCAAATTAAAATATGATTGAAAAATGGTTAGCAAAATATATAAAAATACAATAAAACATAGATAATGTTAATTTGCTGTTTTCTCAGTCAACATGCTGCCCCTCAGGGATCCATTTTTATTTGAGTTTGATACTAGGCTAAAGGATTTTTGAAATTACTTCCAACTCTGGGATATTATGCTTCTAGGGGTTAGTGGGAAGAAGGATGGGCTTGGGTCCTGAAGACTTGGGTTCTCTTTTCAATGGCCATAGTGAAGCAGATTGAACATGGGATCAGAACATGGGACATGGGATCAGAAGCCCTAAGTGTGGATTACACTTCTTACTCTTGGTTCCTATGACTCTAGGCAAATCACTTAACCCCTCAGGGTGTCAGCTTCTTCATCTGTAAAATGAATGGAAAAACTCATGTTCTGCCTACCTTGAAATGCTGATTGATCAATGAACTAGCACACTTAGGGTTGGGGTTAGGGTTACTAAATCAGCCAATTAATCAACATTTATTAAATGTTTACTATATGTCAAGCCCTTTGTCAAGTACTAGGGTTATGCATAAAGGAAAAAAAAAACATGCTCCAGACCATCAAGGAATTATTTTAATGGGAGAGACAACATGCAAACAAGTACAGATTCAAGACACATACTATGTAAATGGTAGGAAATCTCAGAGAGAAGGAAAGTGGTTGGATGCAGCCACTGAGAGAGGATTAAGAAAGGCAAGATTTGAGACGAATCTTGAAGGAAGCCAGGGAAATTAGTAGAAAAGCATTTCAGACATGGGGAGCAGCCACTGAAAAGACAAAGAGTCAGAGATGCAGTGTTATATATAAAGCACATATAAAAGGTCAGTCAGTATCTGAATTATAGAATACATAGAGGGAGGAAGGCATAAGAAGACTGGAAAGGTAGAAAAGTTTCTTTTGCAAATATTAAGGCACTATGTAAATATGAATTATTGGTATCTCATTTCCAACATATGCTGATATGTGACCTTGGGAAAGTCACAACTGCACTGAAGCTCAATTTTTTTCTATAAAATAGAGATGACACCTGCCCTTGCTAGTCTCCCTGAGCTGTCATGGGGGTCAGATGAGATACTTTTTGTGAAAGTATTTTGTAAACTATGAAGCATAATAAAAATAAAATTCATTGGATTTAGAGCTGGAAGAGATCAAGTTCATTTACTCTAATCATCTCTTTTTACTGATGTGGAAACTGAAGGAAATTAAGTGTCTTTGCCAAGGGTCATCATCACCAGCATAATCACTTAGTATTAATATTAACTATGAACTAACATTTATTATTCATGATATTAACTCAATTTAATTAATATTAATTAAAATATTAACATTTTGACCCAATCTGTGACTTTATCAGTATTGAATGTTTAAAGTAAGGAATTCCTTCTACTACTGTAGATGATACCTTCTTTTTCACTATTGCTTTTTAATATCATTTCTTAATCTATTCATATAGAAGCTGCGTTAACTTGATCTTTCCATCCCTTCCCTGAAAGAAGGAAGAGAAAAAAACCTATTCAAATGGGGGAGTTGAACCTGGTAACCTTTAAGACTACTTCTAGCTATAACATTATAGGATTCTGAATCTTCAAAAATTTTCCAGGTTTTGGATGCCCCTTCCCTACTCTCCACCCTGCTCCTAACACACTTAAAATGAAAACCAAAAAACAAACTCCTCACTATGGGGAGATGGTTGAAGTTTAAACGGATTTCAGAATAAGGTCACTTTCTGGTTGGCCAGACACCACAGAAGAGAGAAACAAGTTCAAAAGCATTCCACATGAAACAAACCATAAAACCCCACAGCCACATGGGGGCGATCAATCTCATGGCTCACCTAGATCCTGGGCATTTTATATGCTCAGCTGGAACTTAGGGCCAAGTCAGGAAAGAAATAGCAATATTCTAGAACCAAATTACTGAACAACCATGACCCAAAACTATGGATTAGGACCATGTTAGAGCTGGAAGGGACTTTAGAAATCTAGTACAGCCCTCATTTATCAAACCAAGCTTTTAGCACAGTGCTGACACTTTGTTTAGTTGTTGCAGTCATGTCTGACTCTTCATGACCCCGTGGATGATTTTCTTGGCAAAGACAGTGGAGTGGTTTGCATTTCCTTTTCCAGCTCATTTTATAGATGAGGAACTGAAACAAACAGGGTTAAGTGCCTTTACACAGTAGGTATCTGAGGCTGATTTTGAACTCAGGTCTTCCAGACTCCAGGCCTAGAGCTATATCCACTGTGCTAACAAATGTTTATTGAATTTATTGGAGCCCTATGGAATAGAAACTGACTGCCAACCTTCTCTGACTGCTGCTTTTAAAAAGATCTCACTGCCACCAGCCAAAGATAAAGGAGCATGGCATAGTAGAGAGGGCATTAGATTTGGAGTCAAAGGACCTAAATTTCACTACTTGATATTTGCATGATCGTGGGCAAGTCACTTAATGTCTTTGAGACTCAGTTTCTTTATATGTAAAATGAGGGAGTTGGATTGAATGGCCTCTGAGGTCCCTTTCAACTCTCAAGCTATGATTTATGATTCATTTCTGTCTTGGGTTTAAAATTCTCAGAAGGAAAAAATAATCAGAGATCAGAGGGCGTCAGAAACAATCCTGCAGTGATTCAGCCCTGTGCCTCATGCTGTAACTGGTGTCACTGGGCACCAAACATCCATTCTGTCAGAGATGCATCCTGAATTTAGGAGGAGAAGAAATGCTAACATTGCTGCCTACATCTGTGGAGCAATTTGAAGAGCTTTGGTTTTGTCGTGTGTGTGTGTGTGTGTGTGTGTGTGTGTGTGTGTGTGTGTGTTCATACATGTGTGTGTGCACTGGGGAAATGGGAATGCTGATGATAAAGAGGTCTGTTTTGCCACCTGTGCTGGATGATAGATTATTGTTATCCAGAACTCTTTATTATGGACAATAACTGTGGCATAATTGATAACTGACCTCCAAAAGTAAAAACAAAAATGGGGATGGGGGTGGGGAGAAGAATAGGAATGTGGATACAAAGTCACCAATAAATTGGGCAGGCTTGGCTGTCTACTCAAATCGATCTCATTCCCAGCAATTTCTGAGTCAATCATCCTTTGCTCTTAGCAACACAATCACTTCCTGCCTGACTTAAACCATCTTCTCCAATCACTGTCAACAGTGTCAAAGGAGGAACATCTATCAGACTGCTTACACAGACTGGCTGCTTCCTGAGAGCTGCAAGAATTAAATGCCTTGGGCTTGGGCCTTGGACAGGTTATCTCCCTGACTGACAAGCTTGTACCTAGCATGAGGGGAAAATGGCTATGACAGAATTTTAACCCCTCTTTGTCACAGATAGAAATCTCTCAAGGGATTGTGGCAGAGAGAGAAGGTGTGGCAGAGACTCAAGCTGAACTACATTTTTTTTTGTCTACAAAGTGGGAATGGTTAGCCTGAAGTGGAAGAAACTGTGGGATGGGGTTGAAGTAAGGAAAGATTATGAGAGCTGTCTTCAAGCAAGTGAAGAGCCATCAAGTGGAAGAATGAGCCTTATTTTGTTCAGTCACAGAAGGCAGAAACAGAGAATAAATTTTTCAGGGAGGCAAATTATCACTGCAAGGCAGGGTGGAATGGGGGAAAGAATCTTCACAATTACCGCTGTTCTAAAGTGAAACAAGAGGCCTTCTTGGAAAATGGTGAGGTGTTCAAGTGAAGTCTAGAAAACCACCTTTGGGGGGTGTTGAGAAGGGGAGTCTGTCATTCAGGTACTGCTCAGACTGGATGCAATTCTGAGTGTTTCTGGTGACACAGGCACCTAGCATGGTCCTGTAAATGACAAGACTTTGAGGAAAGCTGGTATAATCAATGGAAGAAGCATTGGTCAGAGGAGCAAGAGATATGGATTTGAATCCTGGTTTTATCAGTAAGTATCTAACAAATCATTCCCCCTGTTTGAGCTAATTATGCATGTTAGTTGATGAGTGGGGCTTCATTTTCCTCATCTCTAAAAAGAGAGCTCACCTAGAAGATCTAATTGGTGACTCAGCTTATGGAAAGCAATTTCAAAACTTTCTTTTCTAACCTTTAGTAAACAAACCTCCACAAATCTGAAAACTGTCACTGGGTCTTGATTTCCTTTAACTTTTTCTCCTTAGCCTGTTTTATTCCATAATCACTGTTAGGAAGCTCTGCCTAAAATGGCTTGTAAATGAATGGATGGCCTTATGATTTAATTGCATTTGAACATTAAATGGCCCTTGTGGCAGAAAGTCATCGATGTAGATCTAGAACTGGAAGAGACCTCAGTTTAACCCTCTCATATGACAATTGAGGAAACTGAGGCCCAGCTAAGTGGCATAGTAGATAGAGTGCTGGGCCTAGAGTCAGGAAGATTTAGGTTGAAATCCATCATCACTACCTATGTGACCCAGGCAAGTCACAACTTCTTTCAGTTTCCTCAACTGTAAAATGGGGATCATAATCTTACCTACCTCCAAGGGTGGTTGTGAGGACCAAAGGAAGTGATCTTTACTCTGTACCATGTAGGACCCTCAGGAACGTACCAGCCTCTGCCCCCACCATCATCATCACTAACATTAGAACCTTTCCTATGCTATCTCGTTTATTTATCACAGCTGAAACCTACTAAGTGCTTAAAGTGCTTAATAAATACCTGCTGACTAATTAACTTAATAATGACTTCATTTCCCCTACCACCCTTAATAACTGCTTGAGGAATTTAATGGAATGAAATGACATTCCCAAGATCACACAGCTAGCAAGTACCCAAATGAGATTTGAACCTGTTTGCTTGATAGCATTAATAACTTGATAGCATTGTGGATAGCATGCTGAACCCAGATTCAGAAAAACCTCAGTTCAAATTTGGGCTCAGATACTGGGCAAGTCATTTAACCTCTGCTTGCCTCAGTTTCCTCACTTGTAAAAATGATAAGAATAGCACCTGACTCTTGGTGTTGTTGTGAGAATAAAATATATTTGTCAAGCACTTTGCAAACGTTAAGACACTATTCAAATCTCTTTTGTTAGATTGTGAGCTCCTTGAGGGCAGGGAATGATCCCCCTTTGCCTCTTTTTGTAACCCCAGTGCTTAGTACAGTGCCCAGCACATAGTAGGTGCTTTATCAACTGACTGGATTCCTGGCTATTATTTTGGTTACTATGCAAAGTCTAGTATCTTATTTATTATTACTGGTAGTTGTAGTAGTAGTAGTATTGCAAAGACCAGAACCTCATCCACTACACCACAGTATTTCTCAAAGAACTTGCAGTGTAGTAGACTTATTAGTAGACTTTAATATATGTGTCTTATAGATACATGTATCACTTAAAATGTAAAATATACAAGATAGTAAAGATGGCTGCCATTTATATAGTTCTCAAAGGTTTACAGAGCACTTTACATGCGTGATTTCATTTGATTCTCATAACAATGCCATGAGATAGGTATTATATAGTATTATCAAAAGGAAATACATAATTCATATATGTGAAATTTTATATACTAACAGTGAATGAGGAAAAATCTCCAGAAAAATTATTCACCTGTTAGATAGGATCATAGAGCTAGAAGAAACCTCAGGATTTAGCTAGTCTATGACCACCATTTTATAGATGAGAAACCTGAAACCCAGAGATGCCAAGTGATTTGAGCAAGGCAATAGAAGCTATAAATGGCAGAGTCAGGTCCTCTGATTCTATAGCCAATATTTTTCCCACTGTACCATGTAGGCAACATCTAGCACATTTTACAGGTGAAATAAATGATACTCAAAGAAATTAAATAACTTGTCCCTGGTCAAATAAGCACTGAATAGAAGAGAGACCTTGATTCAACTCCCATTTGCAATTCCAGCATGTTTTTACAATACCATGGAGGGTAGAAGAGGAAAGAAATCAGGGCAAGCTTTCTGAAAGAGGTAGCATTGGCACTGGGCTTTGAAGAATGGGTAGGAATTCAGTGTATCAAAGGAGTGGGGAAAAAACTGCAGGCATAGAGAACATCATAAACAAAATACAAGGGCACGTGTCATCAATGCTGAGACAGTTAGCCTAGAGCATGGTGCATGTGTTGAGAGAAGGCTGGAAAGTAGGAACAATTCTGGATTCTGGGGACCTTTGAATGTGAGGCTAAGGACTTTGATCGATGAAGCTAGAATTTTCTGTTTTACAGTATCATAGTTGTTTAGGGAATTCTTTTACAAAGCAAGTGTTTTTACTGATGACAAAACGATCTTCAGCTTATGGTACATGAAGCCCCACAGCTCTTTGTTATATCTGTTCACCTATCTCTCATCTGGTGTTTGGGTCAATGGGTTTGTCTTTCCAAAATGCTGTCCTGTCTGAGTATCAATCTGTGGGTCTCCTGTCTGTGGCTTCACTTTCTCATAAGAGCATTGAAACAACCCATGCAGCCCCAATCAGCCGCAGCCTTGGATTTATAGATCTGCGGGGTTATTATCTCCAGAAAGTAATGAGAACTCATGTCTGAGGGGGCTGGGAAGTCAGGGCAATGATTTCAAAGCTGGATATCAGCAGAAAAATTAACGAGATGATGTTAAAACTCTTGCTTCTGTGGGCTGGCTGCATGGGAAATTAATGATCCTGTGCTGGCTGAACCACAAACACTCTCTGGGGGCCAAAGTGGAAGTCATTTAAAGGACTGGCACTTTGTAACCATGTGTCACCCATTAATGTCACCCAGGGAGAGCTCAGATGCATCTTAGAATTGATACTCTCTACCAGCACTCCGCTATATCACTATAGGGGACTGTTTGGGATTGTTGTAGGGGGGATGTTTGGCACCTCTCAGACTTTACTCTTGGGTTACCACACTTCCTGCATGATTAGACGTTGCCCTCCTCCTCACTCATTTCTTCCCTCTCACTGGATTCTCATAGTGTTAGAAGCAACTTTCTGAGCAAAGCAGAGAGGATATTTCTTCAACAACAGCCAACAACTGACAATTTTGTGGTACTTTAAAAACTTGCAAATGACTTTACATAGTGGCTCCTATTTGACTGTCCTGACAACGCTTGTGATGTAGCTACTATAGGCGTTATAATCCCCATTTTACAGACGAGGAAATGAAGGCACAGAGATCATAGAACTAGCAAGTTTCAGAGGTGCTATGAAATCTTGGTCAAAGGCAATGGAACTTCCTGACTAACCGAGACAGCTCTGTTTACTTGGCCTACAGGATTTGGTAACATCTCTATTTGTTCATGCA
>CM053771.1:230317604-230328998 GCA_028658325.1 Potorous gilbertii | reverse complement strand
CTTACAGTGAATGACAATAGTAACAGCTTCTCTTCCAAACAATAACCTGAGGCTCTTGCCCATTCCAGCATGATTTATCTATTTTTTTTTCTTTTCTATTAAAAGGTCCATCCTCCTGACTACTTTTTAAAGAGTCCAATTTACTGAATGGGCATTACTTCACCTTAAGTGAGTACCTGTAAAGGCCTTAGCCTAAAAGTCCAAAGTCTCCCATTGCATCCTGGGCTGTCTCCAGTCATCCTGATGAATATCTGGTCACTGGACCCAGATGGCTCAGGAGCAGAAAGTGAGGCTGGCGACCTTGCCCAGCCCTCCCTCACTCAAAACAAAGTCAAGTGCAGGTCATGTTATCATTTCTCTTTGAAAAGGAAGGATGAACACACAACATTTATTATCTGCATTCATTTGTCACTTAGAGAATCACTGTATATGTATCAGACTGAGGCTTGGACTGGAAGTTAGAAGAATTTAGTTTGAATTCCAACTCCCCCACTTGCTAGCTTTATTTTCTTGTAATTGGTAAACTATGAAGCACACACAAATGTAAATTATTCTCATAAGCTGCTTTCCATTGTTATTAAAATTTCTTTGGCAATTTTCTCTATGCATATCTCATCTCACCAAGGAGATTGAATTCAGTTTAAAAGTGCTTACTGTGTACAAAATTTTTTCCTGCAGCTGGGGATACAAAGACTGGGGACAGTGACCTGATTACTGTTCAAGTAAGGGTTGGAATGAAGCCCTTCCCATTTCAGAAATCCTGTGATCCTTTTATTCTGTTCAATGATCTGGATTACGACAGTGCCTAGCACCGAGCTGCGTATGTGGGAGATGTTGTTCAGGCGTTTTTTCAGTTGTGTCCAGCTCTCCCTGACCCCATTTGGGATTTTCTTGGCAAAGATACTGGAATAGTTTACCATTTCCTTCTCCAGCTCATTTTACAGTGAGAAAACGGAGGCAAACAGGGTTAAATGACTTGCCCAGGGTCACACAACTAATAAGTGTCTAAGAGCAGATTTGAACTCTAATCTTCCTGATGCCAGGCCCAGCACTCTGTCCCTGCTCCAACTAACTGCCCTGCCTATGGGAGATACTGGGCAAATATTTTGTTGACTGATAGAACAGTAAAAGAGAGAGACTAGCACATCTTTTAAAAGGCTGCCCTGAAACTTTCCCATGATGACTTGATTTACCATTCCTCTAGTTTCCCTTTTCACAACACCTTTTTCTCTCCAAAAGAACTGTATATGTTTTCTTCCTCTATTAGAATTTAAGTTCTTTGAGGACAGGGACTGTCTTACTTTACTTGCATCCTACATCTTAACATAGTGCTTGACACATAGCAAGCATTTAATAAATGATTTCATTCATTCATTCAGACATGAGTTTAAACTGCTACTTCTCTCTCCACTGTTCAGTCCCACATTCTCCCACTTTCTATTTCCCAACCCCTCAAATTAAAAAAAGGAAAATTTTCCTTTCTGGCAAACAGACAAATTCCTAGTTGCCCTCAAGGACAAGATTTTATTCTGTGACATTAAAGGAACAAGTCCACAAGATTCCATCCCCATTGGGCCTTTGCCCTCATTCATTAGCAGCAGGACCCCAGTTCTGCCAAAACTGGGGCATCTGTTCACCCTAGCTAACCTAAAATCTAGCCTTTCTTCACAGACCCATTCATTGCAGGAGGAAAAGGACTTTGGGATACCAGCCAGGATAATGGCAAATCAAGTGATTCCAGGGCTTAATGTTTCCAGTGGATGAATGCATTTGTCAACATCGTTCTCCTCACCTGCTGCATGTTCTCTCAGCCAGCTCTCTCTCTCTGTCCCAGATTCCTTGGCATTCAGAGCAGGAGCGAACTGTCAGCTGAGCTCCCTTGTTAAAACTCACTACTTTTGCTAATTAGGAATCAAGGTTCTCTCACAGTAGGCTTGGCCTGGGCATTGTTATTGTCTTCATAAATAGACTCTTTACTTTGCAGATAGTGTCATCAAACCCAGACATTTCCAACCCTCTGAATGCCCCGAGAACTCCCAAGGAGCAAAGGGATGTATTAGTGAGAACGAGCAAAGGCCTGTGTTCTGAAGGAAATATTCTGTCCTGATGTCATCCTGTTATATCTGAGAGTGATTGATAACTCAGCCCTATCAAGCTACTTTGGAGTCATGAATTCAGTGCCATAACAGGAAGAGCTCTTTAGGTGAGACTATAGGGATATTTTGTTTTGGAAGGAAGAGATGTAGCCCCCTCCCCTCAATCTATGGGAGACATAAGATGTGGGTACATGAAAAAGATACAGGCATCCTCACAAATAAACAGATGCAGATCGGGAAAAGGCATCTCCCTCCCTCCAATGAAGAGGTAGGGACAGTAGGTGCAGAATATGGCATATATTTTCAAATATAGTTGATGTGTTATCTGATTGTGATTAAATTTTTTTCCATTTGTTTTATTCAATTATTGTTACATGAGAAGGTTGGGAAGAGGAAGGTGGGAAGAAATATGTTTAGAAATGCATATTATTTCTTTTATTTGAAAAAATGAAATTTAATTTAAAAATAAAAGACTGGGGCTCCATATCTCACCTAGGCCAGAAGTACAGTGGCTACTCATAGGGAGCAATCCCACTAATGAGCTTTGAACTGCTCCTTTTTAAACTTGAACCTCTGTTTACGCCTTTTTAGACAACTTCTTGGCTGCCCAATTCCAGGATCTTCCCCTACTGATACCAGACTTGGTGTAGATAACCAATCATCTTAATTGCAGCTCAGAACTCATGAGATATACTACATTTGAGCCTGGGATATACTAGACTGGGAGCAGGGATTATAAGCATGCCTCACTATACCTGGCTTTCTTTTCTTTTCTTTTTTAAAATTTTATTTTAAATCATTTTATTCATTTTCATGTTCTACAATCACTTCCATATATCTTAGATTTCTTCCCCCTCCCTCTCTCTCTTTCCCCCACTCCTTCCCCACTCCCTCCCCAAGACAGTATGCAATTTTATATAGGTTCTACCCATACATTCCTATTGAATACATTTTCACCTCAGTCATATTGCATAGAAGAATTAAAGTAAATGGGAGAAACAATGAAACAAAACATAACATAATACAAAAGAAAATGGTCTACTTCATTCTGCAATCTGATTTCATAATTCTTTCCCTGAATGTGGAAGGCATTTTGCCTCAAGTCCATTGGGAATTTTTTAGGTCTTTGCATTGCTATGAAGGACTAAGTCTACCAGAAAAATTCCTCACACACTGTGGTTGTTACTGTGTACAAAGTTCTCCTGGTTCTGCTCCTTTCACTCAGTATCAGTTCATATAAGTCTTTCCAGGTCTCTCTGAAGTCCTCCTGTTCATCATTTCTTATAACACAATAGTATTCCATCACATTCATATACCACAATGTGTTCAGCCAATACCCAATTGATAGGCATCCCCTTGGTTTCTAGTTTTTCGCCACCACAAAGAGAGCTGCTATAAATACTTTTGTACATATGGGCTCCTTTCTCATTTCTCATTTCTATGATCTCTTTGGGATACAGTCCCAGAAGCAATATTGCTGGGTCAAAGGGTATGCACATTTTTGTAGTCCTTTGGGCATAGTCCCTAATTGCTCTCCAGGATGGTTGGATCAGTTCACAGCTCCACCAGCAATGAATTAGTATTCCAACTCTCCCACATCTCCAACATTTATCATCTTTCTGTTTTGTCACGTTAGCCAATCTGACAGGTGTGATGTGGTACCTTAGAGTTGAGAAACGCGTATTATTGAATGACTGAAAAAGCATATATTAAGCCTGTACTATGTGCCAAGCACTGTGCTAAGCACTGAGGATATACAACCAAAAGCCAAGATAATCCTTGCCCTAAAGGAGCTTACATTCTAAGGGAAAAGACAAAATACAAATGGGAGTGATAGTCAGAGAGAAGCACTTTGGTCAGGAAAATTATAGGGTTGGTAAGTGAGACTGCAGAGAGGTAGTCTGACATATCCCATCCAGGAATATGGGCAGAGTTTATTTGATATTTTAGAAAGTATTATGAAATGTATAATATATTTATATATATGTATATATACGTAATACAGGGAATTTAGATATGTATGTATTTATATACACATAGAAAATATATAGAATACGAAAAGATGATATTGGCAAGTTACTATCATATCTCTGGGGCTCAATTTATTCATTTGTAAAATAAGGGAATTGAACCAGGGGTGGGGAATCTGCAACCTCAAGGCCACACATATGGCCTTCTAGGTCCTTGGGTATGGCCCTTTGACTGAACTTCACAGAACAAATCCCCTTATTAAAAGGATTTGTTCTGTAAAACTTGAACTTAGTCAAAAGGCAGCATCCTTGGGTATGGTCTAGAAGACCACATGTGGCCTCAAGACCCCAGGTTCCCTACCCCTGGCAGTAAGTGGTCTCTAGGGTCCCTTTTCTAGCTCTTAATCTATGATCCTATATTGCAAGCTATCTAATCCAACCTTGCAGAGAGGCCTAAACTCAGGGGTGTGATGGAACCAGCTCAAATCATCTAAAGGGAGCCAACTGTTAATTTTTTTACATATGAGAATTTGCATCTCAGAAGTTGGCAAATGCTACAAATCAGGGCCAGGATTTATGGTTTTGTTGATTTTCTAGATTTAAGAATATGATGAAGAAAATCTTAATAATGTAGTATAAACTTAAAAGGTTGTCCTATATACATTTTTCTCCCAGAGAGCTGGTGGTTAAACATTGACCAGCAGACACCTGCCCAAGTCCATCAACAGCAAAGCCAAGGAGAAAAGATAGGTCCCCTGACTCAGTCCAATGACCTTAGAGAAGTACTAATATTTACCAGTTTCCCATTACTGTCCCAGATGGTTCTCTAGAAGTGAATACTAAGGTATCATCAGCTCAAGGTCACTGAAGTGGTCTTATTTAGCCTAGGAGGTGCGGGAAGGTTGAAATTTAAATTTAATTGTAAAGATCTTATTATTCATCCTTTATCTTTGTGTAAGATGGAACTTTAGGGGCTTTAATTATAGCAAGAAACATTTGGATTAGAAATAAGAAGAACTTGGTAGTGTAAAGAGAAATTAAAAGATGGGACTGACCACCAACATAACTTCCATGTCTATCATGAGAATAATAGAGAACTCCCATAGAATTTTTGATTTGGAGCTGAAAGAAGCTTTAGAAATCATCTATCTTTCACCTCTCCCACTTCATTTTATAAATGATAGAACGGAAGCCCAGAGAAATCAAATAACAAGTCCAGGGTTACATATGTAGTAAATGGTAAAGCTGGGATGTGAACCCAGGCCTTCTGACTCCAAGTCCATCACTCTTTCCACTATGCCATATTTCGTCCCCTGTAGGTTAAATTCCTCTAGTTATATCACAGTTTCCCAACAAGACGAATACCTTCCCTCCCAAAACATCCTCAATCTGAATTTAGTATTTGTCCACGATGATGTGATGTATCGGGCTCAGTGGACTATCCCACAATCCCAGTCTCATTATCATTCACTCAAGAAACTCTCTGGCTTCATGGGTTTTTGGTAGTTCTGCCCATATTCTCGTTTTTTTCACAGAACTCACTAATGTTCATTTAATGGACCAAGGGAAAATACAAAAATACAACCAAAGTAATACAAAACAATGATGGCATCTCCACTGCCTCAGAGATCAAAACATCCAACTCAACACATAGTTCACCTCCCAAATTTAAATCAGACAATCTCTTTTTTAATAGGGTTACTCACAGGAAATATTCTAATTCTGCTTGTCCTCTCCCTACCCACCATCCCTTCACATGTCTCTGAGCTGCTATCCCTCCCCACTGCCCAGAGTTCTTTTAGTACTAGCCTCTGCAAAGCATGATTAAGAAAGAAAATCTGTTGAGGGATGGGAGAAGGGAAAAATGTAAAACCAAACCATGTTAAGTAATTTTTAAAATTTTGCTTAGTCACCATTCTGGGTTTTCTGTGCTACCCTCCATCAGTGCAAATAATTGAGATCTAGTAGCTATGTGAGCATAAATCCTGAAGGGACTCTAGGTAGCTGAGTGATGCATCTAGAAAAATAGCCTTTAGGTTAGGACTGTAAAGCACCCAAATATCTGTTTATTCAAGTGAAAATATTGGTCAAATCTTTTGGTCCCATGCCCAGCATTTTCCAAACCTTATATCTCATATCCTATCTCCCTAGAGGAAAACACATGGGAAGTAAGGGGAGTGAGGGGAATATTGTTATTAGGAACATAATTGGCTGTGGGACATTGGGGCATTTTTAAATGGCTGGTGAGAACCGCCAAGGGGTATTGCCAGCTTATTTAATAGTGCCATACTGCTTCATAGCTCGTCTAAGCGAACCAACCCTACTTCATTCCTGCCAGTTTTCTGTCCCCAAAAATGGCCTTGGGAGGCAGCTATACAACACTGGGAAGAATGACATTCACCTTTTCCATCAATGAGGAATATATCCATGGATTAAGGAATGGATGAACAAATTGTGGTATACAAATGTAGTGGAATGTTATTTCACCATAAGAAACAGTTTGAGGAATGCCAAAATAATAGGAAGATTTGAATTAACTAATAGAGTAAAATAATAACTAATTAATAGAGAGTAAAATTGAAAATCATAATAACTAGCACTTATAAAGCACTTTAAGGTTTACAGGATGCTCTAAAAAGATTACCTAGTGCCTAAAAGGTAGGCACTTATTATTAATCCCATTTTAAAAATTAGGAAATTGAAACAAAACTTCAGTGAATTGCACAAGGTCTCATAGCTTACAAGGGTCTAAGGTTGCACTTGAAATTAGGTCTTCCTGACTCCAAGCCCAGCAATTTATACATTGTGCCACCCAGCTGCCTCTTGAGAACCAGACTCAATGATTATAAAGAAGTGGCTGTGTAATTACAGCCAACCACAACCTTGGATAAGGGGTGAGGAAATGTATCTCCCACTTTTTGTTGTAAAGATGTGGGACTGTGGGTGCAGAAATAGCACATAGACTATAACAGAATCATTGTCAGTTGGTTTTGCTTATTTTTTTTATTTCTTTGTTATAAGAGTAGACTGCTGAGAGTGAAAAGAGGTATATTCAGAAATGATGCAATAGAAAAACAGAAAGCATTAGGGAAACTTTTAAAAGAATGGCACCTAATTAATAGTAATTGATCAAAATACCCCCTCCACTTAAGTCTTCCTCTTATGGCAAAATGGAGATGACCTTGGATACCCAAAGGGTATATGTTCCAAGAGAACACATCTTTGCCAGGCTTTGTCAAGAGAAAAAGAATTCCAAGACTTGCTGGATTATGGGTTTTCTGACTGTTGTCTGAGGACCTAACAAACTAATTTCAGAGAGGTTGTTATCACAGGACTGGCCACCAGGGGATTAATTATCGTGTTTATTGCTGCTGTGGTGGTTGTGGAGATGTCTACTAAGACATAGGGGGCTTGTGAGATTTGTCATTTGGACAGAAGAATCACCAGTGAAATAAATGATGGATGGTCCACATGCTGAAGTAAAATCATGCTCTAACAAGAACACTCATTAGTGTACGGAACTCTCAAGGGCAATGGAAAGATTCCAAAGAGTCCCTAATGACCCTGAGAGTTAGGGCTTATCCATTATATTGGTATGGACTCTAACAATGGGTTTGCATCATTCAGGGCAATAAAAAATTGAATTATGCTTTGATTAATGTACAATGGTTATGTATACAGAATTATCACATAGAAAATGGATGTGATCAAATGGATGAGATTTAACCTTCCCCAAGCCACTGGAGTCTTGATTACTTGGGACAATTCCCAGCACATAGAAAGTGTACCACCTCTGTGTAATTATGGAAGCAAGAATTGGACCCATAATAAATTTTATTAGTGTTATGTATTCTCAGGAACTAAAGAATAATGCTTGAGGAAAGGAGCCATACTTGAAACACACCTTCTCCAGGAAGCTTTTCATAATTAAACCTTATCAACACTGATAGTTCCTCTGCATCAAGGCAATTAGATGAATCAGTAAATAGAGAACTGAACCTGGAGGCAGGAAAATTTGAGTTAAATCTGACCCTAGATACTTAATAGCTATATAAGTGAGCAAGCCACTTAACTTTTTCTGCCTCAGTTTCCTCATCTATCTAATGGGGTAATAATAGAACCTACTTCTTAAAGTTGTTATCAAAATCTAATGAGATTATACTTGTAAAATGCTTAGCACAGTGACAGGCATATAGTAGGTGATTAATAAAGGCTTCTTTCCTTCCTTTCACTTCACCCAATTATGTAGTTCATACTACCTATATCAGTATAAGGCTTTCCGTTCATCTAATAACATCATTGATTCCAGAGCTGGAGGGAACCTCCAAAACCTTCTAATTCAACCCCTTCTATTTAGAAAGGGGGAGACTGACACCACAAAGGTTAAGTGATTTGGACAAAGTCATACAGGTAGTAAATATGAGAGGCAGGATTTGAATCTAGACCTCTGGTTTTAGAACCAATGTTCTCTCCGCTGCATCACAAGGCCTTCTTGTTTTGTAAAGGCCAAATAACTTTGCCTCCAGGAACTGTAAAACGATGCCTTCGATTCAAGGTTCTCATTTCATTCCATCCTGAGGCAAGAAAATAATAGGGTATTTAGAGGAAAAGTAAATAGAGAGAGCCACAAAAGCTGTGCTTACTGGTGATCATCCTCTCACCTTCTGTGCCCAGGTGGTACTCTGGCTTCCGTTCACAGTAACAAAGAGTCAAGTATACAGGGTGATCCCAGTGAACCTGGTGTAGAAAAGATTTGTAACACTGACAGCACCAAAAAGCAAAGAATGTTACTCGTGACAGTGACTTTGAAAAGAAAGGTACATTTTGTACAAGAACGCTGGTCTCCTATGTGCCTTCTTGTGCCTTCACCAAGTGAGTTATAGCTTAACAACTGCTCCCATTTACAGCACATGCTGCTTGAAAGTTTACCAAATGCTTTCCCTCACAATACCCAATGAAGTAGGTCGATGCTTAATTATCCCCATTCTATAGATGAGGAAATGCTGCTGCTTGTCCTTCATAATCGAAGAGGACCATGGCTCAGAGGAATCACCCAGGCAGAGTTGGGGCTCAAATCCAGGCTTTCTGATTCTAAAATCAAAATTTTCTCTGCTGCAACAAGCAATCTAATCACCTCCCACAGAAAACGCAGATCACTTTCCCTTTGCAAAGCTTGAAAAAGAATGCAGAGGATTGCCGAGTCTGGGATGTTCTTTGGTCAAGGACTTCGTGGAGATAAGTTTTCATGTGTCCTTCAGCTGGGCTTGTTAGAATTGGAGAATTCTAGGGAGGCGAGGTATGCTTTCTGCAGAAAAGAGAAGGTTGGTGCTGAGCAGAGTTTAAACAGATCCTGCCAGTAGGATTGTAATTTGGGTCAATGAATCATATATCCTATTTTGGTAATTTGCTGAAGACAACAGCATTGAGATCATATCCATCCTAATGGAAACAGCTAGAAAGAGATGCTGATAGGTAAAAAGCACAAGGAGATGGGGGAGCAATTGAAGCGGTAAGAAATTCTACCCAATAGATTTCAAATTTATGTTCCCTGATATGAAACCTTTCTTCCCTCAGGCCACGAAGAGGGACTGGGTAGCATCCCAAATGGATCACACCACTAACAATCCACTGGGAGCTTGGACACTCAAGGTGAGTCTCCCTACACTCAGGTGACTGATTCTGCCCGATTTCTCAGTCCATTGACTATGGAAAATAAATGATTACTTTGGTGCCACTTATAATGTTCCGGTTTCCTGAGTAGGAAAAAAAAGACCAATATTCTTTTTCAAATGGTCTTATCTCTTCAGACTTAAAGAACTGAGGTCCAACAAAAGCTTTTATATTAGAGAAGATTTTACATACAAGCAGTGCATCAGATTTCTAGCCACAAAACAACAGATTGAGATTATCCCCTTTTTGTAAATGAAGAGACTCATGAACTGAACAAGCAAAATCCAGGCTTAGAATCCATGGCCTTTGGCTAAAACAACATATTCATCTTTGCCCTTCAGTCCCTGGGGAGAGAGCAATCACTTTAACTGAAGACTCTACCTAAAATCAAGACTGTATTTACCCTCCACTGCCGGTCTTCAGTACTCAAGCACTGTATCCATCCATGGTGATGAACACCTATGCTTTGCATCTGCTTTGTGCAGACATTTGGAACAGAAGTCAAATAGTAGTAACAAGATAGTTAAATCAGACATAAGAGGGAGCTTTTGGAGAGTATACATGTTGAAACAAGAGAATGTACCAAGAAGGGAGACTGTGGAATTTCCTTTCGTTTTGATTTTTAAATCCCTGCTCCCCTAGAGGGTGTGGAGCTGGGAGACTGGGGTCCTAAATTTTAAACCATGAGACCATCTTCCCAACCACCTGAGAATTAAAATTCTCAAAATACCTTGAAATAACTTCTTGACAAACTTCCTTCTGGGGATGTTTTTAGTGTGGTGTATGCCCAGGATAGATATCCCCAACCTACGGATAGAATCATAAACCTTAGAGTGTAGATTCCCAAATATTTTGAAATAGTAGATTTTATTTAAGCTGTCATACTCTGCAGTTCGACATGATGGGAGTTAGGGAGTAGAGAGGAGTAAAAAGCTCAAATCAGGTCTCCTCATCACTGGTAAGTGAGGAGGAACAAAGGCTGAAGATATTCTTTAGGATGTCAGAGGTGCATCCTTATCAGCATGAAGAGACAGGGAGGGATACTGCTTGTACCTGTGCACTTTTATCATCTGGAAGTTGGGGGGCAACCCTCTCTGGTCATTGCTGTAGATCTTCACCAGTGTCTGGGCAAAAAATTGTGTCATCATTGTCAGGAGTGCTCCCACATTGACTGGGGAAAGGAGAGAGAGAGAGGAAATCATGTTCTCCCTCCTCTATCTTCTCTTTTCTTTCTTCCTATGCCTCCCTCTTTTCCTCCTACTCCTTCTTTCTTTTCTCCTATTCTTCTACCTTCCCCTTTCTCCTCCTGTTACTGATTAAGAGAACACCCCAACATAGTCGGGGAGAGTCAGTGAACCACAAATTGCCTTGTCGAGAGGTAGGCAAGGGAGAGAACTGGACCACCCACCATCTTCTTTCTGCTCCTTCTTATCTATGCTGGCATGTGATAAAATTTTGGTCAATCCAACCATGGCTCTCTATCAGGAAAAAGGTTGAAGGCTTCTGAACTAAGGTATGATTTCTTGATGTTGAAATCTTGTCTGGTTGAATGCTTGTTACTGCTCCTGATATCTAACAAAAACTATTGATTTTCCTTTCTTCTTTGAATAAATTAACACACAATGTATATTTTGTACTATGTCCCTTACCTGGATAAG
>CM053771.1:230266959-230317104 GCA_028658325.1 Potorous gilbertii | reverse complement strand
TTATGCTTCATAATGTGTGATAATATATATATTAATACACATGTATAAATACATTGCCAACTTTGAAGCACTATATAAATGTTTGTTTTTATTATTTTTATCTGTGAAAGTTCAAAAGTTTAATGGGGAAGAAAGAGAAAATATGTTTTCTATACAGTTATATCCTTCAATTTTCTACCTAAGACTTCACAGTTCCTAAAGGGTCTTTCTAGATTTGATAACCCAGCTCAGCAGTTAGCTTCTTAAACCTTAGATATCATGTACATGCACTTGTGAGTACATCATTAAAATTCTGGTATACTGACTTTCTACTCTGGTAGAATAGTTTCCTGCTACACCAGAAGTTTTTATACTCTTTGGTCTGAGGACCCAAAGAGCTTTTGTTTAAATGGGTTATGTCTATCAATATTTGCCACATTTGAAATTAAAACTAATAATATTTTAAGATATTTATTAATTCATTATACATAATAATAAATCTCTTACTTGTTAACATAACTACATTTTTTTCAAAAGAAGAAAATATGGAGAGAAGAGTAACATTGTTTTATAATTTTGTAAATCTCTTTGATATCTAGCTTAAAAAAAGACAGCTGGATTCTCATATCTGCTTCTTCAGTCAATCTGTTATGATATGTTGTTTTGGTTGAAGTCTATGACATGTAGCTAGAAAAGAAAGGAGTATTTTTAATAGCCTTTTCAGATAGTCAAGAATATTCCTCTTTGATATTACATCCAAGTTTGACAAGTGATTAGGTGATAAAGGTTAGTTACAATGTGAAATCTAAGACCATGTCAATGAAGTTGTTCCTACCACATTAGATTAAAATACACAGGTCTACCTTTGATATAGAACGGATCTTTTATTCATTCATGATTTTGTAGGATCATGTACTGGTCATTTGGAAAATATTGGTTCACTCAGTTATGCAGATCTTCCAAATGTTGACACATTTCTGTAAGTTTTTAAAAAAAAAACAACACTGTTTCTGTCAATGTTGAGCTCAGCTCATAGAGGACAATAATTCTATCCATTTGAATTGCTCTTTTGGGCTTAGCACAGATTTTGATGATGGCACTTAAGAAGTAGAATCAAGACAGCGATTATGTTGATTTTATGCATAAGCATTTGCATATGAGTTCATTTGAATCAGAGAAACTTTTATGTTGCTTCTCCCTCACACCCACTTGCAATCAATCACAATGCTAGAAGCAACCAAGCAAACTGAAAATCCCAAACTTGTCATATAAGTTAGTCATTAAAAAAAATATATTCCAATGAAATAAAACCATGAAGTACAGCTTTCATGTCGGTCACCTCTTTTGTAATTATCACTAAAGCATGACTTTTCTAGATGAACCATTGCTCTAGTGGGAGCCCTAAAGCCTGAGCCATTAAGTCTACTATCTTCATAATGCCCCAAAGAGTGCTGAAGAGTATCCACAAAATTAAGTAATCACTAAAACTAGGCAAAGTTTTCTTTGACAATTGGGGTTGGGGGGATGGCTGAGTGGCACATAGTATTGTGAGTGTGTGTGTGTATACAAAGAGGTTAAAGTTCTGCCAACAGGAAATGTAATGGGCCCATGTAAGCTTTATTTAAAAAATAAAACTGGGAGACCCAATTTCAAGCCATCCAGGGACTGGTGCCAGAAGTCATCTAACCTCAGAAAGAGCAAATGGCTCCCTCAAGAATTAGCTAGTAGGGAGCAGAAGCAAGATGTCAGAGCAGAGGATGCAGTTAAGCTCTCCTAACATTCCCTCCAAACAATTTGACAGTAATACCTCAAAGTAAATCCTGGAATGGCAGGTTCAACCAAAAGTCCGAGTGAGACATTTTTCCAGCCCAATGCAACATAGGAGGTTGGAAAGAGAAGTCTATGGAGGTGGGGGCTGGCCTATAGACCATGTGGCAGCAAGGCCAGCTATAGGCCTTGGAGGCAGCAACAGCAACAGCAGCTTCAGGAGCTCTTAAGTCAGAGATGGTATGGGAAGCTGGTATTGGCTTCTAAGAGATTACAGGGGGCCCCCTGTGTTAACCCTGGGCACAGGACAGGGTGCTATTTGACAACTCTATTGCCTATGCCCACTTCCTGGTCAGAGTTCAAGGGCTTACAGGAGCACTTGCAATCACAAGTGAACAGGGCTCTGAGAAGAGGTTCATTTTTCGGTTCCAAGGGAGCAGGGGCCCTAAGGAGTAGTAATTAGTGACTGAAAGGGATCTGGGCCCTCCCCTAGGTAAGAACCAGAGAGCAGTGACCACACTTTACCAGAATCATACCATCTTGGAAAAACAAAAAACTTCCAAACCTCTAGAATTAGCTCAGAAAAAACAGTGTAAAAAAACCTGAAACTTGGGATAATTCCTCCCACTTCCACCCAACCCCCACACTCATTCTTATTTTAAAATATACATATTATAGATCATAGGAATAAATGGAACCTTTCTCAAAATGGTAAGTGATCTCTCTAAAACTAAGGACAATCATTATCTATAATGGAGAGAAGTTTTCCCAGTAAGATCCAGGGGTGAAGCAAGGATGTCCAATATCACCATTATTATTTAATACTGTAGTAGAAAAGCTAGTATAGCAATAAGACAAGAAAAAGAAATTGAAGGAATAAAAACAGGCAATGAAGAAACAACTATTATTCTTTGGAGATAAAATGATCGTATACTTAGAGAAATGCTTCTTAAACTGTGGGGTAGTGACAAATTTAGCAACAGTAAAAGATTTCTGAAAGCCCACCCAAAAATTAATTAAAAATCAAATGCATAATGAATCCAAGATGTTTCTGGCAGTGCTTACCAATGTTGCATCATGTAACTTCACTGTAGCCTTGATTTGCATCACAAAGCATGGGTACTTTGCACTGTATGTTCCTTTAGATCATGCAACACCAAGGAATGATGCCAAAACAAAGGGTCACAAGTGGAAAAAGTTTAAGAAGTCTTAAATTACAGAATCCTAGAGAATCAACTAAAAAACTACTTGAAACAATTAACAACTTTAGCAAAGTTACAGGATATAAAATAAACCCACATAAATCATCAGCATTTCTATATATTATCAACAAAGCCCAGCAACGAGAGATAGAAAAAGAAATCCCATCTAAAATAACTGCAGACATTATAAAATACTTGGGAGTCTACCTGCCAAGACAAACTCAGGGACTATATGAACACAATTACAAAACACTTTTCACACAAATAGAGACAGATCAAAACAACTGGAAAAATATTAATAGCTCATGGGTAGGCCAACCCAATATAAAATGTGATGGTTCAACCTAAATTAATTTACTTATTCAGTGCCATATCAATCAAACTACCAAAGAATTATTTTATCAAGCTAGAAAAAAAAATTCATCTGTATGAACAAAAAAGGTCAAGAATATTAAGAGAATCAATTAAAAAAATATGAAGGAAGGCAACCTACCAGTAGCACATTTCAAATTATATTACAAAGCAGTAATTATCAAAAACCATCTGGTACTAGCTAAGAAATAGATCAGTGAAATATATTACACACATAATACACAAAAGTGAATGACCACAGTAATCCAGTCTTTAATAAACCCAAAGATATAAGATTTGGGGGAAAAGAACTCAACAGTTGACAAAAATTGCTGGGAAAATCAGAAAGCTGATTAGCAGAAACCATGCATAGACCGACATCTTGCACTGCATATCAAAATAAGGTCAAAATGGGCAAATGATTTAGCCAAAAATGGTGATATAATTAAAATGGAGTATGGAAAAATTTATCAATTAGATCTATGGAAAAAGTAAGTTTGTGACCAAACAAAATATAGCTAGGAATAATTCCTCAGTCTGTCCTTCCAGGAATCCTTCTTGTGTAGCTTAGCATTTTTGTAAGTAAGAGTGAGCTCTCAGAGTATTTCACTATTTGACTTAATCACCTCCCTTTCTGGTGTCACAGTTCTTACTTACAATATCTACTCCACTTATGTCACAAGAATCATTAATGATAATAGGTTGCAGTTTTCTTAGGTCTATCAAAATACCTCTCCATTGCCCTTTGAATTTCCCATTCTTTTATTTGTCAAAGATTGTGGGGTTCTGTGATTCAGAATCATATCATACTGGTTCTAAAAATACAGGATTTTGTGTCAGGGATCAACCTGCAAATAATTGAAATTATTGTAGAATTTCCTAAGGGCAATGCAGACTATTCTCTACTTCTTCTCTGATTCTGGGCCCAGATCACTGACTATCTACAATGCCTGTCTGAGGTCTGTGCATTGCTAGATTAACTCAATGGACCCCTTTATCCAACTGCATATCAAAGTCTTGGCTATAGGCATTCTTCATTCACATGGTTTTTCCTGTGGGAATTATTAAGCTGATCTCTTCAGTGATCGTGGATCTAACTGAGGAGATCCTATAGTATATTAAACTTGATGCAGTCAGCACAGTGTCATCTACAAACAGGAGTACCAATCGATCAATTAATAAGTATTTATGAAACACCCACTATGTTTCAGGCACTATGCTAGAAGATGAGGGGAAAAAAAAGAAATAGTCCCTGTTTTCAAGAAGTTTCCACTATATAGTAGAAGACATGTACACAAATGAATATATGCAAAATAAATACATAAATACAAGATTATTTGAAGAAGGGTGAGGGCATTAACAACTAGGGGGATAAGGAAAGATTTCACATAGTAGGTGAGATATGAGCTGGGTTTCCAAAGAAACTAGAGATTCTAAAAGACAGAAGTGAAGAAAGAATATATTTCTGGAATAGGTACAGCCAGTGCAAAGATGTAAATATGGAACATGGAGTTTGTGCGTGAAGAATAACAAGAAACCGAGTTTGGCTGGATCACAAGATGTATGAAAGGAAGTGATGTATAATAAGCCTGGAGAGGTAAATTGGAGTCAGATTGTGAAGGCTCTTAAATACCAAACAGAGTTTGTATTTAACACAAGGTAATAGAGAATCACATGAATTTACTGAAGAAGGGAGGGACATAGTCTAACTCAGGAGTGGGGAACCTGCAGCCTCAAGGTCATATGTGGCCTTCTAGGTCCTCATGTGAAACCCTTTGACTGAATCAAAACTTCACAGAACAAATTCATGAAAATAATAAAATAATATAAATAAATAAAATTTAAGAATTAAAAAATACCCTTTTATTAAGGAGATTTATTCTGTGATGTTTAGATTCAGTGAAGGACCTAGAAGGCCATATGTGGCCTTGAGACTTCAGATTCCCCACCCCTGCTCCAACCTATGCTTTAGGAAAATCACTTTGGCAATGATGTGAAGGATATGCTGGAGAGGGCAAAAACTTGGGCCAGTAAAACCATTTAAGAGGCTATTGCAAAGGTCTAGGCAAGAGATGATGAGGTCCTAACCTTATGTGGTAGTTGTGTGAACAGAAGAGAAACAGTCATGAGATAGGCTGCAGAGTTAAAAATGATGAAGTATGATAACAAATTGGATATGTGCTTAGGGGTTAAATGATAACTCAAGTTTTGAACTTGAAGGACTAGATAGATGATGGTACCCTTGACAGAAGTACAGTAGTTTGAGGAGGGGTAGGTTTTGGGGGAAAGTTGCATTTTGATGCCACTTTTGTCAATCTAATGAGTATAATGTAGAACCACACAGTTTTTCAAACTTCCATTTCCTTTATTATTAATAATTTGGAGTCTTTTTCATATGACTGTTGATGGTTGACAGTTCTTCCTTTGAAAACTGCCTGTCTATATCCTTTGACCTTTTATCTATTAGAGAATGGTTTTTATTTTTATGAATTTTTTAATGAATCTTAGAAGTTAGTCCTTTCAGCAACTTGCTATGAAGATGTTTTCCCCCAAATAATTGTTTCCCTTCTAAACGTAACTACATTTTTGTACAAAAATGTTTCAATTTTACATAATCAAAGTTGTCCAATTTGTCTTTTATGATCCTTTCTAACCCTTATTTAGCCAAGAACTATTTCCCTACCCACAGTTGTTATAGGTATAACCTTCCTCTCTTCTAATTTGTGTTTCATGACTTTTTGTATTTGAGTCATTTATCCACTTAGAACTTATTTTTTCTATCTGATATCAGATACTTGTCTAAACACAGTCTCTGCCAGACTATTTTCCAGTTTTCCCAGGAGTTCTTGTTAAATAGTTAGTCCCTGATGTCTTTGGATACATCAAACACTACACTATTATGTTCATTTGCTTCTGTGTATTATGTACCTAATCTATTTCTGAGGCCATCTCCAGTTATCCTGATTTATATCTTTCCATTGGACCTAGATGACCCCAGAGGAGAGGGTGAGCTTGGTGACTTTTCACAGCCCTGCCTCGCTTAAATCCACCTTCCCTATGTCATGATCCTTTATGAGAATGAAGGACAAACAACCATCCGCAATCTATGAGTAGTAGTAGCTACCCCACTGGGCACCCAGTCTCCTCCCTCCCTTCCTTCCTTCCTTCCTTCCTTCCCTCTTTCTCTCTCTTCCTTTTCTCCCTCTTTCCACATAGGGAATCATACCCTTCCTTACCTGCAAGTGTACTGACCAAAAGAATATAAATTTTGATCCCTGAAACCTCACAAGATATCTTGGGGTTTGTGGGCTAGATTTCTTTTGCCTTAAACCCAAATCACTCTGGATCTCATTGATTGACCAATGATAAGTCCCAGCCCAAGCCACATTTGGGCTCAGAGTCAACATAAACAGCAGTTGTTTCTGTTTTGGCCAGAAATCCTGAGGATCTTCCCCTCCCTGATTGACTATTATTATTTTTTTTATTACATGAAAGAAGCCACTCTTTGCCTCATTGAGTGTTGCCTCAGACAAACTGAGACTTGGGAAAAACCTTAGCTTAAAAAAGATTAAGGTCCATAACAGTTATCCTGATCTATATCCTTCCACTGGACCCAGACGACTCCAGAGGAGACAGTGAGGCTGGTGACTTTGCATAGTCCTGCCTCACTTAAATTCAATTCACTTGCAAGTCATGACATAACCTTCTGGATATCACAGTCCTCTTCAAGAGCAAAGGACAATTGGCACCTAATCTATTTTGCTAACTGACCTCACTATTTTTAAACTGGTACCAAATTTATTTTTATGATTACTGCTTTGCAATGTAGTTTGGCATGTGGTACTAATAGAAGCCCTTCCTTTCCACTTCCTACCCCCACATTTCCCTTGAGATTCTTGACTTTTTTGTTTTTTTAAAATTTTTAAAATTTTGTTTTTTACGAAATTTTATGAATTTTGTTGTTTTTTAGCTCTATAACTTAATCCTCTAGTATGTTGATTGGTATAGCAATAAGAGGGGAAAATTACTTATTAAATACATACTATGTGCCAGGCACTTGGCTAAGTATTTTTCAAACATTATCTCATTTGATGCTCACCACAACCCTGGGAGGTATTGTGCTATTGTGATCACCACTTTACAGTAGAGAGAACTGAAGTAGACAGAGGTTAAAGTGATTTGCCTAGAATTACATAACTAGTAAGTGTTTGGGAACATATTTGAATTCGGGTCTGCCTGATTCCTGGCCTGGCAGTCTATCTACTGTGCCACCTAGGCTTTATTAATTGGGCAATTAGTATTTCTCTGATTGTTTATGTCTAACTTTGTTTCTTTTAAATAATATTTTATAGCTGTATTCATATAGTAATATGATTGTTTATGTCTGTTTCTTTTAAATATTTAAATATAGCTGTATTCATATAGTAATAATACTTTTTGATGACTGATATTCATATGGGGAGAGGGTGATCATTTTTGCAAATGTATTTTACGATTCATTCCCAGGGCTCTAAGCCTTTAGAAAGTCAGAGGAGACCCCCAATGCTTCCTTGAACAAAAATCTGTCACAACCTCATGCTTTTTTTCCTTTCTCTTCACAGTGACCTATTGATGGATTTTGAAAGAAACTCAGCTCTTTTAGAGCCAAGAGAATGTTTGCTTCCTTTGCAAAGGAAAGCAAATGATAACCTATCTAATCAATTTCAAAACAACAGGAGAAGGACAAAGTAGTGACATCTGAATATTGCATTCAGGCTGATTTTAGTTTGTAATCTCATTTGTAATGAGATAAAACACTGGCCTATGAGTCAGGAAGACCTGAGTTTGAATCCTTCTTCAGATCCCTATTAGCTCTAAGTCATTTAACCCGTCAGCCTCAGTTTCCTAAGCTATAAAATGAGGAATTATACATATATACATTTGTATGTGGATATAATATGATACTTTAAAAACCTTAAAATGCTATCAAAATGTTC
The DNA here is from genome assembly GCA_028658325.1 of Potorous gilbertii. NCBI lineage: Eukaryota > Metazoa > Chordata > Mammalia > Diprotodontia > Potoroidae > Potorous > Potorous gilbertii. The sequence goes on along the minus strand of CM053771.1, from coordinate 230,308,829 downwards.
ACTAGTTATAATAAGTTATAACTTGATTGTCAGATTCTGAGACTAGGTTAAGTTCCATGAAAAACATTCCTGTTTTTGAAAAAGTGATGGAAGCAGGTGAGATACAGTTGGATAAGAGCCTTCTTCATAACTGAGTAAACTTGGAAGTCATGTAATACCCTTTTGAAGATCCCTCTCGCTGAAAGACTTAACTTCAAGCAAAAGCTGGTTACCGCTTTTGGGCTACATTGTAGAGTAGATTGCTATTCAGGATGACTGAGGTGGCAACTAGAATCCCTTCTAACTCTGAGGTCCTGTGAGACTGAGTTATGAGAATGAATGGGACTACTTATGAAAAACTCTGAACTACATGAATTTCAGGTGGTATTCTCTTCTCCACATCTTTTATAGACTTCCAACCTTTTCCTAGTCCATTTATTTACCCAGTGCTAGACCTAGGTGATAAAGGAGGTGACCCTTAGTCACTTTATTTAGCTGCTTAAGTGTTACAGTAGCATGAGAAATAAAGACATCCTGGGACCATTTTGGTTGGTATTCTCTTCTTTTTCCAGGAAATATTTTGCTTGTTACTACAGTTCTTTTTATTATTGTAGCCTAGCTAAAATCAATTCACTCTGGGTCCTCAAAAGTATGGAACAGAGCAAGGAAGTTGCTCCATTCAAGGGGTACCCACTACGAGAATGACAATGGGGCAAATCCAAGACAGATAGTTTCTCTCTTACTCTCCGTTAGCTGCTGGTTCCTACACCGCATATTCTCTCTTGCAAAGAAGACGGGCATTAAAAGACTCTGTGCGAGCTGGTGCATAATGCTCACCAGTGTTTTGGATACATTGATTTGGCTCCCACTTTTCTCTTGGACTTATGCCAACTAGGATTTATTTAGCACCTACTATGTGCCAGGCACCAAGCTAAGTGTTGGAAATACAAAGAAAGGCAAAAAAAAATAGTCCCTGCCCTCAAGGAGCTCACAATCTAATGGGGAAAACTGCAAACAACTATACACAAACAGCAGATAGACAGGATAAATTTGGAGTCGTCTTAAAAGAAAGGTATTAAGTATAAAGCATTAATGAAAGATTAGGAAAGGTTTTTTTTTTCAGAAGGTGAGACTTTAGCTGAGACTTGAGACAAGACATAGAAGCTAGGAGGTACAGATGAGGAAGAAGAGTATTACAATCATGAAGTACAGAGTAAAAAATAGTTGGAACTGGGAGGTGCAGCATCATATAGAAAGAATAGCAAGGAGGCTAGAGTCATTGACAAAGTGTCACAGAATAAGGAATAGGGAGTGGAGTATAAGAAGATTGGAAAGGTAGAAAGGGGCCAAGTTGTGAAGGGCTTTGAAAGCCAAATGGAGGATTTTATGTTTGATCCTGCAATTAACAGGAAACCACTGGAGTTTATTCAGTGGAGGGTGTATGTGTGTATGTGTGTGTGTGTGTGTGTGTGTGTGTGTTTATGTGATGATCAAATGACATTTTAGAAAGATCACTTTTACAACTGAAAAGTGGAATGACTGGAGTAGGGAGATACTTGAGAGAAGGGGATCAACCAGTAAAGGATATTGCAGTAGCAGGCTGTACCAAGGTAGTGGCAGTGTTGGAGGAGAGAAGAGGGCTTGTACAAGAGATGTTACAAAGGTGGAAAAGACAGGAATTGAGCACTTCAAGATTTTGGGCAAATTATGTAACTACCATGGGTCTCAATAAAATGAGAGGGCTGGGCTAAAATGGTCCCTGAAGTCTCTTCCACCCCTTGATGTGCTTCTATGACTGATACCAAGACACTGCTTATTCATCTACATAGTTTTTTATTTCTACTTTTGTTTTTCTTCTACTTTTAGTAGAGGGAATTCTCACACAAAGAATTCCTGATGCAGATGAAATCAGAGGTCCCTTGCATATTGTACACAGCTAGCCAGCCTTCAAAAACAATGTACCAATCTGCCATCCAACCAATGATACAACAGTATGAACAGAGAAGTGCAGGGTCTGGAACTTTACTGGGACACATAGAGGCATTGGTCCCAGTCCTGAGGATGGCCATGGAACAAAGTGAAGCCCAATGACCCAAAAAAGGATCAAAAGCAGTGATTTGGCTACCTGAGCACACTCACATAGAAACACATTTTCTAGGACTCCTAGGCAACTTCTGACTATTGAATTGACTCTGTTTGCTTTAGCTAGCCAAAGAGTTCCTCTTGGGAAGATTTCACAGTCCCAACTGCTACTTTCCACACATCTGCCCTGGGCTACATTTAAATAGGTCGTGAGTTCCACAACAGAGCAGAAAACCTGACTTTGGCTCTAGGTTTCCAGCAAAGAACCAGTGCCTCATTGCCCAGGCAATAAATGAAATGAGATTGTGGGTCCTGACAGGTTACCTAGACCTTAAGAAGAGACTTAGAAAAGCCCAACATAGTCTTTCTCAGAATTATTTGCCCAAAAAACACTGGGGCTTGAAATATATGGACATATCCCATAACAGCTAGTCCTAGGAATCTAGGTTTTATGGAATACCCCCAAAGCAAAGAGGAAAGGAGCAAAACTTTGGAGCAAAATAGAGAAAAGTAAGTCATTTTTAAGAATTGAGACAGCAAGATGCAGTGGAAAGAATGCTGGATTAGAATTCAAAGGACATGGACTCAAATGACTCTTCTTCTTACTACCTATATTGCTTTGAAGAAGTCATTTAATTTCTCTGACCTTCTCTGGTCTTATCTGTTAAATAAGGAGATTAAACTGGATTAAAGGTACCAAAAATGCTCCATGCCAAAACTGCAGGCAATCTATAATACTTCTGAATGTAGCCCAAAACAGATTAAAGTACAATTGGGAAATACTTAACAAAACAAATACAATAATAAAACAAAACAAAACAAACACATAGATAATATTACATTTTAAAACTAAGTCAATATATGGTCCAGAGGATTCCTGATATATTGATTAGTGGCCACTGTTTCTAGATGAGTTTGACGCTACTGATTTACATACTGAACAACAATATTAACATTTTCTCCATCAGTTTCTTGCTTTGTTGGTGAGTTGTTTCATTCATTTCTGACTCAGCATGACCACATTTGAGGTCTTTTGGGGAAAGATACTGGAGTGATTTGCCATTTCCTTCTCCAGCTCATTTTATAGATGAGGAAACTAAGGCAAACAAGGTTAAGTGACTTGCCTAGGTCACATAGCCAGTAAGTATCTGAGGTCGGATTTGAACTCAGGTCCTCCTGATTGTAGGACCAAGGCTCTAGCCTTTAATGCCACCTAGCTTCCCCATCATTTTCTTAAGTCTAGACCAAGGATGGGGAACCTGTGACCTCAAAGCCACAGGCCACAGCTTTCCCACCCCTCTAGACAACAAACAGAACAGTTGATTAGTAACCTATTTACGGATTTCTGAGGCATAAATGCTCATGTTTGAAAATTCAATAATCCGTCAAGTTATCTCCTGTCCATGATTGTCTCTTATTGCTCCTAGTTCTACTGCCCTGCCTCTCCAATGCCTTATCTAGTCTTGCCCTCTTGGATTCATCTCACTGCTGCACTTCTCTGAACCAAAACTTTTCTGTTCTACATCTCATCCATTTTTAGTGAGTTATGACAGTGAAAAGGGATGCTGACTATTAACTCTGCTATTTCAACAGGAGATAATTATAATTTAAGCTAAAGACCACATCTATACACAGTGTGAGAACCAGATATTTGTGGGAAATAAAAGTCATAGCCCTAACAATAGAAAACTTTTATATCGGTGTATTAAAGGTAAACCCTCAGGCAACCCCAGCAAAAGATGAGATCCCCTTCCTTAGGTAACACAGGATATAGTGTGGGAAACACAGGATATAGTGATCAGAAGAAGACAGTGGAAGGACTTGAAATCATGTCACATGAGGACTGGTTGACTTTAATGAGAACATTTAGCATGGAGAAGAGATGAACTAAGGGTAGGTTTGGGGAGGGATACAATAACTGTCTTCAAATTGATGGGCTGTCAAGTGGAAAAAGAATTTTCTTATTTCATATGGCTCCAGAAGGAACAGATAGAATCAGTATGTAGAAGCTACAAGAAGGTAGATTTTGGTTCTTAAAACTCATCTCATAAGTTACACCTGTCTGAACATGGATTGAACTGATTTATAGGGTTACATGAATTTTCAAGCAGGTGTCAGACAACTCCTTATCAATATACTTTAGTGGGTATCTACACAGTGAACAGGGAGTGAATTAGGTGACCTAAACTCTTTGAATTCTTTAAATTTTTAGATCAGAGGAAATGTTCCAGGTCTCATGGGAAGGGAAATGCCATAAAATAATGTTGACTCAAGTGCCTCAGAGAAACAGAGAAATGTATGATGAAAATTGAAGTTCCATAGGACATGATTATTAGAATGAATAGTGGGTTCTGGAGGAAGGGTCTGAACTCAAAGACAACCATGACTGAGCGATGAGAATTAGGGACTTTTTGCTTTTGGTTTTAGAAAGAGATAGGCAGAGTGAAACTCAAATGCAGTAGAACTAAAGAAAGACAAATGACTTGAAAACCCATGTTATGAATGGGTAGTAAGACCAGAGTGTTGAGATGGCTAGCCTAAAGAACAAGCCACCTCCACCTCTTCAAAATTCCTTCCTGAGAGGATTACTGTTTGGCTCTGAAAAACTGAAAAAAAAGGTGAAGTAGTTCATTTCTCTCTTCTTCCTACAAATAAAAAGCATTTACTATGTTTCCCTGATCTTTAAATTTATTTACAACAGCTTTGAAGAAGTCTGTTCTTCCTGATTTAAGTTATGTATTTGAAAGCTTATTACCTTTGACATAAAAATATGATCAGTCATAACTTCTTCATGATACATGTCTGTATATGAATTGTGGAGAGGGGTAGCAGTGAGAAGGAAAGGATTAGAATGGAAGAAGCCAGTGACTAGTTTAACATACACAGAACTAAATGGAGTCAGAGGTTTAAGCTTTCGTCTAGAACATTAGAGTTTTTTTCATCCTAACTGGGGTTAATTGTACTGTAATTGTGAAAGATACTTACAGGTTTCATTTTTATTAGTATGTTTTATAAGTTCCTGAATAGCAGAGATCAAAGCTTCACATGAATTAGGACCACTGATGGAAGATAAAAAAATCACTACTAATTCATATTCAGGTTTAGAATGAAATGAATGGGGAAACCCTAGCTTCTCAAGTGGGTATGGGTAGAGAACGGGCATAGTTCAAGGTAAAGTCACACCTTTTGGACCTCCTAATGGGAAAAATATATGGCCTGAGAAGAATCTGCCCTGCCCACATTCCTACTATGGGAGGAAAACCCTCACACATGGAAAACTTGCCTCACAGAGACACCTGCTGGGGTATAATGGGATCATAGGATTTAAATCTGCATTTCAGAGGTCATCTAGTTCAATCTAGTTCTGAAACTAACTCAGAGAGAGGCAAAATATCTTATCCATTGGAATACTTTGGGGAGTCTTTTATATAGGGGCTGTCCTGGAAGCAATCTTCCCACCATCTTTGAGATATATAGGGCAGTGATCATTGTCTACAAGGGAATGAAGTCTCTGACAGGCTCAATGATTTGCCTGAAGTTACATGATGGGGGACCCCAAAAGAGAACCCTCATATCCTGATTCCTACACTAGCAGTTTTTCACCTGGACCACCCAAGGTCATTCTCTCTCCAGGTCACAGATATGAAACAACTCACCACTTAAGTTATAGAAGTCACAGTTTTTTGGGTCAAAGTCTCATTATTGAGAAAGAAGGATCTGATTTCTAGGAACTCACAGTATTTGCTTTAGAAACCTAGGATTATTTAACAATGAAACCAAAAACCCCAAGAGGAAGAAATAAAGGGGAAGGAAAGATAGTCATCTTGAGTGCATAGTAAGCGAAAAGAGAATTGAATTCAGAATTACAGAGAGCTTGGCTTTAAACCCAAACTCTGCTGTTGACTACTGGTTGGACCTTGGCAAGTCACTTTCTTTTTCTGTAGTCTGTATCCTCAAGTGTTGAATAATGAGGTTGGACTAAATGGTCTTTTCTCTTCCTTCTAAACAATGTTTAAAATCCTTTTGAAATACAGGTTGTCCCAAAAGTCTTAGTACAGTTTTAAGCCTTAATAGTTTATTGTCTTGGTTTGACTAAATGGAGAAATTAGCATAAGAGATTCATCATGGCATAGCAGAAAGAGCCTAACTAGGTGAACTGACACCTGGAAATGCTGACTCTGCAAAGAAGAGACCCCAATTCCCATACCACTAGCATTGACAGTGCACCTCTTCTCTTAGGAATGAGGAAGTCATACTTAATGCTGATAAATCCAAAGGAACTGAATGGGGGACAGTTTTGAAAGCCCAGCTTTCTTTTCTCTTCTTTCAAACAACTGTAAGCAGAGTTCTCAGACTGGAGATGCTCTCTTATAAATCTTTTTGCAGATTGGGGGAGGGGAAAAATCAATTTTTTCTGATCATCATTAACTACCTCAGATGCTCAGACACATTGCCACATCATTATTAGACTTTATTTACATTAGGTATACTAGAAACTCTGAAATTCTCAGTGCCTAATGGATAACTTCAGCCTCATTCCACTGTCAGACATGCCCTATTGTAATTCCCTACAAATCCAAAATTAGTGTTGAGTTTTTGGTGAGGACATATAACCTGGTCACATTCTGATTCTGTCTTTTGCAGAAGGAACTGAATGAATGTACTACCTGGTTAGAATCAGACTGACAGAATAAGAAAATTGCAAAGCTGAAAAGGACCCACTCTCTTAGGAATCCTTCCTATACCAATAACCCTGACAAGTATTCTGTCACTCTTCGAACATCTCCAATGTCTGAGAGCTCACTACTTTATAAAGTAGCTTAGGTCATTGTTGTACTCAACTGTTAACAAGTTATTCTTCAGAGTGAACCAAAACCTGCCTTCCTGCAGTGTCTATCACTAAATGAAAGCTTTAGTTTTTTCCTCTAGATTCAAATCTAAACCTCCTTCCAGAATGATAGGCTTTCAAATGTTTAGAAGCAGCAATTGTATTTCCTCTGACCTTTCTCTTCTTTATTCTTAACACCTCCAGGTTCTTCACTAATTCCTTGAGTAATGTGCTTTCCACATCATTTAACCTTCTTGTTCTCCCTATTGTGGATGCACTTCAGTCCATCTTAGTCACTGCTACTAAAACAAAGAATCACAGGTCAGTTGATAGAAATTAAAGAGAGGTTGAATTTGTCTCAGTAGAAGAATTTCCTAGCAATGAGAGACAGATAGAAAGACAGAGGATGAGACAGAAACGGACAGAGAGATAGAGAATCAGAGAGAGACAGACAGAGAAATCCAAAAGTGATTAATATTTTGTGCCTTGTTATTGGGAAAATGGTGACCTTCCAGTTGGTAGTGCCCTTGCCACCCCAAAATCACTTTTCATCTACTTTATGTATGTTTTGTATTTACATATCTGTGTATGTATATTTCTCTCCAGTAGAATGTAATCATCTTGAGGTCAGAGATTGTTTTGTTCTTATCTTGCATCCTCAGCTCCTATGTCTTCCACATGGGTGGCATTTTACAAATGCTTCTTGAATTGAATCGAATCATATTGATGGTAGCATTAAGGAGGGAATGATTTTGGAGGGATTATGATGAGTTCATTTGAGACACTAGGGTCTGAGATGTCAGTCCAGATATCTAGGAGCTATCTAAGAAGCAGTTCGAAATTTGGGACTGTGAATAGGGAAAATTGAGATTAAGAGCTGAGAGTCATCTGCATAAACTGCATGTGCCTAAAATACCCATTCATTCTCTTCCTTTGCAGAAGAAAGTTGTAAATTGCTTCTGTTTCTCTCTAATCTCACCCTATCCTCAGGTCTCCAAGTACAGTAGAAAAAACAATAGCTTAGAGTCAGAGAATCTATGTTCATATCCTGGGTCTCCCATTTATTACTTGAATGGACTCAGGTAAATCACTTGAACTTTCTGGGCCTGTTTCCTCATCTGTAAATAGAGGTACTGGATTATATGATTCTGAGGTCCCTTCCACCTCTAAATTTATAATCTTATGATCATATTCACAAATTAAATAGGCTATCTTTTAAGGTAGTAAATGTTAAAGGTTGTCTGTTAAAGCTTGTGAACATGTTATAGAAGGAATTTATCTGTTGCATAAGGATTTGGATTAAATATTTCCTGAGTTCTGTGTGATCTACTCTGGTTCTACATATGCCTGGCTATGGACATTTCCCTCTATCATTCGGAAATTTGTCCCTATGTACTGAGGAAGACGGTTTCCTCTCCCTAGACATACCATTTAGTGAAATACTTTCTGTTTTGAATTAATGTCTTCTGGTTTGGACTAATAAAAGGGAAATGTAACGGGGGAATGATGAATTTTAATTTTAAATAGATGTTGATTCTTGAATCTCGGTGATTCCCTTTCTAGTGAGTCCCTTTATCATCCAATTGTGTTCAGTTCTTAAGAAAGATGTTGATAAGTTAGAGAGAATCTGAAGAAGAATGACTTAGTAAAGGAACTCAATACCATGCTGTAGGAAAATAGGCTGTAGGAACTAGACATGCTTAGCCTAGAGAAGAGAACATGATCATTGTCCTCAAGAATTCTCATGGAAGAGGATTCTGTTGGGTTCTAGAGGATAGGAACAAAAACAATGGGTAGAAGTTACAAAAAAAAAGTCAGATTTAGAGAAAACTTAAAAATGAGAATTACCCAGAAATTTAACAGCTTCCTTGAGAGGTCATGGCTTTCTTTGACTGGAGGTTTTCAAACCAAGGCTCTATGCTCACTTTGAAGATATGTGATAGGAAGGGATCCTTTTTCAGTTATAGTTGTTGGACTAGGTTGCCTTTGAGGTCACACTGAACTCTAGGACTCTAGGAATCTCTAAGACTGTAATTACCTCCACCTGAATAGTCAACAGTCAAGAAACATTTATTATGCACCTGCTAGGTGCTGAGCACTGTGCTAAGCTACTGGGGATACAAAGAAAGACAAAAGATGGTCTCTGTCCACAAGAAACTCAGTCTAATGGGGGAAATAACACGCAAACAACCATGTACAGGATAACTTGTAGAAAATCAACAAAGGGAAGTCACTAGCATTAAGGCGCATTTGAAGAAAAAAAAGACTTTTTTGTTGAAGGTGGGATTTTAGCTGGGACTTGAAGGAAGCCAAGGAAGCCAGGAGGCAGAAATGAGGAGAAATATGGAGAGGGGAAGAGGAATTTCAGCACAAAGACCACTGCCACTAGATCATAGTGTATGTAGAGGTAGGGATTAGGAGGAGAAAGGTGTAATGAGACTAGAAAGGCCAGGGCAGGGGCAGGTTATGAAGGGCTTTGAATACCAAACAGAAGATTTTATATTTTATCATAGAAGTGATCGGAAGTCACTGGAGCTATTGGTGGGGGACTGAAAGGTTGAGTTGTTTATTCCTGCAGACCAGAAGGGAAGCGGGGGCCAGCCAATAGCTTCACTCAGTGCCTAACAGACTCTAAAGTATTTCTTTGGAGTCATTCACACAAATTAACAATCTGATATAACTAAAAACTGTTTTAATTTGTATTTTGTTGTTTTTTTAAAGCTATTTAACATTGGAATGCAAAGGAAGTTCAAACATTGAATCTACTGCCAACCTAGGATGGAAGTTCTCATTGGAATTGCACAGCAAAAACTGCAATTTTTAGCACTTCCTTCTGTGATTCACTGGGTACAGAGTTCTTCCTTGCAGATCCCTGACCATAACTTGGTTCCCTGAGCACACATTTACCTTTGAAATGGATCTATTGGTGCAATCCAAACCCTGGTTTTCAGTTCAATAATGTATTTGATGGGAATGATTTGATGTGATTAGCTTAAAGACAGTGAGGAAATTCATTTCTTTAGAAGGGCCTCATTAGTAGCATTTGCATGTAAATCTGGTGGGAATATCATTTTAACAGGTGTTAATTCAGCTGATGACACCATGCTAAATTTCCAGGATGATGAATTTATAGATAGCTGAAAGGAAAGGGGAAGATCTCCAATACCTTGTAAAATATTATCTGTATAATAAATATGTGGCCACCCAGAACTGTAGCAATGCCAAGGGGAAAAAATACATCAGTGCAGAACATGTTGGAAAGTGTCCTCACAAAATAATGAGACAAAGAAGCAAAATCTCCAGAGACCTTGGCATGGCATAGCTCAGATAAATCACATTGTGATATAGTGCTAAAATAGATAGGAACTATACGCCAAGGCCTTGCACAGTTCCCCATTCCCCAAGGGCTCTCCATAACCTTTTCAACAGCTTACATTTACATAGTACTTTCCTAAGAACCATCCTTTGAGGTTGGTAGTAAAAATGTCATTATCTCTTCTTTGAGCTAAAGATACTGACACTTGGAGAGCTTAAATAAAATGTCCAAGAGCACATAGATGGTAGAACCAGGAATGGATTCAATAAGTTCAATAAGCTTGGGTTAGGGATGGGGCTGGTTCTCTTGCCATTCTAATATGCTATCTCCCTTGATCAACTTGGCAATCTAATGATCATTGCCTTCATAACTTCCACCAAATGGCTCCTCTCTGCCTTGTCTGATCTTAGCTTCTGCTACTACTTAATGTGTACCTTTTAATTCCTACAAAACTGTTTCTTAGTCAAAAAGTATTTATTAAGCTATACCATATTTATAGTATATTATGTACACACACATATGCATACATATATGTATTATATGTAGTACTTTCCAAACTCAAGTGTGCTATAAATGAGAGTAATTATTACCATTCTCCCTTCATGCCTTCTACATCAATCTCTCTCTTCACCCTCTCGGCAGAGGACCTTGCTTCATATTTTGCTGAAAAAATTGAGACCATTCCCTTTGAGTTCCCTCTTCCGTTCTACTCTACTGTGCTAAGCCCATTGACATCATCCCCGATTTCTTTTCCTTTACTCCAATCTGATGAGAAAGTCTTACCAGGGACAGCTTCTATACTTGTGACCTTGATACCCTCTCTTCTAATTGGCTCTGGTTGATTGCCCCAACAATCATCCCAATCTCAATCTCAGCTCCTTCCCTGTTGCTTACAAAGAGGCCCAGGTCTTCCCCATTCTTAAAACAAAACAAAAACCTCAGTCCTCATTTGACATTACCACTCCCTCCAGCTATTGTTATTCTATATTTCTCCTCTTTTTTACAGCCAGACTTGCTCTTTGCTGCCCCTTACTCTCATCTCCCTCCTCAGTTCTTTGCCATCTGGCTTCTGATGTCATCACTCAACTGACATGGTTTTCTAAAATTACTGATGACCTCTTGATAATCAAATGCATTGACTTTTTTCTTATCCTTCTTGATCTCCTGGCATAACTTGAACACTCTTTCCTCCTTTCTGAGTTTCTGTAGTTCTTCTATCTCTCAATTCTCTTCCTAAATATCTGTACACTTCTTTTAAGTCTCCATTGCAGAATCATCATCCATCAGTGTAACCCTAGGCTCTCTCTTGCTCCTCTTCTTTTTCTATCCTTTTCTCTCCTTAATCTCATTAACTCCTTTGAACTTAATCATCATCTCTATCCAGATTTATAAATTGAGCTCCAATCTCTTGAGTTCTATATCCATATTGCTAGTTGCCTATTTGATATTTCCAACTTGATGTCCATCAGTTATTTCAAACTCAGGCTGCCCAAAACAGAACTCATTATCATCCCCAACTCACCTCTCCTGATAACTTTCCTGTTTCTGTCCTTCCCTGTAGGCACCCAGGTTCATAAACACTCCTTTCTCTCCTTTCATTCTCTCACTCCATTCTCTCTAATGTCCAATCGGTTGCCAAGTCTTGTTGATACAACCTCTATAACATTTCTTGCATCCATCTCCTTCTTTCCATTTATATGGCCACTACCCTAATTCAGATTCTCATATGAAAAATTGAAACAGCCTTTTAATTGGTCTGTCTGATTTTCATCTTCCTCCTCTCTAATCCATCTCCAATGTGATGTTCCTACTACTTCTCTAACAATGTTGTTCTCCTCTTTAAGAAGCTCCTCTGGCTCCCTATTACTTCACAGACTTTGATTTGGAGAGAACTTTAGTGTTCACTTAGTCTAATGTACAATGAGAGGAAATCTTCTGTCTTTGTATCCCAGTGCTTAGCACCTCTCCAGGACACCTATTCCACTTTTGGACAGCTCTAATTGTTTGGAAACTTTTCTTGACATGAAGTTTAAATTTACTTCTTTACAATTTGCATCCATTGTTTCTGCTTCGTCCTTCTGAGGACAAACAGAGCAAATCTAATCCTGATTCTATTTGAGGAGGCTTCAAATACTTTTTTAAAAAAATAACATTTATGTAGCACTTGAAGATTTGCAGAATTCTTTATAAATGTTTTTTCATTTGATCCTCATGACAGCCTGTGACGTAGGTGCTATTACTTCCATTTTGCAGGTAGAGAAATCGAGGCAGCGAGAGGATAAATAACTTGCTTAGGGTCACACAGCTACTAAGTATCTGAGGTCAAATCTGAACTCATGTCTTCCTGACTCTAGGTTCTGTGTTCTATGCACTGCACTAACTACCAGAGCCTTAATCTCGAAAGACCAAGATCATCCACTGCATCTTGAGTCATTGACAGTCATCTTGACTTTCGTCTTACTGCTGCACTCAGATGACCCTGGAGAAGAGAGTGAGGCTGTTGACTTTGTACAGCTCTACCTCACTTAAACCCAATTCATGAGCAAATCAAGACATCACCCTCCTGATGTGACCAGTCCTCAACAAACTACCTGCCTCTACCTAAGGAGAGTTGTATGTATATATGAGCATGTGTATCTATGGATATGTATGTATATATATGTCTGTATGTGTCTATGTGTATATGTAGATACACATATGTATATATGTATGTATATCTCCTGAGTCTTTTCTAGTCTGAACACCCTCAGATCCTTCAAATGATCCTCATTCAACAGACCCACAGCCTTTCACCATCCTGGTTGCTTTCCTCTGGATACTCTCTAGCTTATCCCTGTTGTTTTTAAACTGAACCCAATAATCTTGCTATGACCTGACTAGGGTAGAGTACGCAGAGACCATCACCTACTTATGATTGGAAGTTATGCATTTCAGGATCTCATTAACTTTTTTGGCTGCTACATGATATTGCTGACTCATCCTCAGTTTCTAGTCCATTAAATCCCCCATTTCTTTTTTGGACAAATTGCTGTCTTACCATGCCTTTCCTATCTTATACTTATGAATTTGATTTTTTAAAACCCAAGTGTAAAACCAAATCTTGCTGAATTTCATTTTATTAGAGTCATTCAAATGATTTCTAAGCTTTTTTGATCACACACCCCTAGAAGTAAAAAGTTTTGAGCACACATTCATTTTATGCATATTTATTTAGAAATTATAGATGTGTTCTACTACTAAAAATATATTACACGAATTTTAAAACATAAACAAAATAAAGAAATTTAAAAGGATAAATATGAAATAAATAATAGTTTAAAGTAATTTTTTTAAAATTATGAATGGTTTGAATGGTATGAAAACTTTCTATTCTCCTTAAACATAATTGTGATATTTATTTTTTAATTATTTAAATTTAATATTATTTAAATATATGCTTAACATAGTAAAATATTTATAGTTTTAAAATAATATTTAATAAAACAAAAAGGGTTTTAAAATAATAGTTTAAAAATATGTTTTTTTAAAATGGTTGCTTGGGTAAGGGATGGGGCTGGGTTTTGGGACCAGGCTGCATTGTAAAGAAAGTGGGTCTGGAGCTTTGAACAGGGCTATGAGCTAAGTTGATTGGGACCAGAGACCAGAAAAGGGGAATATAACAAAAACATAATAGTGTTTGTGGGGATAGAATGTATTTAATCCAAGATAGAGATAGCAGCAGCAGAGCCCTTAAGGCTGTAGGATCTCAACTCTGGGAGCACGTAAGAGCTGACTTCCTCTTGACTTCACCAACCTCTTCCCTTCTGCAGAAGGAGCCGACTATGCACTTGGGGATAGTTATAACTAAAACCCTTGCACATGCAGCAGCTAGCTGTTCAGATGTTATTGAGAAAATCCAGCCTCCCCCATCAACTCCAGCGTATACATAACCAACTGCCCAGATTGCCTCTCCAGTGGGTGCTCTTGGAAAAGAGGGTATTGGGGTTATATCTGAGACATACTCAGTGATTGGCAATCATGGTGAAGATGGGATGTGAATTATGTTCATACTGTTTAATCTTGTAAGATGTAAATCAATGGACTATCTCACCCAGTCCTTTGAGGTGCATTTTGTGAATGGACTAGGGTACATATATCTTCATTTTGGAGGTCATTGACACAGCTTATCAAGATCTCTTTGGATCCTCACCCCGTCATCCAGTGTATTAGATGTATTTTATAGTTTTATGTCATCTGCAAATTTGATGAACAAATCGTCTAAGCTTTTATCCACATCATTGTAAAAAAATATTTAAATAGGATGGTGTTAAGCACAAATCCTTTTTAGGCTGACATTGAACTCTGAGTTCAAATGTTAACCAGTTCTGAACCTAACTAACTGCACTATTATCCAGTCTATGTCTCTTTAACGTCTCTGTAAGAATAGCACAAGATACTTAATCAAACTTGTTATTTTATCCATTAGATGTAAGCTCCTTCAATACAACTCCTAGGTCTGCCCAAAGAGATCATAAAAAAGGAATAAGGACATACATGTGTAAAAATATTTATAGCAGCCCTTTTATGGTGGTAAAATATTAGAAACTGAAGGGATGTCCATCAATTGGGGAATGGCTGAACAAGCTGTGGCATGTGAATGTAATGGAATACTAGTATATAATAAGAAATGATGAGCAGGTAGATTTCAGAAAAATATGGAAAGACTTTTATGAAGTGATGCAAAGCAAAATGAGCAGAATGTACACAGTGTCAGCCACACTGTGTGATGATCAACTATGAATGTCTTAGCTCTTCTCAGGATTGCAATGATCCAAGTTAAGTACAAAGGACTCACGATGGAAAATACTATCCACATTCAGATAAAGAATTGAGGGACTCTGAGTACAGATTGAAGCATACTTTTTTCCACTCACTTTATTTTTCTTTTTTACAGTTTTTTCTTTTGATCTGTTTTTTTCATAACTGTGACTAATATAGGAATATATTCTACATAATTGCACATATATAATCTATATCAAATTGTCTACCATTTTAGGAAGAGAGGAGGGGAGAAAAGAAGGTAGAAAAATTTGGAACTCAAGATCTTGCAAGAATAAATTCTAAAAATTGTCTTGACATATAATTGGGGAGAAAGAAAATACTATTTAAAAAAAGAATGTAAGTTCCTTGAACGTGGGGACTCTTTCACTTTCAGTTTGGATTTCTAGTGTTTAGCACAGTGCCTGCCATAAAGAAAGTACTTAATAAATGCTTTTTGATTAATCAATTGTGAAATTTGGGATAAAGTATATCTATAATATTCCTGTAATATAACAATTTTGCAATCCCGACCAAAAAAAGGAAATAAGGCTAGCCTGGTATAACCTGTTCTTGTTCAAGCAGTACTGCCCTTCTTCACTTTCTGGATACTCACCAACTTCCATCTCTTAAATGATTTGTCACCAACCTCCATCTCTTTAATGATTTGTTCTAGAATTTTCCTAGGAATCAAAATCAAGTTACATGGATTCTAGTTTGCTGATTCTGTTTATACAGAAGCTCATTTCTTTGACTTTTAAAGCTCTTCTCAACTCACTTAACCAGTCTGGAGAACAAGATGGAACTATGCCCGAAGAGTTATAAAACTGTACGTACCCTTTGCCTTAGGAATACCATTACTAGTCTGTATCCCAAAGAGATCTAGAAAAATAATAAGGATCTATATGTACAAAAATATTTATAACAGCTCTTTTTGTGGCGTCAAAGAACTGGAAGTTGAAGCAGTGCCTATCAGTTGGGGCACAGCTAAACACACTGTGGCATATGATTGTGATGGGATACTATTGTGCTATGAGAAATGCTGAGGGATATGGTTTCAGAAAAACCTGGGAAGGCTTATAGGAACTGATGCAAAGTGTAGTGGACAGAGCCAGGGGAACACTCTACACAGTAACAGCAATATTGTAATGATAATCAACTATGAAAGACAGCCACTCTCCTCAAAACAACGGTTCAAGACAAGTCCAAAGGCTCATGAAGAAAAGTTCTAACCACCTCCAGAGAGAGGGCCAATGTGTTCTAAGTGCAGATGGAAGTATATTTTTAAAATTGTATTTTTCTTGCTTTTTTGTAAATTGGCCAATATGGAAATGTTTGTATGACTTAACATGTATAATGGATATCAAATTGTTTGCCTTCTCAATGAGTGGGGAAGGGACAGGAGGAAAGGAAAGAATTAGGAACTCAAAAGAATGCTTAAAAAAAATTAAAAGAAAAAGAAAAGAAAGCCTATAACAATCTGGCTCCAACCGAGTTTTTCCAAGAATTTTACATATTTGATCTTTGCTTACTCAGTTTCTCTGGCAACTACTTTTAATGATGCTTTACACTTTTTTCTGATGTCTAAAATGTATACCACTTGTATTTTGAGCATGTGGCTGGGCTCAAGTAGACACCAATCCCTTTTTGTGCTCATCTTCTACTATTTCTGCAGTCACTTTGGATACACATACAGAGAGTTAGGTCCTGATACCACTGTTGTCAGCCCCACCTTCTAGAGTTGCAAGTCTGTCAGTTATCAAGAGTCCCTCAGGTACTGCTTATAGTGTTCCCAATTCATCCCCAATCTCTCCAAGGGTTTGGTAAGCAAAGAAAATGACTTTGACCTTTAGAGAATGTGGATTCCCACTAAATTAATCTAAAAGAATTGTACTTGGATTTAAATTCAGATATCAGTACTTACTATTTATCTAAATGCTGAAGTCACTTAACCTTTCTGAGCTTGTTGTGTCCAACTCTTTATGACCCCATTTGGGGTTTTCTTGGCAAAGATTTGCCATTTACTTCTCCAGCTCATTTTATATATGAGGAAACTAAAGCAAATAGGGTTAAGTGACTTGCTCAGGGTCACATAGCTAGGAAATGACTGAAGCCAGATTTGAACTCACAAAGATGAGTTTTCCTGACTTCAGGCTTGGTATTCTAAGAATTTAAATCTTTCTATCTGCAAAATGTGACCAGTACTGCTTGCATTACCTAATTCATGGAGGTGTCAGGAATAAAAACCTTAAATGCAAATTTTTTATGATGATAATTAAAATAGTTTTGAAATCATTGGAAATATTTGCTTGAAATATTTATCTTAGATGCTCAATTCTAAGAAACATGTTTATTTGCAAACCTAGAAATTAGAGCATTATATGGCCTCCCATTCTGTCCCAAAACATGAATAGAGAATGCCAAGTGTTGAGGTAGAACAGGTCTCGTCTTCCTCATGGCAATTTTGGTCAAGATAGCTTTAGATCAAAGTGTATACTAGTTCCCTGTGCTGGTAGTCTATCAGTTAATAAACATTTATTAAGCACCTACTATATGCCAGACCTTGTGCTAAGCACTGAGGATGCAAAGAAAGGCAAAAGACAACTCTTTCTTTCAAGGAGTTTGCAGTCTCTTGGGGATGATCACATGAAAACAAATATATACAAACAGTATAAATTGGAAATAATGAGTAGGGGGAAGACTAGAATTGAGAGGAATTAAGAAAGGCTTCCTAGAGAAGGTGGTATTTTAGTTGGGACTTAAAAGAAGTCAGGGAACCTAGAAGGTAGAGATATGGAGGGAGGACATTCTAGGAATGAGGGACAGCCAGTGAAAATGCCAAGAGTTAGGAGATGATTTCTTGTTCAAGGACAGGACACCTAGTCTGAGATGCCCAATGCTGGAGATAAGTAGAAAGGTTAGAGCTGAGTAAATAGATTTAAGAATCAGCAGCATGGTAAGAAATGATGAACAGGCTGGTTTCAGAAAAACCTGGGAAGGCTTATATGAACTGATGCAAAGTGAAGTGAGCAGAGCACTGAACACAACATTGAACATAGTAACAGTAATATTGTAACGATGAACAACTTAGCTACCATGATTAATACAACTATTCAAGAGAATTCTGAAGGACTTATGATGAAAAATACTATCCACCTTCCACCTCCAGAGAGAAAATGGATGAACTCTTGAGTGCAGATGGAAGCATGTTTTTTTTTTAACTTCATTTTTCTTGAGGATTTTTTTTTTGTATTTTCTTTTGCAACATGACTAATATGGAAATATATTACCGGCAGGAGGAAAGGAGAGAATTTAGGATTTAAAATTTTAAAAAAATGATGTTAAAACTTTTACAGGGAAATAATGAAATAAAAATATATCAACAAACAAAAAGAGCCACCAACATAACTGCTGGGTAGCTGATGAGGTCACCAAGAATATAAAGGGAAAAGACAAGAAGGCCTAGGACAGAGCCTTGTAGGACACCCATGGTTAGGGGGCAAGATTTGAATGAAGATCCAGCAAAGGAGACTGAGAAGGAGCAGTCATATAGACAAGAAAAGAATCAGGAGAGAGTAGTGTCCTGAAAACCTATGGAGAAGAAAGTATCAAGAAGCAAAAGGTGATGGACAATGTTCATTGGGTTAAGTAGGATATGGATCAGAGGTTCCCAAACTTATTTGGCCTACTGCCACTTTTACAACATAATTACTCAGTACCCTCCCTGGAAATCTACTTTCATTAATCTGTTAACTTTTTTTTTTTGAAATTTGTGTCATTTCAAAAAAAATGACATCTTAAATTTAATAAATTATTGCAAATTTGTGAGGTTTTTTCTGCATTGAAATTTTGATGATGCAATATTGCATCATGAAACTGCATAGTATCATGTTGTAAACAAGTCATTACATACACACATTCTTGCTTATGCATACTGGACTTCCTGAAAATGTGTGACAGGCTTGCCTGCCAACACTTGCCTGTTAAGACCTGTTGGTGGACTTGACCATTGATTGCTTATACATCTTGTGTGTTCATTTAGAGAATAATGTAATCACTATGCCTTTAACTCTGAACACAAGAAATAAAACACATACAAATGGTTTTTCAAAATTTTCTTCTCTTTTCTTCTGTCCTTATACTTCTTCCACCCCTTTATTTTTATTCAACAGCCCCCAGTTACACTTCAGGCTACAACCACCCCTCTGGACTAGTCCAATGTTCCCCCAGGCGCAGTATCACCCACTTTGGGAACCTCTGCAAGAAAAAGGCTGATAGATTGGGCAGCTTAGAGGTCACTGGTAACTTTGTAAAGAGCAGTTCCAACTGTATAATGAAGTTGGAAGCCAGACTGCTGAGTTAAGAAGAGAATAAAAGAAAAGCAAGTAGAGTCATTATTTAGAGATGGCCTTTTCAAGTTTGGCCATGAAGGAGAGATATGGGACCAACACTAGTGAAAATGGACCAAATGAGAATTTTCTGAGGATGGGTGAGATATGACCAAGTTAGCAGACAATACAGAAGTAGCCAGTAGAAGGGAGAGATTGAAGCTAAGTGTGAGAGTGATAGAGGGGGAAAACTGCTGGCAAAGGGGGGATGGCATGGGATCACATATACAGGTAGAGGGAAAAAAAGAAGGGGTACCTCATTATATGAAATGTAAGTGAAAGAAGACATAGTGGCAGAGGGCATATGGATGTTGTGAGATGAACAGGAGGGGAAATAAATACATTTTCAGCTGTTTGTGTTTTCCATACTCATTTAGTATAAGAATTTCCCAATGCCTGAAGTCTTGTCTTATTGTTCAATCTTAGGTTGAATGAAGACATTACTCTTATTTGTCTTTGAATTTCCTGATCTTTTGTTGGGCTGGTACTCCTTCTAAATTTTTGCTATAGTATGTGAGAGCCTGGCTCCCACTTGACCTTTCATGACATCATCTTCTGGTTAACAGAAGAGTTGGAGGTGATATTTGAGCTCACATTTTTCTGACTCTTAGTCCATCATTCTCTTTACTATGCCATATGATCAATCAATCATCAAATATTTATTAAGTTCCTACCATGTCCCAGGCACTAAATGTTGAGAATTAAAAAAAAAAGGTGAAATAATTCTTGCCCCCCAGGAAGCTTACATTCCATCACGGGAGAAAATGTGTGCATATTGTCATAAAATAATTTCTGCTTGTCTTTTATTGGCTCTAGTACAGTCATTTTATTTTTAAAGGAAATCAGTGGAGCTTTTTCATATGAAATTTAGCTGAATCCTTCAAATATGTAACCTAGGTGATTAACTGCTTAATGATAAAAGAACTAGATCAGCTTTATTTACTAATGATGAACATTTCCTGTCTAGATGCAAATTTCCGAAACAGATCCCCTAGTATCTATTGATTAATTTACAAGTTTATCTCATGTAGATTTTTCTCTTTTGCCATCAATTCTTTGAAATGTAATCCTTTTCTTTTCCCTTTGCTGTAAAATTCCAAGCATATCCTTCTGCCTGACGTAACAGAAGAGTATATAGCTATCTCTTCCACATCATGACTTTTCCCATCATTGTTTTGCTATGCTGTAGGTCAGCATAAAAATAAATGGAAATTTTGGTTAGAGTTTAGCAGAAGCTGCAGATGAAACTCAAAGGCCAACAGATGACACAGAAATTATGACCAAATACTTAACCCAAATTTACAATAAGGTGCTGTAAACACCCTATGAAAGAAAAATCAAAAAGTTCAGACCTTCTCTAGTATGAAAGGAGAGTCAACAATTTTATGCAGATTTTCCAGATTGTTTGTGCACCACATCTCTAACCCTTTCAATGTGGAAGAGATAACTGTATAAAAATTTTAGAAACTCTACTTGTGGTTCATTGGTTATCTGGATGCTATGAACCAATGTTGAACATATAATAAACCGGTTATTAAAATATTTTAGTAAGTATTGGTAAGTATGATTGGCAGAAGTACCGATCAATGAACCTTTGAATATTTTTATATCAATATAATATATAGGTATATAAAAGTCACGTACAAATCAAATGAAATTCATCATGAAGAAGAAGAATAGATGGGGCAGGGAATGGGCAGGTAATCAAGAAAGGTCTTCCATTAATAATAGGGGCAAAAGTTAAGTCTTGAAGTAAAAACAGAGATCCCAGGAAGTGGGGATGAGAGAGGGACAGGGGGAAGGAGAATATGGAGAGAGAACCCTGTTCAGGGAAACCCAGAGAGGAGAAAGTATCCAGGAGGAGAAGGTGACCTACAATGTCAAATACTGAAGAGAGTTCAACAAGGTTTAGGACTGAGAAAAGGGCATTTTGTTCCTAATATTCTGTGATTATATCAATTTTTTTATTCTGATGTACTATACTTCTTCCTTTTTGTTTTTTTAAAAATTAATTAATGGAATAAAACAAGCATCTTCATAACATAGTACAACAACGATGACTGTACATGAAACCACAAATTCACCATGTATAACTTACTTTAAACTTTAAACACAACAAAGTTATGAAAATTTCCCTTTCCCCCTTTCCCCCCTTTTTTCTTCCTTCCCTCTTCCCATGCCCTTCCCCAGAGATGACCACTATTAGACATTAGACTTCTTCTTTATCATGTTCTTTCTACCCTATGGAACCCCTCTTCCACTTCATTCAGGCTTCCTGTGATGTCCTGTCCTTCTATGTCCTCACAAAAATTTAATCCTTAACATCACTCAATTATACCTAGCATACATTTAAGCCACTATGTTTCTTCTCCTAGGAATATCTACACTGTAAATCTTCTGCCTCAGGGGTGGGGAACCTGTGGCCTTGAGGCCACATGTGGCCCTCTTAGTCAAAGGGCTGCACTCTAGGGCCATATGTGGCCGGTTTCCTACCCCTGTTCTAGCTCATCATATTGATTCCTCTTCTTTGTGAGAGGAATTTCAGGCAACAGAGAGTAATAACAGCTAGCATTTATATGATGCTTTAAGATTTTCAAAGCACTTTACACATCCTATCTCATCTTCACAGCAGCTCTGGCAGGTAGCTGTATTATAATCCCCATTTTATAGAGGAGACTCAGGCAAATACGGGTTAAGTGGCTTGTCCATGATTATACAGCTAGTAAGTAGCTGAAGCCAGATTTGAACTCAGATCTTCCTGATACCATGTCCAGTGTTCTATTCATGTATTAGCTGTTTAGTAGAATGGGGAGTTATTATTGGAGAGAATGATAACCTTTTTAGTTCATTTATATCTAAGGCCAACCTTGGTGGTTGTAGTGAGTGGTATATGATAGCTAGGGCTGGAAGAACACGGAGGTGAAGTTCGTGTTCAGAACCCTGCATGTTGGTAATCTCCATCTGGTATTGGCAATTGGTTGCAGAACAGTGATTTAGGGAGAAAACTTTGGGAGATAAAGATGATTTGATCAGCAGGTATGAAAGGAAAATCTGAATTTTAGATAGATAGAATTAGTCCATTGACCACTGACCATCTTAGCACAGCTTCAAGCTTACTTCCAAACTGTTGCCTTAGATAATTAAGCATGATCATAGGATCACAGATTTACAACTGAAAAGAATCTGAGAACACATACTCTAATCCCCTCATTTTATAGATGAAGAAACTTGGACCCAGAGAAATTAAATCATTTGCCCAAGTCCACAGAGATAAGCAGTAGCAGAACCAGCTAGGATGCAAGCCCAGATCCTCCGACTCCATCCGGTGCTTTGCCTACTATATCACAATACTTATTAATCAAATAATTAATATCAACTCTGTGCCTAATGCTGCCGGGCTAAGAGGCTTACAAAAATTGGGTCTCACCTAATCAGTGAGTGACACCATATGAAACTGCAAACTTCTTGCTGTATCTGGGGTTCTTCTAGGGGTGTGCTAGTAAGTTTAGCAACCAACTCTCTGAAATGTACTCACACCTCACTTATAAGTTTAATCTTTATTGCTAATAGTTTCTGCATTACTTTTTTAAAGTGCAGAAACCAATGAAATAATAAATCAAGTCCTGATTTATTGTTAGCCAATTTCCAATGTATAAATACTTACACTGAAAATTTAACGTTTGGCTCTTGCCCTCTGATCCAAGCTGACTCTAGCACACCAGACATTCCTAATTCTTTCACCAAGCTAATCTTTGAATTGGGATAAGGTTTGCTTGCTTCTCTCAGATGGTATCTACAGAGATTCCATAATCCAGTTTGTAATGTGATCATAACTGCTTCTCGCTGACCATTTCACCTTGCAGTTTCAGGATAGCACAGTTGTGATGGCTTCTTCAGCAAGTGAAACTGAGAAGTGAGGGGAAGTACTGCCTACTATTTTGAAGCATGTAGCACCTCAAGGGTTCTCCACTGCCAACGAATGAAAAAACACACTTTGGTAATGGTTAGACAGGAGGAGAGGCTACATAAGGGACTTCACCTACTTTGGTGAATTTCTGTCCATTATTATACCCAAATACTTGGTTTCTATGTTTCCAAGAATCAATATCACAAATAACCCCAAAAAACCCAACAACTTTTAACACCACTATCAGATTGTGTTTCACTGATCCCTTCTTTGAAACAATAATTTGAATTCACATCAGTGATCTGGAGTACAACTAGGTTTGGTGTCTTCAATCCCATTCCCCTATGACTTAATCACCATTTCTTAAAGCATAGTCACATCCAGAGTTGAACATATTCAATAAAGATTTGTTGAATGAATGAATGAAGAAGCTATAGGGTATTTATTTTGTAGTCACATCTCTCCTATTTTCCCAAGGGACTTTGGGAACTGAAAGAATGTGGAAGGGGCTAGGGGACCCTTGCTGCCCAGAATCTCATAGTTGGAAGAGCTCTCAGTGGTCATTTAGGCTTCCTTGGGTCTTAAGAAGAAAGAATTCCCTCTGTAACACACCAGGTACGAGGCAATCCAGTCTTTGCTTGCAGATCTCCAGGGGAAAGAGACAATAATTTCTGCAGTCAGTCCTTTTGGATGGCTCTGTTTGCTAGGAAAATTTTCCCAACAGCAAGTCCAAATTTACCTCTTTGCCATTTCTACCTCTTGTTCCTGTGTGTTTGTCCGTCGATGCTGAAGAAGACCATGCCGTCAGAGAAATAATGACATATCTTGCACTTGACTTTGTTTTGAGTGCAGGTCACTAGTCTCACTTCTCCTCCAGAGCCATCCGAATTCAGTGACTAGATATTCATCAGGATGACTGGAGATGACCCAGGATGAGGCAATTGAGGTTAAGTGACTTGCCCAAGGTCACACAGCTAGTGAGTGTCAAGTGTCTGAAGTGAGATTTGAACTCAGGTTCTCCTGATTCCTGCAATGGTGCTCTATCTACTGCACCACCTAGCTATTTCTAGTTCTCTCTTCTAGGACCAAAGAGAGCAAATCTAACCAGTCTGAAGTAACAGACCTTCAAAACACTAGAAGAAAGTAATCATGTCTCATTTTACCCTCCTGCCAAATGTTTTCTTTTCTGAGCTAAACTTTCCCTTTTTTTCAATAGATCTGCATATAGATTTTCCTCATCCTGTTTACCTTCCTCTTCACTTTCTCCATTCTAAAATGTGGGCCTCCGGAAATGAGCACAATACTGGAGATATCGTTTGACCAGATTTATCACTTGCCTAGTTCTGGGCATTATGCGTCTTTTAAATGTAGATTGAATCAGCTTTGTGGCTACCCACTTACACTGTGGACTCACTGTGAACTTGCACTCTATTAAACCCAAGTCTCTTAAAGACAAATGATTGTCTGCCCCTCATGTACTAGTAAAACTGACTTTTTGAACCCAACTGTAAGGCTTTACATTTGATTCACTGACACTTCCCAGAAGGCCACCGAATCAGTTCCACTCAACTGTTGCTTTTTCTGTTGTTACTCCGGTTCCTGGTTGCTACTTCTGCTTTTCTAGGCACTGAACAAATCTCATTGCTCTTCAGATTCCTTGCTAATCTAGTCTCATCATGGACAGACTAATCTTCTTTTATCAATAGTTTTGCTCACTCCTCTGCTGTAATATCTTCACTGGCTCCCTATTACCTCTCAAATTTCTTTAATTAGAATTCAATTTCTTAATTTAGTGTTAATTTCATTTATTAATTTTGTCAGTTTAATTAGTCTTCCACATTATGGCTCTAACTATTGAGCTCAGGGAACCATAATGTTCAAGTTTGGGGTGGTTGGGACCCCAAAATACCAACAGGCTGGGTCCTGCCGAATGAATTTGTCTTAAGCCTGCTTTCAGCCAAAGTAAAACGAAGTTTATTAAACATTTGCCATATTGGGTTGACTCTTAAGAAACCTAATCATTTGGGATGCTTGTATTGACAAACGGGACTGATAGAATCTCAGCTAGCTAGAGTCAGTGCTGGATTGAATCTGAATGCCTTCATGGAGGCAAGATGGAATTTAAATACAGAAAGACTGTGGGAGAGATATGGGGGTGGTCTAGTAGTCTGGGAGGAGGGGTCTAAGGAGGGACTGGGGTAACTAGTGATGTAATCAAGGGTAGGAAACAGCTGGAGGCAATTGGGAGGTATCAGACAATGGAGGGCCAGACTAGGTTAAGGGTAACAGATTTGGGTATGAAAAGCCAG
Organism: Potorous gilbertii; assembly: GCA_028658325.1. Taxonomy (NCBI): domain Eukaryota; kingdom Metazoa; phylum Chordata; class Mammalia; order Diprotodontia; family Potoroidae; genus Potorous; species Potorous gilbertii. Next base: position 230,283,223 of record CM053771.1, on the reverse strand, counting down.
TTAAAAATTAAAGTCAGAAGATTTGAGGAGAGTTCAAGGAGGTTCCCAGAGTCTGTACCCCATCATAATCTTTCTTCCAGATTATCTCCTATTACTCCCCATCATGAACTACATTGCATCAGCCAAACTTGACCACTATCCTTCAAACTCCCTTACTTCTTTAATACCCAAGACAAATAAAACTCTCCCATGAAGACTTTCTGCTCTCTTCTTAGGATTTCCATGACACTGTTAGTTGCCTTGCTATAAGATTTGTCATTATGTTATACCTAATAGTTACTTGTGTAGGGGACTCTAAATTCTTTGAAACCAGGGATTATACCTTATCGGAGCGTTTCATTGTCTTCTCTGTGACAGCATAGGGAGTAGGTACTTAATGTATGTTTATTGAATTAAATCACCCTCTGCTCAAAGACTTCTTGGGCTGAGGAGGCGTCATAGAATTATACATTTGTTAGACCTGGATGGAACCTTCTGATGAAACAGATGGCCAATAACTTGCCCAAGGTCACTCATGCCTATTATGTATGACAGCTCTGGGATTTGAACTCAGTGCTTCTGATTCTAAATCCATGGCTCTTTCTACGGTGCCAAACTGCATCCTTTCAGAGAGTCGGTGTTCCTGAGAAACAAGGAGTTGGAATGGAAAGATGATGAGATCTTGAGTCAGCAGGGACCTGAACTTGGATCCTACGTCTGACACTAGTTGTGCGATCCTGAGTGAAACCAACCTGTTTCCTCATCTGTGAAACGGAGATAAAAATACAACCTCTCACAGGATTACAGACGTAATGTAGTCGAGGTGTAAGGTGGGCTTTACTCTGGGGGTGAGGAGAGCCATGACCGAACTGGGCTGCCTGGAGGTGCCCAGATGAGCCTGGCAGGAGGAAGCCCCCGAGGGGAACAATGGAGAAGTCCCCGGCGTACCTGTCCCTCTCTGTGAGGCTCGGGGCTCGTGAGTGTGAGTATGCCCTGTGTGAACACGCCGGCACACCACGTTAAACGCTCCCCGCGCTGGTGGTACGGGATGGGTCCTGGGTGGGCCGGCCATCACTCCTCGCCATCCCAGGGCCTCAGGGCCAAGGCGGGCCGCGGTGTCCGGTGTCCGTGCGAGGTCTCCTTCGCTGCACGTGCCCCGCGCTGGTGCTGCGGGACCCACGGTAGGCCGGACGGAACTTCCAGCGCCCAGAGGCCGTGGCCAGGCCGGGAGGGACCCCGCTTGTCGGGCCCGTCTCTTGGCCCACGTCGGGCCCGTCTCTTGGCCCACGTCGGGCCGTCTCTTGGCCCACGTCCGCCCGTGGCACGACCTGAAGCTTGCGGAGCGCAAGCCCGGGGCGCTGCGGCTGCACCCACGCTGAGCTCCCGCGGGCACGTGGGAACTGCTTTGTTTTGCCCCCGGCCCCGAAGGCCGACGCCGAAGGGGGTGCTATTGAAAACCGGCCCCCCAGGCCTTACTACCTGAGGCCGGGGTCCCCGGCGGGGGCCACCTCGGCCGCGCACACTACGGAGATGCGTGCGCGCAGGGGGCACGCCGGCGGCCCTGTGTTGGGGCGCGGAGGGAGGAGATGGGGGGGGGTGCGGTGTGTCACGCACGTGACGGAGCCGCTCCGAGCGGCCCGGGAGCGCGCCGAGGCCGCGCCGGAGCTGGAGCCGGGCCGCGGCCGCGCAGGCGGGGGAGGAGCAGCAGGCGGCCGCCGCCGTCGTCGCCGCGGCTTCGCCTCCCGCCCGCCCGCCCGCTCGCGGGGCCTCCTGTTCGTTGCACATTCTCTCCTGGCGGCGGCGCCACCTGCGCCAGCGAGCGCCGGAACATGGCGACGGGGAGCAGCTGCGGGGAGCCGCGGCTCCGTCTCCTCTTCGCCCTCGTCGCGCTCTCGCTGCCCTGGGCTCTGGCCGAGACCCGGAGCCTGCCCTGGGCCGGGGGCTGGGCTGCGCCGCCCCAGGAGCGGGGCTTCTTCTTGCTGCAGAGCGGCGCGGGCCGGCCGCGGCTGCCCGGGCGCGGCGGAGGCGGCGGAGGCGGCGGCGCGGGGGATGCCGCCGGGGGCGCGAGCCGGCCGGCCGGGGAGCCGCGGACCAAGCGCAGCGCCGCCGCCCGCCCGCCGGAGCCCGTGAAGGTGTACGGCCAGGTGAGCGTCCGCGCGCCCCGGCGCCTCGCCGCGACATCCCCCCGTCCGAGCCCGCGGCCCCTGGGGTGTCCTCCCCGTGCCCTGGCTTTTGCCAAGAGAATCCGTCTCCCTGTGCAACTGGTCCGGCTCCCGCGGACCCCGGGATGCGCCGGATCCGCGCCCGGCGCTGTGGGCGTCGGGGGCCCGCACCCCCGCGATCCCTGCCGGGGGAGCGGGACGTGCGCGGCACTTCCTAACTTCATCCACCCTGGAGCCGGGGGCCCCGCAGCTGGCCCTCGCCCTGAGGGGTGGCTCTCTGGGGGGATTCCCCTTCTTCTCTCCGCCGGCGGGGTCACCTCCGCGGGGTCACCTGTAGGGCTTGGCCGAGAGGCGGTGAGGTGGAGACTGATTATCCCGCGGGTGATTGATCACCGCCGGCCGAGGGCTTATTGGACCCAACCAGCGTGAATGTCTTTTTATGGGTCGTCCGCTGCTAGGAACGGCGAGCAGGTTCATACGGGAGGTGGCCAAATTAACTGGATCTTTTATGGGCTCGTAAGACGCCCCATTCCCGCGGTTAAGATTGGCATGGGCAACGCCAGGCTGTGGGCAAAGGTGGCAAGAGGAGGCGGCGGAGGGGCAGCGCTTACCTTCCCTGTAGACGAGGTGCTCTTTTTCCCTTTTAAAGTCGAAATTAAAGGGCTGGGCCTGCTCCGGGCTGTGTGACGGCTTCCTTTGCCCTTTCCTTTCCCCAGGACAGCCACGGAATCGAAGAAATAGAATTAAGGCTCCAAGGGACCTTAGGAGACATTCTGGCCCAGTCCCTTTATTTTACAGGTGAAGTAACTGAGGACTGAGTTACCCAGTGACTTGCCCAAGGTCACACATCTGAACAGAGGCACGGTGGACTGCATGGTGATACAGGGGAAAGAGCTATCGCTGTAGAGCCAGAGGACCTGGGTGGAAGGGTTCCCTTTGCCATTTATTTTCTACCTGGGTGATGTTGGGTAGTTAACTTAGCCTTTCTCTCATGTGTAAAATGACCTCCAAGGTCCCTACCAACTCTCAATCTATGGTACTCTTTGCTGAAGCCTCATTCCTTTCCTCTCTCTCGGCTCCTTCCTCCCGCAGTCTCCAGCCTTAGGATAATAAAGTAGTAGTCGCTTAGCTTGTTAGGGTAGATTGATAGGTGATGAAATGCTTATTGAATAAGGTGGTCACTGGGAGCATTTGGTTTCATTTTTTCCTGCACCCTTGGGTAAAATTTTGGGTTTTTTTTTATGTAATGTGCCTATGTGCAAAATGTACTGCTAGAAGCAATCACATTTGCTAAGTTCTCTTGTGAATCCTGGTTTCCCCTCCATCTGAAGCCCTGCTTGTTTGTTTTTGACTCTCAAGTCCAGTCCTAGCCACAGAACAGGGACACTGACGTCAGTGATGTGTGGGAGGGGAAAGTGAGTCTTCCTGGTGGACTGATTCACCAAAGAATTATAGGGCAGTTTTCCTAAGGAAGGGCAAAGCAGCCCCCTCCATGTCTGAATTGCCTTTCCATAGTGAGATTGATGAAGAAGAGGTTTTTCTTTGTTTTAAAGATATGGATGCAGTTTTTGTTCCAAGGTTTGATTTTTTTTTGGTAAAGTCTTTGGGGCCTGGAGTAGCCAAAATGGATTATGCTCCTATCTGAAGGTGATCTGATAAACTGCTTTTTCATCACTGAGCTCTCTAGAATGAGTGAGCTCTCTAGAAGAATCCTGGGAAATAGTCATCTCATCCCACAGTAGGAAGAACAGGCGGCTTTTTCTAGGCTGTGGCTTGCCTTACAAAATCATCGTTCCCCTTCTCCTTGAGGAAATGTGACAGTGGCCTTAATCTGTAGTCCATGAAGGATTTGGGTTAGAGATAAGTAAGAACTTCCTGGTAGGTAAGGAAGGAATTTGCAGAATCTCTTCGCTGTATCCTGAGCAAGAGGATCAAATTGCAAGCCACTGGAGATTGTTGGTTTGGTCTTACCTACTAAAATAGGAGTTCTTAACCTTTTTTTGAATTAGGGACCCCTTTGGAAGTCTGATGAAGCAGATGAATTTTTTTTTTAGATAAAATACATCAGATTTCAAAGGAAACTCGGGTTAGTGAAAATAAATATGTGATGGGATTTTCCCCATCCAAGATCACATCTTGTATGCCATATAGGCTTCAGGTTACTAAAATGGGATTAGAGAGAACCTGCCTCTCAGAGGAAGCCTGTTGAAGTGGATAGAGAGCTTGATTTGACTTGGAGTTGGTTAGATATACGTGTTCAAATCCCACTGCAGAAACTCCTCTCTGTTTGACCGTGGTCCAGTCTGTTGACTTCTCTAAATCTCAATTTCCTTGTATGTAAGTAAAATGGGGAGGATAATAGTATCTGCCTCAAAGGGGTATTGTTAAACTCAAATTACTTTCACCAGCTGTCTAATTATCAGCTCTGTTTCCCTTCCTCTGCCTTTGAGCCTAAAGGAGTTAGAGTCAGTCCAGAGTACTCTGAATACGCATCATGTCCAGCACCTCTTTGTAGGCACCATGGGAAGAGGAGGAGAAGGGGATATTGAGGAATGGGAGGATATCTTTCCTGTCTGTGGGAACTTAAGAGTTTAATGAAGAGCCAAGACACATGCAGCTTTAGGCATATAAATACAAGTGACAGCAACCAATGAAGGTAGCCGAAAACAGCCTCAACTGTACAGAGATTTATTGGACGCCTGGGTAATTGGGGACAGAAGGAAAAGCAACTGGGGAGGTGGGCCAGCCTGGGGCATGGTGGGGCTCTTGAGAACCTAGGGAATATGCAGCAGCTTGCCCTTTTGACATTCCAAGGGAGGTCAGCAGGACTTCTTCTAGCAGCTTTCTCTAAAGCAGGGACGCTCCGAATTGTTTTATGCCTGCCGATGTGGCTGCAGGTCAGTTGGGGTCCTCTTGATGAGCATCCAGAAACATTGTAGAATCTGAGGGTGACCTTGAAGCCACCAGCTGCAGGGATTTTATGTTCAAGAGGGAAAGAGAAAGCCATCAGTTATTCTAGGAGGAGGCTGCCCCTGGGCTTGGAGTCAAGACCTGGGTTCCAGTTATAAACCTCCTGTGATTTTGGGCTGTTAGTTTAACCCAGGCCTTAGTTTCCACATCTTTAACATAGGAAAGACAATTCTTGCCCGAACTTTCTTAGAAGAATATTTGCATGACAAATACTAGAATGTATATTGAAAAAACAACTTGATGTCAGTTCTGTTCAACTTAATTCAACAAATGTTTATTGTGCAAGGTAGGGATGGGGATATAAAAGAAAAAATGAAATGACATGGACCCTGCCCTCAATAAATTGGGAATCTAATTGAGGAGGAATAAGACAACTTCACAGATAACTACATAGTGTAGAGCTATAGTTATTTATATATATATATATATATATATATATATATATGTATATAGTTATCTATGTAGCTATCATATATAAAAATAAATATTCACAATGTGTGCATCTATTATATATGTACAAATCCTCCACCCCCACCCCAACTTCCCAACGTATGTTTATGTGTGTATATATAAATATAGATACATATACACACATATGCACTTTCTATATAGAAACAATGGATAAAGTACTAGACTTAGAATCCCAAAGAACGGAGTTCAAATCCTGCCTCGGACATTTACTACCTGTGGGACCTTAAGTGAGTTAAATTACTCACTTGTCAGTCTCAGTGTTCTCCCCTGGAAAATGGTGACGGTAATACTTCCTGCCTCCCAGATGTGCTGGGCGGGTCAAATGACTAAATACTTGTAAGATGCTTTGTAAGCCTTAAAGCACTGTATACATGTTAGCAGTTATAACAGTGGTCCTTATTATGATGTGATAAGTATGACAGGAGAGGTGTAAATGTAGTAGTGTGAGAGATTTGAGGAGAGTCAAATCACATGGGGAGGGAGTTGAGATGTAATCTTTATGGAAGAGAGAATACCTGAGCTGGCTGGCCTGGAAAGTGGAAAAGATTTCATTAGGCAGAGATGTGAGGGAGACCACTCTAAGCCTCATGAATGGACTACTTAACAAACTTGAAGTCAGGGAAAGGCAGGACAAGATTGGAAAATGGTGAGTTGTTGAGTTTGCTTGGAAGACAGAATGCATACAGGAGTCTACCCAAGCTGGAACAAGGTTGATGCTTAGCTAGTAATTGAAGGGCTGTCTTCTCTGTCATTGAATCCTAGGTAAAAGCATTGCCAGGAGCAGGGTACATTAGAGATATGGGAAAGAGCCTTGTAATGTAAGTGAGATGTCTCACATGTGAATACTTGACCAGGTTTTTATAGATTCTTATGGTCTGAAGGATGGTCCAGTAGTGAATCGGTGGGATGGTAGAACCCAAGTTTATCCTCCACCATTCTAAAAAATATTCGGAATATTGGACTTGAAATCAGGATGCCTAGTTTTGCATCCAAACCCTAGCTTTTACTAGCTGTGTTACTATGGACCTATTTCTTTTAAAAATTTTATGTGTATCTCCTTTTTTTTTTTAGATTCAATTTTTATTTTATTTTCAGTTCTGAATTCTTTCCCTCCCTACTTCCCTTCCCCCACCCATTGAGAAGGCAAGAAAAACAAAACCCATTAAAGTTTGTGTAGTCATGCAAAACAAATTCCTGTATTAGCCATCTCCCAAAAGAAGGAAAGAAACAAAGGAAGAAAAGAAAAGATGCTTCAGTCTTTACTTGAGTCCATTAGCTTTCTGTTTGGAGGTGGATAGCATATTTAATCATAAATCCTTTGAAACTGTAGTTGGTAATTGTGTTGATTAGAGTTCTTAAGTCTTTCAAAGTTGATTTTCTTTACAATATTACTATAGAAGAAATTATTGTTTTGGTTCTACTCATTTTATTTTTTTTTTAATCACTTCACCTCTTACCACTTTTTTGAAACCATCCCTTTTATCATTTCATATGGCACAATAGCATTTCTTCACATTAACATTACCATAACTTGTTTAGCCATTCCTCAAATGATGGGTATCCCCTTGGTGTCTAATTTTTTGCTACTACAAAAAGAGCTTCTATAAATATTTTCATATGTATGGGTTATTTTCCTCTGTCTTTGATCTCTTTGGGATATTGACTTAGTAGTGATATCACCTGAACCTATTTCTAACTGTTTTAACATCAGTTTCTTCACATATAAAATGCAGATAATACTTCTTGTTTTTAGCTCAAACAATTGTGAAAAACTTGTAAACCCTAGAGTGCTATAAAAATGTGAAATATTGCTATTAAGTTTGCCTAGCATTGCACTCTGGAGCAGAGATAGACAGTCTTGAGGTCTAGAAAACTTTTCTTCCAAGTCTATCTCTGACTCAGGCTTTGTGACCTTGGCTGAGTTACTTAACCTCTCAATGCACCAGGCAGTTCTCTTAAGATTGTAAGTTTCCCAGTAGATTCCAGTATGTATTTGTGGAGAAAGTTTCCTCACTGGTATTTCCCTAGACTAATGAAATCACAGGTCTGCTTTAAAAAAAAAAGGCATAAATCTATAATTTTAACACATATAATTATACAGCCTTAAACCAAGGCTACCAAATTTATTTTAAGGAAAGTTTTTTAGAATGCCAAAGTATAGCTGTAGGTTTATTTTTCTCTTAACAAACTCTCTCTTCATATGTAGTCTTTGCTTTTCAGAGGGTAGGTAGGATCCAGTGTCTTGTTTTGAGGCTGAAAATAAGGTGTCAGTTACAGTACAGGGCTCTCAAACAAAGAAAAGCCTCTTGGGGTGGAATGCTGTTTGGCCTTCGGTCTAGTTTCCCTTGATTTTGACTGATATAAGTTCCTGGGGAAAGAATGAGAGGCTGAACCTAAAACTAGGATGCCCCACCTGTGTGTTCCCAAAGGAGGTGGAGAAGTCAGTGTATTAGGGTTCCTACGAGAGTGAAGTGTCACGAATGGATAGGTAACCTGTTTATATGTGATTTTTGAAGAACATAGATCTTTGCTGAAAGTTGTTTTGGGGTAAGGAGTAGGATGAGAGAATCTTAGAGTTGGGAAGGCCCTTAGCGGTCCTTTTGTCCAGCTCTCTATCAGACCTCTGATGGGGAGATTGTCCTCTTACTTCCTTCTAGCCCCCCCAACAACCTTACAACAATCTTAGGAGGCAAGTCCTGTCATTAACTCTCATTTTACATTTGCCCTAGGTTACACAAATAGTAAGTGACAGGTCTGGCATTTGAACCCAGGTCCAAAACTAGTTTTATTTTATTAATGGATTTCGGTTATCCTTGCCCCCAATATCTTGAAATGATGGAGTCATCTCTGTGTAGTCTCAAGGTATACATATTGTTTTCATGACTGTGAATAATCAATGAGTTCTTACTCAGAGTTTCAGAGAGTCACACAAGTGGGAAGTCCTCAACATTAGGCCCAAAATGATGGGTCTGGAGTGAGATGATCTCTGAGACTCCCCTTCCAGCTCTGATAATCCATGGTTCATAGCCATGGTCTGTTGTATGCAAAACTATTCCCACAATGCTGAGAGTATCTGAGGCTCAAAAGAGAGAGAGGTTCTTGTTCCGGAAGAAGCCAAAGTTTCTCATAATTTTCAACTGAATAAATATTTTTTAAGTGATTGTTCTGTGGAAGACACTGTGCTAAGGGTCCAGGATGCAGAGATACCAACAAAACAGTCTGTATCATAGCCCTCAAGGAGTTTATGTTCTCTATGGGAATGGATACAAGGATGTGTACATGAGTAAGAAAAAGCAAAATGTTACCAAGTAATTTTAAGAAGAAAAATGACTGGGAAAATCAAGGAAGGCTTTGGGAAGGAGGAGGCCCTGGAGAGAGTGATGCTTATAAGAAACATTGGGATTTGAGGGGCCAGCGATGAGAAGGGAGGGCATTCCAGACATGGGGTTGTAGAGTCAGATTTAGAGATGTAACTGACCTTAGAGTCAAACCCAATCACCAACTCCAATCCCTTCGTTTTTATAAATGAAGAAAAGAAGACTCAGAGAGATGAAATGGTTTCCCCAAGATCACAGGGGTGTTAGGTGAGAGAGCCAGGTCCTCGGAGTCTAAAGCCATTGCTATAGTTGTACAAGTGATGGAGGTGGGAGATGAATTTTATTGTGTGAGGAATAGACAGCAGGCCTTTTAGACTGAATGGATAATGTGTGATGGGGAACATCATGAAATAAAGCTGGAAAGATAGGTGGGAGCCAGAATGTGGAGGCTTAAGGATTTTGGATTATATCATAAAGGTAATAGGGAACCACTGGAGATTCTTGAAAGGATGTGATGGTGACATAGTTAGATCTCTGTTTTTAGGAATATCATTTTAGCAGCTGTGAGGATGATGGATTGGAGAAGGGGAAGCCTAGAGGAAGGGAGACCAGTGAGGAGACTATTGTAGTAGTTGAGGCCAAAAGTGATTAGGACTTGAGCTAGAGGCTGTATCAATGGAGAGAAAGGGATAGATGCAAGAGATGTGGTGCTAATAGAATTGAGAAGACTTTTCAGCCAATAGGATGTAGCAGTTGAAGAGGGGAAGAGTCCAGGAATATATAGGAATAACTCCATGGTGGTAAACCTGGATGACTGGAAAGGTAGTGGAGAAATTTGGAGGAAGTATAAGAGAGCAGTTGAGGGCAGGCTCCATATATAATTCTTCCAATAGAGTCACATCCAAGCTAGGTAAAAAACATTAAAATAAAACGGACTGAGTTCGTGGAGTTCATCATCCAAACTGAGTCTCATAATCCTGTGGATTGACATAATGACATATATGTGTATGTACATGTGTGTATGTGTATACATGAATATATCTTTATATATGTATGTATATATGTGTGTGTATTATATGTGATATTCTCATTTGACTTGCACTGTGAAGTTTTCCTTCTCAGTAAAATGAAGTTAATAACATGCTTGTAAAAGTGCTTTGAGATCTGGGATCCAAGAATGAGAAACAGAGATTTAGATTATAGGTAATGATGGCTGGAAAACTAAGTTTTGTCTGTGTCAAGGCTTTGTGGGAGACTCTTAAGGCTGTACTTTGGTGTATTTAGCCATTTATAGTTAGCATTCATTATCAGTGGTGTCATCTTCGCACACAAAAGGCAGTTAATTATTATCTACACTAAAGGACATAGTGAATCCAGGGACAAACAACTTAAATAGCTGATAATTTTTAAAAATGATTTTGGATGAATTTGGTCTTGAGAGGAGTGGATTTACCTTCCTAATTATGTGTTGCATATGTTAATATTAAAATAAATTCGCTTTCCTTCAAAACCTGCCAGCTGCTATGGGAGGTGCAGCAAATGTAGTGGAGAATTCTGGTTTGGGTTTTAAAATTGGGATTACTTAAAATATTCCACAGAAGCAATTGAAAATTGATTTCATAAAAATCAATAAAAGGCTAGTATAAGCACCTTGCTTTTAAAAAATGGCACTTTATATTTATTTTGAAAGGAAAATTGAAATTTGTGCGTAGTGCAAAGATTTTTTAAAAATTTATTATGAAACATTTGAGATTAGAGTTTGTGTGGAAAGAAATGTGAATTTCTGGGGTAGGGAAGACTGCTTTTGGTTGACAGGCGTAAGGACAGATATACATAGGCAGAATGCATATTCATTCTGGCCACGTAGATGCAGAAATCAATTTCCCTTGGTCTGAAACGAGCTGCAGTTAATTTGGACCTAATTCATTGGCATATCGACCTGTGGACCTTGGGCCTTCAATGAAGAAATGGCATGGACTGCATTTAGCCTTGGACTGGCTGAGAATAGTAATGGCTTGCCTTTATGTAGTCCTTACTATGTGCCAAGCACTGTGGTAAGCGCTTTACAATTATTATTCCATTCGATTCTCACGACAGCCCTGGGAGGTAGAATACTGAAAAACACGGTAGGTCCAGTGGCAATACGGGAGACAGGAACCTGGGCTGTTAAAGTTCATGTGCTAAATGCCTTATCAGCTTGGAGCCTCAGTTTCCTCATTTCTGCTAATTGGCCTTAATATAGTGCTTTGAGGTTTGTCAATTTCTTTACAGAAATATCTCGTTTTATCCTTAGACCAAACTGAGGAGGTAGGCACTATTATTAACCCCATTTTACAGATAAGGAAACAGAGGCAGAAAGTGTTCACATGATGTGCTCAGGCTCACACAGATAGTGTCTGAGGCTGGATTTGAACTTATCTTCCTGACTCCAGGGCCAGCATGCTCTCTAGCCATTGTGCCACTTCACTGTTGCTAGTATCTGGAATCTACTTCCTTGCTATTGACACACAGTAGTAAAAGGTAACATAAAGTAATCAGTGTTCTAATAATCCATTTGGTCATTGTTAGTAATTGTGACAGAAATCAGCCAGCTCACCACTGACCAGTTGCTGGGAAATACTATGTGTGTGTAGCACAGGTGGACTTTCATCCTGCCTGTTGGGTTCACTTCTTCCTTCTCTTCCCAGAGGAAAGGTGACTTACTCCTCACCAGGGAGAGAAATCATCCCCACCTTGAAGTCATAGTAACAGTAAATACTGCCCTTGTTTCCATCACAGAGGATAGAGAGAAAACAAGATCTTAGGTCTGGAAAATCCCAGTCTTTATAGCCTCAGAGAGAGAGAGAGAGAGAGAGAGAGAGAGAGAGAGAGAAAGAGAGAGAGAGAGTGTGTGTGTGTGTGTATGTGTGTGTGTGTGTGTTAGACGGAGAGACAGAGTCAGACAGCATAGAAAAAGATAGGAGACAAACAGAGAGACAGAGATTGAGATAAAGACAGAGAAAAGGAGGAAGAGAGACAGAGAGAAGAGGCACAGAGATGAGACACAGGTAGAGAGACAGAAAAAGATAGAGACAGAGGAGCAGAGAGAGAGACAGAGGAGAGACAGAGAAAGGCAAAGGTGCAGAGAGAGAGTCAGAGATAGAGAGAGAGGGAGAGAGACACATAGAGATAGAGACCACCTTTAGTGTTTGTGCTAGATAGAAGTCACTTTAGCCATCAGTTACATCAGCCACTCCTATCATTTAACAGAGGAGAAAGCTGAAGCCTAGAAAGGGTAAATACATGGTTGGCTGCAGGTCACACAAGTAATAAGTAACCAGGCTTTGATTTGAACCCAGATCTTGTAACTCCCAAATCCAGTTCTCTTTCCTCTCATCCCAGTTTTGTATCCTGGGGTTTCTAGTGCACATATGGAATGGTAAAAGGTTGATGTCCAGAGGGACCTCAGAGATCATTTAGAAGCATTTTGGTATAGTGAAAAGAGCCCTGGATTTGGAGTCAAAAAGAGCTGGGTTGGTATCGTAGTCCTTAACAATTTATGTGACCTTGGGCAAGTCACTTGCTTAACGGTCTCAGTTTCTTCATTTGTAAATGTAGAGAGTGGGTCTAGGTGACCTCTGAGGTCTCTTGCTCTAATTTTATGCATTTTAATTTAATTTATATATTTAATATATACATATATTTATTTGATCCTTTAAACTTTTTTTTACTGATACCTTTGTTTACTTTTATTTATTTATTTTTTAAATTTTGAACTTAACAGACATCAGATAAAACTAAAGAAATTGGATCACCTGTGGAAATGTGAATTGCTCTTATACTGAGCTTGCTTTTCTTTTTAAGTATTTAATAAATTAATTACATAACTTTCAAAGCTGTCCTGATTGTCTCTGATTCCTTCTTGCCTTCCTTCTTTTCCCTCCTCAGTTTTTGGGAACTCTATCTCCAATTTCCTTGTCCTTCCCTCCTCCCCGTCCTCTCTCATTTGAGAAACAAAGTCAAGCAGAACTTCAGTAAAACGTATCTTCAAGAAAAACAAGTTGTTTCATTGGTTACACCCAAATATCTTATGTCTCATTCTCTGTTGTGAATCATCATATGTCTTTCAGGTGGTGGGTAGCCTGCTTCATTATAGCTTTCTGGAATTGTAGATGGTTGCATTGAGTAGAGTTTTTAGGTCATTCAGAGTTGTTTTTCCTTATATTGTGGTCCTTGAATAAATGTTATACTGGTTCTGTTCACTTTACATAAGTTCATATAAATCTTAGGTTTCTCTAAAAATGTCCTTCTGTATATCTTATAGTATAATAACATTGCATTACATTCTTATACCATAATTTGTTTAATCATTGATGGCTTCTAGTCTTTTGCTACTATAAAAGGAGCTTCTATAAATATTTTTGTACATATAGCACCTTTTTCTCCTTCTTTGATCTCTCACTATCCTAGTTAGTTTTACCAGATCAAAGGGCATGTGCACTTTAGTAAGTTTTGGTCCTAGTTCCACCTTGCTTTCTAGAGTGGCTGGACAAGTTTCACTGCTCCACCATTTTTCTTTTCTGTCATTCTGCCGATCTAAGTTACTTTAGTTTGCATTTCTTTGCATTATTGGTGATTTGAAGCATTTTTCTTTTGTTTCTGATAGCTTAGATTTCTTCCTTAGAAAACTATATCTTTTGATCATTTATCAGGTGGTGATGGTTTATTCCTTTAGTTTCTTTTCCTTGTCTTATTGTTATAGGTAGCGTTTGGAGTGTTCTATCAAATAATGGTGATAATGGACCTCTGCTTTACCATTGATCTTATTGGCAAGGTCTCTAGTTTTTGCCTATTAAGTAATGCTGACTCTTGGTTTTAGATATATACTCCTTATTATATTAAGCATTGGTATATTTATTCTTATATTTTCTAGTGTGTATGTGACTTTTTTTGAGCAGAAAAGGGTACTGTATTTTTTTCAAAAGCCTTTTTCCTCTATCTGTTGATACAACCATATGATTTTTGTTCTTATTATTCATGTTGTCAATTATGTTTATAGTTTTACTAATATTGAATGATCTCTGGTTTCCTGGTATAAATCCAATCTGGTCACAGTATAAAATTTTTGGGATATGTTGCCATAGTCGCTTTACTAATACTTTATTTAACAATTTCTTATTAATGTTCATTAGAAATGTTCATTAGTTCTTTTTTCTCTGTTTTGACTCCTTTGTAGGTATCAAGACCGTATTTGTATCATAGAAAGAGTTTGATCAGTTCCCTTTTCTCCATATTTTTGTATTTCATTTTTATACATTTCATTTGAAGTGCCAATTTTTTGTCATATAATTGGGCAAAATAGTTTCTAACTATTATTCATTTGTTGTGATTTGTCCTTTTTCATTTTTGATTAGTGATTTGACTTCTTTTTTTGTTTTTAAAATAAAACTAGCTAGTGGTTTATTTTTATTCTATTTTTTCAAAAAAGTGGCTCCTAGTTTTATCTACAAACTCAATGTGGATATTTTGAATGGGACTTTCCTTTTTATCATAGCCATTTCCTGATATGCCCTTCATTCCCTACCCTGAAATACAGAAAACTAATCAAAGAAGACCTAATATATCTGTCCACTGTATGCCATGTTCAGCATCTGTACTCTGTCTCCTCAACCACTCCCCTTCCTCCTTACTAATTAGAATAAATATTATTTTATCATCTGTTTTTCTTCAGTCAATTGTGATCATTTAATTTACTATGAGTCCAGCTGTATTTTAGTAGCTTTTAATTTACACTGTTGTACTCATTGCATATATGACTGTCCTAGTCCAGCATTCATATCATATGTCTTTACAAATTTCTGTAAATTCCTCATATTTGAATAATTCCATCTCTGTCTCTATCTCTATCTCTATCTCTACCTCTAAATCTATATATCTTGAAAATATGACCTTTATCAGATAAACAAGCTACATTTTTTTTCCCTCCAGTTTCCTCCTTCCAGTTGTAACTGCCTTGCCTTTGTTTATGTGAAAACTTTTAATTTGATATAATCAAAACTGTCCATTTTATCTCCTTGATCCTCTCTATCCCTTGTTTTTCAAGAATTGTCCTCCCATCTGAAAGATAATTTCTTTCCTACTCCTCCTGTTCATTTATAATGTGACTATATCTAAGTGAATGTCTTTGTTCATTTATAATGTGACTATATCTAAGTGAATGTCTTTGGAGCTTATTTTGGTATGTTGTGTGAGGTGTTGGTTTTTAGCCAATTTCTGTATTTCAGTGGTATAAGCTGTTGAACTAAATCTAATTTCTGCTAGACGGTTTTCTTTTTTCATTATTAAATAGGAAGTACTTTCCTAGGCCATTTAGGTTTTTTGATTGCTCAGACAATAGGTTACTGAACTCTTATTCTCCCTTGTGTAGTCTTTTTTTCTCTTTTTTTAACCAGTATCTAATAACTTTGATATAATTTGTAATATGGAAATATTATTCCTCCTTATGTTCTAACTTTTAAAACTTATTTGCCTTGACATTCTAGATCTTTTGTTTTTCTAGATAAATTTTATTATTATTTTGTCCACTTGTGCAGAGTGTGTTGTTGGTGTGTTGTTTCGTATAGCATTAAATCTATAAAATAATTTACTTAGTATTATTATTTTAATTATATTGGCATGGCCTAGTCATGAGCACTGAATATTCATCTCAAATTGTTGATTATTTCTTTAATGCAGAGATTCTTAACGTATTTCTGTGACATGGATCCCTTTGGCAGCAGAATAAATAAAGTCTATGGGACCCTTCGGAGAATAATATTTTTAATTTTAAATGTGTAGAATTACGAAGAGAACCAGTTATATGGAAATATAATTTTCAGATTAATAAAAAAGAACACAGGAACTAGAACAGGTATAGAAAGGCATGTCAGCCTCTTAAGACTTGCCTCAAAAGATGTTCCTTAGCCAATGGGAAATTATAGTCATATCTAAAACCTGGTTATTGGAACTTGTTATTTTAAGATGCTGTGGGACTATTAAGTGACTATTCTTCTGAGTCTAACTCCAGATATGGATAGTAAGAAAGGTGGTCTGAGCCTCCAATCCATGATGCGAGTAAGCATGTGAGATGCTGGTATAAACTGAAAACGGTGATCTCATGGAAGGGTGGAAGAGCAGCTGTTCAACCTGGGCTGAGGTAGGATCCTCCTGGCTCAATTTCCCCACTGACACCTGGCAGATTTTAAGCCTGACTGAATGCCAGTTGACAATCTACTCCTGTCTGGAACTGACATGAAGTTGGGGAGATACTGTTTCCCTGCAATGTCCCTACTCTTAGTGGCAATTTCCTATAGTCAAAAGGTTTGTAAGCTTAATACCAGATCTACT
>CM053771.1:230181580-230266459 GCA_028658325.1 Potorous gilbertii | reverse complement strand
ATTGGAATCATTTTATGTGATATGAACTGTGTTAAAATGAAAAATTAAAAAAAATTAACTTTTCCATAAGATTTTCAGTTAAATCATTCAATAAAGTCTGAGGAAAAAAATAAAAAAAGAACAAATTCATGGACCCCACATTAAGAGCCCTAGCTTTTTTGCAATTTTATTTATACTGATAATGCGTGTACTTGGTAAATTTATTCACTGACATTTTATTCATTTTGTGGATATTTTCAGTGGGACTTTCCTTTCTAACACAGCCCTTTCCTGATAAGCCCTTCATTTCCTACCCTGTAATAAAGAAAACCAATCATACAAGACCTAATAGGTCTGTCACGGCATGCCACATTCTTCATCTGTAGTCTGTCTCTTCAAACACTCCCCTTCCTCCATACTAAGTAGATTGAAGAAGATTTTATCATCAGCTTTCTTCAATCATTCGTGGTCATTGAGTTGACTATGAGTTCAGCTGCTTTTTAGTAGCTTTTAATTTACATTATTGTGGTCGTTGTATATATTGTTCTCTTAGTCCACACAGTCAGATCATGTCTTTCACATTTCTTCAAATTCCCCATATTTGTTGTTTCTTATGGCACAGAAAATCCATGTGTTACCATTTATTCAGTCATTCCTCAAATGGGTGCCCACTTTGTCCCCAAATTCTCCTGTCCAAAAAGGGCTGCTCAGAATATTTTGGTGTATGTGGGACCTTTTTTTTTTTTGTTGTTGTTTTTGTTTTTGTTTCTGACTTATCTGAGGTACATGCCTGATAGGGGCTTACCTGGCCTCCGTGTCTGACTTTTCTCAAATAATTCCAGATTGTTTGCCAGGACTCTGACCAATTCATAGATACACCACTTAGGAATGTGTGAGTGACTTTTATCATCTTTATCAATTTGATAACTGTGAGGTAAAATCAGAGTTGTTTTAGCTTTTAAGTTCTTTATTATTAGTGATTTGAAATCTGTTTCTTTACTGTTCCCCCAGTATTAAATTATGTCACCTTTAATGATTTTTACCAAATTGATGAATGTGGCAGGTGGTAGGAACTTAATAAATCCTTGTTGGTTGATTCACTTTTTTTCATATGCCAAACCCTCATTTTGTGCCCATTGGTAGGAGTGATGAGCTCATTGTCACCCAGTGAGTTGGTGGCAGAAACCAAGTCTTCTGAGTTCCTTGTCCTCTGTTATTTCTGTCATTTTGCAGGGACTTCTGAGATTTACCTTCGGAGAAATCTCATTATACCTTCCATCTCCTTCCCTTGATTCCCTTCAGGGACTGCTCAGGTGGTGAAAGCTAACAGGGCCCCTCATCCTTTTCCAGGGTCCCTTGTAGCTCCCCATCTGATGTGGTCCTAGTCAAGTTCTCCTTTGGAAATAGATCTTTGAGTATGGAAGCCAATGTCTTATCCCATGGCCTTTATTTCCAGAGTTCTTTCTGACTTGCCTGAGAGTGACCAAGACTAGTCTTTCTTTCCTGTCTACCCTGTGGAGGGGCCCTGAAGTAAAGAATCTATCAAGGGGCGTGGTCTCCATCACTTCACATAAACACTGCTGCCGGCCTGGCTAAAGAAGTTTAATTGATCATGCCATTGCCCGCGCAGGCTTTTGGCTCCAGAAAATCGGGACCTTTCTGGATGATTTATCTCCAGTTCTCCAATTAAATTAAAAAGACAGCTACGCATTCTCAGAAAGGCAAACTGATGTAATTATCTCCCGAATCTGGCTTGCAGACAAGGGCAGTAAGATTGAGGTTATGTAAACCTGAGGAGTGGAGGGATCACCCGGGAATGTTTAAAGCTTACTGCCCTCACTGTTGTTTTTTTTCTTTTCTTCTTAAGAAAGAATTTCTAGCAGAACTGTGCAGGAAAGAGATTAGCTTATTGAGAAGGAAATCTTTTCCCCAGATCACTGTGTATTGATACAGAACAGCAGACAGTCCTAGGAGTATGTAATAAAATAAAAATATGGGATTTTCAAAATTCCAGGACTGTAAGGGAGAAGGTAATGCCAAGGCTAGAAATATAAATCTTA
The DNA here is from genome assembly GCA_028658325.1 of Potorous gilbertii. NCBI lineage: Eukaryota > Metazoa > Chordata > Mammalia > Diprotodontia > Potoroidae > Potorous > Potorous gilbertii. Next base: position 230,264,420 of record CM053771.1, on the reverse strand, counting down.
AATGTCAGTTTTAAAGTTTGAAAATGATCCTTGGGGAGAATTGGTGGTGGGAGAGATCATAAAGAGATTTGGAATTTTTGGCGAAGCTGTTGGGTTTTAAGTCCTGTGGGGTAAAGCCAGTGAACTCAGTAAGAGTGGAGCTCTTATTAGGAATTTTAGGATTATAGATTTTGTTATCATCTAGTTTTATACTGCCACTCCCTCTCTTTCCCCTCCAGTTCCTTCTTTTTACAAATAATAAAACAGGTCTTCAGAAGTGAAATAATTTGACCAGGTGGTACTTTTCAGAGCTAAGATTGGTACCATTGTGGTAAAGTGGAAAGAGCTTCTTTTTTGGTATCAGAGGACCTAGATTAGAATTTTGACTTCACTCTTTGCTCCCTTTGTGACCTTGGGGAAGTCACTTACAGTTTCTAGAGCCAAATTTCTTCATTTGTAAAATACGTGGGTTGTAAAATGCTAGATAGTTTCTGTTTAAAACTTCAGCCCTCTGTGGAGCCCAGGTCCTTTGATTCCAAATTCAAGACCTTCCAGTATGCTATCCTTTCTAGTGGAGAATTAAAGTAAGGAGCCCAATTTGGAACTGAAGTAGAAGGATTTGAACTGAGACAGAAAAGAATCCCTTATTTTAAAGGGATTTTAAAGTGGGAGGAGAGGGAGAGAGGGGTAGGGTGAGGTATATGCTTCCTCCACTTACTGTCCTGATCCATCAGTAAATCAATAAACATTTATTAACTGCTGACTGTCCTACAGTGCTAGGTACTATGCTAAGACAGTCCTTGCCCTCAAGTTGCTCACAATCCAATGGGGAAGACAACTTGTAAACAAATATATACTGATTAACTATATACAGCATAAATAGGAAATAATTAACAGAGGGAAAGTTCTAGAATTAAGAGAAGTTGGGGAACACTTCCTGTAAAAAATGGAATTTCAGTTGATGCTTAAAGGAGGTCAGGGAAATCAATTAGAGTGGAGAAGGAAGAATGTTCCAGGCATGGGGGCCAGTCAGAGAAAATGCCCAGAGCTGAGAGATGGCATGTCTTGTTCATGGTACAGAGAGGAGGCAATGTCACTGGGTCAAAGAGTACGTGGTAGGGGGTAAGGTGTAAGAAGATTGGTAGGGTTGGGTAGGTTATGAAGGGCTTTGAATGACAAGCAGGATTTTGTATTGAATTTTGGAGGTGATAAGGAGCAACTAGAGTTTATCGAATAGGAGGGTGAGATGACCAAACTTGAATTTAAAGAAAAATCTCATTTGTGGCTGAATGGAGGCTAGATTGGAGTAGGGAGAGGGTTGAGGCCAGTAGACCCATCAGCAGCTCTTGCAGTAATCTAGGTGTGATGTAATGAGGGCCTGTATCAGAGTTACGACAGTGTCAGAGGAGAGAAGGGCACACATTCAAGAGATGTTGCAGAGGTGAGATCAATCGAGAGTAAGAGTTTGGATGTGGGGGGATGAAAGATAATGAGAAATCCAGGATGATTCCTAGGGTGGGAGCCTGAGGGACTTGGGAGGATGCTCCAGTAATAGGGAAAGTAAAAACAAGGGAGGTTTTAGGGGGAAAGATAATGAGTTCTGTTTTGGACATTTATTCTGGAATCCAATTTGAAACGTCTGAAAGGAAGTCGGAGACATATTGGGAGGTTAGCAGAGAGGAGGGTGTAGAAGAGGTAGATCTGAGAATCATCAGCATAGAGTTGGCAATGAAATCCATGGGAGCTGAGGAGATCACCAAGTTAAGTAATAAAGAGGGAGAAGACAATCTAGGACAGAACCCTGAGGGACACGTACAGTTAGAGGGCATGATCTGTAGGAGGGTCTGTGAAGGAGACAGAGAAAGAGTGGACAGAGAGGTAGAAGGAGAACCAGGAGAGATATGTCCCAAAAACCTCAAGAAAAGAGAGTATCAGGGAGAAGAGAGAGATCAGCAGTGTCGAAGGCTATGCAGAAGTTAAGGAGAACGAAGATTGAGAAAAGGCCCTTGGATTTGGCAACTAAGAGATTATTAGTAACTTTGGAGAAAGCAGTTTCAGTGAAATGATGTCAGAAACCAGATTGTAAGGGGTTAAGAGGAGACTGAGAGGAGAGAAAGTGGAGGCATCTATTGTGGAGGGCATTTTCAAGGAGCGCAAACTTATGTGTATCTGTCATTCTGGGCCTGAAGATGAAAGTTAAGTTAACATGTAGTTAAGTGCAGTGACCCCCAAAGGTTACTGGCAGAGGAGGAGGCACCTGATTGGAAGTTAGTGGAAGAGATCATTTAATGTTTAAAATCTCCTGATGCTAAAGCAGTCCAGCAGCACAGTGCTAGGTGCCTGTAGATAACCTCATCTGTATATAGTTGTCAGGCCCATGTTGCTTCATATTCAGAGTAAAAATAATTTTATGTGCATTCATTGCGCTTGCTTTCCCTTGTGTTGGATGGTGCAGGAGACTAGTGATTCAATTTAGTAAATATTTATTAAATTCCTTGTGTATGGAAGACAGTGCCCTGTGTACTAGGTGAAAAATGATACAGTCCCTGTTTGCAAGGATTTTACTCTCTAACAGAAGGATGTGACTTGCATGCAAATAAATGGTACTAGGGAAATGTGATAAGGGAAGGAAGGAAGACTGCAAAAAAAAAAAAGAATTTATTAATTACCTACTATGTACCAGGCACTATGCTAAGCACTTTAAAAATACTACTTATTTGATCCTCATAACTCTGGAGGACAAGTACTATTATTATTCACATTTTATAATTGAGGAAACTGAGGCAGACAGAAGCTAAGTAACTTGCCTAGGGCCACATAACTAGTAAATGTTTGAGGTTAGATTTGAACTCAGGTTTTTGTGACTCCGCCCATGGTTCTATCCATTGCACTGCTTAGCTGCTTCTAGGAGAAAAGAAGAGATCCAGACAGAGTGCTCTGGAAAGTTTTGAGGAAGGAAAGCAGTGGAGATTAGAGGATATGGGGACCTGGAAGAATCAAAGAAGGCTTCATGGATGACTTAGTGCCTGAACTGGTCTTCAAAGGAGGACAAGGATTTCAGCCTCTAAGGAATAAAGGATGATATCTGTAGCCTGTGCATGGGAGAAGGACTATGTAAGTGCTTCGACTATGAAAAAGTGTGGGAAAAAAACTGGGAAAGTTTTCTTTGGAACGTGAAAGGGACTAGTATTAAATAAGTCTGGAAAAGGTAATTTAGAGCCAGCTTGTGGATGTTCTTAAATACTAGGATAATGAATAATTGGGTACCTAGATGATACAGTAGATGGAGTGCCAGACTTTTAACCAGAAAGACTCATCTTCCTGAGTTCCTAATTGTGTGACCCTGAGCATATAACTTAACCCACTTTGCCTCAGTTTCCTCATCTGTAAAATGAGCTGGAGAAGGAAATGGCAAATCACTCTAGTTTCTTTGCAAAAAAAAAACCCCAAATGGGGTCACGAAGAGTTGTACTGAAAAAATGATTGAACAACAATTTTATCCCGAAAGCAATAGGGAACTACTGAACATTTTTGAGTTTGGGGTTCAAATAAGTAAGACCTGAGCATTCAGAAGGTTATTTTTGCAGTTTTATGAGGGATGGATTGTAAAGGAGATTGGAGAAAGAAGACTGTTGTCAAGGTAAAGGTGATGGTGGCCTAGAGGAAGAGTAGGATGCTGGCACTATGAGTAAGGAAGTGAGAAGTAAGTAGATGTAGGGAAGATGAGGGAGAGTGAAGAATCACAAATGCCTGAAGTTTCCAGCTTGGTAAAGGATAGAGTTATGGCACCACTATCAGAAACAGGGAATTTAGGAGGAAGGACATGTTTAGAGAAGAGGATGACCGATTCAGTTTTGGACCTGTTGAGATGATGGGCTAAAATGACATGAAGAAGGCAGCTGGCTTTGTAAGACTGGAGCTCGGGAGAGCTGGGGATGTCTATGTAAATTTGAGAGACAGAGGATCATAAGTTATGGAAGGAGCCTTGGAAGCCATTGCATCCAGTCCCATCATTTTACAGATGAGGATGCTAAAACCCAGAGAAATGACCTGCCTAGGGTCACAATGGTAGTAAATGCTTGTGTCAGAATTTGAACTTGGGTCTTTGTGACTCCACTCTCAGTGCTTGATTTACTGTGCCATGTTGCTTTGAAGACAGGATGGAGGGCTGTCATCTGTATAGAAGTGGTCAAGATTTATGTCCAAGGGAGAGATTACAGAGAGAAGGAAAGAGGACTAAAGGCGTAGCCTTGGTAGACTTCCATGTTTAGTGGAGTGGGGGTGAAAGGGAAACTGATAAAGAGTGGTCAGACAGGTAGAGAGAGAATCAGCATGAAACGGGTTATGGAAGCAGATAGAATTTCTCAGAGCGTGGCATAATCAGCAGGCATAAAAGCTACAGAAGGCCCCTGAGGGATGTGAACAGAAAAGTTAATGTAGCAGTTAAGAACTTGCCGGTGACTTTGGGGAGAGCAGCTCGATCGTGAGAGGTTCAGTGGTGAGGAAACAGTGGTAAGAAAGGCAACACAGACTGTTCTTGGTAGAAGTTTATCAGTGAATGTGAAGAAAAATAGGATGATAAAGAGAGTGAAAGGATGATTTCTTTTGGGGGGCTGGAGGGAAAGGCATCAAATAAACCTCAGCATGTTTGTAGGCGGAGAGAAGGAAGTCACCAATGAGGGAGATGAATGATAGAATGCAAAAATATCTTGTGGAGACCAGAATTAAGTAAGATGAAATATAAAAAAAAAACCCTTCAGGCCCCACATGGGTTTAAAAAAAATCTCCTGCACACATACAAGATGAGAGAGTTGTGGTTAGATGGCAGTTCATGTGGAAGCTATCTATATTTTAGTGGACCACAATCTCAGTATGAGTCAACAATGTTTAGTGGCTGCCCGAAAAGCAAATACAGGCGTAGGCTGTATTAAGAGAGGCAAATGCAGAGGAGGAAGAGGAGGGAGACAATAATCTTGCTGGTCAGAACACATCTGGAGTAATGGGTTCATATCTGGGAACCACATATTATGAAGGGATGTTGAATGATCAGGATCATGAAGACTGGAGACTGAAGCATGTTGTAGTTGTTTTCTTGTCGATGCTTTGGTTTCAGAGAGGACCGGTGACCTCATGGGAGGATGTCTGGCCTTGCTGGTGAATTGGATTTAAGTGAGGCACAGGATTTAAGAATTAAGTGTGGTCAGCTTCACACTTAATCTTCCATAGCATGTGAAGAGACTTTGAAGGAACTGGGGATATTTTAGGCTGGAGAAGGCTTGGCGGGGAGGACTTGATGGTATTTGAAGAGGGATTGTATTCTGTCTGATTTCAAGAGGCAAAACCAGGAGCATTGTGTGGAAGTCATAGTTAGAGTTAGGCTTTTTAACTAGTGGTTAGAGCTTTCAGAGCTGCCTTGAGAGACACAGGGTTCTTTTGTGCTGGAGGTCTTCAGATACAGGGGATTCCTATTAAATCAGTAAGGATGTATTAAGCACCTGCTGAATGCTAGGCACTGTGCTAAGTGCTGAGAATACAAAGAAAGTAGAAAAGAGGGTTCCTGCCCTAAAGGATCTTACATTCAAATAGGGAAATGACATGAAAATAACTTATGTACATAGAAGCTATCTACCCACTACATGGGAGGCAATCTCAGAGCAAAGTCAGTAGTCGTGGGAGACAGAGGGGAGAGGGCACTGAGGAAGACCTCTTGTAGAAAATGGGATTTGAGCTGTTGAGATATTATGATAGACTGAAATCCATTCCAATTCTGAGACTCTTTGAGAAGGAATCAGCAATAGAACAACATGCTTAAAATCGCAGGGAAAGGGAGCAGCTTTGAGTATCTAGTGATGGGGGTGGCCTGAGGAGGAGGCACATCTCTTTGAGATAGACCCCCTCCTGCTCTTCCCTCACCTCTCCCATGCTGTCTGCAGCCATGGTTGCCTAGCAAAGCTGGCTGGGGAACGGTCTGTTCATTTTATCCCTGCTTGTTATTTGGGGACATGTGTTCTCAAGAACACAAGGGGCCCTTCTGATAACTAAGTGGTGTCCTTGCAGCACTGAGGAATAATTTAAACTGGGGATATCACTCTGAGAACAGCAGTTCTTTGGGTTTTGTGGGGTTTTTTCCCCTCTCCCTGAACCTTGTTTATGAAGCTTTATTTATCTAGCTTGTCCCCCAGGCTGAGATGGGTGTTAAAGAAGCCACAGTTCATCAGTCTTGACTCATTTGGTATCCATCCCTGCCCCTTGGGGATACCAGTGCATCTGGCACAGCCAAAGTGGCAGCTTCTCTGTCTGCATGTGCTGCTGTATTCTACTTTGGGTTAAATTTCAGTGGGGCCACTGGGTTATGCTGGGCCATGGAGGGAATTAACAGTGGAGGACTGAACTAGTCCCCAGGAAATCCATTTTTACCATCACTTAGGTGTCTGTTCCCAGTCTAACTTAGTCTGTCACTGAGTTATTTGCAGTAAGTCACTACTTTTCTATGGGTGGTTGCTAACCATTAAGTAGTCATCAGTAGTATGGAGCTCAGGGCTATTTTTCTGCCCCAGTTAAAAAAAAATACCAATATAGCAAAAGAAGCATTTCTGTTAGTAGCAAGAGGATTTGCTGATCATTTCTTGGATACCTTGAGCTCAGGATGCATGTTAGGCTATGTACTACTATTGATGATTCTGCGGGTAGTCAGGGAAGGAATGCTCACTGTGCTGAGAATTCTAGAAAACCTGGGAAAAGGAAGGGAAAAGGTGCTTGGGGAGAGTGAGGGGTTAGCTGGCAACCAGCATGGATGTGTCTACGAGGAGGATCCTGATCTGCTGCTTGGCTACCTCTAGCTAGCATGTAAGGTCATCATTAGTTAAATCCTGGTGTACGTCGTAGACTTCATGGAACTAGGATCTGGTTTTAGATAACATGAAAGAGGTAAATTATAGGGTGAACAAATGATTACAAGGGGATTCACTTGAAGAGGGGATGGAGGAAGCAACTTAAAAGTGCTAAGAGCCACTTCTTAGTGGAGATCAGTGGACATGAAAAGTCATTTTGAAATGATAGTGATGTAGGTTGGAAAGGACTTTAGAGGACATGTAGTCTAGCCTGCTCATTTTATTTTTGAGGAGATTGAGGACCAGAGAAATGCCCGGGATCATCAGGATATGATTTTAACCAGTTTTATGCCAAGACCACAATTGTTGAGTAGTTTCAGTCCTGTCCAACTCTTCATGACTCTGTTTTCTTGGCAAAGATACTGGAATGGTTTGCCATTTCCTTCTTCAGCTCATTTTACAGATGAAGACGTTGAGGCAATCAGGGTGAAGTGACTTGCCCAGGGTCACACAGCTAGGAAGTGTCTGAGGCCAGATTTGAACTCAGGAAGATGAGTCTTCCTGGTTCCAAGTCCATTTGCTCTATCTACTGCATCCTGACCATGCCACTGTACTAGACGTCATTTAGAGGGGGGTGTGGGTTGTAGGCAAACATAGAGAACCCCCCCACATACTCTCCAGCTGCTTACTTCTTAACATCACTGGGGAAAGCACTTACAAATAGGTCCCACCCAAGTCTTTGAACTGAAGTAATACTAGTCTAAGAAAAATCAGTTTCCTATCCTTGTCTTTTTCTGCTTAGTGGCAAGAAAGTCTTGATCAGCTGCTTCAGTCCCAGGGAGAGAGATGAAGGGAGAGCTAATAAGTTTGGTGAATCATATTGAGACCATATTAAAAGCGTGAGAGAGGTCAGAGTAGATGAACATAGGGTCTCTGCAGGGATCCCTTAAACTAGATTTGGGCTCTTGAGAATAATGAATTTACTAAATTTAGTGAGACCTAGCATTGAGGTTGTGCTAACGGAAATGGATGGTTTGAACAAAACCCTGCCATGGCGCTGTCAGGTGGAGGACAACCAGTCTGCCCAGTTCAGTATCTTCAGGCCTTTACTGTCAGCTTTCTGCTCACAGATGAGACAGAGTTTGTCTCTTCCTTCACCCTCCTTTAACATTAAAAACATTCAGTTTTCATCTGTTTGTTTTTCATGCAGAATGTTGAATTGTACCTCTGGGAAATTGAAAACAATATTGAAAAGTGAGCAGGAGTTTTGTCTTTTTTCTTCTTTCCATTAATTCTTGAAAGACCACATGCTGATCACCCCTTGGTCATCCTAACCCATGGATTTTACCAATGTGAAAAAAAGAAAGGCAAAAAGAAGAGAGGGAGCTATCTGAGGCCTAATCCATGAAGGAAGTTAGTCCCAAAAGGAATCTCAGATGAGTGACCCCTTTAAATCATAGGATTATAGGGTTAGAGAAAATGAAGAAATTAAGCGATTTGCCTAAGGAGGCATAGATAGGGTCTGAACCAGGGTTGTCTTCCTCCAGACTCACTGCTGTTGTCAGGGTCTTGTTTTAATCTCCTTTGTACCAGGTCTGATGTGTACCCCCTACCCCCAGTGTCTTCAAAGAAGTTAAGAATGAGAATGGTTTTTAAATTCCCCAAGCTTTTCTCATAATATTATAGGATATCAGAGCTAGACTCCTTGTTTTACAGCTGAAGAAACAGCCACAGAAAGATGGAGTGACTGTTCCCATTGACTTTTCTTACATGACTTCTAGAAAATCAGTGCTCTTGTTTTTACTAATCTCGAGTCTGCAGATTTAGAGGCAGTGAGTGTTTGACTCTGGATATAACTGATGCCAAATAGTGTGTCCTCTCAGAGCTCAGTTTATCTACGGGGAAGGAAAATGATTGTAACTCCCAGGGAGGGACACGAGACTAATTCGTTTCATTTGCTTTTGTTAGAAGCCCTGCGTGCTAGACTTGAACGCTGTGCATGGAAAGCTGGTCTTGGAGTTAAGAAAACCTGGGTTCAAGTCTCTCCTCTGACACATACTTACTGGGCTTTCTGGTCCTGGGCAAGTGACTTTGCTGCTCAATGTCTGTTCTGTCAAAGACTGTAAATTGCAGAAAAGGTGGCAGCCTTCATTAGTAGAGGCAGCTTCCTTGTCTGAGAGTTTCTGATACTAAAGAAATCACAGGTTCAGTTCCCATTCCTATGTATTTATTATGTTCTCAGAAAGGATGCTGGGGATCCAGAGATGAAAAATAATGCAGCTCTAGCTCTCTGAGAATTTACAAGTCACCTGGGAGATATGACACAACTAAATAATTATAACTGATATTTATATAGCACTTTAACATTTGTGAAGTACTTTCCGTACAGTTATCTCATTTAAGCCTCACAACAGTTTTGTAAGGTAGGCTCTATAGGTATTATGTAATCTTCATTTTGCAGTTAAGGAAACTGAGGCCCTATGGGGGAAAGCAATTTGCTTATAATCATACAACTAGTGTCAGAGGCAGGATTTAGATCTAGCTCCTCTGACTCAGTCAGTATTAAAAAAACATTTTTTTTTAAACAATAGCATGTTCCTCCTATAATACAAAGTAGACTGATAGGACAAAAGAAGGAATTAGACTGTGTCCTAGGAAAATCTGAGGAGAAAGAAAGATCAGTTTCAGCTGGGACAGAGGAGTACATGTAGCAGGGAAGACTTCATGGAGGAGGTGATAGCTAAATAAATCCTTAAAGGAAGAGACAGTTTTGTCTGATGGAGATGAACAGAGGACTGTGTTTTAGGCATGAAAAATGAAACTTGTTCCAGCTCATGGAGGGGGAAGGGAGAAGGGGAGAGCAAATTTATATTGAGGAACAGCTAGCTGTCTAGACCAAGAGAGAATACATAAGAGTTCAGAATTAATCTGGAGGATAAAAGGATATGAATGTGGTGAGGGGCATATGGTCATGATTATTGTGTGCTGTTTAAATGGACACCTGTAGTTAGTAGGGGGTCTGTACAGCTGGGGATTGGAAGGGTTGTACTGACCCTGAAACTCTGAATGAATTGGATTTCTCTTTGATGGATTTATTTGGCCAATGTTCTAACCCTCCGTCTCCATGGTGACTCGCTCCAGCAGGACGCTTTGGTAGCATAATGCATTTAGAATTGACACTAGCAGTGGGGGCTTCTCCATGCTGGAGCAGGTGCTCGTTTGTGTCAAGCTGGGGACCCTTCCTTGGTGGAGTTCTTCAAGACAAACAGACCAGGCTCTTCCTCAGCTAGTTGAGGTGTGGTTCTTGCCTGGAAGCAGGGATAGTAGGGACCAGAAGCCATCTTGAAAGCTTATCCAGGCCCAGGATTCTCTGACTGCCTCCGCCTTGCACTGTGTGATGAGTAGAGACCTCTCTTTTGGTGGAGGAGGCACAGAATGTCCTAGGAGAGACAAGTTTGTTTATGGGGAAAGGTCTGCTTTTCATGGTTTTGTGTGGCTCTTCTTTATCATCTCGGGTGAGGTGGTGGAAACATGCAGTGTCATTCAAATCCCTGTTACTCCTAGGAATTCTACAGAGAAGGTCCTTTATGCCCACTAGACTCAGTGATGACCTCCTGGTCCTTTCATGACCATGGAAAGAGGCAACATTATATATGGGAAAGAGAATTCACTCTGGAGTCAAAGGATTTGTTTCAGATCTTAGCCCTGATGCTTAATCCTTGAGTAACTATGGGCAAGTCATCCTAGGGGCTAATCCTCTCACATGTAGAATAGAGGTGTTAAACAAGGTTCCTGTTAATTCTACGTCACACAGCTGGTAAGTCTGAGGTCTGAATTTGAGCTCAAGCCTTCCTGACTCCAGAACTGGCCTTCTATCCAGTGTGCCACCTAGCTGCCTGACAGCATGGTGTCTTCCACCCCCTAACTTCTGCCTCTTTGTCTATTTTCCCTCCTCTGTATAAAGCACATAGTAGGTGATACATACATGTTAGCGATGATTATCATTGTAATTACGACGTTTCACTCACTCCATCCCTGCCCTCAGAGCTGAGCATGAAGTTTGGGCAAGACTGGTAGGGCAGCTCCCCAGGACTTGGTGGGCTTTTACCTTGCAGGGTTTTGAAAGTAGTGACTGAGTCAGGTAAGAGGGGTGGGAAGGAGGAGGAAGAAGTCAAAGGGAGGTCTTTAGGACCAAGAAGGAAAATAAACAAACTGAAGCAGTTTCTTAACTAAGGGGTTTTAATGATGGATTGCCTCTATGGATTGGGGGTGGTAGTGATGCTTTCTTTTCTCGCTGGGTAACCAAGGACCTGGGAAGATCACAGAGAGAGCTCTTCCAGGTAGCATCTTGTGATTTGGGTCTTCTGCTCTCTCCTGGGGACTGGGTGGCTGGCTTCCCTGTGTCAGACTTTAAGTCCTGTGGCCTCTCATCCTCTGTAATCTTTTTTCCCCCTTGGGGATTGATTCCTGTGACTTTTTGGTTTTGTGTATTTGAGGGATGGGACCCTGAATAGATGGATGCGCAATCCCCAAAGGTACAGCAATAAAAGACAACAGCCTTGCCTTGAAGATTAGTGGTGACTCACCCCTAATTGTGCAGCAGGGTACTCGCTGTTCATGTGGTCAGGATGTGTTGCTTACTGAAGTCCCAGCCATCTAAGGGGTTATATTTGCTTGGGTGTGAGGCACTGCCTGCCCAAGGATTCTCACTACTACGAGTTTGGGATTCACTGCCTCGTTGCAGCCTGCTGTTGGCAATGAAAGGATCACCACACTGAAACTATTTTAAAATAAGATTTCATCTTGCTGAAATGCCATACTTGTTATCCAGTCTCACTCAGCACTTCAGCACCCCATTCCTTTTGTTTCTCTTGACACCCATGCCCCACATTTCCTCTGAGCTGGGAAGGCTTTAGCTGGTTCTCTTAGGAACCATTCCTGGTTTTTTCCTAGTCTCTTGTCAAGGAAAGCTCTGTATTCTTGAAGAGCCATTTCACTTTCCTCAATCCCTTGGTTACCATTTTTTTGGGGGGGAATAAGCCATCTTTGAGGTTGTCAGACTTGAAAACTCAATGTTTTCTTCAGTCAGATCAGGAATAACTTGGGTCTTGTACTGTGTGGCTAAACCTGTATTATGTTTATTTTTATTCTAAAGTCAAACACCAAGTAAAAGGGTACTTCCATATATAACTGAAGAGGATTGTCCATTAAATTGTGAATCTCTAAAGGTTTCTTTCTTTAAATATGTAATAAATTCAACAGATTTTTTTAAAGTAAGTCCTACTTGTCTGTGGCTCTTGCCAGCCTTAGCTCTCTTCTGCACATAAAAAAGTGCTTTACTGTCTTTTCTTTTTTTTCCATTACCCTATCCCTGTCCACTCTCTCCTTTCAATCCCTCCCCTCATTAAAAAAAAAAGACCTTGTAACAAATGTACACATACACACAACACACAGATATATTTGTTTTTTATGTTTACTAGAGATTTGTTTTATTTGTCATATTTATTGCATTTACTGGAGATCATTTTTAGTCACAATTCCCTCTCCCTTCTTATTCATCCTCTCCTCCCTTCAGTTACCTTGTATTTATTTTATGTAGTTTTTGTATCTTCTTGTGTCAAGTCAAATCAACAAGCATTTATTGAACTCATGTTATATATTCTCTGTGTAATCCTGGGCAAGTCACTTATTAACCCTGTTTGTCTCCATTTCCTCATCAGTAAAAGAGCGGGAAAAGGAAAACCACCCCATGATCTTTGCCAAGAAAATCCTAAATGGAGTCACAAAGAGTCAGACACAACTGAAACAACTGAACAATTATGTGTAAGGAACTATGTTAAGCAGTGGGAATATAAATGCAAACTGGTAGAAAAACAGCTCCTGCCCTTAAGGAAGGGCTAGAGGACTTATTGGGAAGAAACTGGGAAGTGGAATGGGGAGGGATGGGAAGGTACTTGGCAGTGGAGCATTGTAGACACACTGTGGGAGGAGAGTCAGGAGTGCAGCTGGGCGAGGAAACTTAAGTTCCCATATGTACATGTCTCCTAGATAAGTCCCTTGAGAACAGAGATTGTCTCATTTCAGCCCTTGTATCGAATACTTAGCCCAGAGCTTGGCAGATGATCAGCATTTAATAAATGCTTATTGATTATTTGATTGATTCTTCCTAGTACTAAGAGGCAGTGAGGCATAGTGGAGAGTATCCTGGATTTGGAATCAGGAAACCTAGGTTTGAATTCTGCTTTAGATACTTGGTGTGTGACCATGGCAAGGCCCTTAGTTCTCCACATAGAGGTGTCCTTTTCTGCTTTTTAAATGGGGATAATAAGACGCCTAAGACCCACCTCCCTGTCTTCTATGTGAGGAAGTCATTTTTCCACACTTTAAGATGCTAAGTAAGTATTAGCCATTAGCATTAGTATTCTAGTCATAATCTTGACATCTAAGGAGAGAGATGTGGATGCTTGTGCAACATTGTAACTCTTAGACTCCTATACTTACGTGTTTCCTGTTCCACTTTCATCTGCCTGTTACCCCTACTGGAGATTAAGCTTCAGGAAGTGATAATGAACCTTAGTGCTTGGAAAGGTGCCCTGATTCCTCCAGGGCTTTGGTTTCCCCTTGGTATTTTCACTTTGTTCCATCCCATTGTCACCTACGTGAGATCTTAAGTAGTGGTGGAAAGGCAAATTTTAGAATGATACACCTTCCAAAATATTTTGAAGATTTTTTCTCTTTTTTGAAAAAAGTGATACAACCACACTTTATACCAGACATTTGCAAAATAAAGTGCTTGAGATCTTGGATCTACTTTGATGCAGGTGCTGTCTCAAAGTAAAATAGTTAAAGATTAGCTCTTCTGTCACTCTGCCTGCCAAGTTCTTTTTGCAGGTGTTTCTCTTATCCTTTGTGACATCTGAGAACACCTTAGGGAGAAGGAGGTGGGAAGAACTAGGTAGGGGGAGGGGAAGTAGAGGAGAAGCAAAGACTTGGTGTAGTTTGTATTTTGACAGTAGGATTTCTAAGAACAGCCAAAAGAGAAAAAACCAAACCAAAGCAAAAAAAAAAAACCCCAAAAAACCCCTTAAAGAGTAGCTCCACTTAGGCTGAAGTTTTACATCATTCAAGAAGTGATGTTCTTACAAAGGAGGTCTAGCCAACAGTGATAATTTATAATGAGATTTTGAGACTAGGGAGTAAAACCATGTAGGCTAGGGTAGGAGATGGTCACTTAGATTCAGAAAACTTTGTGTATTTCAGAGATGTATGTTCAGTTCCGGGGCTGAAAGTGAGAGGACCAGGAGTCATTTGGGTAGTAAGAATCAGCATCACCTAGAAACATGGTCACTGGGCACCAAAACATCTCTTTTTGAGCCGTGTATCTTAGATTAGGTGTGATCTGGGGACACCAGAGGGTCTCTGAGATCCTTTTAGGAGTTTTATGAGGTCAAAACTATTTTCATGATAATATGAAGATTTCAAAAGTTCTAATATGGTAAATATCTATAGATAAAATCAAAATGAGGAACAGTACTTTGAGGGATCTTCAGTGATTTTTAAGATTGTAAAAGGGTCCTTGAGACTGAAAAGTTGGAGAACCTCTGTCCTAGACTGATGGGAAGTATAGAGTCTCATTTTGGATCTGCCTCCTGGTAGATGTGTGACTTTAAAATGTTTGAGATAGAAGAACCTTAGAAACGATCTAGTCTGACCCTGATGCAGTCTGGTTAGATGAGGACACTTTCTGCAGCGTGAGGGCAGTGGTGAAGATAGGAGGATGCCACACGTAGACAAACAGCTAGAATGAGAAGTTCATAAATGTAGCCTGTGGGACTCCAAAGGGATTCTCCTAAACCTTGTGTTGGTCTTCACCCAGCTTACTCATTACTGGTACATTATTACATGCCTGAGTCTGCTTACCTTAACTGGATACATTTCTTTTTTTGTAAATAGTATTTTGTTTTTTCCAATTACATGTAAAGATAGTTTTCAACATTCATTTTTATAAGATTTTGAATTTCAAAATTTTCTCTCTCCTCCCTTCCCTTTTGCCAAGACAGCAAGTGATCTGAGATACGTTGTATATGTGCAATCATGAAAATGTATTTCCACATTAGTCACGTTGTGAAAGAAGAAACTGAACAAAAGAGAAAAGTCAAAAAACCCCCCAAATGAAAATAATATGCTTCAATTTGCATTCAGACTCCATAGTTCTTTCTCTGGATATGGACAGTATTTTCCGTCATGGGTCTTTTGAAATTGTCTTAGATCATTGTATTTCTGAGAAGAGCTAAATCAATCATAGTTGATCATTGCACGGTGGTATTGTTACTCTGTACAGTGTTCTCCTGGTTCTACTCACTTCACTCAGTATCAGTTCATGTAAGTCTTCCCAAATTTTTCTGAAATCCACCTGCTCATCATTTCTTATAGCACAGTGGTATTCTATTGCATTCATACACCACAACTTGTTCAGCCATACCCCAATCGATGGGCATCCCCTGGATTTCCAATTCTGGGCTACCACAAAAAGAGCTGCTATCAATATTTTTGTACATGTAGCTTGGTGCATTTTTAAAAGCCTCTGCCTCACTTGGTCTTCCTGAGTTCAAAACAGTGCTGACTTACGGGCAAATATGCATTCTTGGGATCCTTGTGTGGGTTGCTTAATTTCTAATGACCAGACCAATATTGAGATCAATGTAAGATCACCAAACAGATTTTTAAAAAAGCTTTTTGTGTGTTGTGTAACACTAGTGTTTCACATACTACTAATAATTTCTGCAGTTAGCAATAGAGTGTCCAGCTATGTTTCTGTTTCTCAGATCCTGATCCAGGATGGGGAAGTATCCCCAATAATTTATTCATCATCCTTCAAACATCTTCAGTGATAGAGAATTCACTACTTGGGACAACTGACTTGAACTCCTCTGAGCTCCAGTTTTTTTTTTATCTCTAGAATGAGAAGATTGACCTGGTGACCTCAAAAGCTCTTTTTATCTCTAAACTTTTGGAATTCTTAGAGAATTTTTGAAAGTATTACCAACTCTTGATTTTCCACACAAATATAGAGGATAGGATAATAACCAAAGAGTCATTTCTCTTGTGTTTTTCTTTTTACATTTAAACATGGCTATCCTTTTTGCCTCTTAACACATTAAACAAAGAATTCTATCCTTACACCAAACTTCTCTGTTTTCTGTTGGATGCTGGGAATAAACAGCACCAATCCTTAGACACCTTAGCAGAATGTCAGCTTGATATCCTGCCAAAGCTTACTGCCTTTATAATTACACTGAGGTAGGGTAGTTGGGCAAATGTTAAGGAATTGCCAACATTTGGGTAAGTTAAACTGCTTGCTATATATGTGTCATATGTACAACAAGGAAGGAGTAAGCAGAGGGTGGGATGATGTCAACAAAAGACACAAGTAATGATGTCAACAGGGACTTATGGACAAGAATTGCCTCATTATGAATATTTACCTGTATGTGATCAAGCTTTAACCTTAAAATGATCTTTTGAGGGAAACCAGTTTGTTTTTTTTCCTTGAGAAATTTATTCTAGGGGATTGGGCATGTGGTGTGGATATGCTCAAAATAACCTACAAGCAGGCTTTCAAACCTTCAAACCTAAGAGCCCTTGAAATTCCCTGGGGGCAGGGGGAGGAAAAGGATGGGTCCCTATTTCCTGTATCTGTCACCTTGGCTAATTCTTCTGGTGATTCAATCTGTTTCAGGTGAGCCTGAATGACTCCCATAATCAGATGGTGGTACACTGGGCTGGCGAAAAGAGCAACGTGATTGTGGCATTAGCCAGAGACAGCCTGGCACTGTTGGGGCCTAAGAGCAGTGATGTAAGTATGTTGTCCTAATTTGGAAGGAGGGAGGTCTGGGACCTTGGTGTTGTATTGGGCATATTTATGCCTCCTTTTGTCCTGCCTGTGGGAGGTGGCGTCTGCTGTTGGCTCCCCTGGAGAAATTGCAGGTAAGTGGAGAGTAGATCAGAAATATCACACAATGACAGAGCAGAGTGGGTAGAAATATTATCTTTTTTGCTTGCTTGATATATAGCTCAATGCTGAAAACATATCCTTGTGATACTGTGGTTACTATTTTTCTCAGAGTGACATGGTATTGTCCTGGTCACTGTAGCCACTTGACTTGGTGCCAGAAATATATATTCCTGGGCAGAAGCCACCTTGTCCCTTGGAACAGAGCCCAGATGAAATCTCACTGGTTTTCTCATTTATTGTATTCTTACCTGTTGCACGTGAGTGCATTTCTTTCCTTGGTTTTTCCTCTTCAAAGTATCCAGGGGCTGGATGTTAGCCCCATTTCAGAGACTCTGTGAAAATAAGGGGAATTTCTTTGGATTATATACATCTTGACACATTGACAACTTGATACTGTGTGTAGAGGGTCCTTTAATGCTGTGGTTGTTAGAACACGAGTGGATACTTTGTTTCAGCTATATGCAAGGATCCTTCAGTTTAATATAATTTTACTTTCTGTGTTTGGTACTCATTATGCATATTTTATATCTATAGCTACCTATCTATATGTTATATATAATATACATAATATTATATATAGTGTATATATAATATATATATACAATTTATTTTTAATTTTATTTTTGTGTTATATGCAGACCTGATTTCATTGGTATAGGGAGGAAACTCCCCTTTTTCAGTATAAATTAGGGCCTATTTTGCAATTTATAGTTTTAGGGAGTTGTCTGGGGGCATTAAGGGGTTAAATGATTTGTGAAGGGTCACACAGTATGTGTTTGATAGGTAGGACTTGAACCGAGTTCTGATTCTGAGACCAGATTTTTTATCCACTGTGTCATCCTGCCTTTTATAACATATAATTATGTAATAATGTATACATATTATTTTAATTAGGTTCATGAAGAAGATGGATAGTAGAAATCATCTCAAATCTAAAAGCCTTTGCAATTTCCATGTGGACAATTTGAGGGACCTTGACTTTGAAAATCCCTATGTTCCCTTCCCTGGCCAGTTCATCTGGTGATCTGAGTTCTAGAGGGTTAGTTGTGATTATAATTATATTGGGTAAATCATAAGAGAACAGGGAAGATAGGCAGAGATATCATTTCCCTTGTTTTTAACATATGGGGTCTCATTGACTCTTACAGTGTCCTTGTGAGGTAGGCAGAATAGGTATTATTAACACTATTTTTCAGATAGAGAATCTGTGAGGACCGTAGAGGATTAAGATGCTTAACTGGGGCCACTCCTTCAAGCAGTTGTTGAGTAGGACTCTAAAATGGGGACAGCTATAAGGATGCAGGATACAAAGAATTCTCTAAGGGAAACTTCACTCAGTGTGATGGTAAGACTTTTGAGCTTGGTGTGTCAGACCAGGGGCGGGACAAGAACTTGATTTTTTGATGAAAAGTTTTGTATTGGTCATGAATTTGAGAAAGGGTTGCATACAGTTTTAAATTTTTTAAAATTAAAAATTATTTTCTCTCCTCCATATTTTCTCTCCCTCATTAAAAAAAAGAAAAATAAGACCCTTATAACAAATTTTAGTTTGTGTAGTCAAAATAAACTCCTATATTTAGCTATAACTAGTTCCAAGTATGAGAAGCCTGCTGGTTATGCATGAGTCTTTTTATGTAGTATTTATTCAACTACTCCTACATAGGACCATAGAAAACCAGAACTGGAATGTACTGTAAAGATTATCTAATATCCTGCCCCCCATTTTACAGATGAGGTTACTGAGGGAAAAAGTTTTCAAAGTCCCTATAGCAAGTCTGTGATGGAGTTAAACCTGAGAACAACATTATTTATTATTTATTAGTACCAACTAACGGTCTTTATCCTAAAAGAGTTTGTCTAAGAAGAATGTCTACCAAAAGGTAGATAGAGGATAATTTGAGGTGAGAGAGAATGCTTCTAATGGGGTTAGAAGAGAGGTGGAGTGTACATCATGAAAGACCTCTCGTAGTAGGTTGTACCCAAGGAGACAAGGGTGAGGAAGGAAGAGATTCCAAGTGTTGGAAAGCAGGTCAAGGAGAAATAATTTTTAAATCATTGGATTCCTTGAAAAGCATGATTTAAAAACTTGTGGACACTGTTTCAAGAATTCATAAGTGAATAATGTTCAGATCTATTAGAACTGGAGGGTAGAGTGAAAATGGAAAGACTTCTCTTCATCACCTATTGAAAGGGAAACCCCAAAGTCATAGGAACACTGTAGTCAAACTCTAGAGAGTCCACATCAGATTATAGACGGTCAGAAAGACAGAAATTCAAGTATCAGGAACTACAGTCAAAATCACAAGAGCAAGACTAGGCAGTTTCTCCTGTAAATGAGAGAAAATCTTTGTTAATAGTTACAAAGGCAAGAATATCTCATCTTGTAAAGCTGTGTCTATTCCTACATGAAAAAAAATGAATCTTTTAATACAGTGGAGGACATAAAGCTTTCTTGATGTCCTCCATTGTATTAAAGATCCATTTTATGAGCAGAAACTTTAAGGTTCAAGTACAGAATAAGAATCAAGAGAAGCCTAGAAAGGCAAGTTTATTTGAGCACTTGGAAGGGGCTGTGTTAACTCTCTAGAGGAGAAGAAGAAACAAGAGTTCCTTTAGAACATTAAGGTCTTCAAAAGGTGTTTTTGTTGTTCGTTTGTTTCATTTGTGTCTGACTCTTTATGACCCCAATTGGGATTTTCTTGGCAAAGATACTGGAGTGGTTTGCCATTTCCTTTTCCAGCTCGTTTTACAGGTGAGGAAACTGTGGCACACAGAGTCAAGTGACTTGCTCATGGTCAAAGAGCTAGGGAGTGTCTGAGGCCAGTTTTGAACCCAGGTTTTCCTGAGTCCAGGCCAGATACTCTCTCCACTGTGCCATGTAGCTACCCTAAGAAGGTATTAAAGGAGTTAAACTAGCAAAAACAAAAGACCTGGCTGTGGGTTGGTTCTTTTCTGAGGGACTGAAGAAAGGGAAAAAGAAGGGAAAGTAAAAGGGATACATTTGCATAGAAATGAGAAAGAAGGGATAAACTTGATATTCCTCTTAATTGGGAGTATGAGAAGAATATACAAATATGGAAAAAGGTATGAGGGGAGCAGGCATCAGAAGAACCTCAGTCTTATCTGAACTAGTGGATTGAGGATTTAGCTCTAAGCTGAAAACAGAAGATTAACAATTGGTCACTCCAAGTGGGCCCTAGGCAGAAAGCATTTGGGCCATGTGTGGGGTCATCTAGAGCCAATGGCATAGGCCTGTAACATGGGTTCTCCTTAAGGGCTCTGAAAAGGACTGGACAAATAGCACGATGTAGTGTCCTGCCCAGAACAGATCAGAATCTTATTCCTGGGCCTAGTGTAGTTACTCTGAACTTGATCACTGCTATTCAGCTGACAGGCTGAGAACCAACTATTGTCTCCTGGAACACCACCTGAGACAAGCCTGCAGTTATGTTGACTAGACATAACCTTTTGTGTGGAACCTGAAAACTCCGGGAAGTAAAAGATGTTGCTGTGCTCTTGCTTTGATCATATAGTGCCTGCTGAAAGAAAGTCTGCAGCTCCCTGGCTCAGGCTGCCCCTGTTATCCTTAAAAAGGCCTGTAAACAATAACTGAAGAACATAGTAGCATGGCCTCAGATAAGACAGGATGGTATCATACAAGGTTACAGTGGTCCATTCAGAAGAATGTAGAACCCGGCACAGAGCCCTAATTTGGGAAGTAAGGCTGAGGAAACAAACAAAAAAAAGATCAAGAGCTGTTAGGGTTCTAGTGATGCCCAAGACTAACCTGGATGAGAAGAATTACAAAACGTTGATAAGCAAGTTCTCAAAAAAAAAAGCTTGTCTCCATAATCAAGTAGAATTCCTAGAAGAAATGAACAGTTAAAAGTATATTATAAGTGAGATGAAAAGGATAGATGAATTAGGAAAGAAGAGTTATGGAGGAGAGATTTGAAAGAGAATTAGCATTTAACACAAGAAATAGAAGCCTTACCCAAGTAACAGATTCTTTGAAAATCTGAATCAACCAAATAGAAATTAATGACTCCATGTGACCAATTTTAAAACAGAAAATCGAAAAAGTGTATCATTAAAAAAACTAATAAAAATATTGGTGAGAGATAATTTAAGAATTATTTGACTACCTGAGAGCTGTGATAAAAAGAGAGTCTGGGTAATGTATTTCAAGAAATCTTGAAAGAAAGGTGCTCAGACATATTATGAGGAAATGGTGAGATGAAAACAGGAAAAAAATCCATCAGTTACCTCCTGAAAGAAACCTCAAAGGAAAACCCCCAGGAATGACATAGCCAAAATTTAAGAGTTTCCAAGTTAGAAAAAATCTACAGAAAGCAATGAGAAAGAAAGGGGTCAAGTACTGAGAAGCCATAGTCAGTCAGGGTCACAGGATCAGAGAGCATGGAATATAGGATATTCCTAAAGGCAAGAAGAGATAGGGCTTATAGCAAAGAATAATTTACCTAGTAAAACTGAGTATACTCTTACAGGGGGAAGTAGATTCTTAATGAAATAGAAGACTTCTAAGCATTCCTGATTTAAAAAAAAAACAAATTAGGCCTAAGTAAATATAAATACTAGGGTCAAGGAAAACATTAAAAAAAAAAAAGGAAAACATAAAAAGGTAAGTGCAAGTGAAAAATCCAAAGGGATGTTATAAAGATGAAGTGTTGACATTCTAATTGGGATAGAATGATAAAAGTGTCCCCTCAGAACCCTAATGTCATACGAGTTCGTAGAGGGAGTCAATAAGATAGAGGATGTGGGATTGATTTTGTTATGTTTTGTTCATATTTAAAAAAGAAGGGAAAGGAAGGGGGAGAGGATACTATAGAAGAAAAGGAGAAAAATAGGGGTACTAATTATCTCACATAATTCAGGGGAGCAAGTCTATAAAAATGAGGAAGGGTTGGAGGGAACAGATGTCACTGGAATCTCATTTTCATTTGAATACTTGGTCATAGGAGGAATCTTCCACCCCACCCTCAAACACATAAAAGAGTTTTATGTAGAAATATATTCAATTCAACAGGGAAATTGGAAGCAACAGGGAAAGGGGGGAATAATAGGGAGGGCATTTTCAGGGAGAGATTAGTCATAAGCAAAAAAAACCCTAAATTTAGAGAGTTTAGTTGACCGAATATCTAGTCAGTGAATATTTACTAAGTGCCTTCTGTGTGCTGGGCACTGTGCTCATTAAACACTAGCGATACAAAAAGAGGCAAAAGACAGTTGCTGTCCTTGAGGAATTCAGGGGAGACAACAAAGCGAACAAACATGTACCCACAAGCTATATACAGGATAAAGAGGAAATAATTAACAGAGGGAAGGTACTAGAATTGGAAGGAGTTGGGAAGGGTTCTGGTAAAAAAATGGGATTTTAGTTGGGTCTTAAAGGAAGCCAGAGAAATGAGGAGGGATAACATTCTAGGTCTGGGGGAGAGCCTGAGAAAATGCCTGGAGCTGAGAAGAGTGGCTTGTTCAAGGGATGAATTGAAAAGAGTATTTGGTAGGGGAGTAAAATATAAGAAGTTTGGAAAGATAGGCTGGGGCTAGGCTATGAAGGTCTCTTAATGCCAAACAGAGCATTTTGTATTTCTGGAGGCAGTTAGGAACCCCTGGAATTTATTGAGTAGGGAGTTGTGTGGGACATGATTGGACCAGCCCTTTAGGAAAATCTCAGTAGCTGTATGGATGTGGATTACAATGGAGAGAGACTTGAGGCAGGCAGACCCACCAGTAGATTATAGTAATATTCAAGGCATGAGATGATGAGGGCTTACATCAGGGTGGTGGCAGTATCTGAGGAGAGAAGAAACCATATTTGAGAGCTGTTGCAAAGGTAAAAGCAGTGGCCTTGGCAACAGCTTGGATATGGGGGTGGGAGATAGTGAGGAATCCAAGATGACTCCTAGATTGTGAGCCTGAAGGTGTTGTCCTCTACAGAAATAGGAAAGATAGGAGGTGGGGATAGTTTAGGGGGAAAGATAAAGAGTTCTGTTTTGGAAGTAGTGAGTTTAAGATGTCTACTGCATATCCAATTTGAGATATCTGAAAGACAATTGGAGATATGAGATTACAAGTCAGCAGAAAGGATGAGGCAGGAAAGGTAGATTTGAGAATCATCACCGTAAAGATGGTAATTAAATCAGCTATCATGGATTTAATTACCAAGTGAAGTGACATTGAGGGAGAAGAGAAGAGGTCCTAGGACAGAACCCTGGGGCACATCTACAGGTAGAGGGCATGATCTGAATTGGGGTCCAGCAAAGGAGATTCACATAGATAGGAGGAAAACCAGGAGAGAATGATGACCTGAAAACTTAGAAGGGAATATCAAGGGAGAGAGAAATCAGCAGTGTCAAAGGCTACAGAGAGGTTGAAGAATATAAATATTAGAAGTGACAAAGGAAGAAAAGAGATCTGTGATCAGAGTCTGGGTGAGGGGAAGAGAAGATGGGTAAGAGTGTAAGTTCATTGGTGTGGAGCACAGAACTTGCCTTGCCTTCTTCTTTGTGAAGCGTTGGTTGGGAACAAAGAGAGGAAAAAAGTGTGAAAGAATAAGATGGTGAGAGATATATAAATCATGATCATAACTGAGTGGGATGAGCTCATTTCATAAAACAGAAGAAGATAGCATAATATATTAGAAAGTAGAATCTTGCGTTATGCTGTTTACAGGAAGCACACTTGCTACATCAGATTCATATACATTTAACACAAGAAACTTGAGTAAAATCTCTTGTGTTTTAGCTGAACTTAAAAAAGCGAGAGTAGTAATCATGATCTTAGACAAAATTGTAGCAAGAATAGACTTGATTAAGAGATAAATAGTAATTACATTTGCTGAAAGATACCATATACAATGAATTAATTTCAGTACTTAACGTGTATGCACTGAATGGCTAGCATTGAATACTAAAAAGAAAAGCTAAATTAATCACTGGGAGAAATATAGAACAGAACTATAAATGTAATAGAAATCAATGTATTGTTTTCAGTGATTGATAGATCTTAAAAAAACAAAAATAAAAGCAAGAAAGAAGTTAAAGACTTGAATAGAACTTTAGAAGTTAGATATGATAGATCTCTAGCAATTTTATTTAATGACAGTAGAAAGGAAGTGTATAGATACATCATTCTCACATGTATATATCATCTTTACAAAAATTAACTATGTTTTAGAGCATTAAAATCAAATGCATAAAAGCAGTTATATTAAATACATCATTTACTGACCTCAGTGCAATAAAATTATATTTAAGTCATTGAAAAAAAGATTAAAATCAACTAGAAATAATTTAATCCTGAAGTATTGTTATGTCAAAGAACAAATCATAGAAATGATAAATAGTTTTATTAAAGACCAGAAGGATGAGACAAAATACCAGAGTTTGGTGATGCAACCAAAGTAGTCCTTAAAGGAAAATTTACATTTCTAAATACTTTTTAACAACAAAGGAGAGAAAACTGATCAGTGAATTGGGAATGCACCAAAAGAAAAATAAGGTGTAGAAAACTAAAGTTGAAAACTAAAAAAAATGAATTACAAACAGAAGGAGCTGTTTTTTTTGGGGGAAATGTCATTAGTTAATTAGATTAAAATTACCACTATCAAAAATGAAAAAAGAAGAAATCAGAATATATGAAGAAATAAAGGATATTATTAGACACTATTTTACCAAACTATATTCCAGAAAACTCTAGGAACTTTAAAAGAAATGGATAGTTATTTTAAAAGATATAAAATACTCAGATTAACAGAACAAGAAATTGAGGTTAAACAACTTAATCTCAGAAAAAGAAATTGAATAAATCACATATTAACTTCCAAAGGAGTAATACCCAGGACCATTCAAATGGAAATACTTTTTATGGAAATAAAGACATCCCAATAATTGGAAAAATACTTCTTCCTCATGGATGGGCTGAGCCTGTGTGATAAAAATGACAGTACTGCCTAAGTTAATTTGCTTAGTCTATTCTATACCAATCAGATTACCAAAGGGTTGCTGCTTTAGAGAGCTCCAGATCCCCTTCCCTAAAACCAAACTTCATATAGGGGAACAAAAAGTCAAGAATCTCAAGGGAAATAATGGTAAAAATAAAAGTGAAAAATAAGGGAGTTTAATCCTAGAAGTGGTAATCTTCAAAATGCCTTGGTGCCATTGAGTACAACCATCATTCCAGAGTACCAGTGATGAAGCATGCTATCTACCTCCTTTCAGAGGTAACAACTCAGGATATAGAGTGATACATATTTTTCAGACATGTCCAGTGTGAGAATTTGTTATACTTGACTCTGCATATTTTTAAAAAAGGTTTTCTTTTTCTTTTAAAATGGTGGAGGACAGAATGGGCAGGAGAGAAGATGGATTTTTGTTCATTGAAAAAAATAAAATTTAATAAAAAAGAAAGTAGTTTTGAATTTATTATGTACTGTTTTGAAAACTAGCATGAAATGTAGTTCCACATTTTCATAGACAATTTTGTGTTCTATCTGGAAATGCTTCTTTTTTGGTGTTATTTTTTTTTTTAATGAATTACGACTTAGAACCAGGGTCTGGTGGTGTCATAAGAAGTTAGGAAGCTTCACAGGAACCTGAAAGAAAAGTTTATTAATTCCCAACAGTAATTAAAGTGGAGGTTAAAAAGAATACATGCAGTTGATTCTCAAATACTGAAGAAGGGCAGTGTGGTGCCTGTTCTTTGCAACTATATTATTCTGGAAGCCAAAGACTTGTAAGTTTCACTTTTATCTTGTGGAAAAATACTGGAAATAATCATCACCTCCTCATTGAATTTTTGGGTATCTTAAAAGAATAAAGTCGGTCTTGGGTAACATACAAATGTCTTATTCATAAAGAGCAAGACCTGAGATTTCCTTCTGTGACAAGTGTATTAAAACAGAACAGTAGATGTTATTTTTCTTGATGCTGAAGCGAGGGTTTTGATTCTGTCCCATGTGACATATCGTATAACCAGAGAAAATCTAGTCTGGTTCATGGGGTTGATAGTTCTTGTTACAAAACTGGCCAAAGGATCACACACCAATTGTATTGTGTCTAGGTATAAGGGTCAGTCAGGAAGGAAAAAATGGGTTATATTTAGGAGCAGAAATTTTTTCCAAGATACTTTTTTAGGAGTCTGCTATGTGTAAAGCTCTGCATGCTAGACAGAGCTACAATGATGCAACTGTAACTGGGGGAAGTCTGAGACAGATAGAAAAGATGTCTTCAGGAAGCTAGTGCTATACCTGGAGATGTGTTCTCTTCATTGATAACTGTGGATTCCCTTAATTCTCTAATTGCCTTTTTAAAAAAATCTCAATCTTCTTGGCTTCTCTGTGGCATTTGACACTGTCAGCTTAATCCTCTCATACTTCACAAGGGCTGTTGAAGCCCTCTGTGAATGCAGTTGTTGTTTTGCTAGTGATGATGATGACGATGACAATGATGATGTTAGGACCTTCCAGCACCATAATTTATGACTAATTTTGAACTACGGCTTTTTCTTAAGTTGTCACATCTCCCTACCAATGTATCACTTGAAAGAGTACACTTCAAAGGAAGGTGTAGGGATCATAGGTTTATATTTAGATCCAGAAGGGTTAGAGGTCCCCCACCTAGTTCAACCCTCATATTTACAGATGAGGAAACTGAGACACAGAGAGGATAAGTGACTTGACTGTCTTTAGAAGACAAGGGTATTGGAACCTGACTCCAAGGGCAGAACTATGTCCACTCTCAAGAGTATGGTTTTCTAGGCATCTCTGAATAAGTAAATGAAAGTAAGTTTCCCTTTTGAAAAACTAAATTTTTCCCTCACATTTTCCTGCTGAGACATAAAGCAGCATGCAGTCCCTCTGAAGTCATTCAGTGTCTGAAGCATAATACTGGTAAAAGGGAACAAGAAAAGATTGTTTCACTATATCCTTTTGCCTTCAAATAGAACTTCTATTCTGCTTCCTAATAATTTGTCCTAAGCTTCTATGTAAAGTTTCACAATTTAGAAAAAAAAACCACTTTCTGTTGTTAAATCACCTACTTCCTGGTCTGCAGTTGGAAAGTTCCTCTTGCTTTTTGGAGTCTGTGTTCCTGTTAATTTAGGTTAGAAGCCTTTAAGGGCAGATGCCTTTGTTGTGATTGGATTAACCTTTATACCTGATAGATAGTAGTGGCTAAGGGTGATGGCTGACACTTCCACACCCTTCCCCCGGGACTCCTGTGGCCTCTGGGAAATGCGTCCAGTCTGTCAGGTCTCCACTGCCACACAAAGGCTCTAACATACTGTCCATTTCCCTGGTACAGAATGCAAGTAATCTGCTCCCTGACATGACTGGGGGCGTTCACAGAGGTGGGCTTGTTAACATTGTCTGGTGACACCTATAATTTCATTATACTGTTGAGACATAATTGTTAGCACCCTGCAATAGGACAGTTTGAAAGTGTCCTTTAGGAACCTTTTTATTCCCCATGAGATATTTGAAGATAAACTAAAAAAGTGATCTTGAGTTGATCATATATGTGTCTGATTTGTCTCAACCATTGCTTTTATTACTCCTGTTGGATTTTTCATAGCTAGGAAGGTGTAGATATGCTTAGAATGGTGTGCAGTAGTGACCACTTCTATCACACCATCCACATCCTGGCCTCTGTGTCTTTTGGGATCAGTAACAGATTGACAAAAGTATATGTTGACTCTCTCCTTTGTTCCAGTTACACCCTGCCTCGGTATCACACTTAATTGGTGAACATATTACATTTTCCCAGCAGTTCATCTGAAGGCACTTAGGTTGAGTGCCTCTTCTGTTCCTTTTACACCCTGCCCTGTGTCATACTCATTGGGGAACATGTTGCTTTCTCAGCCACTCCTACCTCCCACCCCCTCTTTGAGGTCAAGAACTGTTATTTTTAAATTTTGTATCTTTGGCATTTATCATAGTGTCTTGTACATAGTAGGCCCTCAGTAGATTCTTGTTGAATGTCAATTACAATTCCCTATTCTTCTTGAGGAATCATAAAGAGTATTAGGAGCTGGAATTTATAATAGTTTATGTTTAAATTTAAAAATTTTCTTACTGCAATAAGGAAAAATATATAGCAGTACTCCTCTCCTATTCTCTTTTCCCCTCCACTCCCCTCCTTTTCCGCCTCTCCACCTTCCTCTCCTGTCCTCCCTCTCCCTCTCCCCTCCTTCACCTCTTGCCTTTCTGTTGAAGCTGGTTTTTCTTCCCAGCCTTCCTACACAGCCCAAGAGTAGAGCTTCCCAGAAGGTGGGGAAATGGGCAGTATGTTAGAGACCTTTGTGTGGTCATGGATCCCTGACAGACTGGATACATTTTTAGTCCTTCCTGGCAGATTAGACCTCTGGATATAATTTGAATCCATTAGAGTCAGTCATGAGTGTAAGGTAGGTAACATGACTTCAGTTATGTTATCCCCCTTCTCAAGCAAGTTGTGTTGTCCTTGGGTAACCATGCCTCCATCCCAGGCAGCTGGTACAGAACTCAAGTCATCTGCCCCCCACATGCCTGGGGACAGACACAGAAGTGTACTGGTTCTTTCCTTGTTAACATTATTTGGTGACACCTATAATTTTGTTATGCCATTGAGACATAATTGTTACTGTATTCAGAACCTGCAACAAGACAGTTTGAAAGTAGAGCCAGAGGGAGAGATTTCTCTGTTTGACCTCTTGTAATTCTTTCTCCCCTCTCTCCCTCTACCCTCACCTTCCAGGTTTATGTGTCTTATGACTATGGGAAATCATTCCAGAAAATATCGGAGAAATTCAACTTTGGTGTGGGAAACAACAGTGAAGCAGTGATTGCTCAATTCTACCATAGCCCAGCAGACAACAAACGGGTAAGGAAGTGGCAACCACAAAGTATTGCTTTAGTGGACCCTATTTAGGGAAGAAAGAACTGTTGTTATGGGAAAACAAATATGTTGAAACAATTTGGGGGCGGGTGGTGAAGCCATGGTCCCTTAGACTCTGCTAATACTTGCTTATTGAGGGGATCATTTATTATGGAGGAGGCTTTGTTCATAAGACTGGCCCACAGTAGGGTGATGCCATGTCACTAATCAGAATTTCTAATGCAAAGAAGGCCCACAGAAAATCCTCCCCTTCACTGATTACCTTCTGGGGTGGTAATAATGGTTATCTTATTTGTTAGTGTTGTCCACATTTCTTAAGGGCCATAAGGTTTACAAAGTGTTTTTCTCACAGCAGCTGTAAATCTGAATGGGCATTGACAAAGTGGTGAATAGAATAGGTCAGCGTTCGTGAATTAGTTACATCTTCTCTGACTGTATTTTTGTTGTTTTTCATTCAGAGCCACTTTTGGTGTTACTTTTTCACTTCAGTAATCCATTCCTCATTGACTAACCCCAGGCCCTGTTTTTTGCATGGAAAGAAAAATCAAACCAGCAGATATTGTATATTGCAGACTAGGCCATGGGTTCTTTTTTTTCCCCTTTTTTTCTCATCTGACTATCCTAAGGGCTTTGCTTTTGAAGGAGACTTTGGACTGATTTTACTTACAAAATAAATGAGTTTGATGAACCAGTTTTTAATTATATTTTTATTATGAAAAATTTCTTTACCAGATTAAAAAAAGATGTACTTACATTAAAAATATGTATTTATATACATATTTTTTCATATTTTATAGAAATACACACACACACACACACATATTCCTTTACTGATGTTCAAGGCCTTCCACATTCTGGCACCTGTGTCTAGTCCTAACTCATGTTTCTGTGTTGGAGGTGGACAGTCTGCCCTGGCTATACTGGACTTCTCAACATTTCCTTTCTTATCCTGTTCTCTTCCTACTCCATCCTTTATCATAGTGCCCTATGACTAGATAGAATAAATTGTCTCCCATGCCCACCACCTTTACCTGTTGAAGTCCCTTACTTAAATACCTAATTCAGGTGCCATTTCTTTCATAAAGTCTTCTTGGACTCTGACCCCAGCTAAAATTTATTTCTCCATCTTCTTATTTCTCATTGCACTTTTCTAGGATCCCCCCTTGCACTAATCACATTTTCCCTTGTATCATATACATTTGTATAAGAAGGAAGGAAAGAAACAAACATGTATTAAGTATTTAATATGTGTAAGACACTTTTCTGAGTCCCGGTGATACAAATACAAGCAAAAAGAAGGTTAGTCCCTGCCCATGGACTATGGGGGGGGGTTATGGGAGAGATGGTACCTGACTGGTGGCATGGTTTTTAAATTCAGAGAATGAATGGAGACCTGGGTCATTTCACAAAATGGAAGCTGCAAGAAGAACTCACTGGTGGGAGAAGGGAGTCAGGCCTTGTAGAGGACTGGGCTAGGAGCGCAGTAGTCTATTCCAGGGCAAGGAGGCCCTGACTCTGAGGGAACTTCCAGGATGAACCAGTAGTAGAGAGGCCATAGTTTTGAAGTCTAAAAAAAGTCAAGAACGGGACTGAAAAGGAAAAATCATGTCTATTCTTTCTCCCCTTAGATTGATCCTCTTGAGGGCATGTTCTGTGATCTTTCTTATCTCTGTATCCCTAGTACCTAGCCCACGGCCTTGTTCAGAGTTGGCACTTCAGGGTTTGTTGAATTGGATCTGGTTTGGAGGGAAGGATTGGTGAGGTGACTTTTTGCTCCATCTGTATTGGGGAAATGCTAGTAGCTCCAAGTTTCACAGACCAGTGGAGCTCTGTGTTAGCATTTCAATGTACTCCATTGATTTATAGC
The DNA here is from genome assembly GCA_028658325.1 of Potorous gilbertii. Lineage (NCBI taxonomy): Eukaryota > Metazoa > Chordata > Mammalia > Diprotodontia > Potoroidae > Potorous > Potorous gilbertii. Next base: position 230,233,829 of record CM053771.1, on the reverse strand, counting down.
TTTGTTTGAGATTCTAGGAGCAGGCTGTATCTCTGGCTTCCTTACCTCTTTGGGTCATAGAACCTTTCCATAGTGCATTCCTATGTAATAGATATTTGGAATTTTTTTTTCTGTTATTCTGAGATGGAAGGGCAAGGAGTAGGCCTGGAGTGGATAGAGTGAAGGGACAGGAGCAGGGGTTAGTTTGGGAGGGATATTTTGTGTGTGTGTGTGTGTGTGTGTGTGCGCGCGCGCGCATGTGTATGTGTTTGTGTATACAAAGATTTTAGAGAGTAAGAGGAATGTAGGAAGAAGCCTAGGGACAACATTTAGGTGCTATAAGTGGGATGAGATGGGATTTCTGCAGAGTCAGAGATTTAGAGTTACCAGGGATCTTAGAGGCCCCTTAGTGCAGTGTCCTCATGAAAAACAGCCCAGAGATGTGCCTCAAAGTTCAGCACTTTCTCTACCATTCCACATTGCTCCTTTATTAATATTGACTGAAAGTCCTACCTAGAGAAGAGCAAATGCATATTCTACTACATTGACTGCATTCATCCTCCCCATGCTTCTATTGCTGAGGTCTGAGTAGCTTCATGACTGGTGGAGATTCAGAGACGGGATGCAATGGCTCGATGGCCATAGAGTGTGCTGGCACTGGGTTCTTGTGCAGCAGTCTAGGAGGAAACATGGCCAAGAGGCAATTTCTACTTCCTTGGTGGTAGCTGTCTGTTCTCTCACACCTTGAACTCCCCAGGAAGGAAATGGTGCCTCTTATTATGTTCATTATGTTTGTTTGCACCCAGGGACATCACATTGTTCTATTTGACCTGATACTTCCTGAGAAAAACCACACAGTTTCTAACGAAGTGTCTTATAGGGCCATCAGGGATAATCTTATTATGTGAATCTCCATACCTCCTTTGACATTTTTATCCTGGTTAAATATGAACATTGGTGAATGGTAAATATGAACATATGAAATTCTCACCTTGGTGAGAAAGAAGGAGAAATTTAAACTTTTTTAATATTAAAGAGCAGGGTGCTGTAGCAAGACAGAACTACTCATCCTATAGGCCCCAGCCTGATGGGTTTGAAAAGTCCTGGGGCCTTTTCCTAGAGCATGCAGCCCTCACAATACCACAAAGGTAACTTGGGATTAGTGCTGTGTCTAATGCAGAAGTTATTCACATTCATTTTAGTTGACTAGATGGAGCCAGCCTTAGGTATAATTGTGAAGTGTATGAATTGTCTTTTGGTGTGCCACCAATCCTTTTCTGTCCCGGTTTTCAAACCTCTGTGACATAACCATACTGTCTTCCTTCCCCCACCCCCATTTTTCTTCCTTCTGTAAAACTTGCTGTCAGGAAAGAATTAGGTAAGTTCATTTACAAATGTAATATGTGTAAATAACTTATAAAGTCTGATGGGTTGTCCTCAGGGGTTATTGTATTTTAACATGTGGCAAAACCGTAAGTCATAAGAGTGAAATTCGTAGTGTGGAACTTTGGACATTGGTAATTAGGAGGGAAAAAGACATTTTTTGGGGGAAGAAAGGCTTTCCTGATGGTCCTGCAATCACATCAGATGGTCGGACACTGAACAAGACCAACTCTGCTAGCTATTCATTGAGGTTTTACCATGTGACCAGTATTGGAAGAGGAATAAGCATTTATGTAGTACCTACTATGTACAAGACACTGAGGTAAGTGTTTTACAAATGTTATCTCCTTTGATCCTCACAAAAACCCTGTGAGGTATTTGCTGTTATCATCCTCATTTTACATTTGAGAAAACTAAGGCAAGAGGTTAAGTGACTTGCTGGGGTCACACCGCTTTTAAATTGTCTGAGTCTGAATTTGAACTCAGGTGTTCCTGATTCATGGCCCATGTCTCCTGTGGCACTGAGCTGCCTCAGCTGGATGGTGCAGCAGTTAGGAAGTAGGATATTATACTAAGATAAAGAATAAATGAAAAGTGTAAGCCATGTACTCTGTCCTCAGGAAACTTGTAGTTTCATTGGAGAGATAAAACATAGACACATGAAATCATTAAATGCCAATAGTACAGGGGTGAGAAAATATAGGCTCTCAAAAATGTCCTTGGAGTTTGAAGGAGGAGAAAGGAAATCAATCAATAAAGATGTATTAGGGAGCTAGGTGGTAAAGTAAACCTGGAGTCAGGAAAACCTGAGTTTAAATTCAGTCTCAGACACTTACTGAGTCTGACCATTAGTATAACTTCTGTTTAGTTTCCTGATTTGTGAAATGGGAGTTATAATAGCCTCTACCTCCCAGGGTTATTTGATGAGATAATAGTTGTAAAGGGCTTAGCACAGTGATGTGAATATTATTTACTTAATTATTTATTTTTTATTAACCTCTTACTTTGTGCCAGGAACTCTACTAAGTACTAGGGTGTTCTGAGTGAAGTAAGGAGGACAGAGAACAGCATGAGCAAAGGTGGGAATCATATTAGTACCTTTTTATAAGAGGGTTCTAAGAGTTCCTGATGAATAGTAGGAGAAGTCTGGAAAAAGGTGGGGTGGGATGAGATGACTTGCTAACCCATCTTAGAAATCTGGACTTTGTCCTGAAGGAACTGGGAGGATAACTCACAGTTTTTAAGCAAATGACTGAAATGGGGACACCCCCATGTCCCTTTAAAGGATAGCCCCCCCAAAACATACAAGTACACAGATGGAAAAGAGATTGGGAAATAAAAAGTAATTTTTGGGTCAAAGTTAATATTTTTACCAAAACGTATGTGGTCTGGAATTTAAAGTTGTATTTGGAGTTTTATTTCTTGATTTATTGCCTATTTGATTATTTGTTGAGCTCTCTCTAGGTTTACAGTAAAAAAGTTATTTAGGAGAGGAATTGTAGGAAGATTATCGCAGAGTGTATAATGGTTTGCAGAAGAGATGATTGGAGAAGAGTTTGTAAACTTCTTTGTGTCCTGGACCTGATTGGCAGTCTGGTGAAGCCCATGAACCCCTTCTCAGAATAATGTTGTTCTTTTTTTTCAAGTGCATAATTGGGGGAAATGGTAAATTTCAGTTGTGAAAATAAATTTTCCCATCCAAGTTCATGGACCACCTGAAATTTATCCACGAATGGCCATGGACCCCTAAGTTCAGAATTCCTGGATTGGAACTATTGCTGTAATTAAAGCATGGTCTGATGAGTGAGGAGCCTGGACCAACCCTGGTTAGTTCAAAGGCATTGAATTGTATAGAAAAATTCTTTCTTCTGACACTCAGGTTACCTATGAAGGAGGAAGACACCTACAGAAGTGAGGCCATGGTAATTAATGACCATTATAGCTCTAGTGTTTCCAGAATAGCAGCACCTATTTTACATCTTTCTCAGACTACTTCCTGAGATCTTTTTATGCTAAATAACAGGAAGGAGGGCAATCTAAGTCAGTCTATAATGGTTTTCAGTGGTGCTTAGTATATTGCATTAATACTGGGAGGCAGTAGTTGAAAAATATTGAAATTGAAAAAGCCTTGATCTTGCAGTTACAATCATTCAGTTAGTCAGTAAGCATTTATTAAGGACTTACCACGTACCAGACACTTTACTAAGTTTAAAGACTAGTTCTGTTCTGTCTTGTCTGTGTGACCCTTCGACAAGTTGCGTAACCTTTTTGGGTTCAGCTTCCTCATTTGTAAAATTACAAGGGATCAGAATAGATGATATCTAATGTTCTTTCTAGTGCTAGATATAATTTTATGATCTTATGGCTGACAGCTCACCCAGGAAATAGCATTGATGGAAAGAAGATTCCATATCTTCCATGGATAGTTTGAAGTGTCCCATTACTACTTTGGGGACCTAAATTTTCTGTTTGTAGCTCTGGGCAAGGACTAGGGTGGTAACATTGAGAGGAAAGGAAGTGATAGATTGGAGACATGTTAAATATAAATGTGAACATAAAAGCCATTTTAATATGTTAGCAAAAATTTTAGACGAAGATGTGAGGTAGTACTCGATAGCGGATGGAGTGTGAGCAGTTGAGTCTGAAATATCTTTACCAGTTTAAGCCAGAAACACTTGAAGAATGATAGGTCTATCATAGAAATGGGGAAATTATACAGTAGGGTGGGAGATAATGAGTTCAGTGTTTGAAATGTTGGAATTGGGTACCTGTAGAACCAGTTATAGGGCTTCATTTCCATTGGGGTTGTTTTCCAGAATGATGTCTTCCAAGGGCTAGTCTGAAGAGACAGTTGTGGGTAAGATAAGGGCAGACCTTAGGTGTGAGATCAGTGCTGGAGATAGAAATAGGGGACTTCGAGAACCATCCCTATCCTCATAGGAATGACAAAGACTTGTTTTCCTAGGGAGAACATAAGAATAAAGAGTAGCCCTCAGGGAATGCAACTTACCCTTAGGGATAGTAGCTAGAAGACTAGTCAACCAAAAACAGACAATGAATGAGTGGCCAAACAGGTAGGTAGGAGTAATTGAATTAGTGCAGTGTCATAAATGCCAAAGTAGAAAAGAGTTTTAAGGAGAAAAGTGGTTCCAAAGAAGTAGGAGAAGATTCAGATGATGAAAATGCTGGAAAATAAAGCCTATTCTAAAACATATTAAAATAATTGAGAGTAATTTGAAGGTAGGGGTAATGTAATTAGTTCGTTTCGAGCTCTTGGGGTATGAGTAGGAGAGTGGTTTTTACATGATAAATACATTTACATACCACTTTACAATTTATAATAACTGTCCTGATCACAGTCTGGTGAGGTTGGTAGTGGAATGAATCACCCCCATTTTGTGAATGAAGAAACAGAGGCTCAAAGTCAAATGGTTTTCCGATTGTCACAAGGCTAAGAAAGTATGGTCTCAAATCCAGCAGGAGGAAGTAAGGGCTCACTCTCTAGAGAAATCCTTAAGGGGAACTCTCCCCCAACTACAACACTACATTCTATCTGGGATGATTTGAGTGGAGCCCATCTGGAGGCAGGGGAGGGAGTGAACTCTCCAGAACTCTTCCATGCCAAGACTTGGGATGAACCTTTTGCTCTTATCCTTTGTATAGCACTTCATTCTAGTGGAAATTTGCTTTGAGAACATTTTTTTACATCTACTCTTCAGTTTGGTAATAAATCTCAGTTTCTTTGAACTCAACACTATGTAGATAGTGTCTGGGTGCTAAGATACAGAAGAAATAGATATAGTTCTTGCCCTTGGGAGGTTTTTGCTTTAGCAGAAAAGGTAAGTGCAAATAGCATGATGTCTACTGAGTCTGTTAGTGTCAAGGAGCCTGGGAACAAATAATAGATGGATGAATGAAAAAAATTTAAGTGCCCATTATATACAAAGTGCTGTGTAAGCATGCAGGATACAAATAGAAAAGCGGGATATGGTTCCTCTTCTCAAAGGGCTCACATTCTAATGCAGGGAGACAACACACATAGAGGGTTTCAGTTCCTTCAGATGAGATGGAGAGATTTTGTGGTCCTTAGCGGGCAGTGGTAAAGCGAATAGTAATTGATCTTTAGTTTTATTTATTTTTCTAGAAGAAAAATTGTTTCGTCTGCTTGGTTTTTGAACCATTCAGCAGTGCCCAGGACTTTTGTGTTAAGAACTTTATTTTCTGTCCTTTCTGTGGTTGTTGAGGAATTGGGAGCTGTATACAGTAGCACCTGCAGAACTTGTTGCAAGATCTCATTTCCGCAGGGGTTATTTCCCAGAATGATGACTTCAGGGAGCTAGGGGCAAGACTAAGAATTGGTAGTCTGGGGGTCACTGACATCTCAGAGGCTCTTGGGCTTACCTGTCCATGTGTGATATCTGGTTAGAGGTTGGTGTTGGTAGTAGCTAGAAATGTGGGCCCCTTCTCCTTAGGGATTGTTTCTGCAATGATAAGGGCCAGGTTCCAAGCAGAACATATGAGTGTTCCCACAGCTCTTGGTTTCATAGACCTAGACTTTCTTCATCTGGGAAGATGGTGGTTAAGATAGTGGCATTGGTTTTACCCACTTGGCCCATGCTGCCTCCTGCTGCTCCCTCATGGTATCTTGGTGCTTCAGCTAGGTTGACTTACCTAGTGGATCCTGTGGAGGGAAATTGATCAGGGAAAGTTTTTTTGCATTCATTTTCTATAATTTATTTCTGTGATCAGACTCATGGTAGATGGGGATCCTGTTAATTCTGGCTTCTGCTGAGCTTTCTGTCCAGCTGTGGAATAGGCCCTTATTCTCTCTTCCCACAAAGGACCTCTATGGGCAAGCAGTTGCTAGTCTGCCAAGCTGTTGTTCAAATTTAGTTTCCCTTGTACAGCCAAAATAAGGTGCATCCTGTTCCCACTGGAGCCACTCCTCTAGATGCTGTAGAGAAAGTCTGCTGGCCCCAGGGGATGCTCCTTTCCCTGTGGAAGTAGCCCAGCCTCCTAGTGCATGGAGAAAAAGCCATTCGCCCAGGGCAGGTGAAACTGCTGGGTTGGTGATGTTAAGGTTTGGCCTGGAGCTCCTTTGGATCATGCTGGTACTGGCTTCTTTTCTAGCCTATCTCTTCCCTGCTCTCTCAATTCAACTTTTCAGGAGTACAGGTAAATCATAACCTCATAGAAACAACAGGTAACAAATTTAGAGCTGGAAGGGATTTTAGAGGTCATTTAGTTCAACCTTCTTATTTACAAATGAAGAAACTGAGGCATAAAGGGTTTTTTTTTTCAGTGCCTAAGGTCATTTGGTAGTAAATAGCAAACCTAGGTCCTTTGACTCCAAATCCACTGATCTTCCTACTGTTCTACTCTGATTTCCTGGTTTCTTGGTTTCTGTTGGCCTGTGAAAAGAATAAACCGTTAGCCACTGGCCAAGTCTCCACCTCCACCTCCACCTCCACTTTTGCTTGGAGAACATTAATCAAATCAACATCACCTCGTTCCCCATCCCATAATCTACCCAGACCAGAACTACCCACTCGGATCATTACTTCCGTAAAGACATAGTTTTCCTTGATTAGAATGTAAGTTGCTTGAGGTCAAAGACTTTAGCTTTTTTATATTTATATCTCTATCATTTAGCAAGTTAAAGCTTAACAAATCAGTATTCATTCATTCATCTATTCATTCATTGACCATAAGAGGTCTTCACCTCTTGGAGATGGTGGTGAGCAATGAAAGATAAGAAAGATGAGTAGAATATTCTGATGGAAGTCACAAAAATCATTAAAGCTTTGGTTATATAGGATATATATATATATATATATATAGGACTAATATGCAAATATATTGACCTGTCCTCTCTGTTGCCTAACAGCTTCCTTCCTTCCTCCCTCCCTCCCTCCCTTCCCTTCCCTTCCCTTCCCTTCCCTTCCCTGAAAAATAGAATATTTTGTTTTTAATCTCACTTTTACTGGCTTTTTAAAAAAATTTCTGTCACTACCCTCTTCCACAGAAATAACACTCATAACAAAGAGGGTACATTGGTCATATCTGACAATGTATGACTCATTCTCTACTACTTGTAGCCCATCACTTCTTTTCCATGAGGTGGGAGACATAATTGTCAAGACATACTTGTCAAGAGGTAGGAGATGTTTTACCATTTGTCCGTTGGAATTAAGACTGATTATTGCCTCAGTCAGAGATCTGAAGGCTTTCAGCATTGCTTTCTCTTACGATGTTGTCATTGGATGACTCATTCTCTTGGTTCTGCATATTTGCACGTCTTTATCAATGTGTGTGTGTTTGTCCTTCGTTGCTGAAGACGATCATGCTATCAGAAAAATGATGGCGTGACTTGCATTTTTCTTTGTTTTGAGTGAGGGAGGGCTGTGCAGCTACTCCAGAGCTATCTGAACCCAGTGACCAGATATTCATCAGGATGACTGGAGATAACCCAGGATGAGGCAGTTGGGGTTAAGTGACTTGCCCAAGGTCACACAGCTAGTGAGTGTCAAGTGTCTGAGGTGAGATTTGAACTCAGGTCCTCCTGACTCCTGCACTGGTGCTTTATCCACTGCACCTTATCAATATGCTTAGATGGTAAGAGGGTCCTGTTCTCCATGGATATGCAGACCCCTCACTCCTCTCTGGTTTTAACTTCTCCTGAGTGCTCTCATGTTGTTTAGCTGAGGGAATGGCAGGTTATTGCCCACTTTCTGTCACCATGTGCCTCTGTCTTCTCTGTTTCTTCTCCAGTACATCTTTGTAGACGCCTATGCTCAGTACCTCTGGATTACTTTTGACTTCTGCAGCACTGTCCAGGGTTTCTCCATCCCGTTTCGGGCAGCTGATCTCCTCTTGCATACCAAGGCCCCTAATCTTCTCCTGGGATTTGATAGATCTCACCCTAATAAGCAGGTAAGTGAACCTTTCTTGCCCACCCATCTACCTCCTGCCTTGGAAGGATCCTTAGTAGGCACAGGTAAAGGTTTCTTTACTTGACATCTTGTTGTCCTCTGTCTGTGTCCTTTGAATAACTCTTTTCCCTTCTCTAGGCTTGGCATCTAAGCATAGTTTCATTTACTGTTAAGTAAAAATAAATGCTTTGGCAATTTCCTTCCTCCTTCTGACCAAGGGTGACTACCCTGACACTTGGCAGTCTCTTACTTTTTAATCTTGTACTCTTCTAGACAGATAGAAGTTGAGTGGGGAGAGGGAGTGTAAACTGAGGTCCTGGAAGCCATTATGATAGAGAAAGCAGGAACATGGACTCTGTAGGCTGTGATTTCTGACTCTTTGTGGTACATTTACCAAAAATTAGAACAACATCCACTGTTTACTCCTTTGGGAAAATGTATTTCTTTTTTAATTGTTGAGGGAAGAAAGCTTCAGAAGAACAGCAAAGGGGATCAGTTTCAGGCCTGGGAGTAAGTAGGTCAAGGATGTAGGCTTGGCACAAACCTGCCTGGGCCCTGGGTTGGCTTGGTAATGATTGTGCCAAGTAAATGTGGGTCATTCTCTTTTTACTTGTAGCCTATTTAACCAAACATGCCTCCTACTTACTTTGGCAAGATTTTAGGTCTCTTGTAGGAAAGGCTTGGCATGAGTAGGAGGAGAATAAAAGGAGTGCACCAAGTGTGGGGCTCCATCAGATTCCCAGAGTGGGTCAGTTATCTTTGTGGTTGTTTCTGGTCTTATTCTTCTAAAACAACCTTCAGAAGGGGCCTCCTGTTGGGGCTTCTGAAGATTTGGTCATCATCTCTCTGGCTCGGCCCAACAAGTCAGTTTGTCATGCTTGTGTTCTCCATGTGTGCTGATGATTCTGTTGGAAGCTTTGTCATTCTGTCCTTGACTGAGGTTCACTCTTCTCTCTTACTCCCACCTTCATTACCAAAACTCACTTAAAGGTGTTTAAGGACATTATTTCTAAGACGGGGAAGACCTAGGAGTAACTTCCTGGCCATGTTCCACCGACTGAGATACAATCTCAGCGGCAATCCCAGAACAGCATCATTCTTTGGAAAAAAGAAATGGACCCAGTCATTTTTTCCTCCAAAAAACTGTCTGGGATTTTGATAGCTGCAGAGAAGACAGGGTAACAGATTTATCTGTTCTTGCCTGTCCTTATATGCTTTTTGAGTACTCCTCTTGCTTCCAGTGATCTGTGCGTTTTGTTCACAGGAGAAGTTTGATGGTGATGTAGTTGTCAGTGGCCCAGAGTGCTTAGACCTCTTTCATCATTTTTATATTATTGATTTGCAGCTCTGGAAATCAGATGATTTTGGCCAGACCTGGGTCATGATTCAAGAACATGTGAAGTCATTTGCTTGGTAAGTTGTACCATCTTAAGAGGGACTAACTTTTAAATATCTTCTCGCCAGTTTGATTCCCCTTTAATGGAAACATGTTTGGCCCAGTCTGGAATAGTGAGTCATGGAAAAAAAAATCAAACCAAACCCTAGAGAATCTGAGTCAGAAGCCCAGGTGGAATAGACTTAGCTTAATCTAAATGAGGACTCATTATGGGAGGGAATCAGATCTTTGAATTTCTCAATCCATTAGGAAACCAGGAGGATATTGGAGTTACTGTAATGCTTATGCTTTCTGATGACCCTTTTTTTGGAAGTGGTCTTTCAGAAATGCAACATTTTGCTGTGTATAAAATGTTAAGCTTTATCTCTACTGATGTTTTTATAAATATTTTAAGTTAGACTGTCTGAAGAACTTTTGACATATTTACCCAGAAGGGTCTGTAGAAATATAAGGCATGATTTCTATTAGACATGCATCTAAAATGGATTCTTAAGTAAGCAGGGTCTCTAAATAACTGAAAACTATTTTACCCTCTTCCCCCCCCCCCAACCTCTCTCTCTGTAATACTGAGGAGCCTTATACTAATTTGCATAACCACCAACGGAAATACTCTAATCAGTACTTCTAATTGTGGAGGAGAGCAGATTGTACCAACACCCACACACACATGTGCAGGCACACACACAGTATCAGATAATAAAGAACCATTTTCATCCAGGTCTTATCTAAATATCAGTTTTCTTCCTTTGCTCTAGTTAGGAATTAATTGGGGACGTGTTTGGATTACAGAACAGAAGTAGACATGTCCCCAAGTTGTAATGTCATTCTCTTTCTAAATTATGCCACTCCTGAAATGGGAACTCTGAAATTAAGCTCTTACTTTACTTTAGGATGGGTATTTTTAGGGAAGCACTGGACTCCTCATTATTTAAAAAGCCACCACTGGTAAGCACCTGTATGTTTTATGGAACCATACAAAGAGAAAGAGATAAGCCCTGGTCCTTGGGGAATTTTTCTCACTGTTGTGTTTTCTTTCCAAGCCTTCTGGGCTTGGAGAGAGTGACTCATTGGGATCATTAGATTGTATTGCTCCTTAATTTTGAAAAGTCATTAAGAAAAGGTTTCTTTCATAGATATGTCTTTATTTTTATCTTTTTTTTTCTTCTAGTTTCATATCACCTAGCTCTCTATATGTGTTAAGAATTGAGTTAATGATTGGGATTAGTCCTGTAGTCAGTCACTTTGTATTTGATGTGGGATGGCAGGAATCCATGTGCCAACTTTTGTGCCAGCCCTATACTAGACTCTGTGTACTCTTGTTGAACAAGGAAAAAGAAATCATTGGACAAAGAATCAGAAGACTGAGGGCCTAGTTTTTGCTCTTGTCAGAAACTAACAGTGGGATTTTCCTTTCTCTGAGCTTTGGCCTCTTCCTCTGTCAAAGGAGGGTGTTGGACTTATAAATGATGGGAGAAGAATCGTGGACCGAAGGGCTGGGATTGGGAGCCATGGATGGAATTTGCTGAGAGGAAGTTGTAGGCCTAATGTGAAAGAATACATCTGAACAGCTGGAGTTTTTCCTAAGCTCAGTAGGCTGCTCTTGTGGGAGGGAAGGAGAGGTCTGCTAGTAAAGGCTGGAGGACCACTTCTCAGGCATGAGGTCACAGGGAAATCTGTGGAGGTATGTGTTGGACTGGATGCCCTCTGAGGTCTCTTCCTGACATTCTGTGATTCTGTTATCTCTAAAATTAAACAATGTTAAAATTCAAAAGTGTTCTCCTTTCAGAAATCTGTTACAAAGTGAGGTCAGTTTTTTATACTTAGCCTCTTAGCACAGTGCCTGCCTCATAGTAAGTAGGTGCTTAACAAAGGCTTGTTTCCTCCCTTCTGTTTGGCCAGGTATTTTCTGTACCTACCATGCTAGTCCAGCATTGTGCTAAACGTTCTGGGGGAGATGATGATGGTGATGTTAACTATAACAATAACTAGTATTTATATACCACTTTCAGGTTTGTAAAGCCCTCTTATAGATATCTCATGTTATTCTTACAGCAACCTGAGAGATAGGTACTATTATTGTCCCATTTTGCAGATGGGAAGCTTGTGGAAGAAAGGTCAAGTGATTTGCGCAGTTCACATAGCTGGTAAGTGTCTGGTGCAGGATATGAACTAGGTGTTCTGACTCAGGGCCAGGGCTTTGTCTGCTCTGCTGTCTATGACCCTATGACTTGCTGAGCAAGTCAGCGTTGCCTAGAATGAAGGCATCCTGTGCATATGAACATTACAATAACCATTTCTTCTTCCCACAGGGGCATTGATCCGTACGACAAACCCAATACCATCTATATTGAACGGCATGAGCCCACAGGTTTCTCCACTGTCTTTCGAAGTACAGACTTTTTCCAGTCCAGGGAAAACCAGGAAGTTATCTTGGAGGAAGTCAAAGACTTTCAGCTCCGTGACAAGTACCTATTTGCCACAAAGGTGGTGGTAAGTGATTGGAGGCGATTTAAGACTTCTGGTGATCTGAGTGTCTTCTCTTACTGCCTGAAACTTCTAAAGCCAATTTTAAAAAAATGAACTTAGTTGAAACAGGAAAGACTTTAACAAGACATGTTGATCATCTTGCCTGGAGAGGTTGTTGGATCCTGAGACTCATTTCTAAAGAATTATTTAGAGTCTGTTCATGGAAAGGTTTAGGAAAAAAGATAGCTCTAGCAGGCTTAAATGTTCTCTTGCTAGAGGCTGGAGAAACCTTTCTGAAAGGTGTCTTTCAGAGCATGGCATTTGGTTGGTTTTTTTGTGACTTTATGACAGCTTTACAAACACAGATTCTCATGAGTGGCTGAGAAAAATTAGTAAGGCAAGGTAATATGATATACAGCATTGTGGAAAAAAAAGACTGGACTTGGAGGCAGCAGAGCTCTGGGTTTGAATCCTGGTCCTGATACCAGGTATGTGCCATGGGGACTTTGTCCTCACCTCTAAAATGAGGATAATGGGGAATAGGGAAGGGAAAAAACTTTTATGTAACACCTATTATGTGCCAGGCAATTGTGTTAAGTACATTACAAATATTATGTCATTTGATACAACAATCCTGAGAGGTAGATGCTGTTATTATCTCCATTTTACATCTGAGGAAACTGAGGCAAAAAAAGTGACTTGACCAGGGTCAGATAGCTAGTAAGTTTCTGAGGCTGTGATTTGAATTCAGGTCTTCCTGACTCTAGGACCAGCACTCTATCTATTGCACCATCAGCTTCCCTTTACAGTAAAACTCACTTTATAAGATTGTTGTTAAGAAAGTGCTTTACAAACTTGATAGAGTCCATAAAGGTGAGTTTTTATCTGTTGGTTTCACTGTTGTTTCCTTGATGTTCATCAAATGGATTTCTTCAAAGCTCCAGAAATATGCTAGTTGACTTAGCTTATTGAATATGTAGACATCAGTGTAGACATTGTCAAGTGGGAGTTAGTGCCTTAAATAAAATGTCCCAGTATTTAAGCTAGAAGCTTCTGTGCCAGTAAGTAAAGGGACTTTCAACTCTCAACCTTTGTTTGATTCCCTGTAGCCTGATGTCATAATGGAAGACTTGCTTATTCAATACCTCTGACTGGTTATTAACCATAATATGATTTGTATCTACCAGTTTTATTTCTTATCAGATCATTCAGTCATGTGCCAGTCCCTGTGCCAGGCACTGGGGAGAGAAGTACCAAGAATGAAACTGACTACTCACACTGGACTTCTATTCTAATGGTGGAGACAACCAATATATATATAAATATATTCCATGTAACTATAAAATTGTCTCTACAAAGTGGTTAAATCCAAGCTAGTTTGGAAGGGAGAGCAGTAGGAGTTGGGGGAAATCAGGAAAAGTCTCATGCAGAAGATGGTGCCTGAGCTTCATCTTAAAGGAAGAGAGAGACTGTTAGGAAGTAGAGGTGAAGATGGAATGCAGTCCCTAGCTATAGGATACAGTCCCTGAAAAGGCACCCTGACGGCAAAGGGAGTGTCATGAGTGATGAACGGAGAGAAGACCAGTTTAGCTGGTTCACAATGTTTTCTGAGGCTGGAAAGGTAGGTTGGGGTGAGGTGATGAAGGACTTTAAAATCTAAAGAGAGAGGTTCATATTTTATCCTAAATATGAAGTCACTGGAATTGAGTAAGGGAGCTGTCACATGGTTGAATCTGTACTGAAGGAAAATTACTTTGGCACAGTGTATAGGGCAGAGTGGAGTGATGAAAGATTTGATGCTGGAGATGCTGTAGAAGGTTATCACAATCATCTAGGTGAGAGGTCACAAGGACCTAAACTTAGGTGATAGATAGGTGAGCAGAGAGAAAGAATTGTCTATTATTGTTGTTGTGATAGCTGAGTAGACATTAGATTAGAGATAGAGAAGGAAGAATTCAGGATAATGCTGAGCTTATGAACCTAGGGCACTGGAAGGATGGTAGTATCCTCACAAGAAATAAGGAAATTTAGAAGAAGGGAAGGTTCAAGGGAATAAAAGAATAAGTTTAGTTGTAGACATGTAGAGCTTGAGACATCTCTAGGATATCCAGTTTGAAATGTCCGGTAGATAATTGGTGATAACCGTGATTGGAAGATAAGTGAGAGACTGTACGTAGCACATACATGTGTCTCTCTCATACACACACACACACAAACACAAATGTGGACACATAGATTAACATTGGTATTAACAGGTTTATTGGTATACTCTATATGCATGTATAGAGATATATGAATATATATGTACCTGTACATATGTATAGATATAATGTATGTAAATACATATTTATGGGTATATACACATAGGTACGTATGTGTACATGTACATATGCCTATTTGTATTTATATGTGAGTGAGCTGCGTAGAAATGAGAATTAAACCCACAAGGATTGATAAAGATACCTAGAAAATATATACAGTAAGAAGAAATCTATCTTTACATCAACATCCATCCGTCCATGTTTCTGATCTATCTCTCTCTCATCTACATCTTTATATATCATTTATGTCTATATAGAGAATTTATTAAGTGCTTACTAGGAGCCAAGCACTGTGCTAATTGTTGGGAGATGCAAATAAAAGCAAGTGAAATGATCCCTGCCCTCAGGGAGCTTATATTCTAATGGAACTTGAAGAGGTTACTTTTAATTGGAAGACAACATGCACAAGGGACTTGGAAAGTGCTGGGAAAGAAGAAAGAGGAGGAGAGGGTACCCCTTTGAAGATTAGGATACAGGACAGAGCCTTGGGGGATACACACAGTTATGATGTGTCATGGATGACAAGGCAGTGAAGGAGACTAAAGACCAATCAGATGGGTAGGAGGAGAAGCAAGAGAGAGCAGTATAATGGCAGCCCAAAAAGGAGAGAGCATCCAGTAGGAGAGGGTGGTCAACATGATCAAATGCAGCAGATAGGTAGAGGATGAGGACTGGGAAGAGACCATTGGATTTGGCAATTAAACTATCATTGGTAACTTGGGAGAGAACAGTTTTAGTTAAGCGATGAGGTCAGAAGCCCGACTGAAGAGAGTTAAGGAATGAGTGAAAGTGAGTGACTGAGGAAAAGAAGGAAGAAAAAGAGGCCCCAAGCCTAGGCAGCTTTTTCCAGGAGTTTGAGAAAGGGAAGAGAGATAGAGGATGCTAGCTTGAGAAGATCATAGGATCTCTTTTTTAAGAAGAGGAGAAACATATTTGAAGAAGCAGGGAGGGAATCAATGTGGGGGGCAAGGGGGGAATTGGGAGACAGAGAGAGGGGAGGGAAGGGAAAAGATAGCAGGTAGGGAGGGAAAGGGAGAGAGATACTGTGAATGCAGTCTGCTGGAGAAGAAGAGATCTAGTATACATACAGAGGAGTTGACCATGGCAAGGAGAAAGACCGCCTACCTACTGCTTGGTCATAGACTGGGGAACAAGAGAAAGGGAGTTAATGTTCAGAGATTTTGAGATAAGTAATGAGAGATTGAAGATGCTCAGGTCACATGGCCTCTTGTAGGAGTTAGAAGACAAACAGGACCCTGCAGAGCTGCCTGGCTTGTCTTTCTGGGGTCTTGGCAGCTTCTCTCTTGGCTCTCTGTTTGAGGCCTTTCCTCCATTGACTACAATTAAGGACAGAGCATGTTAGTAACTTCTGAATGGTTAATCTGCTTCCTGACACAGTTAACAGGATAGCAGTTGAAGTCAGTCATGGTTTACATAGCCAGGCTTTTATTTGTTTATATGATCGTAGCAGGCAAGGAAGAACCAAGCAGCCTTGTGGTTAGGGGAGCCCAGATAAGGAAGAGGATTTTTTCTTTCTTTTTCATTTTTACCCCCAACGTGAAGAGGAAACTTTTGTGGTGAAGTAGAGATGAGGGTTGGCCAGAGGGAAGTGGGGCTCCTCTTTTCTGCTTTTCATAGGATTTTTGAAAATTGTCTGCCCTTGGAAACTTGTATGGTAGCCAGACCATTTGCATTGGCCTCAGCCATGTTTTCCTAACCTTCCCCTTCCCCGTCCTCTGCCTCCTGCCATGGACATGCCCTCTGTCTCCTGTTCTTTTTGTCACCAGCCTCAGAACGTGTGGATGCTCCTACAGCAGAGAGATTTACAACGATCCCCATGGGGACAAGGATATACAATTTTATTGATGTGAATGGCAGGTGGTAAACAGACATGATGAAATTTGCCACATGCATTTATATGTTGTAATACAAAATAGAGGGAGGGATGGGCCTGTGATTTTTATGGAGATTGGGAACTCCTAGGGGAGAAAGACTCTTCCCACTAATACAGCTTATTAGTACCTTCTTTGCAATTCATAATCTTTTTTTTATGACTTGTTTTCTTCACTTAGCTTTTGTACCTTCTTGTCCATTTATCCAATTGTTTCTTTTAAGGAATTATTTTCTCCAGTTAGATTTTGTACTTCCTTATCCATTTGGTCAATTTTACTTTTTAAGGAACTGTTCTCTTCAGTGAATTTTTTTATTTTGCCAATTATGTTTTTAAAATCATTGGTCAGTTTTTCTCCTACCTCTCTAATTTGAATTTTAAAATCCTTCTTGAGCTCTTCCAAGAATATTTTTTGGGCTTAAGACTAGTTCATTTTCCCTTTTGAGGCTTCAGATGTGGGCATATTGTCAGTGCTATCCTCTTCTTTATTCATATTTTGATCTTTCCTGTGCCCATAATAAGATTCTATGGTCTTTGCTTTTCTAATTTGCTTCTTGCTCATGGTGATTGCCTTTTTCCTGGCTTTTAAAGTAGTCTCCTCTTCTGGGGCACAAGGGGCTATGTCTCATGTTTCTTGTACTGGGGAGTCAGGACTTGGTTACTGACTTTATGTGCTGTGGTCTCTGATTCTTTCAGCTAGAAGCTATATAATGCTGTAACTTACCTGGTGCTGAGCTGACTGGTGTGTGCCAAGGTAGAGGCCAGGTGAAGTCTGAGTTTCCCTGGGGTTACACTGAAGCTCAAGGCATGAGGTGTGGGGGGGATAAGTGATCTCGCCATGGAGGTCTCTTTTTCCCCTAGGCCTGAGCTAGAGCACAGGCAGGCTCAGTGGCTGTCGAACTCCATCTGGGCTGGTGTCTGATCAGTTTCTCTTACTGTGCGGAGTTATAAACCTTTTAATGCTCACAGTTCATCTTCATTAAACTTGCTATATTTAGCTTCTCTGTTTTCTTCAAGACATCAGATTTTCATGACTTTTCATTTGCAAGGAATGTTGGGTGAGGTGGTTTGTCTCCCCAAATTTGATCAAACTTTCCAAAGGACAACCTGTTTGAATTTTTTTCCATAACTATATATATATATCCCCCAGTTGCAAATCTGATTCTATTTAAAGCTTGTGGCAGGGAGCCTTGGACTTGGAATCAGGAAATTTAGGTTCCTACCCAAGTTTTATACTTACAGCTGTGTGAATGTGAGCAAGTCATTATTCAACCTCTCTGAACCCTCCGTTTCCTCATCTGTAAAATGGGGATAATAGTTGCACTGTTTACTGCACATAGCATTGTTATGAGGAAACACTTTGTAAACCCCCAGATTTTGTATAAATGTAAGGGGTGATTCTCTCTTCTCCCCCACCCCCCATCTGTCTCCCCCTCTCTTTTGCAAGTCACATAATTGATTGCAAAGCCATTTAGAAACAATTTGGGGTTATTCATGACACTTTTTTCCTTTCATCAGCATGGATGATCATGATTTGTGGTAAGACTTCTTCATGTGGTACGAGTAACAATCTTTTTTTTTCAGTTGTTTCTCTGGAATTAACCCATTCAGCATCTCTAGGCAGTCCTGTTGACTTAGTTCATACTATGGCCTTTATTAGTTCTTTGGTATTAGATGGTGCACTTATTCCTTTTGATTCTTATACCAGATTAATTTTGGTCCCATGAGATGTGCCAAAGAGGTTCACTCCCTTGTGTGGAAGCTGTACAAAAATGGCAGCCCCCTCTTGGCATCTTTGAATGTTTACTTTCCTAGCTGTACATATCCCCCTTTCCACCAGTCCCCAGCTCTCATTTTAGTATGGGGAAAAGACAAACTCCAAAACAAAGTTGAAATGGACAGAGTTAATAAGTCACAGGCAAAATTAATTGGGAATTTCAAGAGCGTCATTTATTAGCCAGGCTGGCGCCTGCCTCACATAGAGACCCAGAGGAGACAGGCCCGAACCAAGGTGGGTGAGTGCATTTTAAGCATTTCAGCGCTACTTGGTACAGCCTTGTGGTTTCCACAACAAACAAAGTTCTGACAGAACAAGAAGGGGGCTTGCTGCTAGGCAAGAACCCCCAAACAGAAGGTGGTTGTCAGGGTGCTACTAGGCAAAGGACCCCAACAGAGGAGAGGTGTTAGGAGAGGTAGCCAATCACAGACTGGTTGTCATTCAGCATAGAGTAGTTGTCAGGAAGGGGAGGGGGCTTGCTGCCTGGCAAGGGGGTCTAACATTAGGGGGCCATAGGCGGTTACCATGCAGATGGACTAAACAAGAAATGACTGTTAACAATTCATCAGATATTTTGCAACCCAAAGGGGAATAACATTTTGACAGGGGCCCAAACAAAAAACCTGTTACTAGGCAGATTATCCAACCCTGCCCAGTAACCTAATAGATATCTCTCAGCCTAGGGGCCCAGGGAGGAATAATGTCCACTTCCAAGTAAAATCCCAAACCTTGTGTCTAGCACTAGATCTGTGATTTCATCAGTATAAAGATTTCCCAGATGAGAAAACTCCTTTATATTCTCTGCAACATCTAGTCCTAGAGAGTTACCTGGAACACTGAGAGGTTAAGGGGTTTGCCTAGGGTCACAAAAACAGTTTGCATCAAAGGCAGGTTTTGAACCCAGGTCTTCTTGGATCTGAGACCAGTTCTTTCAGTCTAAAGACTGGTTTTCCTAAAGGGATGTGTTTAATGGAGGTTAGGGAGAAAAGAAACACTGAAGTTAAGCCTTCAGTTTTTGCCCCTCCCTTGCTCTTTCTTCACTGACTACAAACATAAACATGCCAATCTCCCCACTTCTGTTTTTTTCCCCAGTACTTTCAAGAGCCTGAGATTGCATCAATGTGAGTGTTCCCTCCCTACATACAGATTGTAACCCGTTTGCAATTTAGTAGGCAGTTTTTGAGGTCTGATACAATTTCAGAATTCATTATTTTGATCCTATCCTGGAGATGAACCTCTTCACATTCAGCTGGTCTGGTCCTGGGATGACAGACTTAAGAGTCCATCACCAGACCTGTTCTCTAAGCCATCTTGGTACTGTAGGGTATGCTAGGCATATCTGGTGAGGACTGAGGTTCCTTTAAAAAATATTTTAAAATCCTAAACCAGCTACTCCCTTCTAAACAATTCCCATCTTTCAATTTCTTTTCACTTCCAGACTTATGGAATTGACTAGTCCTGAAATTGATAGCCACTGTCTTCACTTCCTTATCCTTTATCCCAAAATTCTCAGTAATCTAGCTTCCATTTCCACCATTAGAAACTTTCTGATTGCCAAATCCAATGACTTTTTCTTAGCTCTCCTCTTCCTTTATTCTTGTACGGCATTTCGCACTGTTGACCATTTTCTCCTCTTGGATACTTTCTCTTACATTGGCCTCCATGACATTGCACTTTCCTGCTGTTCTCTGAACTCCTGTTTTACGCAGTTTCAGAACTGGGATCTCAGTGCCCATCCAGTCTAATCTATACCTAAAAAAACTCAATCTACAGTGTGCCCCAAACTAATGACTATCCAGCCTTTATTTTTAAACACCTTTAAAGACAGGGAACTTTCTACTTCCCAAGGCAGGTCATCCATTCCACTTTTAGAATTGTACATCTGGTATGTTTATGGCTTATTTTATTGAGAACTTTTTTCTTTACATGAAGCTAATTTTGCTTTTATGTTATTTCCACCCATCATTCTTCATTTTGCTCTCTGGGGCCAAAATGAATTAATCTAATCCTTCTCCTAGGTGATGGCCCTTTAAACGTTTAAAGACAGCAATCAACTGTTCTTCCTGGGGCATTAACTTGAGATTTTTTACTGACATGGATGCCCGCCAGCTTTTTTTTCTTATATATATATCTTCAAATGAATCAACATTCTGTCTCAGTCAACAGGTATTTCTTAAGCAACTACTTGAGCCAAGCACTTGGGATAGAAGTACAAAGAATAAAGTGATTCCTAAAGTGAGCTTGCATTCTAATGGAGGAGAAGGCATCAAGTATGCATAAAAATATATGAAGCATAGATGTAAATTTTATATTTACACTTTTGGTAAATAGAGGTAATCTGAGGGAAGGCACTAGCAGCTGAGGTGATCTGTAAAGACTCCTTCAGCCAGAAGATGATGCTTGATCTGCATTTTAAAGGAAGCGAGAGATTTGGTAAGGTGGATGTGAGGAAGGAGTACTTTCTAGGCGTGAAGGACAGCCAGTACAAAGGCACAGAGATGTAAGATGGAATACCTTGTCTGAGGAAATGAGAGAAAGCCAGTTTGTCTGGATCACCTTGTGCTGGAGGGGGATGCTGGAAAGACAGATTGGAGGGCCTTAAAAACTAAACGGAGGAATTTGTATTTATTCTAGGGTCAGTAGGAAGCCACTAGAGTTGGTGGAATAGGAAGTCCCATGATGGGATCTACAATAAAGGAAAATTACTTTGGCCGTGTTGTGTAGGATGCATTTGAATGGGGAGAGTTTTGAAGCAGGGAGATCAGTCAGCTGGCTGTCGGAATGATCTAGGTGAGAGGTAATGATGGAATTAAGGAACGTGGTAAGAAGGTGTGAGTAGAGAGATAAGGGGTCAGATGAAAGAGAAGTTGTGAAGGGAAAACCCCATCAACTAATTGGATTAGCAGCTATTTGGATTAGATACTTAGGATCCAGGATGATGCTGAGATTCTGAAAGTAGGAGATCTTAAAGCACTACATAAATGCTAACTGGTCTTTTTCTCATATTCTTCATTTTCTCTTCTTTGTTATCATCATTAAGTTTTCTTTTCTGAATAGGCTTCCTTATTTTTCTGCTTAATGTAGACACACGAAAGACTGTTTTTGACCTGCTTCTCTTTCCACACCACCATTTCCCCATGCTTGTAATCTTTGGGTAATTTCTGATTGTTTGTTTTCCTTTGAGTTCCACATCAGTGTCTTTGAGAAATGAATTCTTTCCAAGCTCTGTTCATGATAGAAAGGAGGAGGAATGCCCTCAATTGGACCCCCAGTGCTGTGTGACAGTATCCTCTTTTCTTTTTGTGTCTTCTTGTCTCATTTCCCCACTGACTCTGAAATCTTGTCCTCTCTTTTTCAAACTCTCAGTTGAACTTGACCTATCACTTACAGTAAACGGCTTAACTTCCTACTTCACCAAGAAGATTGAGTCCAGCAAGAGTTTTATATATTATCTTAGAGCAATAGGGAGTCACTAGAGTTTATTGATTAGGGGAGTGATAGAGTCAGACCTATACTTAAGGAAATAGGTGAGCAACTATGTGGAGGGTGGATTGGAGTAGAATGAAGGAAGACTTGAGTCAGGGAGGACACTTAGGAAGTGGCTGTAACAGCTGTTGGAATAATCCAAGTTAGAGGCGATAAGAATGTGAACTAAGATGATAGCTGGATGAGTGAGTCATCAGAACAGGGGGTAGGTGATGTTACACAGGCAGAGTTAATAGGTTTGACAACTGATTGGATATTTGGGGTGAAGGGAGAGCGAGGAGTAGAGAATGACAATGAGCTTGTAAACCAGGAAGACTGGGAAGGTGATGGTGCCCTTGGTAGGAAGTTGGGAAGAAGGGTAAGTTCTGTTACGGTCAAACTCACGTGGAGATGTCTGTGGGACAATGTCTGTGGGACAGTGTCTGTGGAATAGTTGGAAATCTCCAGTAAGAAAGTCAGCAGACATCTCTTATTTGTCAGTGTGATAATATCTCATTTTGTCCTTACACTATCCTTGCAATAACCCTGGGAGGTGGGTACTATTATTTTAACCATTTTACAGATGGAAAAAGTAAAACCAACAGAAGTTAAGTGACTTGCCCAGGAACACACGGTAAGCGTCTGAGGTAGAATTTGAGCTTACATCTTTGACTCCAGGATTTGATCATGCTAAGTGTGCATATGTTTGTATCACCAAGTGTGCATAAAGTGACTAAAGTGTGGGAATGGCTCCCTTGCAGAGTAAAATAAAATTTATTTGTCTAATCTGCAATCCTTTCTCCTGGTCATTAATATTAGTTACTGAAAAAGGAACACAACAATTCTGTTTGATTATATGTTACTCAGATACTCAAATGTACGTGAGAGTTCATCAGTGTAGGTACTCCTTTAGTGATACTGGTCACCACCCGTCTATTCCTGCTCATTTTATGGGATTCTGGTTCATATCTTCCACTCAGTCTTCTCAGGGTCTACCTTATGTTTTCCTTGAATCCTGAGGATACAAATGGCAAATACAGGGTGTTCATCAAATCAAAGCTGACCGAAGAAAAATTGTATCCCCTTTGTGTGCTTTTACATATGAAATCATGGGCAGCACTCTCCTCTCTATTACTCCTTGTCCTTTATTGTAAGCCTGCTACCTAGGGAAATACAGAATTGAGATGATTTGTCATCTCATTGTTTGCAAGAGCAACTCTGATCTGATGTCATTAATTGAAGTTCTTTTTTTCCCTGACAGCATCTCTTGGGCAATCAGCAGCAGTCTTCTGTCCAGCTCTGGGTCTCTTTTGGCCGAAAGCCCATGCGAGCTGCTCAGTTTGTCACCAGACATCCCATTAATGTGAGTGGAATTGGCTTGCCCAGGGAAAGGGAGGGTCTGCCCACTCAACCTGCTCATGTCATGCTTTCTGAGGGGAGAGGAAAGATTGGTGATGCCCAGGGATGTCCCTTATGGTTGGAGATGTCAGGGGGAGGCTTTGGGCACTGTGATTCAGGACTCTTGTTGCTTCTCTGGGGTAATTTGCCTGTTTTCATTGTTTGAGCTGGATCTAACCTGGCATCTTCATTTCCTCAAGTAAGAGAAGGTTGGACCAGTCATGTGGTGCCACAGAGACAATCAGCCATTACCAGGCGATAAGAAGTCAGGCCAAATAAACACACATTTTTGAAGAGCTACTTCACCCTCAGCTCTAAGTTTTTAGCCATGTTCCTGGTCCTTGTGGGATCTACTGGTAAAGTTGAGGAAACAAAAATAGATATAAAAATGATGAACAGATGATCCAGGGTAGCCTCTGATGAAGGGATCAAATGTATGATAACAAATTAGAAGTACTAAGGGGATTTATAGAGTACAAACACCAATGTGGGCTAAGCTGAGGAAAGGGTTCTTGGAGTCAGTAGCATGGGATGTGAGCCTTGAAAAAGAGGTGGTGCATTAGGAGAAGGATAGGAATATGCAGGGTACATTTCAGGCAAGGAAAGTTTGGCTCTAGCAGCTTTTAATCCACCAGCGGTCGTCTGTATTTGACTCCTTAGGAGATATAGGATTTAGGAGTAAATTATTTGGTTTGCAGATCATCCAAGCCTTCTCCCCCACCTGCTTCCTCATTCTTTAGCTTCCTTCTTAGTCATTTGGGGTCTATTAGTACTTAACCCCCCTCCGCACCCCAAGAAAAATAGAGTGACCTGAAATTCAGATGAATGTGTTTTTGTTGCTTGACAGCTGTTTTGGTAAAATTAAATACGGGGAAAGAGAGAGAAATCAAAAGAGAAGAGGAGGTTTTGGGGGATAACCTGTGAACTTACCAGCCTAGAAGACAGTGCAAGAAGTCTGACTGGCCTTGGTTTCTCATCCCCTTTCCTGCCTAGTCCAAGCAGGACCAGGGGATAGAAACAACAGAGCAGTGTTCTTGGCCAGAGCGGGAGAGATCTGTATGCTTGCCTCCAGCCACAGCCACCTACAAAGCTCTTGGAAGATTCTTTCTGATCCAGTTTTGGTGTAAGCAGACTTTCCCTGACCTGCTTCTCCTTTTGTTTTCAAAGGAATATTACATTGCAGATGCCTCAGAAGACCAGGTGTTTGTGTGTGTCAGTCACAGCAACAACCGCACCAACTTGTACATCTCTGAGGCAGAGGGACTGAAGTTCTCCCTTTCCTTGGAGAATGTCCTGTACTATAGTCCTGGAGGAGCAGGCAGTGACACCTTGGTGAGGTAAGATGACAGTCACGCCTTCCCCTCTCCCCTTCCTAACCTTTTTCTCTCCACCCCAAACTCCTCAGCCAAGAAATCTATTTGAGATTTAGGGCTATGTCAACACAAGCAGACATATTAGCATTGTAGTGAATTCTTTGAAATCACTTAGTTTTGTTTTGTTTTATTTTGGGGGGCATGTACACATAGAGGTGGGGCAACATCTGGAAAACAACATCAGATAAAGGCAAATCAGTGTTGTTGGTATGATTTGCATACAGGTAGCTTGGATTAAATTAAAGTCTCCTTATTTCTTCTCCAAATAAAAAAATTCTGGGAGCTGGGGATGAGGTGGCATCCAGATTTTTGTGGTTTCAATGGTTTTGGGGAACTCCCTGTGTAGATCTGCCAGCTTGTTTTCAGTTCATAGTCTGAGGGAATTTCTGAATCCCTGGTTTCCTTCAAGATTTCAGTCAAGTGCCATTTTCTGTGATAGTTTTTCCACTTCAAACCCTCCCTCTCTCCCCTCAGTCATGCTGGGGGTCCCACCATTATCTTAAACCTTTTTTGTATCATTAATAGAATATGACCTCATTAAAGTCAGGGATTATTTTACTTCTGTCTGGCACATAGTGCTGCACTTGGTAATTAATAAATACTTCTTGATTGGTTGGTTGATCAATTAAGAGAGTTGCTTGAAATGCTGAGTTAAGTGACTTGCCCTTGGTCACACAGCTTAAGATGTATTAAAGGCAGGATTTTAACTCAGTCTTCCTGATTCTAAACATAACTCTATCAATTGCCTTTTATTTAATTAGAGTAATGAATAAATATTAGTAAACCTTCCATGAATCTTCTCTCAATAATAACCTCTTTTGGGCCTCATGTAGTACATTGTTTCAAGTATTCATTCATTTGCTCTCTTCCTTCCTTCCTTCCTTCCTTCCTTCCCTCCCTCCCTCCCTTCTTTCCTTTGTTCTTTTCTCTTTCCTTCTATTTTTCTAATGCACTTATTATTATATTGTAATTACTTGTGCTTTCCATGAGACTAAATTCCAAGAAGGCTATGGTCAGTGTTTTATCTAAATCTATTTCTTTTTCAGTGGTTAAAACAGTTTTCTGTGTCCTATCAGCATTACAGAAATGTTGGTTGGATTGAATTCATTCAGTATGCCTTCTCTGTACAGGAGAAGCTTGGACTACCTGACTTACCATCATAAGCTTATGATCCTCATGCAGATCACTTAATAGATTGCTCTCATTGATTTGTCTTTATCCTCTTTTGCCATGAAGTTTATGGCTTCTTTGCCATAATAACCTAGGTAACTGGAAGGCTCCTAACGCTTTCAATGAAAACAGGAAGTTTGTCGGAGGAGAGGGTTTGGACTTTTCTCGCCTGAGGTGATGGGGGCCTCTTCCTCTCCTTCTGTCTCTCCCTCCCTCTCTGTCCCCTTTCCCTCCCATCCTCTTAGGGAGTATAAGCTGAAAAATGATCTAAGAAAGAAGACTGAGAAGGAATCATCAGACCTGAGGAGGGAGAACTAGCAGAGAGCAAAGTCTTGGCAATAAAACAACAGCTAGGAAATGGGGGTGATTGATGGTGTCATGGGCTGCCAAGGATTCAAGCATGACAACTGCAGAAGAGTGTTGGGGTTAGTAATCACATGATCCTTGGTGATCTTGGAACGAACAACTTCAATTGAGTGGTACCATCAGAAGCCAGATTTCAAGGGGTTGAGACATGAATAGGTGGTGAGGCAGTGGAAGCAATGAATATAAACTTTTTTGGGGCTTTTGCAGTAGATGGGAGGAGCTATATAGGAAATCTCCTGAGGCAAAGCAGGTGGCATAGAAAGGAGGGCTGGATTTACAGTTGGAGGCTTGGGTACCAAATCCACCTCTATCCTTTAATGTTTGTGTGTCCTTGGGCAGGTCACTTAACATCTGGATCTTAGCTTTCCTGTCGGTAAAATGAGTGTGTGATTACATCTGATGAGACCTTAAGGTCTCTTCCAGCTAGTCTTTGTAATCCTATAAGGATCAAATGATGATCTTTTAAGGACTTGGGAAGGGGCAGGTGGGAGGAATGAGACTTGGGCGTCTCTGTTACCTGAGTCTTAGTTTCCTTGTTTGTGAAATTGTGATGATGCCTATAGCACCTAAGTTACAAGTTTGCTTTGGGGACTCTAATGAGAGAACATGTCTAAAGTATTTTGCAAATTCTAAAGCACCAGACATTAGTCTTGGCATAGATAGAAGGCAGTGTTGGGCTTGTAGAAAGATGTAGATTCAGAACCTTCTTATATCTGACTCTTGTTAGCTAGTTTACCTAGGTAAACTATGTAACTGCTTCAGGTACCTCTCTTGGACTTATCTACGAATTCACAGAAGGGCTTCTGTTGGTGAAAGTAGTCCTCTCGGAGTTTTCCATGCTAACAAAGTCAAAGATCCTTAGTGTATGCGTATATTAATGTCAATTATTGTTCCTTTGTCTCCTTCTCCTCCTTGAAGCAGCTGGAAAAGAGAAGAGATAAGAAAGAGAGAATGTTGAGGAAACTGAGACCCAGACAAGTCAGATTCTTTATCCAAAACAGCACAGCTAATCAGTAGCAGAGTTGGAATCAGGGCCTTGCGCGCCTGTTTCTCAGCCCAGTGCTTTTCCGTTCCTGCCTTGCTGCTGTTACAAAGCAGCCTGTCCCATTAATCATTCTTACTTTCTCACAATCTGTTTTCCCTTAGGGCTTGTTCCTATTCTGATTGGTCCATTTGGGTGGCCCCATGTTGTCTGATTTTTTAAATTCTAGCTAGAAGGTGAACTGGCAAGTCATAGAGATAACTTTTTGTTAGAGTAGAAAGGTTTTGGAGTCAGAGGAACTAGTTTAGAAATGTCCTTCTGGTTCTGGGCTGATGATATCTCTCTTTGCTCACCTGTTCTGTCTTTCAGTGACACTAAGCAGGTTCCTGATCTACCATATTCCATCTCCTGACTCAATGTCTTCCATAACTGGCATCCTTCTTGAGATCCCCAGCTTCCTTCAAGGCTCTTCCTCCAGTTGTTAGTGTTCCCAGCTCTTCAAATTACTGTGTATTTATGTTGCATTTGCTTATTAACGTTAAACACTGCCTCCCCCCCAGCCCCACATGTATGCTCCTGGAAGAGGGAACTATTTGCAATTTTTGGTTTTTGAATCTCCAATGGCTGGAATGCTGCCTGAGTCATGAGAGGTGAGAGGTACCTGGACTTAGGATTTCACTGTCATAGGAAACTCCCAGTGAGGGAATTTCCTCTATCAATGCACCACTTACTCAGCAATATATATTCTTAGGAAGTTGTCTGGGTTACTAAAAGTTTGAGTGACTCAACCAGGGTCACGTAGAAAACTTGTGTTACAGGTGGGACTTGAATCCAGGTCTTTCCCTGCCCTGTCATTGATTCTGCCATGCTACCTAGTCTGAACATTTAATAATGTTTGTTGAATTGAATTGTGTTGAGGACATGTCAGTTGCTTTCCTTAAATCTCAGTTTCCTTATCTGTTGAAAATGAAGGAGATTATTAGATTAAGTAATCTTTTGAAGGTCCTTTCCAGTTCTAAACTCTGTGGTCCTGTTAGAAAGCTCCTTCATGATGGGAAATGGGGCCTATTTGAAGTGGTTGCCAAAGTATCCTGAGCTCAGTGGGAGGACAGAGTTTCATAGCTCATCATTGGCAACATCACTGCTTTAATCTATTCTTTTACAATGTGAAAAAAGGACTTTTCAATAATGAGTACCTGCTGAACGCTGTGCTTGTGGTTAGTAGCATTTGGAAATTGAGGTGTTGGAAAAACAACTGTACTGAGGAATCATGAGGCCCCAGTGACAGCGTGCGGTTGAATTGTTAAGAAGATGGACGGCTGGCTGTGCTTGGCTGTTGACGGCTATCCAGGCCTGGATCCTGCAGTCAGTGCATCTGAGGGCAGCCTGCAGGGCGGTGAGCTGCATAGCAGCCACTGTTGCTGAGAGGCATGCTGGGAAGCTGACGCCATAAGGAGAGCACTGCAGACAAGGGCAGACCAGGGATGAAATGGAAAAAATAACCCCTGGCACTGCATGTAGGGCGAGATGATGGATTTCTCAGAGGAGAGAGGCAGGGGCAAGAGAAGAGAGAGGGGAGAAAAGTGGAAAATTATGAGGTGTGGGAAGAGAACGTGTTTGTGCTTGGAAAGGGAAGGAAAGAGAGCCAGTTTGGGGAATCTGACTTGGGGAAAGGAGTGGGGCTTGTTTTAATTAATTAGGGAAGCTCAGACCTCCCTGACATTGGAAATAAACGAGTAAGCTTGAGATAAATCGATTGGTGATGACAGAACAAAAAAGCACGTTAAGAAAATTGATGTAAATGTGGAATGGCAAGATATTAAATCTTGTGTAGACTCCAAAGAAGGTAAATGGACAAAAATAACTGAACTACATTGCACCTTTCCCTTTAAGGTAGGAAACCTTATTTTACATAAAATTTAGGCTGTAGCTTCTGCATTTTATCTGGGACTTTAGTATTTACTCTATGTATATTAACACAAATCTGTGAATCTTGGTCTCCATTTCCCATCTCCTTCCTTAGAAAGAAAACGTCACATTATTAAAGCAAATGTAGAATTTTCCTGTGCCTGGAGTATAGAAAAGCAATTATCAATTGCTAAAGAAAATTTTATGGTCACATTTAAGTTTTTACTGTTTTAACTAGACCTGTGATTGCACTGTGATCGGGAACTTTGAATGAAGAATTCTTGTTAGCAGTGTGTACCAGCACAATTTCTAGGGCATGGAGAACGCTAATAATATTAACATTTATATAGCACTTACTCTGTCCCAGGCTGTACTAAGTGCTTTAGAATGATTATCTCATTTGATCCTTACAGCACCTGGAGAGGTGGGTGCTGTTATGACCCTCATTTTACGGATGAGGCAACTGAGGCAAAGGTGAAGCAACCTACTCAGGGTCGCACAGGCTGCAGGGGCTGAGGCTGCGTGTGAACTTAGGTCTTCCTGACTCAGAGGCTCATTTTCTTTTCATTATACCACACAGCCTCTCATATTTGAAGAGTTGAAGGTGGGATGGGGGGCATATAAAGCAAAATACTTTTCATATTAAACTTCTAGTAAAGTAACTCTGACCCCCCCCCCATTTAAAATATCAAACCAAATTGGTGCCAGTCTCACAGGAGCATAATGATTGTAGCCTGTGCTGTAATTTAGGGTGAATCTGCTTTCCAGCTGTAAAGTGCCGCAGTGAAACTCAAAGCATCCTGGCTGAGCCAGGAGGGAAGTGGGGCCCTGAGAGCCGTTTATGACCAGTAGGCATCGGATTTCATTTAGCTTTGCATTGTGAGGCACTGTGCTGCCTTAAGCCTTGGAAAACCACAGTCCTGGTAAAACGGGGAACTAGTAGTTCTTAGCTTCTTCCCTGATTCTGTGCCCATCAGACCTTTGGGTAACACCATCTGATTTAACCTACGAGCATAGCTTAAGATGTAACCCAAGAGCACTTGGGTCTGGCCATCCGCTTTTGTACCTTAATGACTCTCAGGCCTCTTAATCCATCCTGTAACAGAGCTCTCTTATATGTGTGGCCTTCTTGAGCTATAGTGTGAGCTCTTGGAGAGGAGGAGTTATTTGTATCACCAGGGCTTTAATACAGTCCTTGGCACCTAATGAGTGCTTAATGAAGGCTTTTAAAAAATTCATGTATTCATTCATTGTAGAGAAAACTTTCCCTGTGCTGATCCCACAAGAAAGGGAAAATGAATGATTCCCCTTCAGTCTTCACCGTAAATCCTTGGAGAGGTTTCCTTGGAGCTACAGGTTAGAGAATCAGATTGAATGTCTCGGCAGTGGTAGCCCAGACTTCAAGCTTTTTCTCTGCATCAGTGCTGATGTAGGAGTGTGAAAACCTAGTTTATTGTCCTCTGCACAGAGCATCAGAGAATTTTGCTAGTGGACAAAGGGTACTTCTTAGCTCTCTTTTTGCGTAGTGACGGTGGTAACGGTAACATTTAACAACTCATGTTTCTGTAACTCTTTGGTGACAACTGTACGAGTTGTATTATCATCTCTGTTTTCTAGATGAAGGAACTGAGGCTCAAGGCAGTTAAGTGACTTGTCCAAGGTCACATGACTAGCAGATGTCTACACCAGAATGATTTCAATTCAACGGTATTCATTGAGTGTACTCTACTAGGTCAGGCACTGTCCCAGGTGCTGACCATAGAAGGGCCAAATTAAAGCAGTCAGTCTTTGCCCTGTTATTTTGGGAGGGGAATATCCTGTAGGTAGAAAATTAGACTTAAATAGGTACAAAATAACTTCTTCTGGGAGCACACTGGCAACAAAGGGACATCAGAATACATTTCCTATAAGAAGTAGCAAACTAAAAATGCAGATCTCTCTGGAATCCAGAGCCAGTGTCCTTTCTATTATCCCCCTTGCCGAGTCTGTTGTCTCAGAGGTTTCTGCAGAGCTGCTGATTGGGTGAGCATCCTTCAACTTCCAATACCATAAAATTAACTTTGTGTTTCTTAATGCAGGTCAAGCAGGTATTCCCTTTTCCAACTGTCCTCACTTTCTCTGATTGCAGGTACTTTGCAAATGAACCCTTTGCTGATTTTCATCGAGTGGAAGGAGTCCAAGGGGTTTATATTGCCACCCTGATTAATGGGTCTTTGAGTGAAGAGAACATGAGGTCGGTCATCACCTTTGACAAAGGAGGAACTTGGGAATTCCTTCAGGCTCCAGCCTTCACTGAATATGGAGAAAAAATTGACTGTGAGGTATCAGCTGCTTAATCTTGTTTTCCATGTTCACAAGGAGAAAAGTGACTGCAGTGGTTTGCCTTTTCTCACCTTTAAAAGGGAAAATGCAAATTAGAAAAAAAAATAAGATGATAGGATAAAAGAACCCCATTAATACCGCACAGTGTCAGCTTTTATCAGAATTTAATACTGTAGTAATTACAATTTCTTACATAATTTCTTTGACAATTCTCTAGTCACATCCATATATTAGAATTCTTTCTACACTCTGTCCTGCCTGTGACCCCTCTCTGCCCTGTTTTCTCAGAAAGATACCAGTTAAGTTTTTTTCAAGTTAATTGATGCTTTAGGTTTCTTTTTTTATATCTCTGTCATTTCTCACTATTCTGCTTCTCCCTCATGTTCCCTTGCAACAGAAAAGTAAAAGAAACAGCTATATTGCCTATGTCGGACAGCACATGCCTCGTTTTATACCCAGAGTCCTAAAGCCATCTGTTATCACCTGTCCTTTAGACTCCCGGCTGGTCATAGCATTCATCTGAATTCTGCTGTTTTTTCATGTTATTTTTTCTTTACATTATTGTGAACATTTTATATATTTTTAATCTGCTTCTGCTTACCTTGCGTTCAGTTCAAATGAGTCTTGCCAAGTTTCCTTGAATTTCTCATATTTCTCTTCTAGTTCAAAAATATTCCACTACATTCACTACCACAATTTGATATGCTGTTTCCCAAAGGGCATCTACTTTAACAAAATATTTTGAATATCTTGGTATATGTCACCAACTAAGTTTTAGTAGCAAGATTCCTTGGTGACTTTTTACCACTTCTTTATCTACAAACATTTTACCTCCTCCCTTCCCACTTTCCATATAATGTTGGTCTTTGTATTGTGGCCATTGGGGACCCAGAGACTTGTTGGAGTCTCTGGGTCACTCCCTTTGCCCCAGCTGTATGTAAGGATTTGGGGCAGTGGAATGAGCTAGGCAAGAAAGAACAAGAGAAAAATAATTCTTACATTTTCAAGGAAGCAAATGCATTTACATTTGAAAATGTCATTCTGTTCAGAGAGATATAATTTATATTTAAATGCTCATGTTCACACAGCCTCCTCCCTAACTTCCTATACCTGGATATGTGGCCCTTTGTAAGCTTCTAGCAAAACACCCTGACCACCCCCACCCCGCCAAGTCTATATGTTGTTCGTTCCACTTCACCTGGCACCGAGTCCTAATCCCTCATTGTGGTGTCTTATAGAACAGAGAGACCTATAATAACTTCAGACAGACCCTTCTGGGTTTTAGGGATTGGAAGGGACTAAGCCCTGCTTGGGAAAAAACTACTGCTCTTCTTAAAGTTCAGTTAAGGTAAAATTGCTTCACATCTGTCCCTAAATTGTCTTGCTTTCCTTCTGACAAATGTATTTACTTAAGAATTGTAAGGTTGGCCGTTAATCAACTTTTAGTTTCTATTTGTGGTGTCAAATAGTGAAAGCCAGAATGTATAGGTAGGAACAGCTAAAATCTGATTGCCTTTGGATACAGGAAAGCTATAAATGAATAGACTTCCTTGCAGTTAAAGTAAAAGATAATCCTGGAAAAAAGAAATTAGTAAATAAATATTTTTTTTGAGATCCAGTTCAGGCTGCTCATTTTTATTCCCTAGTGATGAAGCTGGCAAGTTAAATAGTCATTGGAGAGGCCTTTTTGAAACAAGAGTTTGTGGATCAGGAAATTTTTGCTGTGGTTATTACCTGCACTGTAAACACATACTAAGTTTTTGTAGCTGGAAATTCTAGGATCTCTCATGAGTCTGTTACCTAGACAGTGATCTTTAGGATTGAGTTATTATTGTGTGTGCGCTTAGCAAAATGCATTGTTTTGATTTTGCCCTTTGCCCTTTTAAGACAATAAGGCCTAATGGCATAAACCCAGGCAATATGGAAGTTTTGAAGAATTTGAAAGTCTCCTATTAAAAGTTTGTTATTTATGCAACAGGCTTTAATTTTTAATTCTTTGCAAAATCAGTGTACTTTGTATTTGACTGCATCTCCTCCATTGGTCTGTGGGGTCATTTATCAGTCAGGGCCTTTCTGGTTTGTAGTTCTTAGTTTCCATTCTGTCACTGTCAGAATGACTGAAATCACATTTAAAAACCTGTCTCTCCTGACTTGGAAAATAAGTACTATGGGATCATTTCATTTTCCTTTAGTTCCAAGCCATGTGAGAGGTTATCTGAGGCAGAAATGGAGACAGTTAAGCTCCTCTCTCTACTTGAATTGAGGGTGATCCTAACTGCTGTTCTAGGAGCTTCTCTTTGAGAAGTTAGTCCTCCCAGCCGCTCCTGGGAAGGAAATGGCCCACTCCTCTCTTCACCTTAAGGAATGTGTGGTGTATCTGACTTTGGGTCTAATTTCCTTTAAGTGAATTCCTTTCCTTCTCTGTCTGGCCATGGTGCCTTTACATAGCGGGCTCAGTCTTCAGTAGGAAATCCAAGTCTTTTATCAGACACTAACAGGTATCTGGAACTTTTGTCTCAAAGCTTTCTCATGGCTGCTCCCTACACTTGGCCCAGCGCCTTAGTCAGCTACTGAACTTTCAGCTCCGGAGAATGCCCATCCTTTCCAAGGAGTCAGCTCCTGGACTCATTGTTGCCACTGGTATGTCCATGTATATCTTGGGATGTAAACTGCCTTATCGTTTACAAATGGATGCGGACTGTTTTTTTTTATGTGTTCTTCATAAAAGTGATGGTGTTGAGAAGTACAGTGAGTTGCTTGTTGGAGCAGGTGATTGATTACCATGCATATTCCTAGAATTAAAAAGCATTCTTTTTCTTTCCACTTTAGGTTCAGTTGGAAAGAATATGGCAAGCAAGACCAACGTGTACATCTCTAGCAGTGCTGGAGCCAGATGGAGAGAGGT
Organism: Potorous gilbertii; assembly: GCA_028658325.1. NCBI lineage: Eukaryota > Metazoa > Chordata > Mammalia > Diprotodontia > Potoroidae > Potorous > Potorous gilbertii. Next base: position 230,199,795 of record CM053771.1, on the reverse strand, counting down.
CAGGACCTTTCCCTTATTCCAGCCTTTATCTGGGAGGATGATCTATATATTTGGATTCCTAAAACATTCAGGGCAGTTCAGTGTAAAAAATGTTAAAGATAGAGTGATGTGCCTATGAGACAAAATATATAAACCATTTAGGATTGTTCCTGCAGGGAATACTAGGCTTGAGTTAGAAAGACCTACTGTTACTAAGAGCCCATGTTTACCTAAGTGCTTTAAGGTTTGCAAAGCTTTTTATACCCATTATTTCATTTTATCTTCACAAACGATCCTGGAGGAGGTATAGGTGCTGTTATTTCCCTGTTTTATAGATGAGGAAACTGATGCGCAGAAAGTAGGGTAATTTGCCCAGTCACATGGTTACTTGTTATATGAGGTAAGATTTGAGCCCAGGTCTTCTGACTCCAGGTCTACTACTCTCCCTAGTCACTGTGCTGATTGGCTTATACAATTGAGAAGATGTTCATAATGTAGAATAAACTGTATATAGATTTTTAAAAAATAGAATCTTATTGTAAAACATTTACCAACACACCACTGGTGGAGTCACAAGATTAGAGACTATAGAATTGAAAAGGATCTTTTGTTCAGTCATTTTTCAGTTGTGTCAGACTCTTCTTGACTTCATTTGGAGTTTTCTTGGCAAAAATATTGGAGTGGTGTGCCATTTCCTTCTCCTGTTCATTTTACAGATGAGAAAACTGAGGCAAGTGGGGTTAAGTGATTTGCCCAGGGTCACACAACTACTAATAATAAGTATCTGAGACCAGATTTGAACCCAGCAAGACTGAGTCTTTGTGACACCAGGCCTGGTACTCTCTCTACTACACCATCTAGCCATCCTTGGGAAAGGCCTTAGATGACATGTAATCTTAGAGTTCTTTACCTTTATTTAATGTGCACAAACAAAGGATGCTCTAATATTGGATAGATTCCATCATGACTGCATTAGAACAGTTCAAAACGAAAGGGATTTTTTTTTTTACTCCAGTAAATTTGATAGACTGTAAGTTCCTTCAGGATAGTACCTTTGTACTCTCAGAGCCTGGCATTGCATAAATGTGTGTCACATGAAGAAATCCTTTTGATTGTGAGGTTCTATAAGACCAGTATCACGCCCAGCACCAAACAGTGATCTTCAGGTAGCCAGTACTAAATAAGTATTAGAAATTGAAGCTTAAAGATCTCCAAGTATGTAAAAATTATTTTCCCAGCTTACCCAATTTTTATTGTGACTTAAGAATGCCATAGGGAAAACACATCTGATTTCTTAGAGCCCCTGTAGCTAAGTTTTAGTGAAAACAAGAGCCAACTTTTTACATATCACCTCATTTGATTCTCACTTTGGTATCGATTGTGAGACAATGGAGATTCTGGCACAGATGGTGTGCCTGCATCAAAGAAGGCACTGTGCTGTGAGCAAAGCAGAATCGCAGTAGCACAAAGGAAACAGGAGATGTGCAAATCTGGAGACGTCTCCATTCCAAATATTCATACAGGCTGTTTGTGCCCAACGTGGGGTGGAGCCTTCTGTGCTCATATTGGTCTGATCAGCCACAGACCAACACACTGTCCCTTGACCCCATCATGATATCATCAGACCTCTTTGAAGATGAAGGGCAAGCAATGAATGAATGATTGATTCTCACCATCTTTCCTGATGTGGACATTGAAAGTATTACCTGGATTTTACAAATATGAAAACTGATGGTAAGAGAGGTTAAGGCAACTTGCCCTTTGTCACTGGGCTACAGTTCAGAGGCATGATTTGAACCCAGGTCTTCTTGACCCAGTAGTGTCCAACCCTTTATCTGCGAAACTATGTACAACTCAGTATGTCAGGTAACAAAAACCATGTATTTATTAAGCATTTTTCATAGGCTTTGGTTAGGACTATGTGGGACACAGAAGACATAATTTCTGATTTCTTCCCTTTAGCAGCTGACAGTCTAACTGGGGAGGTAAAGTCCAGCTCACAGGACTGGATTATAGGATTCCAGATTTAGATCTGGAAGGGACCATAAAGGTTATATAATCTAGCTCTCTCCTTTTACATATAAAGAAACTTAGGCCTGGTGAAATTAAGAGACTTGATGAAGGTCACACAGGTAGAAAGTGAAAAAGGCAACATTTGAATTCAAGTTTTCTTGCTTTAGAGTCCTAGATTCTTCCCATTGCACTAAAATAATAATTTAAATTTTAAAATGACCATAAATATATTAATCTGTAACATTAATAGCAATAGGTCATAATTTTATAATTCTGAAAGCATGTAATAATAGTTGACATTTATCAAATGCCTACTGTGTGCCAGGCACTGGGCACTTAGTAAATATTGTCTTAGCTGATAACGCTAGGAGGTGTTGTTTAGTCATTTCAGTCGTGTCTGACTCTTTGTGACCCCATTTTCGGGTTTTCTTGGCCAAGATACTGGAGCGTTTGCCTTTTTCTTTTCTAACTCATTTAGCAGATGAGAAACTGAGGCACATGGGGACAAGTGACTTGCTCAGATTTGAACTCAGGTAGATGAGTCTTTCTGCTTCCAAACCCACTGTTCTATCCACTGTACTGTGTAGCTGCCCTGGGAGGTCAGTACTGTGGTTATGCCTGTTTTACAGTGGAGGTAACTGAGGCAAATAGAAGTTAAGTGACTTGCCTAAGATCACACAGCTAGTGAGTATCTGAGGCTGGATTTGAGCTCAAGTCTTCCCCAGCTTAATTCTCTATGCATTGTCCCACCAGCTGAATAACTTGTCATATGCTTGCCCCTTACAACAACATTTGGATAGGTACCATTTTACAAATCTTGGAACAAAGAGGCTAGGGATTGACCTAGGGTCACTCAGCCAGCACTTTTCTCAACAGGTACACTGTGAAGTAGATAGTTATCTGATCCAGAGCAGAGAGAGACCGTAGAGAACATCTAATCCAGTCTTATTGAACACATTGGGAAACTGAGGTCTAGGGTCCCATAGATGGAGTGGGGCTCCAACAGAGTTGAACACAGTGCTCTTTTCACTGAAGCATATTCCTTCTCTCAAGAGTGTTACCTCCCAGAGCCTCAGTTTCCTCACTTGCAAAATGTTTTCTCACCAGCTGTAAATCTGATTCTGTGGTCATTCAGTGAAAATTTGTGTGGTCTAGATACTGCGTGCCCCTGTAAAGAATTCGGAGGAGGACGATCAGCCAGTGCTGGAACATGCATGTACCCACAGTACAACTGAATCAGGAACACTTGACAGATCTGTGGGTTGGCCTTGCCCAGACCCCTGGGGATGATTCAGCAGCTGCTTTCTCTTTCCCTGGTGTTATATGTTCCTTTTGAAATTGGGTGTTCTCTCCTCTGGCCAGACTTGTGGTTTGCTTGTATGTTCTGATGTTGGTGTAATCTGGTATTTGGACATCTGCAAGTAATTTCCTCTTGTGAAGAAAGAGGTATCTTTCCCTTCCCAGCAAAGTGGTGCAGTCTGGTGAATTCTGGGGCAGCTACAAGTGTCTCGCCTCATGCTGTTTTGATTTGTGCCCTTAAGTCGCTGTTGTACGAAGGAACTTTATTCATAGATGCAGAGAGCCTGGAGCTCTGGGGGATGGGGAGCAAAAGTATGAGATTGAGTTTGTTTGAGAGGAAGGCTGAGGGAGTGTAGCCTTTTCTTCCAAGGTGGTTTAGCACAATGGAGAGGCAAGAAGATGGACAGAGATTTATTAAGAGGGGTGTTGTGATCAGTCAGCAGGCATTTATGAATGGCTTATTCTGTGTCAGGCTATATACTAGAGACAGGTAGTCCCTACCTCCCTTACATGAAAGAATAGATTAAAAAGACTTCAATAAGTACTTGTTATACACAAAGCACTATGCTTAAGTGCAGGGTACTAATAGAAAAGCAAGGCAATCCCTCATCTTAAGGAGCGCATGTTCTAACTGGGATGTATATACATCATCTATAAAAAGTTTCAGTTGCAAGTCAGATGGGAAGGTTCTATGATCCTTAGGCTGCAGAGGCAAAACAGGTGCCAATGCTTCTCCTTTCATGTCATTTTCATTGATAAAATCTCATCAGTTTCTGATGTTGAACCGTTTGGTAGTGCCAGAACTTTGGTGGCAAAAACTTTCTTTTCTGGGTCTTCAGTAGTTGTGACTGCAGCACCTACAGGAGCAGTGGCCTTGTTGAGCCCTTTGAGGGGTTGTTTCTCAGGATGATGGCTTTGGGCACTGGGCTGCAAACATTGTCATTTACAAGACTCTTAGATTCCGGGTCCTGAGCTGCTCCATTAGAGTTGGTTAACCCCTTTTCCACAACAGTATTTCCCTCCCTGATGGTTGTGAGGGCTTGGTTGGAAGCAAGACTGGTGGTCTGAAAGGGTTGCCACTTCTAGGTTTCCCTCCCTCTGCTTTTTTCTCAGAGAAATGAAAATCTCATGCTTTAGGTCCCCCATCCACAACAACCCTCTGCTATCTGTGTCCATAAATAAAATCCCTTTGTACAGTGGCTACCCATCTTCCTGCTGGTATTTGGTTAGCATTTGTTGCTGGTAGTGATGAGGATGGCTGGGCCCCTTCTCTTACAATGATTTCTCATTTCAATAATGACCATGGGGCTGAGTTGAAAGTGGGTCTGGTGGTTTGGGGGACATTTCTGTTCCCAAGGTCCACAATTAGTTAGTTGGTAGTTTGTGATAATGCCTAGCATTTCTTCCCTGTGAATGATGGCTGTGATGACTGTGCTGTAATAACCTTCTCTGGTCTTAGTTGACTCACCAGTGAAATGGGAATGAAATACCTTATTTGCCTGAAAGTAGAATGGTGAATAGAAAGGAAATAGTGGGGAAGGGGTATGTGTGTGAGAACTGGGCCAGATAATCTCTTCCAGCTCTGTGGACCATGATTGTAGGAAATGTGTTCTTATGACTTAGAAAGAGAAAACAGTAAAATATAATATTGCATCTTACTTGTTAGAGGAGGAAAGAAAGGAAGTGGTGGTAGAAGCAGTAACAATAAGAGTTAGCACTTGTACAGTGTTTTAGAGTTTACAGGGAGCCTTAGAACAATTGCGAGAGATAGATGGGGCTATAAGGAGACTGAAATGAGCAGAAGTTAAGGGACTCACCCCAGGGTTCCTCAGCTCCCATGCTAATGTATGGGAGGCTGGATTTGAACTGAAGTCTTCCTGATTCCTGATGCAGCTCTCCATCCACTGCATCACCTAGCTGCCTAGTTTTAACATGGAGGTATTTGCTTCAAGAACTCCAGGAGGGATGAAAGGGTCATCTTCATCTTCATCAGGAAGCATTGTCCCATATAAGCAATTCGTGATGTGAATGTTAGTATTTAGATTTTTCAGATGAGAAAATGGAGGGTCATAGTAGTTTATTGACACATAACTAACTGTGCAGTGGTAGAACCAGGCCTTCTGACTCTTAAGTCTAGTGCTTGTCTTCTTCTATTGTGTCACAGTGTCTTATCTAAATATGGTGAAATGGAGAAGAAAACAGTACAGTTCCTGGTCTTGAGAGAAACTTCACCATCTAAGTGGGTCCACCCTTAAACAGATCACATATTGGCAAACAGACCTGGACTCTGAAGTAAATAAGTAGATAGCATATTAGCGTTGTGTTTATGGCCCAGGAGGAATGAGAATTGTGTGTTGAGAGGAGTTGGATCCACTAGGAGTTGGAGAAGGCTTCAAGGAAGAGATGGACTTTCCAGACCTGTTTTATTAAAAGAAAGGTTGAGAACAGATTGTCAGTAACCAGCTGAAGTGATGAAAGAGTATATTAATATAAGAATGATAGCTTTAGTCCCATTTGATTACCTTTAACCATGAAGTCTGCCAAGAATTTATTAAGGACTTACTCTGTGCTAGGCTGAAGGGATGGGATACAGCTACAAAGGAGGAGCTAATGGGGAGACAAAAAATGTATAGAAAAATATGTAGAGCATAAATAGAAAATTAATGTATGTGTATATATATATATATATATATATATATATATATATATATATATATATACATACATATACACACAGATAGGCACACACAAAATAATTACATAGGATATTGTTTGTGGGTAGGATAATAGCATTTATGGTAATCTAGGAAGTTTTCATGCTTCAGACTGTTCCCAAGTTGCAACTTAAAGGAAGAGAGGACCCTGTGAGATGGAGGTAAGGAAGGGATACCTTGAATGGCCACTGCGAAGCCACAAAGATAGGCGCTGGATGGAGAAGAACAGAGAGAAGACCAGTTTGACAAGACTGTAGAGTGCAGTTGGGGGAGTAATGGCCAGTGATTCTAGAAATGTAGGTAGGTAGGAGTCAGGTTGTGTAGGGCTCTAAAAGCAAAGCAGAGGAACATATATTTTATCCTGCAGTTTATAGGAAACCACTGGGGTTGAGTAGGGGAATCACATGGCCAGATCTCTTCATGCAAATTACTTTGGCAGTAGTGTGTAGGCTAGACTGCAATGGTGATGGACTCGAGGCAGGGAGACCGATTAGGGGGGTTGTTGCAGCCAGAGGTGGTGAGAACCTGAACTGAAGTGATAGCTCTGAGTGAGGGAAGGAATCCGATGTGGGAGAGGATGTGAAGGGAGAATTGGCAAGCTCTGCCAACTTACTGGATGTGTGGAGTGAGGGAGGGGGAGTCCACTTTGAGGTTGTGAACCTCAGACCCTGACAGGATTAGGGGGTTAGGTTTATTTTTTAAAGAAATAAGGAAGTTTGGAAATGGGGAGAATGTTAGGGAAAAAATATTGAAGTCATTTTTTAGTATATTCAGTATTTCTGGGTTATTTCTGGGACATTCAGTTGGAAAACACCAGTAGGCCCAATAGGTGATATAGGACAGAGACTCAGGGGAGAAACTGAGGCTGGATATGTAGACCTGGGAATTATCAGCATAGAGATGATAGTTAAATCCATGAGAGATGATGAGATCATTGTTGTTGTTTATCCTTGAAAAGTACCACGACATCAGGAAGATGATGCCATGACTTGTAAGTGAATTGTGTTTAGGTGAGGGAGAGTTGTACAAAGTCACCAGTCTCACTTTCTCCTCCAGAATCATCTGGGTTCAGTGGCGAAATATTTATCAGGATGACTGGAGGTGGCCCCTGATGAGATTACCTAAAAGGGTGACTATAGAGGGAGTAGAGAAGAGGGCCTAGAGCAGAACCTTGTGGAAGACCCACAGCTAAGAATCATGATGCGGATGTAATAGAAAGAGGGCCTGATGCAGAATTAGAAGGGGAGGCCTGAGTCGCAACTTTCTGGTTGTGAGATTTTTGCCAAATTACTTTAAGAACTTCAGTGACTTAATCTGCAAAATGGGATAAAAGTACTTGTGTTTGCTGCATCACAGGTTATGAGTGGGAAAAGCACCTTCTATATCTTACAGTGCTCTATAAATGTGAGTTTATTAGTATTACTGTTAACTGGTACACAGAATTTCAGATAGTGATATGTATGTGTGAGGGAAACAGGAAGAGAGAAATGTGATTGTCCAGATGGATATTCCTTCACCCTTTATTCTCTGGGAGTTCCTTCTAGTTGTCCCTACTCTAGGGGCTTTGTGGCAGAAAATCCAGGGGTCCCAGTGCCCCTCCATCCTTTCTTCTTCATTTTCTTAGGCTCTCTTCTTACTTTATAAATTCCTCACCTCTTTTTCCTTCTCACAGAACTGTGGTTTTTACCATATATATAATAAGGTTTATTCGATTTAATTCAGCATTAATCAATGCCTACTTTGTATGGAGATCTAAAGATGAAATGAAGTCCTTGATCTCGAACTCATGTTTTACCGAGGGATACAGAGTATACCCATCCTGTGTGACTCTTGTCCATATCCTTGAATAAATAATGAACTTAAATGCAAATGTGGGGAAAAAATGAGACTAGGGAGAAATATGTGGGGAAAGATGGTTGAGGAAGAAGGAATAATGGGAGAAGCCAGCAAGTTGTAGATTATCTAGAAGCCTGTATGCCTCTATATCCTGGAAACTTTCTTGAAGAAAAGATTCTGCAGGTGCTGAACATGGGGAGCACCAAAAAATATTTTAAAGAATGAAATTGATTATATTGTAATAGACAGTAAAAGGATTGTTATTGATGTTAGTTATCCCCAAATCAGCAATTTTTATGTGGTCAGATTGTTGACTCTTCAGAGCTAATAACAGCATTAGTGAATAATAATAATTAGAAAAATATGTATAATTAAAATAATTTAACCCTGAACTATTTGAACAAATAGTTGGACATCAGAAATGGAAAATGGACAACAAATGACATTAAAAGGGGTTGTAATAATTTTATACTCAAGTTTAACCAATGTAAATTAATTACCACCACAAGAAGACTGAAATACCTCAGAAAGTGCCTTAGTTGGCAGATACAAGATTTATTTGTCAAATGGAGATAGATTGCTGCTAAAGACAATTCTTGGGTTAGAATATAAACTAGTTTGCAAAATCTTATGAAGAAAGATGATGGATGATTACAAGAAATATCTCATAAAGAAGAGAGAAGCAGTGGAGGGTAAAACCAGTTTAAAGAAAATTTGGCAGGATATCCAACAAAGTCATTCCGAGGACAATTACGGATGAAAATGAAAGGAGAATTGCAAGCAGAAGAAAGATGCAAAAGATTAGCAAAAGTCATAACCAACTTTTCTCCATCACGGACAATGGAACGATCATCAGCTTGACTCCAACATCACCCAGTGCCAGATGGAGCTATAGAGGAAGTTAAAAATGACACTAATGAGAACAAATATAAGAAAAGAAGGCAGATCAGCCAAGTATTCACTGAGGAAATCTATGCTGGCAGTGGTGCAAGTTCAAGGACATTGATGTGTCTGAAGAAGAAGACAAAATACTAAAGAAATGAAAAAGTACTGGACTTTATTAATGTCAGCAAAAAGAAAAAGAGAGAGCATTGGTAACTGCTGAGTACATGTAGGTGCTGACTTTTCCACCCCTATAGAATCTTTATGAAAGTCAGGCATACATGAGTTTAAAGAATTTTCAGTAAGGGTTAGGGAACAAAGAAGCTTTAACAAACAATATTAAAAAAAACCCCATATTTTATTATTTCACAACTAACTGAAAGATGTAGAGAACATAAGATTTCATTGTGCTTATATTGTCCCCCTTCCTCCCCCTTCCCCCCAATTTGGTAGAACAAAATGCTGCCTTATAGGTTCTTTTACTATATATCCTTTTACCTCAAAATCAGTGAAAATTCCTTGAATTATATAACATAAACAATCCTATCCAATGACCCTCTGATTATAAACATCAGGTGACATATAAAACAGGGAAAGGGGATGCTTGCCAAAGATGCTCACCACTGTAATGAAGGTGATGCAATGGGGGATCCAGATTGAAAAGAAATTTTCTGGATGATGAGATCCTTCAGATGTTATAAACAATACCGTGTTTATTTCATTGAGACTTAGAACATTGCATAGTCTGCTGGAAGAATTCCATAGTTACCCCAAAGAGCATGGTATGACATCTGCACAAGAAAAACTAAATGTGTAGAAGCAAGTCAGAAGTCATTTCTTAAGTACCTGCTATGTGTCAAGCACTGTCCTAAGTGCTAGGTTGGCAAATAAAGGCAGCAATGCAATTTCTACTTTCAAGGAGTTCAGTCTTATGAGAGAACATGTAAATAAATATGTGTGTGTGTGTGTGTGTGTGTGTGTGTGTATACACATACAAGAGATATATACAGGATAAGTTAAAGACAGGCTCCAAGGAAGGGCATTAAGCCTGAGGAGATAGTCTTGTAGAATGTGAGACTTGAAGGAAACCAGGGAATTGAGGAGGCAGAAATGAAGGGAACGAATGCTTCAGGCATGAGATACACATGGTGAAAATGCCTGGAAGTGGGCAATGACATGTCCTAAAGGATGAACAGCAAGGAAATCAGAGGAAACAAACTAAGGGGCTAAGGTATAAGAAGACTACAAAGTTAGAAAGGGGCCAGATACTGAAGAATCTTCTAAGTCAAACGAAGTATTTAATTATATTGGATCCTCCAGTTAATAGGGACCCATTAGAGTTTGTTGAATAAGAGAATGATTTGGGTGAACTTGTGCTGTAGGAAGATCCTTTAGATGGCCGAGATGGAGGTGGATTGTTGTTAGAAGGAGAGTAGAGGAAGGGAGATGTAAATGGGAGTTAAAAAATCTTCCCTGCCCATTGATAGGCCTCAGGTGGAGTTATTGAAGGAGGCCTGATTAGGGGAGGCTTGATTCCTATGAAGGCCCACACCTTTTGCTGATTGCTAATGAGGCACTGGGTCATGAGCGGGGTTCATGCCCTCGGCTCGGAAAAGAGTGTATATACTCTGACGGGGAGGTTTTGCTTTGGGGCTTAGTTTTTGGAAGAAAGTTCATATGTCAGATGAGACTCTGGGTAACCATTTACCTGGCTTTGAAAACCTGGATGTTGATATTTCTCTCTCTGGTCCTGACATATATATTGCCTGTGATCAGGCAGTTGGAGGCCCTGTTTGTTGGTTCTGCTTGTATTTTCTCTGTTGGTATATGTATTTGTTTAAAGTGATTATTGACCCCTCCAAAGCTGCTTTCCTTTTAGAAAAGCGTATTTAAGAACCTGTGCAGCAGGTCCTCCTGTGTATGCTGGGGTGCTTACTGCTACAGGAGACCAAGCAATAGGCTGTTGCATTAGTTTAAACATGAAGTAAGGAAGGCTGGCACTAGTGTGGTAGTACTGTCAGAAGAGAGGAAGAGACCTATATGAGAGATGTTGTAAAGGTAGAATTCATAGGACTTGGTCAATAATTGGATATTGACCAAGGTGGAGTGGGGTTGGGGGCTTGTGGGATAAGACAAAATAGAGTCAAGAATAACACCTGGGTTGCAAGCCTGTGTAACTGGGAATGTGGTGATGCACTTGATTTCAACAGGGAAATTAGGAAGATAGGAGGGTTTGGGGAAAAACATAACTAGTTCAGTTTGGACATGTTGAACTTTAAGACATCTAGTTTGAGATGTCCAGTAGGCAACTAAAGATCAGGAAAGAGATTAGGGCTGAGACAGATAAATCTGAGAATCATCTATATAGAGTTGATAACTGAATCCTTGAGAGCTGATGAGATCACTAAGTGAGATAGTATAGTAGGAGAGAAGAAAAAGGACCAAGAGCTTTGGGAAACACTCATGGTTAAGGGCTATGACTTTGGATGATGATTCAGCAAAAAAGACTGAAAAGGAGCATTGAGATAGGTAGGAGGACTCAGTGGAAAAACTAGAGAAAGGAAATTACGAAGATGAAGAAGGTAATTAACAGTGTCAAAAACAAGAGAGATTGAGAAAAAAAGATGAGGATTGAGAAAAGGCCATTAGATTGGGCTGTTAAAGAGATTATTGATAACTTTGGGAGAGCTGTGAAGAATGATGAAGATAGAAACCAGATTACTGTGGAAGGGAAGACAGCAGAGGTAGTGATTGTAAAAAGCCTTTTCCAGAGAGGTTGTCCACTAAGAGGAGGGGCACAGGATGATATTTAGCAAGGAAGGTTGAATCAGGTGAAGATTTTTTTGAGGTTGAGGGAAACATGGGCAGGTTTGTAGGCAGTAGGGAATCAGCCAGTAGACTGAGATTAAAGATAGTTGTGTCCTTATTTTTCAAATGAGGAAATTGAGGCCTAAAGAATCTTAGTGACCTACCCATTGTAGTACTTCCAGCTGAAATTCTTCAGGCCCCCTTTCCAGTTTATTATTGCTTAGAACCTTGTATAGAATTTCCAAGTTTTGGAGCTAGGTTTGTGTAGTGGAAGGAGATGTGAGCTAAGAAGGAGGTGTGGATTCTAGATTTGCTTCTTATTAACTGTGACTTTGGCAAGTCACAAATGGTCTAGTCCTCAGTTTTTTCATTTGTGACAAGTGGTGCTACTTTCCCTGCTTATTTTGCATGATTGTTGGGAGAATCAGATAGCACCCATGGGATAGTGCAGATGACGGTTCATTCAACATAGTTGCTTGTTGTGTATACTATATCTTGTAAACTGAAGTTGCTTTTTTTTGTGTTTTGAATCTAGTGATTGCTTGGAAACCCCAATATTCTTAGCTTTCTGATAACAGAATAGAGTGACCTATTGACTTTTTCTTCCCAGGCCCTTTCTGGACCTCATTACTATACGTGGGGTGATCATGGCGGCATTCTTATGGCCATTGCTCAGGGGATGGAAACCAATCAGCTGAAGTAAGTCACTTTTTTTTCTGTTTCTGTGTGTGTGTGTGTGTGTGTGTGTGTGTGTGTGTGTGATTGAATTATTTTCTAGAAATTTGAGTCAGTGAGCATCAATAGGGAAGAGGACTCCCCTTCCCCCCCATTCAAGACTCTTGTCTGACATCTAATACTGACTGTGTGAATTGTGATGGGTCACTTAAACTTACTTTTCTTCCCTTTTCTTGTCTTTGAAATGGGAATGATACTGTTCCACTTCCTTTATAGTGTTGTTTTAAGGATTAAATGAGATAATGGATATAATTTTTTTCTTTTTTGATGGTGGAGGAGATGGTGGTACTTCTGATGGTATTGGACTTTAGTAGGGTGCCTCAAGTGTGGAAACTCCATCCATCTATATAGATCAGTAACTTACCTGTGCTTTATAGCCTTAGAGAGTTGCCTGTGGAACTGTGATTAAGTGACTTGCCCATGGTCACACGATTAGTATATGTCACAGGCAGGACTTAAACTTAGGTTTTCCTGATTCCATGGGTGACTTTTTTTCTTTCTTTATGAATGTATTACTCTTGAGAATAAGAGTATGTTAACAATTAATATTAATAAATTTTCATTATTAAATATGGATAACTTTTCTCTTCTTGCTCATGTATGCACACTGCGCAGTGTTTGAATGAATGAAATTGGTGTCTAGGTGTTAAAGTAAGGACAGACATTTCTTCTCATAAAATTTCTGATATAACAGGAACTTTAGAAATCATTTAGCCCAGCTCCCTTTGTATCACCAAGGAAGAAATTGAGGCCCAGAGAAGGGAAAATGACTTATTTATAGCCACGCAGTTACTTAGTAGAAGAACCAAGATTAAAACTCGGATCTTCTACCTAGTGTCTCTTTCCCAGTATTATACAGAGCTAAAAATATACCTAGACCCTCACAACCCCCACCTAGACCCTCATAACCCCCAACTTCTGCATCACATCCTGATTTTGTTTTTCTTTTGCCTGAGTTCCAGATCTCTGAAATACAGGACAACTGCTGGTGCTCAGTCAGAGCAGACTGACCTTCGTGCTTCTCTTATTGAATGGATGAAACAGGAAGGTTGTCTGGTTTAGGAAAATAAAACAGCCTTTCTCTTCCTTTGTTCCTTCTAGAAGAATGGCCAGTAGCAAACAGAGATGTGGTAGATGTATTTTTTAATAAGAATGTGAGATTGTAGCATTTATTTGGCTTTCTCCTCTGTGGTTGGTGCTGAAGCTGAGGACTGAGATAGGGTAATTAACAAAATATGGTGGCAGAGATAGGCAAAGGACTGCGGCTCTCCTTCTGACCCTGGTTTCTTCTCCCCCTGGTATTGGGTAAGAATGTTTTTTGGAGCTCTGCCTCCATGTCATGAAAAGAATCGAGTGGGACAAGAGGCAACGTGGTGTTATGAAAAGAGTCCTGGTCTGGGAGGCAGCAGAGTCAATTTCTAATCTCCACTCTGCTCCAGAGTAACTTCCCTTTCCTGGGTTTCATACTGAGACGAGAAAGGGGTTGAACTAAATTATCATAGGATCGGAGATTTAGAGCTGAGGGGACTTGAAGGCAGCGAGATGGTGGCAGAGTATTGGGCTTGCAGTCAAGAAGACTGGCCTCACCCTTGTTGGGTGATTCTGGGAAGGTCGTTTGGCTTTTGTCTGCCTCAGTTTCATCAGCTGTATGATGCGGATGGTGATAATAGCCCCTACCTCTGAGAGTTGTGAGGGTCAAATAAGATGATAGTTGTCAAGCTCTTAGCATAGTGCCTGGCATATCGTGGGTCCTTACCGACCAACCTCCCTTCCCTCCCTTCCTCTCTTCCTTCTCTCTCTTCCCTTACTTCCATCCTTTCCACCCTCATTTTACAGTATTTACACTTGATACATAGTCAGTGCCTAATAATATTTGTGACTGATTTAACTTACAGGTGAGGATATTGAGGCCCAAGCTGGTTTTGGCTTTGCCCAGGGTCAAAAGAGTAGGATAAGTGAAAGAGGTAGATTTTAATTTCTGTGATGGTGGTGATTTCAGTACACTTCAAAAAATTCATTTTAATTTGACAAACATGTATAAACCTCCCACTCTTTGCACAGTAAATGCACAGTTATACCTGAATAGCTTATCTGTGACTTAACTCTTCATACTACTAAGTTTGGGACTAGCCTGATTTTTTAGATTTGCTGAGAAATTACTGTTTTGCAGTCAATTTTCAATTTTCTGCATGAGGTAGGTTTATAATAACAGTAAGGACGGTAATAAGATAGTAACAACAGCATCCTAGTGACTCAAGGTTTGCAGAGTCACTTGTTCCCTGTAGCCTGTGAAATAGGCAGCTCAAGAGGTATTCCTGCGTATTACGGATGATGAAACCCAGACTCTGAGAAGTGAAATGACTGCTTCCTGGTCATAAAAGTGTTATTTAAGGCAGAGTTGGAATGTTGATCTGATTTGCACATATAGTATTATTTTGCCACTTTGCCTCTGGATTTTCTTATTTCAGTGTTTCAATCCCAAGGTTTTTTCCTTCTGTCAGTGGATGTAATTCTGGGTTACCTTCACTATTAGTTATGAGAGAGAGAGAGAGAGAGAGAGAGAGAGAGAGAGAGAGAGAGAGAGAGAGAAAGAGAGAAAGAGAGAGAAAGTGAGTGTATACATGCTCTGCAAGGATGGAGAATTACTTCTGGAAGAAAAATTTCTGGAAGTTAGTAGTAACAGAGAAAATTTGTTTTCAGAAACAAACAAAACCTAAACCATCATGTCCCCCAGATGCAAATGTAAATGGCTTTTTCATTATCTGCTGTTTGGGATTATTCAAACCAAATCTCCTCCCTCTTATTATTGTGTATTGCTGTTGTTTAAACAAGAAAAAGGAAAGCTCGGGATGTGTGTGTGTGTGTTTGTGTATATGTGTGTATGTGTGTGTGTTTCAGTATGTGTGCCTACATCTGTATCTGTATATGTGACTATGTATTCGTGTGTGTCTGTGTCTATGCACAGACGCATACACACATGCATGCACGTATAGCTATCTTCATGTATTTGAAGGACTATGCTCTAGAGGTTTGGCCTCAGAAGACAGAAAGAACCAGGAGCAATGAGTGGAAAGTACAGATGAGTAGGTTGAGCCTTGGTGCTTGAAAGGAACAATATCACGACCATGAGAACTCTTCCCAGCTGGAAGGGGCTACCTTGGGAAGCAGCAGGTTCTCCTTCTCCAAGGGCCTTTAAAACAAAGACTCAGTAATCGCTTCTCAGGAATATTTTCTTCAGGTCTGCGTTGGACTCAATGGGCAATTCAAAGATTTTGTGACTTCAAATCAAGCGCTTTTTCTGCAGTAACCTGGAGCTGTGCTGAAATCCTCAGAGTTAGACCAGGCCCCCACCAGAGTGTCTTTTGGAGTGACTTTAGGCTTCAGTCAAAAGTGGAACCTTCTCTGGTCTCCACAAAATTGATATGAGGAGCAAGATGCTCCCGGCATGGTTGTCTTGCATGTAGTAAGGGAGCTACTTTGTCTGTGAGTTCATTTTCTGACCCATGCTCACTTAGCCAGCAGTTCGCTTTCATGTGCTGGAACCCTTGCAGGAGGTTCTGGAAATATATCTCTATGAAAGTGCCTCCCATCTCTTTGGAAGATTGAATATATTTTTCTTTTGACAAGTCAGAAGTATCAACATTAAGTATATCCTTATGCTGAAGCCAGACTGAGAAGAGATGGAAATTGTTCTCATCTCTCATGATCTGGCTGGCAAATCAAATCTTGACCTGTGAATCATTGGTTGTGATCATTTCTTTTTATATTCTGAGTGCCAAAGCGTTTTTCCTGCTTCTTGTCCCAAGAACCGTGCTTGTGGACAGAGCACGGGATGCTTATTAAGCTTGAGCCATGTCTCCAGTTGGTTATTTGAAATGAAAGAGGAAATGAATCATCAACATAGGATTCTTTATTTTTTGCTCAAAGACATAAAAGGTACTAGTTGTTCCATTGTTTGTTCCCAGTTCTAGTGAATGAGAGTAAGAAAAGGTTATAGACTCAATGAGACATTGGGACAATTGATCAAATTAAAAAAAAAGCCAAACCAAAAATAACTTAAGCTTATGCTTGCTTAGCTATATGTATTATGTGTTTTAGAAACTCAGAACACCTTAAATGTTTATTTTAGTCAGTAGGTCTGTCTTTATTTTCCATAAAGTCTCTGACCAGAGGTGCTGCTGTCGGGATGCTGAAGACTGTATTTCTTGCTGCTATATAATGGAAGCTAGGGAGGGGGTACCACTATAAGACAGGAAATAAACCTGATGACTCAACCCATTTCTTTCCCACCATGAGGTAGCCTTCTGATAGAAGCCACGTGCTGGGCTTTATAAAAACAGAAGTCCTAGCTTCTGGCCCTGAGAGTTGGCCAGTTCAATGATAAATCCTTTAGGAAAAGTGTGCTTCCAGTAGTTTAGGGAACAGATATTCTTCCAGAAGAGAGGGTTGGAAATTTAATCAAGGAAAATGTTTCACAAAGGAGAAGATGACTTAACAATGAAATTCTGACAATGCAGTTTTTCTGTCTTCACTGAAGAAGAGAGCAAATAGCTGGGAGGTTTCCAAGCAGACTGGGCAGACAATTACTTTATGGTTACACAAAGGGGTTTCTCATTTGGGTGTTTTAGGACTAACTGGTCTCTGAAATTCCTCCTTGTTTGTTTTGGGCTTTGTTGTTCTCCTCTGTTGTTCCTTGAGAAGTTGAGTCAGGGAAGGAGTAACAGACCACTTGATGAGCTGCTGTAGGTCTTGGGGACAAAAAAAATCCAAACACAAAATGAGAGCACTGAAAGAGAAGTTGTGTCATAAAGTCAGCAAGCTTTGGTGACCCCTTCTGAAGCCTTTTCAGTTACATGTATGTCAAAAGTTATGGGAATGTTGCAGAATTAGGTGAAGCTCACCTGTTTGAGGCTTCAGTCCCCTCTCAACCTAACTTGTTTTATCTTTCCTAGGGTCTCAGATTTGGAAGGGATGGTAGAATTCATTTAGTTCAATGTAAGACCATTCTCTTTGATAGAAAAGCATGTTAGAAAAATGAATAGTTTGCTTCTTTTTTATTTTTTATTTTATTTTATAAGATTTATTTTAAGTTTTCAAGATTCATTTCCACAAAATTTTGAGTTCCAGATTTTCTCCCCATCTGCCCGCTCCCCCCCCAAAGTGCTGAGCATTCTAATTACTCCTAACACCAATCTGTCCTCCCTTCTAATATCCCTCCCTTCCCTTATCCCCATCTTCTCTTTTGTCCTGTAGGGCAAGATAAATTTCTGTACCCCATTACCTGTATTCCTTGGTTCCCAGTTGTATGCAAGAATAATACTCAGTAGTTCTTCTAAAACTTTAGAGTTCTAACATCTCCTCCTTCCTCCCTTCCCACCCATCCCCATTGGGAAGGCAAGCAATTCAATATAGGCTACATGTGTGTAGTTTTGCAAATGACTTCCATAGTAGTCATGTTGTGTAAGACTAACTATATTTCCCTCCATCCTATCCTGCCTCCCATTGTTTCTATTCTCTCTTTTGACCCTGCCCCTCCCCAAGAGTGTTGACTTCTAATTGCTCCCTCCTCCCATTGCCCTCCCTTCCATCATCCCCCCCACCCTGCTTATCCCCTTCTCCCCCACTTTCCTGTAGTGTAAGATAGGTTTTCATACCAAAATGAGTGTGCGTTTTATTCTATCCTTGAGTCAAATGTGATGACAATAAACTTCACATTTTCCCTCTCACCTCCCCCCTTTCCCCTCCATTGAAGTCTTTTTCTTGCCTCTTCTATGAGAGATAATCTGCCCCATTCCATTTCTCCCTTTCTCCTCCCAGTATATTTCTCTCTCACCCCTTAATTTCATTTTTTTAAGATATGATCCCATCCTATTCTATTCATCCTGTGCGCTTTGTCTCTGTGTGTGTGTGCGCGTGCGTGTGTGTGTGTGTGTGTGTGTGTGTGTGTGT
>CM053771.1:230097506-230181480 GCA_028658325.1 Potorous gilbertii | reverse complement strand
GTGCTCTCTTTCATTTAAAGACCATTTTTCCCCTGAAGTATTATACTCAGTTTTGCTGGGTAGGTGATTCTTGGTTTTAGTCCTAGTCCCTTTGACTTCTGGAATATCATGTTCCACTCCCTTCGATCCCTTAATGTAGAAACTGCTAGATCTTGTGTTATCTTGATTGTATTTCACAGTACTCAAATTGTTCTTTCTAGTTGCTTCCAATATTTTCTCCTTGACTGGTAAGTCTAATTTGGCCACAATATTCCTAGGAGTTTCTCTTTTTGGATCTCATTTTGGAGGTGATCAGTGGATTCTTTCAATATTTACTTTGCCCCCTGGTTCTAGAATATCAGAGCAGTTTTCCTTGATAATTTCATGAAAGATAATGTCTAGGCTCTTTTTTTTGATCATGGCTTTCAGGTGGTCCCATAGTTTTTAAATTGCCTCTCCTGGTTCTGTTTTCCAGGTCAGTTGTTTTTCTAATGCAATATTTCACATTATCTTCCATTTTTTCATTCTTTTGGTTTTGTTTTGTGATTTCTTGGTTTCTCATAAAGTCATTAGCCTCCATCTGTTTCATTTTAATTTTAGAAAATTATTTTCCTCAGTGAGCTTTTGAACCTCCTTTTCCATTTGGCTAATTCTGCTTTTTAAAGCATTCTTCTCCCCTTTGGCTTTTTGAATCTCTTTTGCCAATAGAGTTAGCCTATTTTTAAAGGTGTTACTTTCTTCAGCACTTTTGGAGTCTCCTTTAGCAAGTTGTTGACTCCCTTTTCATGCTTTTCTTGCATCTTTCTCATTTCTCTTCTCAGTTTTTCCCCCACCTCTCTTACTGGATTTTCAAAATTCTTTTTGAGCTCTTCCATGGCCTGAGACTATTGAATATTTATTTTGGATGTTTAGGATACAGAGGCCTTGACTTTTTTCTCTTTCCCTGATGGTAAGCATTGTTCTTCCTCATCCAAAAGGATGGGAGAAGATATCTGTTCACCAAGAAAGTAACCTTCTGTAGTGTTATTTTCCTTTGTCAAGAGTAGGGTATACTCTAGGGATCTGTAAGATCTCAGTTCTTCCAAGGTGGCACAGTCAAGGCATGTATACTGGTCTGGGAGCAACCAGAAACTTTTGTGCCCAGAATCTGTGAATGGTAGTTTCCTTTCTACAACCACTTGGCCTCCAGTTCCACCAAGCCAGAACTGGGGGCTGAGAGTCAGATAAGCTGCTCAATTCCCCCAGGTGTTTTATGATTCAACAATGGATGTAGGCTGCTGTGCGAATTGCTGCCACCCCAAAGTGGCCTCTGCTGTGGCCTGAGGCCAAAGGTATGGGAAGCCCATGCTCCCTTCTCAGCTAACTGAAAAAACTCTCTCACTGACCTTTGGCACCTGTGGGTTGAGGGGTCTGCAAACCACTGCTACTGCAGCTGGGGATTCTGCCCCTGAGGCCTGCTTGAGTTCTCCTCCCAGAGCCATGCACTGCTGCCAAGGCTGGGCTGGGCTCTGCTCCTCGTCCAGTGCAACAGACCTTTCCCATCGGCCTTTCAGGTCATGCTGGGCTAGAAATCTCCACTCTGTTGTTCTGTGGCTTCTGCTGCTCTAGTATTTGTTGAGAGTCTTTCTCTACAGGTATTTTATGGGCTGTGGGGGAAGAGCTAGTGTATGTGCGTCTTTCTACTCTGCCATCTTGGCTCTGCTTCGAAGAGTTCTCTTCTAGAGAGAACATCTCTAGATCTTATCTGTCTTCTAGAGCGAGCATCTCTCAACATTATGCTTTCTGTCTCAACCTGTACCTTTTCCTTTCCCTTCGTTGTCTTCCTGGCCTGAAAATTGTTTTAAAAGGTACTCTTGTACTTTTGAAAGTACTCTTGTAAACCTCACTTTATTCTGGGTCCATTCATGTTTGGTGAAGTGTGCCCATCCTTCCATTCTATTTGTACATGGTGAGCTTATTAGGAGAATTCCCAAAACAGTTCCATAGTTTTCTTTGTCATATAAATAAAATTATAAAAGACTTTACAAGTTACCTAGTTCAGCCCATACTTGTTCAAGAAGTCCCTCTACAGTGTCACCAACAGTAGTCACAGACAAACAGCAACCTCTAAGGACGTCACAAAATCTAGCTCTCATTTCAGAGGAGCTCAACTCTGGTTGTATTGTGGATCCCTTTGACAACTTAATTAAGTCTATGGACCCCTTTCCTCAGAATAATGTTGCCAAATGCTTAGGATGAAATATATAGGATTAGAGAGAAAATCAGTTGCATTGAAATATGGTTATGAAAATATTGAACAAGTTCACAGACCCTCAGTAAGAACCCTTGCTTTATTTGAAGTCTTGTAGTTGAACAGCTGCTGTTGGACAGCTCTGATTGTCAGGTACCTCAAAGGACCTCTTTGCAAATTCTGCCCATTGATTCTAAGAAAACAAGTCCTACTTCCCTCCAACAGCCTTTCAGATACTTGTAGATTAGCTACCATGTTCACCTCTACCCTACCCTACCCTTCTACTCAACAACCCAAGTTTGTGCAACCAACCTTCTCTTGTCAGTTTTGAAACTCATCATGTTGGTCACCTTCCTCTCGGCACCCTCCAGTTTGTAAATATATGTCCCCCAAAATATAGTGGCCAGAGTTAAGTACAATATTTCAGGTGTGGTTTAACAAGGGCTGATTGAAATGGGGACTATCATCCCCTTTGTCAGGGGCTGTTGTGCTTTTCTAAATACAGCCTTAGATTAGATTAGATTAGATTAACCTTGTTGGCTACCATGCTTTTCTTCTGACTCATATTGAACTTACTCTCCACTAAAATCCTAGGTCTTCACATGAATGATTGGATAGCCATGTCTCATATGGTCCCATGCTCGGGAGGTTGATTTTTCTTGAACTCATGCACAAGACTTGAATTTCAATAAGAATACATTTAATTCTGCCCTGTTGAGATCTTTTTGCATCTGATGGTGCTGTTCAGTATAAAATATTGCCCCTTTCTCCCTTCTTTATTGGAAACAGAAGGATTGCATCATCAGAATTTCATTTTTAAGGTTATCTTCTCCTTTGTAAGACATTTTCCTTTGTTAAATTTTCCAAATCTCTCTGTTGGAAGAATATCTGTTTCCTAAATTGTTGGAAGCATATTTTCCTAAAGGATTTGTCACTGAATTGGCCAATTCTCAGGGCCAGAAGCTAGAACCTCTTCTGTTTTTATATCCCAACACTTAGCATGATGCCTTACACATAGTAGGTGCTTCTTAGTTATTTACAAGACTGGATTAATTCAGTAGAAAAAGCACAGACTCTGGAGTCATAGGAGCTGGATTCAAATGACACCTCTGATTATTGCCACGTGGATGACCTTGGACAAGTCATGAGTCTCAGTTGCTTCATCTGTAAAATGAGAGGGTTGGGCTCTACATCTGTGATTCCCAAGTTTAGTATTTGTATTTGGCTGGGTCTATTTTCTCAGGCATTATTTCAGAACCTCTTTTGTTACTCAGTCTAAGGTGAGGTGGCCACGTTCTACCAAGGTTCTGTTAGCTTCCATTTCGTTAATCTATTCCCATTGTTGATCTGAATTGAAACTGCTAGTTTCCATTTATGTTAAGGTTTGTGAAGGTCCCTTTATTACTTCCTTCACCATCTGTAGTTGTTGCAAAACCCATCCTTTTATTTTTTTTTAAGAAGTTCTAGAAAATAATTTTCTTTTAAATGAGCAGTTTTGTTTGCAGCAACAGGCCTGTACTTGACCGTGCATTTGCTCATTAGCCTCATTAACAAGTTATTGGTTGGGCCCTTCTGGAACCTCCTGGGAAATGAAATGATTCATCTCTTGAGGTTAGCTAGAGTTAGAGGAACTTATAAATAGAAATAATTAGGCAATGTGCAAAAGACTGGATTTCCAGGATTATTACAAAGCAAACAGATGCTGCTCATCATTTATGATGAACAAGACATCTTCATTAGATTTCTATCTATGTGAGAGGAAGGGGATTGAAAAGGTCAGCTTATCCCTTCCTGTATTTTAAACCATCCCAGAAGGTAGAAATTTCTCCTCTTGTTAAAACCCTGAAGGAAGGTATTTTTTTTTTTTAGCTTCCCTCTACCATTGCCTAATGATCCTCACCATTATTAGGTTCTTTAGGATAAAGCTAAATCATTCCTATTCTGGGGTATATATATATATGGATAAAAATCAGAGTACAATAGAAAATACTGTTTCGTGTACATTTGAAATGATTTTAACATGTATTATATATGATTTTTGAGTTACACATAATGTTACAAATATAAATATAATTTATAATATACAGCTTATAAATATATCAAATGTAATTTATAATACATAATTTATAAATATGTCAAATATGTAATATATGTTTCTTATGCCCTATTTATTATTCCAGGCCCAGGGCTTAGTGTTTGAGGGATGCAAAAATTATTCTCAGTCAGTAAGCATTTATTAAGCACTCACTGTGTGCCGCCAACACATTGTGCTAGGTCCTGTAGATACAGAGATGAAAACCAAACCATTCCAGTGCTTAAGGACCTTACATTCTCTTGGGGAGATAGTCTGTGAACATATAAATATAGAAAACTAACTACAAGAGCATTTCCGTGAGGGAGACATCAGAAGCTGTGTCTTACATGTTATGTAGCCGTGATTCTTACTGCTGTATACCTGTGAGCTTGATTTTTCTTAAACCTAAATAAGACTTAAGTTTTGGTAAGGATTAATATAATACCTGCTATTCCTATATGTGGAGGGGTTTTTTTGGATACTGCTTATGATTACCCAACATAAGATCCTGCTCCCTTGTCCTCTGTCATTGGGGTTACTGTATCATCAGAATTTCTTCTTACATATTACCTCATCCTCTGTGGTCCTTTTCTTGGGGGTCAGGAAGGGCTTCATATGGCAGGTGGTGTGGGAGCCTAGCTTTGAAGGAAATTAGTCATTCCAGGAGGTGGAGGTGAGCAGTGGGGCTGGAGAGGGCAGGACACAACCTGTGCAAAGTCATGGAGGTGAGATAGGGACTGTTGTGTATGTGTTAGAGTCAGAAGGCCGGTTGGCTAGACCATGGAGTGTGTGACAGAGTAATGAATGCATAAAAAGCCAGCAAAGGCAGGTGGAAACTAGACTGTTAAAGCTCTAATGCCAAACAAAGACATTTGTCTTTGGAGCTCGCATTCTCGTAGTGGACAAATGAGACCTGTACAGCAGTCAGTAGGATGCAAGATAAAATGTCATAAGGATAAAAGAGGAGCTCTGCTGATTTGCTATAAGAAATCTGAGGAGGGAAAGATCATTTTTACCTGGGATATATCAGAAAAGACCTTATTCTGAAGAACTAAACTTAAAACCTCAAATACATATGAAAAATGAAGACAGAGTATATTTTTTAAATGTAATTTGAGATAAAAAAAGAAAAAAGATTGTAGGATGGTTCCTAACCCTAGGTTAGTGGAGAACTCACTCTCCAGGTAATTTTTCACAAGGACAAAATTTAATATTGTTGTAGTAAGTAAACAGAACATTGCCTGTCTTCCTGGGCTCAGTTCCCTGCCCCGAGGCTATTTAGTATAGGGAGTTTTAACCTTCTGAATTTCCTTGGTTTTTTTTTTGGGTAGGTACAGTACCAATGAAGGGGAGACCTGGAAGACATTTAGCTTCTCAGAGAAGCCTGTTTTTGTGTATGGGCTTCTCACTGAACCTGGAGAAAAGAGCACCATATTCACCATTTTTGGGTCTTACAAAGAGAATGGGCACAGCTGGCTGATCCTGCAGGTTAACACAACAGATGTGCTAGGTGAGTAAATCTTCAGGGGAGACCTCATCTGCTGCCACCGTCTTGGTCATCATTACTGCATGGGTTAGTCAACACTGAGTACCTGCTACCTTCCTACCAGGCACTCCAGAGAGATACAAAAGAAGGACACTATCCTTGCCCTCTAGGGGCTTATTGTCTGATTGGAGAAGGTGATCATGGGTGTAAATAACAAAGCAAAATATCGGAAATCTGCAGAAAAAGCAAATGCAGATTAATGCCTCTATGGAGAGGCATAAGCGAATTCTAGGGGCGAATGAAGAGTGTATCTATGTTAGTCCTACAGTTTCTGTCTCTTATCTCCTTCTTAGCGGAGTGTAAATGCTTTCCAAAGTAAGTCCAGTGGTGTTATGAAGCCCCTGTGCCATTGAGAGCCTATGCTGCACTGCTGGATGAATCAAGTGAAGGGCAGCATTCCTAAATCAGGTTATCTTCCAAATCTTCTGTACATATCTTTAAGATTTGCCAAGTGTCTTATATAGATCTTGACAACTCTAAAAGATAGGTGCTGTTATTATCCCTCATCCTGAGGCTCAGAAGAGTGACATAAATTACACGGGGCCATAGAACTCTGATATCAAAGGCAGGATATAATCCTCTTTTCTTCTGACTCCAAAATCCAGTATATTCTTCTGCCAGACTCCAGGTCTGTTTCCTCATCTGTAAACACTAATAATTGCTCATTGTCTACATGACACTGAGGTTTACAGAGCACTTCCTTTACAGCAACCGCAGCATCCCTATTTTATAGATAAGGTGACTGGGAATTTAAGTGACTTAGCATGGTCACACAGCTAGTGATGACCAGGGTCATGATTCAGCTGGAGGTCTCCTGACAGGTTTGAGGCTCTTTCTGTTACACACTGTAAAATGAAGGACTTAGATACTGTATAATCTCTAAGGCTCCTTTTGTCTCTTGTGTGGTTTGGTTATCTGGAGAATCATTAAGGCCAGGGTTCTACATCTTTTTTGTTGGTATGGACCCCTTTACAGTCAGATAAAGTCTGTGGACCCCCTCAAAATATTATTAAAGGCATAAAATAAAATATGCAAGATTTCATAGGAAGTAAATTCTATTGAATAGTTATCAAAATATTTTTTAAAAAATTTTACATTTTCCCCTGAAATCTTTCCATAGATTCCCTGGGGGAAAGGTTCATAGATTCAACCCATATTGTAAGGGAATTTCTTAGATGCTTTAGAAATTCTTAGATTCAAAATGTCCCCTTGGACTTAGATTGGCTGATGGGTTTGTAGTCTTTATAAAGTAGCTAAATGAATTCAGTTTGATTCAGCAAATGTTTACTAAATGCCTACCAGGTGCAAGATAATGAGAATACAAAGACATAAGACTGTTCCTGATTTCAAGGCATTGACATTTCATGGGTGTGTGGGTGGGTGGGTGGGTGTGGGTGTGGAGTGTATGTGTGTGGGGGAGTGTGTGTGTGTGTGATTTACATCATGTATGTGCTAAGGTTCAGGAAAAATTGAGGAAAGAGGGAGTATTAACAACTAGAGGGATCAGGGAAGGCCTCACAAAAGCAGTGGCTCCAATACTAAGTTTTGAAGGAAGAAGATCATCTGGGCAGAAGTGTGCTGGTAAATATTTAACAGCTGGCTCTGGGGGGGGGGCAGGGGAAGGTGTGGAAATGTATATGCTACATATACTTTATATTTAATCTGTATTATTTGCATTTTAAAATTCTAGTTAATCCACAGAGTGATAAATGAAGCCAACTCCTGAGCGTAAATGCTCACACTGAAAATTTAACAGTTGGCTCTCCAGAGACAGTATGGGCTAGCTCCAGGCTACCCTGAATTGTGAGAGGCAGAGATGAGAAGGGACTGTATTCCAGATGTGGGGGATGGCTTCTGTGAGGGTGAAGACAGGATATAGAATGTTGAGCTTGGGAATCAGATCATAGACTGGTTTGTCTGGAACATGAAAGATATGAAGGGGAGTATTATTAAATATGTGGCAACCATATTGTGGAGGGCCTTGAATGCCACAACAAGGAATTTGTATTTCTCTCCTAGGGGCAGTGTGCAGGCAATAAAAAGTTGGTTTTTTTTTTTTTGAGTGGGATAGTTATTTTTTTTATATTTTTAAACAGAATGGAAAGTGGATTGTGGAGAGTTGATATTAGAGACAAAGTGAGCACTGAGGAGGTCATTGTGCTAGTCAACATGAATGACAGTGAAAGCCAGTATAGGGTAATGGGTTTGTGAGTGAAGAGATCAGATGCAAAAGATGTGGTAGAAGTACAGTTAGCAACACTTGGCAACTTACTAGAAATGAGGCTAAGGAGGGAGAAAGGGGAGGAGTTAAAGATAACAAAGTTTTTGAACCTAGGTAACTGGAAGGTGGGACAGGGTTGGAGGGGAAGATGATGAATGAGTTAGGAAACTAGGGCGTCTCATGTTGGTGAATTTATGCTACAGATATTTTTTTTTTTGCCTCCTCAGGGGTTCCTTGCTCTGAGAATGACTATAAGTTGTGGTCACCATCTGATGAACGGGGGAATGAATGTTTGCTGGGGCACAAGACTGTTTTCAAGCGGAGGACTCCACATGCCACGTGCTTCAATGGAGAAGATTTTGATAGGCCTGTGGTGGTCTCCAACTGTTCCTGCACAAGGGAGGACTATGAGTGGTAAGTGCCAGGAGTCCATCAGATAGAGCCAAGAAAGGCCTCTGCACACAGGAGATCTTACCACAGCAGGGAGCTAAGCAGGGAAGAGGGTGCCCATTTGGGGTCATCTCTTCACTAGGAATCCTCTTGGTATTGATAAAGATAAAGAACTTCAGTCTTGGCATCAGTTTAAATATTAACTCTGTGTGACCATTTTACCAGATGAGGAGACCAAATCTCAAGAGAAATGAAGTACCTATTCAGGATGTGTCTAAGTTGATATTCTAGGCCAGGTGTCCCGGTCCCAAGATCAGTGCTCTTCAAATTGCATTATTCTGCCTTCCTGTGAGTCTAGATGCTCAAAAAATGGGAAATAATGTTTCTGAGCAATACATTTGAACAAAACTTCAACTTCTCAATTCATTTTTAGGAATAACAGACTCTTGAGAGGTGTTCAGATGCACATAGATATGAATAAATTGGGGAGCATTGCTAATTATTGGAAAAATAGTTATAATACAATGCCTTTACATATAAATGATTGTATTGCCACCTACGGCACTTGGAACATCTCCTCCAACTCACGCACATGCACATAGACATGCACTCATGGCTCCTAACAGAACTACCCGAGGTTCAAATTATTCTCATGGGTCCGTATCCACACAGAGCAATAGCTCATGAGCTCTCACCAATGTATTCACTCTTTTTACACTCACCCAGGAAAGACAGTTAATTCAGAACTCAGTTACTTATTGAAAGAGCTTAGTAAGAAAAGTCAGACTAGACCATTCCTCCATAAATTCGAACTACATCTCCTAAAAATGCATGTGATATCAGTGGGCTGAGGGTGCATGTGTAGAAATCATGAGCACATGTGGAACAGATACATAATAATAGTTACTAGCATTTAAGTAGTCCCTACTATGTGCTAGGCATTGTGCAGGCACTTCACAAATAGTGTCTCATTTTGATCCTCATAGCAATCTTGGGAGGTAGATGCTGTTATTAAATACTCCATTTTACAGTTGAGTAAACTGAGATGGTTAAGTGACCCATGTAGTAAGTGTCTGAGGCCAGATTTGAACTTAGATCTTCCTGACCGCAGGCCCAACACTCTACCCCCTGCACTCCTAGCTGCTAACTCTTACTTCCATTGCTGCTAGTCTGCTGATATTTCCTAGTAAGGCCATTGCACTGTCCTCATTGGGCATGCTCCTTAACGGATGTGTTCTCTCTGCTAGGCATGATGCTATTACCTTTTCCCTACTGATTTCAGGGTGCCTCCTTGGCATGGTAGAATGCTGATCTCATTATAGCTGCTGAGCATGGTTGTTTCTACTGGCTATTGTTGCCCTCTGCCACCAGCTTCTGGGCCTCATCTCTTCAGGACCAACCATTTCCTGGACGTTTTAGTTCTAGCCTGCTACCCTGGATAGTGGCTAGTGGCCAGATTCTTTCCCTGTTAAAGGAGGCAGAGAATTCTGTAGTCATGGCCACCACACCCATCTGAGAAAAACCAGGCAGGCTTCCCCTTGCAGGAAAAGGTTAAATATTTTCTACCACTAAGCTCAGAAATCTGAGCTCCCTTTTTTGGACAGTTATTTCATTTAAGATTAGACATTCCCAACATCTTCTCTGACTTAGCATACTAGCAGAATGGAGCCAGAACCAGAGGTAAGTCCAGGTGGCCACATCTTCTTCTATCTATATCTAGCCTAAATTTCTGCCTTTATAAGGCATATCTGACGGCAGCAAATCTATTTTGCTTTTGGTTCTGTCTTTTCAGCCACAGAGACACCTAGTTTTCTCCTTGTATTTCTAATATACACACAGGGAAACTCTGTTGAGGCAGATGGATTTAATAAAGATAAATGAAAATTTTCTGTTAGTGTACATTTATGGAGAAATCCTTTTTGACTTACAGAATTTTTGGACTAAAAGGGACTTTAAAGATTATCTTGTCCAGTACTCACTTCCATTTTTGAGGGTGCTCTCATATCAAAGACAGACCCCATGATCCCAGCAGTCATTTAGTCTGTTAGTGGGCCAAAGTCATCTGTCTTATTTGAGGCAGTGCTAGGGACCAGCGGCCTAATGAGGCCTATAGAGGTTTATTCATTCTCATTCAGTAATTATATATTTGAGTACCCACAGAGCTGGGGACCTGAGGCCTGTGGAGGTTAATTCATTCAGTCAGAGTATTTTTGAGTACATACCTTGTGTCCACTCAAGTGGTCTTTGTACTATAGTCATTGCTATATGAAGCAAAGGGATAGGTTTCCTAATTTCCTTTACTCTTCCCGCCCCAATTTTTAACCCTTTTTCTTTTTTCTAGTGATTTTGGCTTCAAGATGAGTGAAGATCTCTCATTAGAAGTTTGTGTTCCTGATCCTGAATTTGCCAGTAAACCCTTCTCCCCTCCTGTTCCCTGTCCTGTTGGTTCTACTTACAGGAAGACAAGAGGGTATGTATGTACTATGAGAGTTCTTATGGCATCATGGCAGGAGGAGCCTGGTGCTCTGTTGTCATAGAAAGGCTTGTGTTTGGGGGGGGGGCCCTGACCTACCCTCAGAAGGTTAGAATTGGAAATGATCTCAGCAGCCACTTAATTCAAGCCATACCTGAAGAACCAACATGGCACATCCTGTCCACTTGTCATCCAGCCTTTCTTTGAAGACTTCCAATGGGTGTGTGTGCGTGCGTGCACGCGGCAGGACTTACTACCTTTCAAGGCAGTCCATTCTTTGGAACCTTTGGGTTGTTCTAATTGTTAGGAAGTTTTTCCCCCAGATATTAAACCTGTAGTTTTTTTTTTTCAACTTCTACCCATTGGCCCTGGTTCTGTCCCCTGGGGTCAAACAGAACTAGACTAATCCCTCCTCAATCCTTCATATACTTAAAAGATAGCTAGATGGTCTAGAACTTTGGATCTGGAGCAAGGGCAATCTGAGTTCAAGTCAAACCAAATCAAAGCCTTGGATACTAGCTGTGTGACCCTAGGCAAGTCACTTAGCTTCTATCTGTCTCAGTTTCTTTATCTTTAAAATAGGGACGATGATAACACCTATGTCCCAGGGTTAGTATTGCGATGACAAAAAGAGCTTATGTTTGTAAAATGTGCTGCAAACCTTAATGCATTATGGAAATGCTTATTGTCTTCTCTCTCCCCACCTCCCAAGTTTTCTCTTCTCAGCTAGATATTCCTGGTTTCTTCACTGTTGCTCTCTGCTGGATGCTCTCTAAAAATACTGATATCCTTCTTAAAGAATGATGCCCAAATCTGGATATGGTACTTTAGATGTGGCCTGGTCAGGGCGGAGTCCAGAAGGACTATTGCCTCCTTTTTCCTGGAGGTTCTGCTTCTCTTAAGGAGGCTCAAGAACCCATGGTGACCTTCTTGGTTTTGGTGTTATCATACTTGAGTCATCTCCTGAGTATTTTTTGGTCAAACTACTGTCCAGCCTTGCTTCCCCCATTTTCTCCTGGGGAAGTCAGGTCTTAGAATCCAGCTGTAAGACTCCACATTTACCCTTAGTGGATTCATCCCAATGCTCCAGCCTGTCAAGATCTTTTTGGCTCCTGATTGTCTTTCCAGCTTTGTACCATCTGAAAACTTAATGAGCATGCTGAGTATACCTTTATCTAGGTCATGGATAAAGACAGCCTGGGGCTATACCTCAATCCCTAGGTCAAACCACTGGGTGCTTCATTGCCGGCTGACATGAAGGCCTTAGTGAGTCATAAGCTTGGAGTCTAGTCACTTGGCTAGTTCCAGACCTGTCCATCATGCTGGCATATGTTCACGTTACCACCTTTCCTCTCAGAATCACATGAGAGGCTTTCTCAAGTGTTAAAAACTAGGTAAACTAGATAGGTAGCATTCTAGCTTAGTAAATGCTTTTCAAAAAAGGAAAGAAGTTTTGTCTGACCTGACCTGTTCTTGAGAAAGTCAGGCTGACTTCTTGTAGTTAGAACTTTCCTTCTTAGGTGCTTGCTAACCAGTTCTTTCATACTGTGGTCTAGAATTCTGCTGACTCCAGACTTTCTTTGCCTTTTTCTCTCCCATTGGAATAAGTGCCCTCCCTCACTCCAGTAATGCCTCTCCTGTTGTCTGCCATCCTTCAGATATCCCACTAGCGCAGTGATCACACTTGCCAGTTCTTTTCAGTGACTGAAGATAGAGCCCATTGTCCTGCTATGATATTGTCTCTTCTTTCTTCCTCCCTCCTCTTCCCCCCTTCCCCCGCCCAAGTTTTCTCTTGCTTAGTTTTTCCTACTTTCTTCCACTGATTCCACTATGCCACATGGCATAGAATTTTGACTATTTGTTATTTTACTTGCCACTGTTGGGTGGGGAATCAGCAGCCTTGAGGTCACATATGACCCTCTAGGTCCTCAAGTGTAGCCCTTTGGATCCAAATTTCACGGTTTGGATTTTAATTTATTTTTTTATCTTTTAATTATTTATTATTGTTATTTATTTTTATTATTATTAAGGGGATTTGTTCTGTAAAGTTTGGATTCAGTCAAAGGGTTACACTTGAGGACATAGAGGGCTTAGATGTGGCCTCAAGTCTGAAGGTTTCCCACCTCTGGTAGAACACATGTTCTTTCTGAAAAGTAGTACCAGGATTTAGATTTGGTCTGACCAGGGCACATTATGGTGGGAGTATTATGAGGAAGGCTGTAGTATAGCATACTCTGACCAGGGTATAATACAGCATAGGATACGTCACCCAGATGACTTGAATTCCTCTTGGGTAGCCGGATATTCTCTTGTTCTCTACTAATTTATCTTGGGTGGTAACTCCTTGTGAATAATTTCTGTCATTTCCAATGCTAAGGATAATCTTAGCAGAGAAGACCGAAACAAAATAGGATCTCAGCATCCCTGTCTTTCTCTGTTGTCATATTGTTATCTCATTCATCCCACAAAGTGCTTCCTCTGACTCGCCTCCTTCTTTCCTGCCCATCTTAACAAAAGGGCTCCTTTTGGGGTCTTTACCCTTCCTTACCACCTCTGTTCATTCTGAGTTCCAGCATTCCTGATACTATTTTACAGAACTGTGCTATGCTTTTATAGTCAACCTTCATTGCATCCCCTTGCTTCCATTTTCCATCTGTATCTTTTACATTTGTTGTTGATGTATTCGTGTTGCACACATGTTGATCTCTAGATAAATCTCTATTCATCCTCTTAGCACGTCACCTGGCACATAAGTGTTTTTATAATTGTTATGTTTACTAGCTATGAAAGTGCTTAACATCGTGCCTGGCACATAGTAGGCACTTAATAAAGGCTTATACTCCACTATTCCCTCCGTCATTTCCACCCCAGCACCCAGATTGTTCCTGTAAGCATGAATGAAATCTAGAATAAAATTACCTTCTTGTTGGTTCCTCCAGTTCTTAAAGGCTGAAATCATCATTAAGGAAATTAAGGCTCTTTGCTTTCAACTTTGGTCCCAAGTTTCTGTTCCCTTTTCCTCGGCTTCAGAAACATACTTCCTTTTTGCCTTAAGACTAGTGTGCTCTTCACTTTATGAATTGTCCTCCAAAGAGCTGTAACAGTATTCTTATCTTTAATTATGATACTATCACTAATAATTCTTCCTTTTTAGAGCTTTTACTTTTGAAGTGTGTTCTTATCTTTGATGTTATTTG
This sequence comes from Potorous gilbertii, assembly GCA_028658325.1. Classification (NCBI taxonomy): domain Eukaryota; kingdom Metazoa; phylum Chordata; class Mammalia; order Diprotodontia; family Potoroidae; genus Potorous; species Potorous gilbertii. The sequence goes on along the minus strand of CM053771.1, from coordinate 230,167,370 downwards.
CTCTTACAATGACCCTGTAGATTATGGGAGATAAACAGGATTCTCCTCACAGAACAGATAGTAAATCTGAGTCCTATACAACAGAAGCAGCGGCCAGCTCAAGAGAGCACGGCAGCCATGGAACCTGAGAAGCCCCGTTTCTGAATTCATTCTCTGCCTGGTTCTTTTTCTTTTTACTTTGAAAGAAGCCAAATTAGTGGTCTTTCCCATTACCCTTCCCATTAGTTCTCTACTCAGGGACAAATAAAGATGGGCCCTTTACAGCCATCTGGCTGAATTTCTAGTTTTTCTGGGTAATGTCTTCCTTAGTAATGTAAAGTTAAAGAGATGATAGCCCTTTGGGGAGCCCCGTAGAATGTATGTTTCTTTGTCTATATCAGGGATACTTAACCTTTCTTCTGTCACGGATCTCTTTGATAACTTGGTGAAATCTATAGACTCCTCAGAATCAATATTCTTTAAATAATTGAAGAAATACCAACTTTCACATAGAGGTTATTTAAAATGTCTTTTTTTTCATCCAAGGTCACAGACAAACCTCTCCCCCCAGTTGGAGTTAAGGACTTCTGCTCTTCCAGTCACATGTGTCTTAATGACCTGAGTGACTACATTCTCCACTATGAAATAGTGCTTTAAGATTGCTAAGCACTTTACAAAGATTATCTCATTTTAGCCTCACAGCCACCCTGGAGATAGGTGCTTTTATGTTTATTTTACAGATGATAAAACTGAGCAAGATAGATGTTAAGTGACTTACCCAGAGTCACATAGCTAGTAAGTATCTGAGGTCAGATTTGAGTTCAGGTCTTTCTGACTCTAGGGCCAGTTCTCTATCCACTGAACCAACTAAAACAGTGAAAGGGAAGGAATATAGTTTTTGTCTTTCTACCAGACTGTTTATTCCCATTCTCTGCCACTGGGTTGTATTCTTAGGAAGAGCTTGGTCTTTGTTGGGATGTGGTAGCACAAAAAGCTGGATCCATTTGTTTAGGTTACTGACATGTTGCTTCCTTCAGCTGCACCAGGGGCAGTACCACATCCCCTCCTTAGCAAACTTAATCGTTGCTTTACTTCTGTGAAGAGCTTCTGCAGATCTGGCTTGGCAGAACTGGGCTAAAGTATAAAATACTTAGCCTCCTCATTGCCTTATCAACTAAACTAAGTGGATATAATGATGAAACTTATCTTGGCATTCACGGCTTTCAGAAGTCTGACTCTTCTCCAGAGATGGACTGGTAAATTTTTAACAACTGGATGCCTGGTGGAAAAAATGTGCTCATGACGGACTTTTACGTTTAATCTTTATTTTTAACATTTTCTCTATCTTTTATTAAATCTAGGCAGTCAACAAAATAAGTCAAGCCCTGATTTGTAGCACTTGGTAATTTACCAGGTACAAATGCTGTCACTGAAAATTTAACAATTGGCTTTTGTGAATTGATACAAGCTAGCTACAGCACACTGCTCTTCTTAGCTTATATTCCTATTGCCTATATTCTGAGGCAGCTAGATAGTGCAGTGGACAGAATGCCAGGCTTAAAGCCGAAAACTCATCTTTCTGAGTTCAGATCCATCCTTAGATGCTTAGTAGATGTGTGACCCTGGGCAAGTCATTTAACTCTCACCTATAAAATGAGCTGGAGAAGGGAATGGCAAACCACTCCAGTATCTTTGCTAAGAAAACCCCAAATGGGGTCACAGAGTCGCACATAACTGAACAATGACAACAAATCTGTTCCAAGCAAACGGGTACTATTCACTAAACTCTATTTTTGTCTTTCCTTTAGGCTCATCTGGAACACTTGTATTTTGAATATGTGTAGTAAGAATATTGGAAAATCAGTTCTTTGCAGGGCTTAGACTTAAGAGTTGCCACCCTGATTTACCGAAATATGGTATAATAGTCGCAGGAATCTAGAGTTCAAAGGGACCTTCAGGACTGTCTTTTTCTATCTCTGGAGACATTAGAGTCTTTCTCTTTGCACAAACCTTCTCAGAACCATGGTATGGACTCCTTCCCCACCACTACCCTCCATTCAGATCCCTTCTTTCTGTCAAGGCCTGGCTCATGTGCTACCTCCTCCACAAAACTTTTTTTGACTTTCCTCTAGCTAGAAATAATCAAGCATCTTCAGATTTGCCACGATATGTGGACTAGTCTTCATCTTAGCACCTCATCACTTTCTAGCCTATGCTTTTTCCTGTTGGTGATCATGTCATGTCCTTACTGTTAGATCATAAACTCCTTGAGGGTAAGCCCCGTGTCTCCCTTAATATCTATATTTTGACTGTGTAGCATGGTGTGTGGAACTTTAACAGGCATAGAAGAACTACTTTTTGAAACGTGTTAGATTAGATTTCTGTATCTCCCTAGACAGATGTGGCAGACTTGTACTGTGTGATTTCAGGAAGCACAATTGGGGTCAATTGGTGAAAGGTTGTAAGTACCAAAATTTGAATATTACATAGGACAGACAAATGAAAGCTGCCCAAGTAGAAAGGGTCCCCTCCAGAATAGGAGCTCCTTCTCAGCTGGATTTATTGAAGTGGAGGCTAAATGACCATCTGCAGGGCATAGTAGAGGTGGGTCTCATTCAAAGCTTGGGAGGTTGGAGTAGAAGGCGCCAAAGGTCCCTTTAAACGCCTAAGTTCTGTGACTGAGAACATGTTCAGGGCAGCCTGGGTGGCAACTCTGAGTCTAAGTCCTTCACAGCCCTGGTTTTCCAGAGTTTGTATTGATGTTCTTTTATATATAAATATGTTTAGAATACCAGTGTTCCAGGTGAGCCTGAATCCAGCCCTTGGAAGCTGTAGGTGCCATCTTGTTCTTAGGTGATAAAGATGGTGAGGGGCTTTGAGTACATACCCTTTGAAGAGTGATAGAACAGCAGATGTTTAGCCTGGAGGAAAGAACCCACAAGCCTTCAGTTTGACTCATTCTTCTTGGCCCCTTTCGGGGAGAATCAGGAGCAATGGGAGGAGGAAGCTGTAGGTGGGCCAACTTAGGCTGGTTATGGAGAAAAGCTTCTAAACACTCAGAACTATTCCCTAGTTGAATGGGCTGCCTTGGGAACTGGTGGATCTCACCTCACCAAGCACTATGTGTGACTTAAATTTGATGACCTAAAGAGATCTCTTCCAACTGACTGGATAATATTTAAAGGATTTGGGTTCAAGTGATAATTTCCCACTTGGAACCATCAGGCAGTGAGCCAGAAGACAGTTTCCAGGAGTACTGTTCGGGCTTATCCAATCTTCCCATGAGCTTGAGTCAGAATGTAGAGGAATCTTTTTGCTACTTTTATGCAGAAAAGAATTGCATGAAATCTATTTGGAAGAAGGCTAATGGTGCCCTCATACCTTTTGGAATGATTGTTTTGATGGTATTATTTATTGACTTGCCTTTTTTTCTTCATTTTCCTCTTGTAATGCCACTAGATACCGGAAGATTTCTGGAGACACTTGTAGCGGTGGAGATGTTGAAGCCCGCTTGGAGGGAGAATTAGTTCCCTGTCCTCTGGCTGGTAAGAAACACATAATTTCACATTGTCTTCCTCCTCAACTATGTTTTCTTCCTTGTCCTGGCATCATGCAAGTGCAGGTGTAGAGGCCTAGCTAACAGTAGGACAGTGACCTCAAACTGAAATGGAACTGGTCCATGCAAGCCACAAGGTGACTTAGAAAACCACAAATTAACATCATCTATACTGTAGAGATAAGTAGATGGCTCAGTGGATAGGAGTGCTGGACCTGGAGTCAGGAAGACCTGAGTTCAAATCTATCCTTAGACATATATTAGCTGTGTGACCTTGGGTAAGTCATTTAACCTCTGTTTACCTTAATCCATTGGAGAAGAAAATGGCAAACCATTCCAGTATCTTTGCTAAGAAAACACCATGGACAGTATGGTCCATGGGATCTTGAAGAATCAAGCCCAACTGAATAATTATAATAGTATTGTATTAGAATTTTATTTATTTTGTTCAGCATTTCCCATTACACCTTAATCTGGTTACAGAGAACCAGGGGCTGCTAACAACTGTGAATTTCTCACTTCTGTAGCAGAGGAAAGGCCTTTTAGTGGACCCAGTAAAACATGGTCACTTTCTTACCTGACAGCCACATCTAAACCCATGGGTGCCCTGAAGTCACGATAGGACTAGAACTGATTGCCAGCATGTGGTTTAAGGTTGAAGGATGTAGCCAATGCTACAGGGTAAAGTTTGACCGGGATGTGTTTGCCCATTATTGTTAAATGAAGGAGCATATACTACTAGGGGAGACAAAATGTAAATAACTAGGTACATGCAAGATCTGGATGATGTACTAGTAGTGGTAGTGGCAGTTGTGATGGTAGTAGGGGTAGTAGTGGGTGGTGGTGGTAGTGGTAGTAGTAATAGTGAGAACAGTAGTGCCAGTGATGGTGGTGGTGATGGTAGTAGTATTAGTGGTGGTGGTAGTAGTAATAGTAGTAGTAGTTGTGGTAGCAGTACTAGCAGCAGCAGCTAGCATTTATATAATGCTTTGAGGTTTGCAAAGCATATTTATCTTTACATGTTGTCTTTTTGATGTTTCAGTGTTATCTTTTTTGATCTTTACAACAACCCTATGAAGTACACACTTACTATCACCCCCATTTTACAGATGAGGAAATTGAGGCTGGCAGAGGTCTTGTGACTTACTCAGGGTCCCCTAGCTCATAAGTATCTCAACCAGGATTTTCCTGACTCCAGCATTCTGTCTGTTTTTGCCACCCAGCTACCTATGTGTTTGTATCCCCAAGGCTTAGCAGAGTACCTGGCACGTAGTAAGTATTTGATAAATGCATGCTGACTGACTATAAGATGAAGGGGATGGATGAGCTGATCCCCAAGGTCCTTCCAGCTCTCCGTCTGTGCTGTGGGTTCCTTAGGCCTGAGGCCACTTGGCATAGGCATTGGATCAGCAAGCCAGATGGCAGAGATAAGTAGCATTCTTTCAGTTTTAGATCTATACCATGCGTGCTGATTGCAGAAAACTCTGTGGAAAGGCAGTATGTTTCAAAGGGGAGGTATGCCCTAAGGCATTTTCTAGGTCGATTTCAGGACATTGTTTATTGATGCACGTGCAGCATAGGCATGAAGCTATGATAAGTTTAAAAAGATTTTAATCTTCTGACTGCTTTTCTTTCTTGTCCCCGCTTCCTGGTCTCATTCATTTCCAATCTTTCTTTGATTTTTCCAAGGCTTGGATGAAGAGGCATGATTTTTTCCATTAGGGAATGATGCTGTCTTCTGGAACAGTGACAGGGACCAGATGAATCACAAAAGCAGCCTGCCTCTGCCTAGAGGGGTAGTGATGGCCTCTCATTGGCCTGCTGGATACCAACTTGCATGGGTGTTGTTCATGTGAAACTCACTGGTACTTTAACTTCATCTTCCATCATTAGCAGCATAAGTAACACACAGTTACATTGGAGACTCATAAAGAATACGTTTTCAGCAGACTACAAAAAATGAGCAGATGATACATGTTCACCTTACCCCTCTCTCACTCGCTTCATCCATAAGAGCCTGTTATTAATGATAGCTTAGATAGGGTTTAATAATTTCGCTTAAGAAGCTAAAATATATATTTTAGCAAAAAATATGTCTGGAAGTAATTCTTCAGGAGAAAAAGACTCCAGTTTATTTAAAGCAGTCTGAAGGGCTAGGATCCCTTCCCTCTATTCACTAGGAGCCTAGAGCTATCAACATCTTTATATGTTATGGATGCCTCTGGCATTCTAGTGTTGTCTGTGAACCCTTTCTCAGAATAACATTTTTCAGTGCATAAATACATGGGATTATAATGAAAACCAATTCTATTGAAATAGTCTTTTTTTACTTAAAAAAAACAACAACAACTATAAACAAGTTTGTAGACCCCAGGTTAAGAACTTTTACGTAGAAGACAGGATAAGAAGTAGAATGGTGGGTTTCTTTTATGACCAAGACCATCTTTTAACTGTAAAAGAATATCAGGTAAAGTTGTAACATTAAACCAGCATGTGACTTCCTGGAATTGGTGGAAAACACCTGCTCTTTTGCAAAAATGAGACAAGTTAGGTGTCTTGATGGGATTGCAAATATTTGATCTCTCCTTATGATTACTGTCAGAGGAAATATATGTGACAGGCATGATGTGTGACTTTGTACAATCAATAGCTGGACGTTACTGTTCTGCTCCATTTTGTAATTTCTCACAGCACTGGAAGTCCCCTCTCTGCTTCACAACCAAGGCAAACAGTCCTGGGCTTAGGCAGTTTGGAGGCATTAGGCTATTAGAAGCAAACCAGCAGAATGAGATTTGCATTTATTGGTGTGGTAAGGAAATGGAATCTCACTGAGGAGAATGAATTCATGCTGTTAATTTTGAATATAATTTCAGTGGGAAGCTACCTCCTGACTATTAGGGCAGTTATAGTTTTTAATTTCCTTTGCCTTCGTGATAGACCATCTAGTGTTCTCTTCCCTCCTTAGGAAAGACTGAGACTTGCAACAGGAAGATCTGTTTGAAAATCAGAAAGGTTGAGCTGTTACATTATACAGCGTAGTATGAGGATTTTAAGACCCTTTATAAGTAAAAAGGAAAGAAAAAACATGAACTGGAGCCTTGATTGTTTCCAGTGCTAGTGTCTACCATCTCGAGACATTTGGTTGTTTAAAAAAAATAATTTTAACAACTGTTTATTTTCTCCCTCCCACTTTCTTTTACCGATTGAATGACAACAAAAAAGGAAGCTCATAACCGTTATTCATAGTCAAGCAGAACAAATGCCTACATTGGCCATGTCCGAAAATGTACACCTCATTCTGCATTTAAATCCATTACTTTTCTGGCAGGAGATGGGTGTCCTGCTTTACTGTGGTCCTGTAGGAGTGTAGTTTATCATTGCATTGTTCAGAGTTCTTGAGTTTTCAAAGCTGTTTTATAAATTGTCTGCTCACTTCTTTCTGTGTCAGTTCATACAGGTCTTTGCAGCTTTCTCTGAAGCTGTCCATTTCACCATTTCTTATGCCATACTGGTATATACCATCATTTGTTTAGCCATTCTCTAATAGGAGAGCACACCATTGTTTTTAGTACTGCAAAAGTTGCTGCCATAAATATTTTTGTACGTGAGTCTTTTTCCTCTTTGATCTCTCTGGGGATACATGACACTTGGCTTTTCACGTAGGATGTGCTCTTGTGTGAACTATGCTGCAGCAAGAGGATCCATATTTGAGCATGGCCTCATGAAGTAACTGATTGTCAAAACTATCACTTTGCAAATGTATGAAACTTTTCTACAGTATGAGAAGAATCTGAAGTTTTTTCAGGTTATTCCTTTTCATATTTGGACTCACTCAATTATAGGAGACTCACAAGTCGAGAATCCAGTCTCATTTTGATCAGTATTGAGCAAGTACTACTGACTGGAGAGGACAGAGTTCATGTTAACACAGGGGCATGAGGTGTTGACCATACAGTTAGTTCAAAGAGATGAGATGGCAACACGCAGGAGCTTTTGGCGTGGGCAGTGCATTAGCCTTTCTACCCACATCAAAGCTTCATTCCACCGGCGTATTTCAGAAGAGACAGTGCTGGTGCATTATGACTAGCCCTCATCATTCTGGAAGCGCAGAACATCTCAGTGCAAAAGGATATAGGAGAGGCATAGGCTGTCACCATGACAAAATGGAAAGATCTCTTCAATCAGAAGACTTGGATTCAAATTCCATCTCTGATACTTATCTGTATGACCTTAGACAAGTCTCTTACCTATGTGGGCTCCAGTTTCCTCATCATAAAGGTGAGGGGATTGGACAAGATCAGTGGCTCTTAACCTGGAACCCTAAGAGGATAGATTTCAGGCAGTCTGTTTTCTCAGTAATTTGATTACCGTGTTTCAGTAGAATTAGTTTCCTTTTGTAATCCTACGTATTTTTATTTTATGAACTTAAAAAATATTATCCTTAGGGGTCCATAAGATTCACTAGATTGCTGAAGAGATCTTTAATGTAGCAGAAGGTGAAGAACCTCTGGCCTAGGGTGTTCCTGAGGTCCCTTCTTTCTTCTGTCTATTAGGTGAAGCAGCACAGATTCAGGAACTTAGTTTTCTTGGCTTTTTGCCCTTCTGTGTGTCTGTCTAGTGAAGGGGTTCTTAACCTTTGTGATGTCATGGGGCTCTTTGGTACACCATGGACCCCTCCTCAGAATAATGTTTTTAAATGATGTCTAAAGTAAGGTAACCAATAATACTAAAAAACTAATATTTAGATAGAAAATATTTATAAAAGCGACATATATATTCATATATACATGTATGCACAGATATGTATAAAACACACACATGGGATGTGTATATATACACACACAAACATACAACATATGTGTGCTACACAATATACATAGACACAATGCATACACACATATATATATACTTAGAATTTCACATTAGGATTTCTTGAGTAAGAAACTTTAAGAATACATAGAGATATCTGATACACATGTACACATATTTATACACATACCATAAGTGTGTATGTATATTTATGTATGTCATATATATGTATATATGTAAAGTTCCTGGATGCCCCACCCCACCTGTTCAAGAATCCATGACTTCCTGACCTGTGGCATCTTTTCTTTCAGGTAGGCAGTCATTAGTGTTGCTGGTTAGTATGTGTAGATTTCTCTCAAAGTGTCTCACCTGTGGCTGCTTCAGTGGTTAAGGGTTATGATTCTGAGCTTCTGGAGCCTTCCGAGTAAAGTGGAAGGGAACTTCTTATGTCCTGAACCTCTTTCTACTGTCAGCTTAAGACTGAGAAGTTTCAAATCCTCAAGACCACAGAGGAAGAAGACAGAAACAGCAGCATTCTCTGATACATAGCTGGGTAGGAAGGGTAGAGAGAGAGTGCACTTTCTTGTTTGGTAGATATTAATAGAATGTTAAAGCTGGAAGGGACCTTTCAGAAGTACCGCTAGTACTGGAAGTTTACCTCCATTTAACATTTTACAGTTTTTTTAGGGGAATATGCACTTATGTGGCACCTCCTATTGGGCCAGGCATTGTGCTAGAGCTTTACAAATAATAACTTGTTTGATGCAGCGACTCTCTGCGGTATATGCTGTTATTATCCCTCTTTACGGTTGAGGAAACGGAAGCCAACAAAGGTTAAGTAACTTCACTTGCCCAGGATCACTCACCTAGGAAGTGTCTGAGGTCACACTTGAACTCAGGACTTTCTGATTCCAGGCCTAGTACCCTATGCGCTATGCCACCAGCTGTCTACTTTTATGAAAAAGGGCTTTCCAGAGAGCGTAAACTCCTTGAAGACAGGCACTGTTTCTTTTGTCTCTGCGTCCTAAGAGCCTTGCATGGTGCCTGACAGAATAGGTGCTTCAGTAAACTTGTTCACTCACTTCATGGACTGATTATACCTGCAATGGGACAGGTTGGGTAAGTATTGTGATGTTATTCCCATTTTACAAATGAAAAAACTTGAAGCCACAAGACTTTCCTGAGGTAGCAGTGGTGCTGGAGTCAGGAAGCCTGAATCTGGATCACTTCCACAGACAGTCACGGTGCAGTCCTTGGCAAATCACTTTCTCTCCCTCTCTGAGTTTTAATTTTCTCACCTTTTAAATGGAGGGGGAGGGAATAACACCTACCTTATAGGGTTGTTGTGAGGAGCAAATGAATAAGAAATAAGAAGACGTGTGAATCTTGGAAGTGACATATAAATGTGAGCTGTTGTTGGTTCAACAAAATTCTGACACCTTCTTCTCCATTCCCTTTCTTATCCCTAGTCAAGTAGACTGAGGTGTCCTGACTCCCTCCCTTCCCCTCCTCAGCTTAGCAGACTAAGGTGTTCTTTTATTTTTGTCTGTTTGCACAGAGGAAAATGAGTTTATCCTGTACGCCATGAGGAAATCTATCTACCGCTATGACCTGTCTTCTGGGGCCATCGAGCAGTTGCCTGTCACAGGACTGCGGGCAGCTGTGGCTTTGGACTTTGATTATGAACATAACTGCTTGTACTGGTCTGACTTGGCCTTGGACATCATCCAGGTGAGCTGATTGTACACCTGAATGGAGAGCTTGTGCTTGGTTACTAAAGGTCAGCTTGAGCTTTAACATACATATCTGATGAGCTTTGTTTGGTGACATCCTGAGAAATGGTCAGGGGTTTCCCGGGTTTGGGAGGAGGGGTAGCCTACTTGAGACCATTCCATGATATACCATGATTCCCCCATATTCATATATCAAGGTCAGAATCTGTCTTGTGGCCTTACCTGTGGTGAAGTTCCTCAGGTACTTTCCTCAGTCCTGGGGGGGGGCATACTTACTTACTCTGGGGTCCTAAGGTGGGGAATACACATGCTTTTACTCCCTGTTGTCCCTTCCCTTCCATGCTCCAGGGTCTAGACTATCAACTGTTGGGGCACAGGCTGAAACACAGAAAGGAAATAAACAAGTCTCTGAACTGTCTAAATAAATGTTGATATACCAAAGTTCATATATGTATAAGTAATGCTAGCCCCTCCCTCAGAACCTGTTTATTCTTACTTGAGACACAGTTCTAATATGTTTGCTTATTTGGTTCCCCAGCACAAAGCATATTGGTAGCAACATATCAGAAAACTCTAACTAGAAAGAAATATATAAAGAAGAGCAAGAAGGGGTAAGGTCACAGTAAGGAATAAAACAGAAAAGTTTAAAAAAAATAGCAGACCCAAGAATTGTTAATAGCTCAGATTAGAGTAACGAGTCAGCAGCTCTGCTTGCTTCAGGAGAGCGGGAGGTGAATCACTGTATGATTGATTGCCAGACTCTAAATGGTGCTCAGGATGGTGACTTGGAGTCTCCAGTCCTTCAGGGAACTGTGGCTTCATTAGTTGTGGGTTCTTTCCTCCCCCAGAATAGAGTATGACCCCTCTAAAGCTCATTAGCTGGTGTTTGTGGTTGAGTTATCAGAAGAAAGCTCGTTTCTTTCTTGTATTCTGTTTAAGAAGGCAGGGAAATATATAGCATATTTTTTTATTTTTAAGATTTCCATCAAAATTAAGATAAATTGGGGGTGAGGTGTCACTTTAAAGGGTTTAAACTTGAGTTAACCTGGTAATCCACTTATGTAGATTGCTGATCTTCTTGGGATATAAACATCTAACATTTCTTTTTCCTCCCTCTTTAGCGTCTCTGTTTGAATGGGAGCTCTGGGCAAGAAGTGATCATCAATTCAGGCCTGGAAACAGTGGAATCTTTAGCTTTTGAGCCTCTTAGCCAGCTGCTTTACTGGGTGGATGCTGGGCTGAAAAAAATCGAGGTACGTTTGCTCCTGTTTTTATTATATTATATTACATTATATTATAGAGATCATGAACCCACGATGCGAAGCATAGGGATATCTTGGGATTGACGTCTCAGCGTTAAGTCCTATAAACACCTGTCATGAAGACAGCATACGTGCTGGCGTTGAGGGCAGTAACAGTTCATGTAGCACTTCTAAGTTTGCGAAAGGCTTCACAAATATCTCATTTAATCTTCACATGAGGAAATTGAGGCTAAGCAACTTACCCAGAATCACACCGCTAGTAAGTGTCTGAAGCGGAATGGTAACTCTGATCTTCCTCATTCCAAGCCCATTGCTCTACTCATTAGGCTACCTAGTTGCCTAGGTGTTCAGTTTAGAAAAGTGTGGGTCCTTGATCTTATAAAATATAGTCTGATTGAGGAATAAGACACAAATGCTGATAACTAAGACACAGGAACATGTGATAGTTACATTAGAGAGGTAGAAGGTGCTCATTGAGGTTCAGGGGCGGAAAGTCCAGTTATTGAATTGGTGTTGGTGGTGGTGATGGTTCTGAGAAGTGAGAGGAGGCTTCATGGACGAGGGGACATGTGAGTTGCATTACGCAGGCAGATAACAAGCATCTAAGTACTTACTGTGTGCCAGGCGTTATGGGAAGTTCTGGAGATACAAATATAAGCAAAAAGACAGTCCTGCCCTCAATGAGCTTATACTCTAAAGAGAAAAGACTCTATCTCTGTCTGGGAGCTGAAAGGCACTGGAGAGTGGGAGAAGAAAATTCTCATATGGGAGAATGGAGGGATATCCAGAGAAAAAGAAACATGACTGGTAGGGGAATGAAGCAAGGCTGCCTTGGCCTTATTACTAGAATGGAGGTCCTGAGCTCTTAGAAGAGTCATTAGTGAGAGAAGGGTGTAGAAATGTTGAAGTTATAATACCAGAGTGAGAAGGCCCCAGGTGATGAAGGGCCAGGGTTTGAGGGCAGCTGAGCTGGGTTATCATGGTGAATTCCAAAAGACTCAACTATAGGAAGAAGCGGAATGAAACATAGCCCACCTACCTGTAAGTAGGAATTAGACAGATGGAGGGAAGAGGGAGAAGGAGGTTCCAGACTTCGGGATCATAAGTAAAGGGAGAAACATGCTGTGTTGGAAGAAATAAAGGCAGGGAGAAACAGGTGCAGTATAGTGGATAGAAGGCAGTCCTTGCAGCACAGAGGGTCAGGAATCAGATCCTGCTTTTGATGCATACAGGTTGGGAGACTAGTCAGTTAGAATTTATTAAGTGCCTGCCGTGTCAGATGCTGTGATAAACCCTGCATCTACAAAAGAAAGGCAGAAAACAGTTCCTGCTTTCAGGGAGGTCAGTCTTATGGGGGAGACAACTTGCAAGCAGTGCTTGATAAACTGAGAATAATCAATGGGAAAGGTTTCTTGTGGAATCCAGGAAAACCCAGGCAGAGATGAGAGAGATCCAGACATGGGGGAAAGCCATAGTAAACACTTGGAATTAGGAGGTGGACTGTCATACTCAAGGAACAGTGTGGAGGCCAGCGACTCACTGGATTGAAGAGTACGTGGTAGGGAACAAGGCGTAAGGAAGGCTGAACAGGTAGGGAAGAAGCAGGGCTATGGGGATGTTTATAAACCACAGAGAGGCTTTGATATTTGATACCTCAGGCAGTAGGGAGCTACTGAAAATTGACGAACTGAGCAAGGGGTATGTGACATGATCATTCTTGAGCTTCAGGAAGACGGGTTTGACAGAGGAGAGGAGGATGAACTGGAATTGGAGGAGACTTAAAGCAGGCAGACCCACTAACAGCTGTCGCAGTAGTCTAGGCTGGAGATGAGGACGATCTGCATCAGTGTAGTGGCAGTGCCAGAGAAGAGAAGGGGCATTGAGGGAGAGCTTATGAAGGTAGAAGTGAGAAGGCTTGGTGATTGGCCATGGAGAAGCGAGGGGCAGTGGGCAGCTGAGGATGATGCCAAGGTGTAGGCCTGGGTGACTGGGAGGATGGTGGTACAAGGTACTCTGACAGTAATTCAGAAGTTAGAAAGAAGGGGGCATTTTGGGGAAAATATAATGAGTTCAGTTTTGGACATACTGAGCTTTAGATGTCTGTAAGATATCTAGTCTTAGAGGCAGTTAGGGGGCTGAATGGATAGTGTTAGACCTGGAATAGGGAAGACCTGAGTTCAAGCCCCTCTTTGGACTCTTCTTATCCGTGTGATCCTGGACAAGTCATTTAATCTCTATCAGTCTCAGTTTCTTTAACTGTGAATAGGAGTAAAAATGCACCTATTTCACAGGGCTGTTATATGAGGATCAAACGATATATTTAAAGCAGCACATAGTAGGTGCTTAATAATGCTTATTCCCTCCCTTCTCCCTAGTTCTTGATGTTTAATAGGCAGTTAGAAATGCAAGACTAGAAGTCAGGAGATAGGTTACTACTAGACAGATAAATCTGAGAATCATCTTCATATTGCTACTAGTTGCATCCATGGGAGCTGATGAAATCATTAAATGAACTCGTATATTGGAAGAAGAGACGAGAATCTGGGACACAACCTTGTTAGGATGGTTAATGGGTGCCACATGATCGATGGTCCAGCAGAGGCCATTGCGAAGGGTCAGTCAGATGAGTAGAAGAAGAACTAGGAGAGAGCTGTGTCGTGAAAATCTAGGGAGAAGAGTGATTGTCAATGTCAGAGGCAACAGAGAAAGATGAATATTGGGGAAAATGACCTAGGAGAAGCCCTCGGTGCCAGCACCTCCTTGAAACTAGAATGTGTGGGGCAAATTGGTACCTATAGTGGTATATAGACTCACCTAGGAATTTGCTTCCCAGTGAAATCACAGGCCTGGTCTCACATACCAAAACATAGAAGTCAGGGACTGTATTATAATGTACTTTTATGTCCTCCTAGCACCCAGCCCCAGGCCTTTGCATTTAGGAGGACGTTAATATCTGTTGAATGGAATTGAGTTAAAAATATCTAATAATAATTTTAAGCATATACTAGTTAATTTGTCTTTGTGCAGTAGCAGCCTAGGACAGTGTCAGGTGCCCAGAGGAGATCAGAAAAAGACAACTTGTGGAAAATACACAAAGTTGTCAGTTTTAATGGATATAACTTAAAAATGATTATTATACAGTGATATCTCATGTATCAGAAATTCAGCTATTTGATCCCATCATTAGTTCAGAAACATTAAGAACCTAGCACAGAAGTCTAGCCAAAATAAAGTCCTAAAACCCAGAAACTTAACTCACAGAAGAGCCTTTCAGTCCTCGTTCATAGCCCATTTGCTTTTAATTAACATTCAGTTCCAATACTCCTGGTTATCTGGCTTCCTGGCCCAAAGCTGATCAGCGAGGAGGGCTGTGAAGGAAAAAGGATATTGACATCACTGAGAAGGAATAGTGGACAAACTGATAAGACTAAGACACAGAACCTTAAGAAACAATATATTATTAAATTAGTGGTAGAGGTTAGAAATTCTACATGGTCTTATTTGGTTTAATTCAGTTCAGTAAACAAGAATACTGATAAAATGAGCCAACATGAGGGCAAAACTCCTGTGCTCTTGAAAGATATGAAATATAGGTGAGATACTGCTGTGGGACTGGAGAAAAGCAACTATTTTTATTTTTTATTTAATTTTTAAATTTAATAATTTTTTATTTTTGTTTATTAGTATTTCATTTTTTTGAATTACATGTAAAGACAATTTTCAGCATTTATTGTTTTCAAAGATTTTGAGTTCCAAATTTTTCTCCCTCCCTGCAGCCATGTTGTTTTACTGATTTTTTTTAAAAAGAAAAGAACGTGGAATCATTAAAGTGTAGGCTAGTGAGCTTGACTTTTGTTCCTAGAGAAGACCTAGAATATATTTTTATTGGAATGTGTTATGAGTGGTGGTAATCACATCAAGCAACCTGGCTTCATCAAGAGTAGGTCATGCCAGACAAACCTCATTTCCTTTTTTTGACAAGGTTGTTAGATTAGTAGATAGGAAGAGAAATGCTATATATGTGATTTACTTAGATTTCAGAGAAGTATTTCAGAATGTTCCATGATGTCTTTGTGAACAAGATGGAGATAGGGACTAGATGACATTACAGTTGGGTAGATTGACCTAGTTAGTTTAAATGCTGAAATCTAAAGCACATTTTGTGTCAGCTTGCAGTAATTTTTCTGAGAGAGTATCCCAGTTATCTATTCTTGGCCCTATTCTGTTTCACATTATTACCAACCATTTGGATGAAGCATGGCTATCCTTACCCTATCTCCAAAATGGAGGCCACTAGAAGAAACTCGACAATGGGAGCTGGTGTGGTGGAGGGATATTTTGGTGTATATGTAACATTTGACAGTGACACAAAGGTTGGAGGGAGATCTAACACCTTGAAAGGTAGATTAAAGGATCCAAAAAGTTCTTGACTGCTAAAATAATGAAACAAAACCAAGATTAAATTTAATATTGATAAACATAAAGTCCTACATTTGAGTTTAAAAAAATATTACTACATGGGGAAAGTGACACAAAAATTCTCGTAGAAAAAGATATTGATGTCTTAGGCTGCTGGAAGCCCAAATCAAGTTGACAGGCATTTATTAAGCTCTTAGTATGTTCCAGGCAAAGTGCTGGGAATCATAAAAACAATCAAGAACAAACTCAAGTGATGTGCATTCTAAAGAAGAAAAGACCACACATAGAGAGGGAGGGTAGATGTCTTATGGCACCCCAAGAAAGTTACTATAATGTTGGACCACAGAGTCAGACTAAGGCAAGTGATATTCTTACAGATGATGTTATGGTCTTGTTAGCCCATATTTGAGGTCTGAATGGTGATAGAACTAGAGACCATGATGTGGATCTGTTGGAGCAACTGAGTGTTTTTAGCCTCTAGGAAGGAGAAGAGAAAATTGGGGCTGAGTGATTAGGATGTGACTGTCTTTCTAAGTATAGTTCTTATAAGTCTGTCTTGTAGAAGAGGACTTAAACTTGTTCTGCTGGGCCCCGAAGGCAAACTGGGAGTAATCCCTGAAGATTGCTGAGGAGCAGATTTTAGCGTAAGAAAAAATTTACATGTAGTCTTAAGCTGTCCATAGGGATCTGGGCTGCCTCTGTGGGGCTGCCTCATGGGAGACTTCAAATAGAGACTTAGATAACCACTTCTCAGGGCGTTTGTAGAGGGGATTTCTGTTCATGGAGGTTTGTATTCAAGGACCTCTTCCATCCTTTTTTTTCTCAGATTCTCTGTGTGCCTACAATGTGCTTGGTACTAGGAGGGCAACACAAAAATTGCCGTGACCCAGAACACAACAGTAGCTCTAGCTTCACGTATGTCAGTGGAGAGAGTGCTGGGCACGGGGGTCAGGAAGCCCTTAGTTCAAATCCAGCTGTGTCACCTTGGGCAAGTCACTTAACTGCTTCTTACCTCAGTTTCCTCATTTGTAAAATGGGGATAATCACAGCACCTCCTTCACGGAGTTGTTTTAAGGATCAAATGAGACAATATTTATAAAGTACATAACACAATGCCTGGCAAATAGTAGCCGCTAGATAAATACTAGCTGTTGTTGTTTTTATTGTAACCACTTCCCTGTCTATTCTTTCTAGCACTACTTGTACCTTCACTCATAGCCCTCGCCATGGTGGGAGAGTTGGAACACTCCTTCTACCATCACTGTTCATCACCTTCCCTTTGCTGGAGGGTCATGCTCTACAAATTTATCACCTAGTCCAGATTCTGGTAGCAATTACCTACCACTGGCTTCCCCTACTAGGAAGGGGGAACAAGCATTTATTAAGTACCTACTAAGTGCTCTACAGATATCTCCTTTAATCCTCATGACAATCCAGTAAAGTGGGTACTATCGTTATCCTTATTTTAGGGTTGAGGAAATTGATGCAGACAGATTCATGACTTGCCCAAGGTTAAGCAGTTAGTAAGCATCTGAACCTGGATTCCACTCAAGTCTTCTGAGTCCAAACCTAGCATTCCCTCTATTGCACCTTCCAGGGAAATTGCAGCCTAAATAATGCTGCTTTCCCAAGAACCTTAGCTTTCCAGTTCCTTAGGCTCCTGGATTGTCATGACCTGCATTCCTTCTCATTTCCATGACTTGATATCACCGTTGAGTGTTCCCTTTCTGTGTTTGTAAATGCTGAAATTCCTTTATCTTATCATAATTCTTTATGGCTGCATCTTTTCCTCTGCCGTGCCACTCTTAACTACATCCTTCCTGCTCATTTGGATCTCTGTTCCATTCACCCCTGAGTTCTTTCCCAGGCTATCACCTCCTGACCTCTCCTCCTGTCTTGGTCTTCACTCCTTGGCCTCTATTATCCCGTTTTTCGTAATGTTTCTAAGAAATGCTATTATTTTTAATGTGGGGTAGAAATTGCTGCCAAAATCATTCCCTTTAGGAAATATGTCTATCTAAAGATTACATATCTTTTACTTAGGTGGCCAATCCAGATGGAGACTTTCGACTTACTATCGTCAATTCTTCTTTGCTTGATCGGCCCCGGGCTTTGGCCCTTGTCCCCAAAGAAGGGTAAGTGGCCGGTTCTGATGGAGAAAAGCATTGCCTTACATGGTCCCTTTGAGTTACCTTTAGCAGATGTATCCATCTTGACATGAAAACTACTGGGATAAGCATATTTTATTCATCTCTTAATTCTGTGACTAGACATGTCATTTTTAAACTGGAGTTATTTGGAATAATAGAAAACAACATAGTTCATGGGGTTACAGATTTAAGACTAAAAGGGACCTTATCTTATGACCTCCTTATTTTATAGATGAGGAAATGAAACCAGTTGAAGAAGGACAGCTTCTTGGTTAGTCACCCAAATTTGGAGTCCCTAAGGCAAGATCTAAGTCCAGTGTTCTATTTGCTCTACCACAGTGGATAGTCTTGGCCAAGGAACTTTATTCCCTTTTTATTTAGGAAGTTTAGAATATGCCCAATAGGCCAGGTATATTGTATCTGACTAGAGTAACATCAGAAAAACTACAATTTGGAGAAACTTTGGATAGTAATAGTTGACTCTCAGTTATCTATGGCTTATTTACTGTGTGTGTACGTGCGTGTGTACGTACATGTGTACATATACACATGTACACATACATGGAGAGAGAGTGAGTTATTCAGTCATTTTTAGTTGTGTCTGACTCTTCATGAACCCGTTTGGGGTTTTCTTGGCAAAGATACTGCAGTCGTTTTCCAATTCCTTCTCCAGCTCATTTGACAGATGAGGAAACTGAAGCAAAGAGGTTAAGTAGCTTGCCTAGGGTCACACAGCTAGTAAGTGTCTGATGCCTAATTTGAACCCAGGTTTTCCTGGCTCTATCCACTGCTCCCCCTAGCTGGTCTTGCTTATAAAGATACACAGTATACGTGTGTCTATATACATATGTTTATGTGCATTACACAACATACAATATAAAATTGTAATACCATTAAATCTTTTCCCCACCACCTAGCATGCCCAGGCTCTTTGTCCGTTCTTGTAGGTGGAGTGTGTTCATGAAATACAAAACCATTTAACCTAAAGAAATGGTAATTAGGCTGACTCAGAGGTGGAGTGCACACAGACAAACAGACAGACAGATACACACACACACACACACACACATGCACACACTTCAAAGCCAAGGAAGATCTTTTACACCAATCTCTCCCTCCTGCTACTATCATAGCACTGCAGATACTTTTAGTTTCAAATACCCAGCAGGAGGTAACAGTAGCTAACTTTTATATAGATCTCTAATGTTTTTCTAGTGCTTTCCATATATTATCTCATTTGAACTTCACAACAACTCAGTCAGGTGGGTGCCATTAAAATCACATTTTACAGATAAGGAAACTCAGCCTAAGAGCTGAGTGCTTTGTATGGGGGTTACACAGCTAAGTAACGATTTGAAGGATGATTTGAACTGAGACATTCCTGACTTGCAGGTCTAATACCTGGTTTCTTCAGAAACTTATCTCTGTTGCATTGAGGGCCCATTTTCTTGGTTCTAATGAGGATGTTCTCTTTCATGGGTTTGAAACCAGGTTGATGTTTTGGACTGACTGGGGTGACCTGAAGCCTGGAATTTATCGTGCCAACATGGATGGATCCTCCATCTATCGCATTGTTTCTGAGGATGTAAAGTGGCCCAACGGCATCTCGGTGGATGATGACTGGATCTACTGGACAGATGCATATCTGGACTGCATTGAGCGCATCAGCTTCAATGGCCAACAGCGTTCCGTCATTCTGGACAGCCTCCCCCACCCCTACGCCATTGCTGTCTTTAAGGTGCTTATATGGATTCTTCTACTGTTGGGCAGATAAGTACTTTATGGAGGTTAAGGGGGCTTGAGGTCTTTGTATCTTAGTTGGAGTTGGGAATCTGCCATTCAGGTCATTTTGAGTCAGTGTTCTTTAATTGCTACAATTTAGATCATGTTTGAATTTGGGGCAGCTGATTCAGGTCCTTTGTAGGCTTTGACCCTTCTGCCTAGTAGGAGGCATTGTGACATGATGAAAGGTTGAGATGCTGGAGGATGGACCGGGGGACTATTTCTCCCCTCTATGCTCTTGCCTGGCTTGCCCTGCGTGGATGTCACCAGTTTTTTTGCAGGCTGCTCATTCCATGTCCTGTCTCCTTTGGAGTACAGGCTGATCAGCCTGTTGCCTTGACATTCATTACTAGCAGATCTCTAGAGGACAGAGTTGTTTTTCTTGACACAAGAACAGCTCACCTGTTTAGAGCCACCTTAATGTTTAAACAAACCACTTTTTTTCACCAAAAAAACCATTCGGTGGGTAGTGCAAGTGTTATTATATTACCTACATTTCACAGATGAGGAGATGAAAGTTGCTTCTGATCCCACTGTCAGTCTGGATTAGAGGCAGGGCCCAAGGCCCCTGACTCGAGGCCCACTCTTCTTTCCATTCTCCCATGCTGCCTCTTTCTGGTAGCAGTTGGTGGGTTGAAGTCTGTGGCATCCCTGCTGAGGTTTTTTTGGGTTTTTTTTTTTTGCCCTTACATGTGAAGTTCCATCTGGTGGTTTTCGTTGCTTTCATCTTAACTGTGCCAAGGGCTTGGAACAGCATGACAGACTCTTGCTCTCCAGGGCCAGATAAGTCAGTTCTTTTGTAGGACATCAAATGTCTACTGTGAACTGGACAGGGCACTCAGCTCTGTCTTGTCTGGGAGGAGGTCAGAGAGGGAAAAAGAAGGACTGAACCCAGGGTATCAGGAACCTTGAGGCTTGATGATCAAAGGCGTCACATTTTGCTTTTCAGAATGAAATCTACTGGGACGATTGGTCACAACTCAGCATCTTCCGAGCTTCCAAATACAGTGGGTCCCAGATGGAGATTTTGGTTAGCCAGCTCACAGGCCTTATGGATATGAAGATTTTCTACAAGGGGAAAACCACAGGTAAGGCAGAGGTTTCTTCTTCACCTGTTCAGAAGCTCTCCCCAGAGAGGCTGTGGGCAGTTTTTTACCTGAGCAGTAAACACCACTGTACATTTTCAGTTGTCATGACAACATAGACATTATTTAATTCCTCCCTAATGACATCTTAATTTCTCTTTTAATGATGTACAAACAGCTGGAAGACAGCATGATCCTGCCTCTCTGGTGTTCTGGTGTTGGGTGAATAATTACACCCTCTCTTCTTGTACTTCACCTCTTTCTGATTGGTGGAAGATGCCTAGGGATGCAGCTGGCTACATCTCAGCATGTGGTTCATCCCAGTGGGTGGTGACAGTGATGCAAAGTGACATCAGGTTAGGCTTGGGCATAGTTTGTTAGCAGACCTGTTCAGATGCTGCATTTTGAGGCCTGCATCCTCCTTTTTAGGAAGTGGGAGGTGCCACATATGGAGGCTTCCCTAGGCCTTTTTGTGGGGGTGAACTCCTTTTTATTTCTATAAAATTTTAGAGTCCCTAATTCTAGGAGTGTCTATGGTGATGTCAGTAGAGGTAACAACTGGAGCTAGTATGATGTAACAGGACTGCTGGATTTGGACTTGGGTTTGAACCCTAGTTACTGTACTTAAATCATAGGATTTAAAGCTAGGATGACCTTAGAGGTTATAAGCTTATGTAGTTAGAGATGGAAGGAGCCTCATTTTATAGACGAGAAATCTGAGAGGTCTCTCCCTGAATCTCTGTATTCTTATGATCTTTCTTTTAGGACAATAACATTCCATTATGTTCATGTGCCACAGTTTGTTTTGCCACATGTTATGTTTTCAGCTTTAATTTTTATTCAGCTTCCCTTCATGAGCTCTACGTTCTGGCTAAGAAGACTCCTAGCTGTATCCTGATCTCATCCTGTTCTCTTCTGTTTCTGTGTATTCATGTGAGCTATCCCCACTGCTGAGAACACATTTCTCTACATCTGTTGCTGTTTAGTCATTTTTAGTCATGTACAACACTTTGTGACCCCATTAGGGGTCGCAAAGATACTGGAGTGATTTGCCATTTCCTTCTCCAGCTCATTTTACAGATGAGGAAACTGAGGCAAACAAGGTTAAGTGACTTGCCCAGGGTCACACAGTTAGGAAATGTCTGAGTTGATTTGTACTCAGAAAGATAGCTTCCTGACTCCAGGCCTGTAAATGTTAGGTCTGTGGTTTTAGCATTTCTTTAGGATAATGGGATAATGTGATGTAACCCGAGTTGTATCTCAGTGGTCTTATCATTTTGGAATTATCTTTACTAATAGACTAGGTCTCTGCTCTTGAAGGCTAACAAGTGTACATGTTTCACAGCTTAGAAAACTTCTGGGGAGGAAGACTTGAAAGACACAGGGCATTTGGTATCATGACTGCCTTGGGGTGTGGGTCTGTGCATTGGAGGAAAGATGCAAAGGTGAGCATGGAAGAGACTGGGGTGATTCTTCTCCTGAGCCTGGGATACTTACATGAGTCTGATTCTTCCTCTTTGGGTGTCCAAATTCATCCATAGGCAGCTGAGTTTTTGCAAGCTTTCCTTATAGACAATTGTGTTCCACGTCTCTAAGCCTGCCCACTGAATGCCACCTCCAGAAGACAGGAGTTCAGTTGCTAGCTGTCATTCTGGTTCTGCTCTCTTCCTTGGCTCTGACGCTAACAAAATATTTCTTGATTTTTCTGAAAGTGAACAATCTCTCCACCTTAGAATCTTTCTCATGCTTTATTTACATCTCTTCTTTGCTTCTATCTTCACATTCTATCTAGAATCATGCTTAGTTTTTTTTTTAATATATCTAATCTTTCCTCTTACATTGAAATGTCTTGTCGGCAGGGATTGGTTTTCAGTTTTGTATTTCCCAACAGTACAGTGTCTTTCACACGTAGCTTAGTAAATGTTTGAATTGGTTGTGAGAATTAGTACTGCATTTAGTAGTCTTGAAGACTTCCAACTCGTTCATCAGATTATCTGTGCTAGAAGTGTGGGACCAGAGCGGGTAGAACAAATGGCTCAGCTTTACGTCCATCTGAAATCCTGCCCAACCTCCTCACTTCCTGTTGAAATCATGCCCTACTCACATCAGATTGCATTCTCTTCATGGAGCCTTCTCTAGCCAAGTTGACCAGTGCTGTCTTCCTTCTGAACCTGTGACAAAATTCAGTCACTTGTTTGGCGGTGTTTTTACTTTCCTATACCCTTAAACATCTCTGTGTGTCATACTTAACTTCCCATATAGATTGATAGCTCATCAGGGTCAGGGAACAGGATTTATCCTCTGAGAAATTAATTACTGAAATTCTCCATAGCTTATAATCTCCAAGTGTGTGAATTCTTTTTAAAAAATCTAATATTTTTTATCTATCACCTTCATTTTCCACTACAACCTCCCTTCTCTCTCTCATGTAGAATGATCTTTTATGACAAAGAAGAAAAAGGAATGAAAGAACAGTTCAGCAAAACTAACTTACACAGCATCCAAGTCCATCTCTCCAGGTATAGGCTTCTACCTCAAAAAAGAAGGTTGAGAGATAACATTCTTATATCTCTACTTTGGCACCAAGCCTGACCATTGTAATTGCCAATTATTATTTTTTTGTTTTTATTTCCATTTGCCTTATTGGAGGCATGTGTATAATTTTTCTTGTTCTGCTTACTGTGTTTTGTATCAGTTCATATAAGTTTTCCCATGTTTCTGTATTCATCATGATCATCTTTTCTTATGGTACAATAATTTTCCATCATATTTATGTACCACAATTTGTTTAACCATTTTCCAGTTGCTGAAGGTCTGTTTTGTTTCTTGTTCTTGGCTACTACTTACAAAAAGATTGCTAAACATATTTTCATGTATCCTCAGCCTTTCTTTTTATCCTTGACCTCTTTGGGGCATATGCCTGTCCGTGAGATCTGTAGGTCAAAAAGGGTATGGACATTTTATCTTCTTCCTTAGCATAATTCCAAATTTCTTCCTAGAATGGACTAGTTCATAACTCCATGGTATGATAGTGTGTTCTCTCTCATTCCACAGTCTTTCCAACATTAACTATTTTCATCTTTTGTCATCTTTACTGGTTTGCTGGATGTGAGATGAATTCTCAAGAGTTCTAATTCATATTTCTCTCTTTATTAGTGATTTGGAATAGTCTTTCATATGGTTTATAGTTTGTGATTGTGTTGGGAGCTGTTTTTTTTGTATTTTTTCATGAGAGACTCTATGGTATGTTAGATAGACTGAGACTGGCTTCAGAGCCAAGAAGACCTGAATTCAAATCCTATCTCTGACATAAAATCACATGGACTCTTCCTTGGCTTAGGCGACCCTTTAAGACTAAGCTGAAGGTGATGACTCACTTTGATAGAGGGAATTTCCTCATTTAGGAGTTGCCAGTACCAGTGAAATCACAGATCTAACCCCTATTCTTATTAATTTCCATTGAAATTTTCATTTCATTTGGTTAATGGTTCTTATGTATTTCTATTAGTTTTCATGTATCTTTAATATCTTATCAGATATTTAATGCAAAAGATTTTTCTTTTCTAATTAATAGCTTCCCTTCTTATCCTAGTCGTGTTGATTCTGTTCATGTAAAACATAATTATATTTTATGTAAAGAAAATTATTTTCTTTTTTGTATCACCTCTGTCCTTTGGTTAAGAGTTTTCCCCTTAAACAAAAGTGCCTGTTGTAGTTCTCTCCTAATATTTTTTAATGGTGTGACTTTTAATGTTCAGGTCATATATACATTTTGAGCTTATTGTGATATGTGGTGTGAGCGGTTGGTCCAAGACTAATTTTCGCCAAATTCTATTTCAAGTTTTCATAGCAATTCTTGTTAAATAGGGGCTCCTGAAAGCAATTAAATTTCTTGAATTAATTGAACAGTGTTAATGAGTTCACTTGTTTTTGATTCTTCTTTATCTAGTCTATACCACTGATCAGCTTTTTAAATTTATTAACTGCACTAAATAGTTTTGGTGATCCCTGCTTTATAATATAATTGAAGGTCTGGGAGTGCTGTTCTCCCATCATTTGTATATTTGGTCATAAGTTTCCTTGAAAGTCTAGACCTTCCGTTCCTCCAAATGAAATTTGTTGTTATTTTGTTTCCATCCCTTTGTAATTTGATTGGTAATGTACTAAATTTGTACATTAATTTAGTTGGCGTTGTAATTTTGTTGTATTGAGTACTGAGCATGAACACTGAATATTGTTCCAGTTAATTAAACCGTTTTTTATTTCTTTAAATGATGTTTCATAATTGTATTTATACAAGTGTTGAGTATGTTTTCAAAGATAATCTCATAGATACTTTATGCCTTTTGTAGTCATTTTGAATGAGATTTCCCTTTATATTATTTCTTTCTGGATTTTATTATTGGTATATAGAAATGCTATTGACTTTTATGGGTTTGCTATGTAATATGCTACTTCATTGAAGATATTGTTTTACTTATTTCTTTGTGGATTCTTTAGTATTTTCTAAGTGAACCATCAATTTTTGAGCAGTTCGGGATCATTTTATGTCCTATTTGACTATGTTTTATACCGTTAATCTTCCTGACTTTTTGTTATCACTAACACTTCTAAAATTGTCAGATAAACCGAGGAGTGTCCTTGCTTTATACCTGCATTTATTGAGAAGACTTCTAATGTTTTCATACTGCATGTGATATTAGCGTTTGATTTTTAGCTGTCTTGCTGCCACAAAAAAGGTCCTCCTCTGCTTGCCTCGTAGGGCCCAGAGAAGTTAAAGTGACAGGTCTAAGGTCACGCTTTTCTATGATGCTGTGACTTTGGGCAAGTCACTGAACTTCTTTGGCCTGAGTTTCCACACCTGAAACATAGGGGTAATAACACTTGTACTACCTGCTTCACAAGACTGTAAGGAAAGTGCATTGTGAGCTTTAAAGTGCTGTGTGAATATAAACTGTTAAGTCCTGGACTGAGGAAAGAGGGCTGCCACTTCTCAATGCCTCTGCAGACTTGGAAGAGCCAGCATGGCAGCTGGCAACTGCCTTGGGGAAATGGCAGGTAAGGCTTTGAGATCTATCAATAGATCTTTAAATACTTGGATCTCATTGGGGCTCTTTAAGATTCTTTTCAGTGAAAATTCTTGTTTCTTTCTTGCCTTTCCTTGACCTGGAAAATGTTAGACCTGGAAAAAACCTCAGAGTTCAACTAGTCCAGATTTTTCTTTTTATGGATAAGGAAAATGAGGTCTTGAGACTTGGATCGACTTGATCAAAGTCATGCAGATATTAAGTGGCCAAGTCAGGTTTCAGTCCCAAGCCTTATGTGAGGTCTTACGAAGTAGCTAAGTGACTCAGTAGACAGAGTGTAGAACTTAAGTCAGGAAGATCTGAATTCAAATTCCTGCCTCATACAATTACTAGCTCTGTGAACCTGGGGAAGTCACTTAACCCCTGCCCACCTCAGTTTCCTCATCTGTAAAATAGGCATGATAATAGCACATATCTCACAGAGTTGTTGTGAGGAGCAAATGAGATAATATATACATGTGTAAAACACTTTATAAACCAAAGCAATATGTAATGCTATTATCTCCCAAATTCAGTGTCCTTTTCACTACCTCAGTCACCCTCCTTTTCTTTGACCTTTGTTTGTCCTGAACATAATATTGATTCAAGAGGGAAACAGTAGGGTAGATGCTCTAGAGAGGATATTTCTATTAAAAAAATTCCCTCCAAATCTCAAGATTAAATATCATCTCAGGTGTGTTAGACTCACCTTTAGGCTGTGGGTGTAGGTTTCAAAGATAGGCTTGGGTAAAGGCAAAATTGAAAGGATGAGGACAGCAGGGGCCATACGTTGACATGGCATGTTAAGTTCAGTAACTTCTAGGTGCATTAACTTGTAGCATTTTAGATTTGAAAGGAACCTTCTAAAACTGTTTTGTTCAGAATGATCTCAACTGACCACATTAAATCTTGCGTCTAAGAGACCTTTGAAGACTGTAGAGTGCCGTACAAAGTTTCATGCCATCACAGCGTCATCGTGGTAGCAGAGGTCTGTGTTAAGAGCTGGTAGACACAGTCCAGGACTGTACCCTCACCAGCAGCTTAGTGAATGTTCCCTCTAATCTCTTTGGGATATGGTAGAAGAGTAATTTCTGATAACAGTGATGGTGACAATAAAATAATTGTTAACATTTATATACAACTTTAAAGTTTGCAGAGTACTTTACATGTGTTAGCTCACGTGGTCCTCACAACAGTCCTATGAGGCAGGTGTTATTGCTATCTCCATTTTACAGATGAGGAAACTGAGGCTAAGAGGGGTTTATTGACCTGTCCCAGGGTTACACAGCTTATAAGAATTTGAAGCAGGATTTGAATTCAGGTCTTCCTGTTTCTAAGTCTTACACCTGTCTAATGCACCACCTAGCTGCTTCTGTAGTCCTTATCCATGATGAACTTATGAGAACTAGTATTCACTTCATCCTCAAATGATCTTATTTTCCTTTTCTCCCTCTTCACCTCTTCCTTTTAGAATCCCTGGCCTTCTTTCAGACTCAACTACAGAAGGCTTTTTACAGTCTCCCTTGGTGCTGGTACCTGTCCCTCTAAGGTTGCCTTCCATGTACTGTATTTGTATCTTATATATATGTGCATGTTGTCTCCTCTGTCAGAATGTAAGCTTCTGTATGGCAGGGACTGTTTAATTTATTCTTTGTAAGTGCATAATAAATGCTTGCTGACCATGTAATGTCCTCTTTACTTATGTGGGTGCTCAGGAGGGTGCTTCCCCTCTAGAATGTCAGCTGTTGGGGGTGTATTTACAATCCCTGTATCCCCAACACATGGCGTAGTGCTTTGCACATAGTAGGCAATTAATGTATTCAACGAAACACTTAGTACCTCTATCCCTTTGTTGCTCTTGATGATTTTCTTAGGTGGAGAAAAGTAAGCTGTCATAATATTCTTGTCAGAAAAGCTGTAGATCCCTTTATGCTACAGATTGTAGAGCAAATGATTAGAAATTTACCTTGAAGCTTCATTCTTTCCTTTAAAATTAAATGTGATATTTAAAACATGGAATCTGGCTAGCCATAGAAGGAGCTGTCTTTGAATACCCTAGCCTTACCTAGACAATGGCAGACCCAGGCCGGATGCTTTCCCAGATGGACATTGAAGGATGTAAAGCATCCTTCCCCATGGGGGAAAAGCCCCAAATGGACCTGATAAAAACACTCTCTGGCTTTGTTTCATGATCTTGTTAAGCTCTCTTTAAACATCATAGAGGGGTGAGAGCATTACGTGGTTCCTGAACAAGGGAAATCTCTGAAAGGCTATTTATTGCCCAAAGGATGGTGGCCAGCTGTTCAATGTCTCCCTCAAAACAGAACTAGAGGAAATGGGCCAGCAGAGTAGTAGCAGGAGGGTTTGGGAGTTAGAAATAAGGAAAGGCATTCGCATAGTGGGAGTTGCAAGATTCAGTCTACCAAAGGAACTTATGGAATATCATTCCTGAGGTGCCTTTAAAACCAAAACATATTCCATTACTCAGGGCTAAGTTCAGTTTGGGGAATAGAGCAGACTGCCATTTTCAGGCAGTAGCTGCTGACTCAGAAGTCATTAGGAGCAGAAGGATGGAGAGGAGAAAAGTGAAAGCTTGATATATACTCTGAGTCATTATAGCCAGCACTACAGAGCTTACTTAGAATTTAACTTCAGCCCAGCATAGAAGGATGCAGAAGAGCATATTCCTATGGGTTATCCAAGGTCAGAATGTAGGGAGGATGTCCTGGATTTCCTCCTGATGTGGGGCACAAACTACTCACTTCTCAGACACAGAGAGGACATGGCACTGTGCAGCTTCTGAGTCCTTTTGATTCCAAAGCCCCAACATGCATATAGGTGGCATTCCCTTGTGCTTGACAATACTGCAGACTGTGTCTTGGTTCTCATTTCACAAGCCCACTGAGTTAACTTGAGAAGCACAGAAATTGTAGGAGACCATGAGAAAAAAAATAAAAACAAAACTTCCCATTGATCTTTTGAGGGAAGGGGAGAGAGGGATATGATTGCATCCTGCTTCTTAGTTCATAGCTTGAATACCAGAGTTTTCTCTCTGACATGGAATAATTTGATCTTTCCAGTGACAGGAATAGAATCCAGAGATTCTGTCTTATCCACAAAAGTAAATCTTCCATCTCACAAGGAGATGTTCAGAAAGATGTGTTTGACAAGCATGTGGAAGGCAGGCTCTTACGTATCCTTGTTCAGATGAAGTCTGTGGTGTTTGAACCCCCTCCTTTTTTTGATGACCTGATATAAACAGCTCCAGCATGGCTCCAATGCCATTATTCTAAGAAAAGGTTGCTAAGAGAATTGGTAGAGTGTACTTATACCAACTCTAGCTGTAGCACAGGTAAGCCTGCCTTTCTCACACTGGGTATGATTTCCTCTTTATGCTGGAGAAAGCAAACTTGGATTATACTAAGGCAGCAGTTCTCCAACCCCCTGGGGGTTGGGGGAAGAGGGTGTCCCTGAGACCCTTTCAAGGAGGGCCTGTAAGGTCAAAGCTAATTTCATAATACTATGAAGATGTTTTAATTTATAATATGGTAAATATTGATAGAGAGTACATGAGCAAAAGCCTTGGGAGTGGGGAGGGGGCATCTTCAGTAATTGTAGAGTTACTGCAAAAGGGAGGTAGTTTCTGAAACCAAAACATTTTAGAACTGCTATGCTACAGAAGGTGATTGTATGTGTGGGAGGGGGATGCAGGGATGATGTCCAAGGTGAAAGAAAGTGACTCAGTTTAGTCATTGTTCTGACATCAGAATGTTTAAAGGAGTTGGTATGTGTGTATATATATCGTGCAAACTCCCTTAGCAACCTTTCCTTGGATAAAGCCAGAAATAATGACATTCAGGCAGTTCTGGAATTATTTGCATGAAGTTACCAGGAAAGCAGGGAGTCCAAAGACCCTGGACTTCATCTGGTTTGGGGGAGCAAGGTCTGTGAGTGAAATCATAGGTTCTAGTCTGGAAGGACCTTGGAAGTTAGAATAGTCATGATCCTCGCAGCAGATTTTTTGAGGTAAGCAGCATAGGTATTATTAGGCCCATTTTTCAGACGAGCAACTGAAGTTCAAATAAGCTGAGGTCTCACGACTCATATCAGAGGTGGGACTTTAATCTGCTTTTCTCACTGTGTCATCTTGGTACAGTTTATCTTGCATATCAGTCCCTTATCAGAAATATTTAATATAAAATCCTCCCTTCCCCCATTGATAACTTCCCTTCTCAACTTAGTTGCATTAATTTTGCCATGAAAAAGATGTTTATTTCATAGTCCAACTCTGTGTAGAGGATCCTTCTTTATCATCTCTGATAAGTAGTCATTTGGCCTCAGCTCGAAGACCACTAGAGATGGATAACTTGTGACCTCCTGAGGTAGCTCAGTCTATTTTGGGGTAGTTTTGATTTTAAAGGAGGTGTCTCTACTTATATCAATACTAAATCTTCCTTTCTTTAATGTCCACAATTCATCTTTATTCCTCCCTCTGGGTCAAGCAGAACATGACTGTTGCCTATTTCATAATACAGCCTTTCAAATCTTTGAGGACAGCTGTCATGACCCCTCCCCGTGCCTTCACTGTTCAAAGCTGAACAGCCCCTTTTCTCACTGATCCTCACTTTGAGAGCAGCACAGTTGGAAATCCTGTTATGATCCTGTTCTCCCTCCCATGGACCTGCTTCTGCCTGTCTAGATTTTGATGAAAACAGAGCTGGCTGAGAAGGGGCAGAAGCTAGCAATCTCATCACCTCTCTTGTCCCAAGCAGCCCAAGATTATATTAGCTTATCTGAGGTTCTTTGTCACAATATTGACACCTATTGAACCTGTTATAGATTTGTAATTTTGAGCTGATAGCCTGCTAAAGTCATCAATTCATTTTCATATCACCTGGGCACACCGTCCCCTTTTATAAAATGAAAATTTCTTCTTTCAATGAACAAAAATGTTATTTTGCCTCCTTCCCACTTCTCTCCCCATTGAAAATGAAACTATTATAACAAATATGCTTCCTCAGGCAAAACAGATTCCTTCACGGGCCACATCCAAAAAATATATGTGTTTTAGTTTGCAGCCTGAATCCTTCAGTTTTCTGTTCTGTGGAGTCTTGGAAGATGCTCAGAATAACGACTTGTTCCTCAGCTCCTCCCTGAGGTCACAGTGGGAAAGTTCATCCTATCCCTTTTGAACCAAATCTCGTGTATGGGGTCAAAGATTGCAGTCAGTCATCTAGCATCCATTTACTAAGTACCATTAGAGTCCTGTGCTAGGAATTGAGAACAGAAAGGAAAAAAATGGATGTGTCCCCTGGCCTCAGGTTGCTCACACGCTATCAGAATGTGGGAGTACTATGATGACATTTCAGAAAAGGTAGAAGAATCTGGTTCCGTGTTCAGTAGGGAAGCCACTTCTCTGCTCAGAGCAGCCTGCTTAGAAGAGAACATTTTCCTCTCTCCAGAACTCTCCTTCTAGCTGAGGCTAGAAACAATCCTGTTTCTCTCCAGTGGCCACCTCAGGCAGTTAGAACTTAACCACCGGTGATCCATATTGTCACCCTGAACAGCCTTTTAATTCCAGTCAGCCTGCACTAGTTGGTTCTGGCTTCCTGGCACACAGAAGCTGCTATTGCTGGTTGCCAGTGTAACTCATCCTCTTTCAGAATCATTTCTCATTCATAGAATAGAAGCCTGTTCTGCTGCTACTTTGGGGGTAGGGGCATCAAGAACAGTGCAGGATTCTTAATAAAAGGATCTGAGTTTGAGCCTGCGTTGACTGGCACTTGACCCCTGGGTGACAGTGGACAAATGACTCTTAGTGTTTCAGATGCTGCCTCTGTAAAATGAAGGGGTTGGAATAAATGATCTGATAAATTAAATAAAATGATTTAATACCTCCCCAGTATTAAATCTTGTGACTTCATATTTTCTGCCACAATCTGAGTTTGAATCTTGGTTCTGTGACCTTATACAAATCATGTAAAGTATCTGGGCTTCAGTTTTTTTAACTGTGAAATGAACTAGAGCTCTGAGGTTCTTTCTGTTGCTAAATCTTTGATCTGAAGATAATACTAGCACAAGACGTACAGCTTTAGACATGGATTGCTACATGTTATTGCCATCATTACTGAAGTTAGCCTGGTCTTCACACACTTCAGCAGTTTGGGCTTTGATGTCAGTCATCATCAGGATCTGTTATTGGAATAAAATAAATCTCCTGGTGATGGGACAAGTATAGAAGCATTGATTTTTGAATCTGGTATAGTGTATAATCAACACTTTATTTAATGCATTTGTTAACTATGAATATTTGGTGATAAACTGATGGTTTTTTAGCTGTTTGTGTATACATGGCAAATACATGAATTTAAAGTAACCATTTTTTAAAAAAGAAATGTATCAGAACTTCTTCATTGAGTGTTGACCTCTTCAAAGCCTTTACTTTGAGAAGCTTTTCAAACTCTGCCAAGCACACATCTTTATGCTCCCATTTCATTCTCTTATTCGTTATTTCATTGCTTTTCATTAAGGTTTCGTGTTAGAGAAGTGTCCATTTCCCATCTTTTGTTGATGAAGTTAATGCTATTGAGTACCATTAATTAGATCATTGGTTTTTTTCCCTCATTTTCCCTGTTTTCTTCTCATTCTTTCTTTCCCAGCTGCTCTTGTAACAAGTGATGTGGAGAGTACATGAAAAGATTGCTTAGAGTGAGAGAAGTGTGCAAGTCATGGTGTACGATCCATCCCATGACATTGACCTTCCATTGGGCATTGTGCTTTCTAAACAACTTGAAATCCTACCCTAGCAGTAGACTAACTGTGATTGAGCAAACACTTTAGGCTGTAATTTTCATCTTGTTGATCTCAGCTATTGTTTAAATGTTTTGAGTTTCCTTGTTTCTAGAATCATATCAATTACTTCACTCTCTACAGTATGATCCCTTCTTTTGATGGAAGTAATATTGGCCACCATTGCTGTTTCATATCTTCTCCTTTCTTTTTTGTCTAAACATTTAAAAACTCCATAAGGAGATGCCATCATATTCACAGGATACCAGAACCTTGCTACCGTTCACAGGTTACTGTTAAAGTCAGTACAGGGTTACTATTACAGCTGGGGTTGATTCTCACGCCTGCACAGATTGGGCTTGTATGAATCTGGAGACCAGCCTCCCATGACTTCCCCAGGGGTGGAAGGGGTCTAAGTCTAAGGTAGTCATGTCAGGAAGTGCCTGCCTCCCCCATCCCCAATTACAAAGTGTGTGTCATAGAAGTATGGTAATAGCCTAATTTGATGCTCTGATAGGTAAGCTGACATTTACTAGCTATGTAACCCTAGACAAGACATTTAATGTGCCTGTCTTAGTCTTCTCATATCTAAAATGGGATTAAAATAATACTTCTACCCTTGGGTGATGAAGAAGCCATGTCCCTGTAACCAGAGATTACAGTAGGGGCTGCTTCCAGGGAAGCCAAGTTGATCCTTAGCTCCCTAGGTCAATGAAGCCCCAGGGACAGCTTTGTCACCTCTTAGAGAAAAACTAGTTTAATTAGCATGGAGAAAAGTTAAATATTGCTCGCACCAGAGAGAGACAGAGATACATACCCATAGAGAAAATACATTTCTGTTAATTAAAAAGATTAAATTTAAAAAATAATACTTCTACCCATCTCATAAGAGTATTATGAATGAAAGCGCCTTGTAATTTTAAATTGCTATGTAAACGTAATGTATTATTATTTTTAAGTTGGGCTGTAGGAAAACATGTTTGTGTTAAATAGCAGGGGTTTTCTCTCTGTATTTTGGAAACAACAACAATAATAGATCACTTTATATAGTGACTTAAGGTTTGCAGAGAACTTTAAGCACTACTGTTTACTCTCAGTTTACAGATGAGGAAACTGAGGCTCAGAGAGGTTAAATGTATCTCCAGGATCGCACCGCTAGTGAGTATTTGCAGCACGATGCAGATTCAGGTCTTCCTGAATTTGGTCAGGTGTTCCATATTGTCGTGTTGTGCTGCACTTGAGAGTAGAACTGAAGAGAGTGACCAGTACTACCAAATTACAGTTGTCCCTTACACATCTCAACTTTCCCCATTGTGGTTTCAATATATCCTGGGTTGACATAAGAAGTTAAATGGGAATTTTTTTAGAAATTTTGCAGAAGCTGCAGATGACACAGAAAATGTTTAGAGACTCAGAAATGCATAAAATATATGCATAGTATTATGTAATGTCAACTTTTTTTATCTTTTAATACCGTAATCATTCAGACTTCTCCCGTACAAAGGGAGGGCAAAGAGGTGTTATGTGGATTTTCCAGATCACAGGGCCTCTGGATCCCTAACCCTGTGCGGTATTTCTGCAACACAGCCTAAGATATTTGGTGTACTTCATTTAGACCGGAAGCTGCTTCATTACATTATCGATGAGTTTCTTGAACTGAAAGTCTGGCAGTTCAGTACTGTGCAAAGAAGACTGAAGAAAAGCTGGAAGACTTAGAGTCTGGTCTTGTTCTTCTACTTTCAAGCTATGTGACTTTAGGAAAATCACTAATCTCTCTGATCTGCCAGATGAGTGGGTTGAGTTTCACATTATCTTACTGTGAACACCCCTGTCTGGGCAGGATTTTGAGAGTTTCAGGGAGCCCCAGATCCCATTCATCATCTCATCTCATTTCATTTAATAACCTCTACCACGTTGCTACCTCTTTTCCTCCACCCAGGAAACAACGCCTGCGTATCCAAGCCCTGCAGCCTGCTGTGTTTGCCCAAAGCCAACCACAGCAAGAGTTGCAGGTGTCCTGAGGGTGTATCCAGTAGTATCCTTCCATCTGGGGAACTAAGGTGTGACTGCCCACGGGGCTATGAGCTGAAGAATAACACCTGTGTCAAAGAAGGTGAGGCTTCTTTGTAATTTTTTTGGTTTGGCTCCCTTCTTTTCTTCCCTTTCCCCCCAACTTTTTCCCCTTGTTTTTGAAACCCTATAGACCTTAGGGTAAGCCTCAATTTCCAAATCTACAGTGTTTATCTCCCAGTCACAAGCAACCTAGAACGGTTGACCCCCAAAATGAGATCCCTGTTTGCAAATATTGTGCTTTTCTGCTTAATGCCAGAATTAGGCCCCTGACCTTTCCACCATTCTTTCGCCACCTCCCTGGCTTGATAGTACCAGCTTTGAACAATGAACCTCACCTGGCTGTTTCACTGCAGACTCCCCAGAGTGCCATTGTCAGTTGTTAACAAAAGACTCAGGGTCCAGGTGCACTGTGGAATTTGCCTCACTTTGAGTTCCAACCTATAGATCTCTAGTCCAGACTCTGCACACTCCACACCTCTTGTATTGCCATGACAATGCACTGAACCACCAGCTGACCAGTCCTTTTCCTGATGGGTCCATGCTGGTGTCCTAAATTCCTCCTTTGCTTTTGCCCCAGGTGTTGTTTTCTTTGTTGCTATGAAGCTCCCTTCTCACAGCAGTCTTAGAGGCTGGGGGGCTAAGTAGACAATGGCAGTACTTGACACTCTTTCCTAAGAAAAATGAATAGAAAAAAAAAAGACACTGAAAAAGAACACATATTCTTGGTTTCTATATGACATCTGAGAAGTATTTGAAATTCAGTAGTCAAGTCAGTGCCACATTTGGGGAGTAAGGAATATCCTTTCATTTTCTGTTGTCAGAATGCTACCTGGCCATCGAAAGCCAAAGATCTCCATGTGTTGCCTTAGCCCAATTTCTGGGGAAAAAAAAGCCAACAAAAAAAACCCATTTTTTTTTCTGTGTAGGAAGTAGAGAATACTTGTTTTATTTTTAAAAAAGTCATATAAGAAAAAAACATACATTATATATATATAGTAAATTTTAGAAATCACTATAGACAAAAACCAAGTTACTAAAGTTAATAAGTTTAATAAATCAAATGTTTTCTTAATGTTGGATAGTCTGGATCTCCATTAAAGTGTTTAATGTGAGAATAACCTTTCCCAGTATTATTATACTTTTCATTAAGAAGAAACAAAGAAAGGTGTCCCTACCCTCTAAGTGCGTCTCTTGCCAGGGCCTCCTCCCCAATCCTATCCCAATGTTCTGTACTGTTCCTGGGATAAGGATGAGAAAATAAAACTCCCAAAGCACAGCTTTCCTCACTTAAGTCTAGTTCATTTGCATGTCATGGCATCACCTCCATGATGTCATGGTCCTCTTTGAGAATGAGGGACAAACAATAGCAAAGACCTGTGGTTCTGTGCATGCCTGTGATGCTTGGTTTGTTTTCTCTACTTCCACCTCCCCAATTCCTTAGAAAACACCTGCCTCCGAAATCAGTATCGCTGCAGCAATGGGAACTGCATCAACAGTATTTGGTGGTGTGACTATGACAATGACTGTGGGGACATGAGTGACGAGAGGAATTGCCGTGAGTGCCCTGGCTTAGTTGGGCTGGCAGGTTTCCCATCTTTTCACGGGTTTGACTTTTCAAGGGACATGGGTTAGTTTCACTAAGCTTTCAATTCAGGTTGTGGCCACCAGATAGGGAGCAGTGTGCTTTTCAGGTAATTTTTGATTCTATTGTCAGTCAACAAACATTTAATTAAATGCCTATTGGCAAGAGTCAGAGATATAACAAAATGCAAAAGCTATCTCTGTTCTTAAGGAGTATGCCTATATTATATGTAGATAATGAATTACCTAGACCATATATACAGTATCACTGAAGGAGAGAAGATAATCTGGAGGGGGGAAAAAAGAAGGAAATTTTAATGTGTTTCCCCATTCAGTTATGCCTTTTGCATAGAAATACAGCATTCTTAAAATAACAGCAAATTAATAATTTACTCGAAGAGATGTATATATAACATGAGCACAGTGTGATAGAAATTGCAGTGTAGGATGGACTCATTACAGCTATTTTTGGGACTTTGGGCAAGTACCTAATCTCTTTGAGGGTTAGTTTCCCCCTTTGTAAAATGAGAATATTAGATGAGATTGAGCCCCAAAACTTGTCACAACTGCAGAATTGTTTCTCTGTAGCAAGATTATACTTAGATGAAACTTCCTTAGCTCAAACAGCATTATTGGCCACTATTTAGTTTAATTTAGGATAGTTTCTAGTTTATCAGGAGAGGTATATACCTATTTTTCATCTATTTCTTTGCCCTGTTGGTGTCCAAATTGGTGGGGGTTTTTCCACCCCCAGTTTCACCACAATATCTCCTTTACGCATCTCATTTTGCAACATCCTGCAGTGTTTTAGCAGTTCGTCTTCTCTCTGGTTACATACAGCTGTTGCCGTTATTATGGGCGATGTAGCCTACGTACTCACCCATAAACCATCTGATATTATAAATGCTTTTTTTGGGAGGAGTGGTTCCTTACCTAAGGCCATTTGCTAAAATCCTTTGTAGTTATTTTTCCTAGTCTCAATGGACATGTTTCCAAAAACAAAAAATCAGGCTTGGGAAAACCCTAGTGAAGAGGGACACAATCAAATCCCAGGCTTAGTGTCATCACTGGGCTTGGAAAGTTGCTGCCTTTGTCGTGATTCAGTTTTGCTGCCTCGAAAATGGGCACTGTTTTAACTTTCTGTATGTCATAGAAAGGTCAGAAAGGTCATAGAAAGTCATAGAAAGTTTTTTGAGAATAAGGATAGTGTAAATATAGGACAACCACACTTTCCATTTAGAACCAAACGAAAGCAGAGATTGAATTACTTTTACAAAACAGCAGGAGACATTTATATTATCTGTTGGAATTACCTCTAAAACAACCTGATGGTACTGAGGCAGGCAGTGGGGACAGGTCAGTGAGCATCACCTTCCCAGGTTTTTCAGAGAGAGAACTTTTTAAAAGGCAGGGCAGATTCGGTATACTTGTTTCAAGAAGCAAAGGGTTGGACAAGGTCAATCAGCCAGTCAGTCAAGCATTACACATTTATTAAATGCTGAGGATGCAAAGAGACCAAAATCTAGATTTTGCTTTCCAAAAACTTACACTTTATCTTCTGCCTTAATGGTGCTAATCATTTCAAAATAGTCCTATCATATTCTCTCTGAGTTGCTGGGGTTTTGCTTCTACTAGATTGATAAATTGAAATATCGTATTTTCTGTAGTTAAGGGAAAAGCATGTATGTTTAAAAGATCTGTCCAGTGGATAAGATGACATGAATCTTCTTGTCTCTGCTGCTGACTCAAGGCAGAGAGTAGATAGAGAACTGACTTTGGAGCAAGAAAGTCCTGGGTCCAAGGCCTGCCTCTGTCTTATACCTGTTGTAGGTACCCTGGGCAAGCCCCTAAACTCTCAGTGCTCTGGACAACTCCAAGAATGTATGTTACAGAAAAGATACTGACCTGCATTGGTAGAGGACACTTCCTCATGCGGAAGTCCCTCAAGCTAGTGAAACCACAAGTCCACTCACTATCCTTAGAGTGAAAAATGGAGCTGGCCCTGACATTCTCCTGTGTTAATTGAGATACCACATCTCACTAGGCCTTGCTGGGAAACAGGAGCTCAGTGCTTGAGGCTTCTAAAATGGTAACCCTCTGCTCCTGTCCTTATGAAAACTGCAATTAGTGGAGGTCTAGGAGGTGAGAAGTAATGAAGGTGAGGAGATTAACTAAGCTAGGTATAGAAAGTGGTGCCTGGAAACCTAGATAAGTGTTTATCTATGCCTCACATGGATTACATTCCTTATCCCAGGCTGTGGAAAAGTGATGCTTATCAAGATAGAACAGAGTGTATGTTTTGTCAACAAATGACTGCTCCTGCAGCTCAGGCTCCGCCTTTGGGCCCTCTGGGGTATAAAGGGAGCCTGTGAAAGAGTTGCTGAGGAAGGGAAACAGGGAGGATGCTCTCAGGGGATGGCCCCCCCATCAGACACACTCTCTCAGTAGGGAGGTGCCAGGAACTTGAGCACTGCAGGAGCATCTCCTTCACTCTTGTCATTTTGTATTCGGGCTCAGCCTCCCACTCACATTTGAACCCCACATCAGCCAAAATGTCTACACTGGCTCCCTTCCCCAAAGCCAACCCACCACTGCCACCAGGCCCTTAGCTAGCAGCATATTGCTCATCACAGGTTGATTCTGGTTTGTTGCATCTCCTTCTATAACCTGTGTGTCCATGGCAAGGAAAGACATTTATCATCTGGTAACTTCCTCCACCTTCCCTCAGAATGGTGTCCTGAGACCAGAGGGGCTGGCAGCTCCTGCATTTCCAGCCCACATGTCCCAGGAGCTCTGAATGAGCAAGGCTCTCACCTCTTTGTGTGTACTTAGGTCTCAGTTTGTTCACCTGTAGAATGTACACATAATTGCATTCTCAAAGAGCAAGTCTACACATTGTGGTAAAGTTTGAAGTTTCAGTTTTGTCTGTGTATTCCCAATGCTAGGCACATAATAGGCACTTAATAAAGTCTTGTTAATACACTAGAGCAGGTTCCCCACCCCTCAACTAGAGAAGCTGTGAAGTTCAGTGGAAAGTATGGAATTTACAGTCAGAGAGAATGGGTTCAGATGCCAACTCTGTCACTTATTACCTACCTGTGTGACCTTGGGCAAGCATTTTAACTGCTCTGAACTTTAATTTTCTTATCTATAAAATGGGGAGTTGTAGTGTCAATCGCTAAGCACTTAACACTTTAAATGACTACTAAAGATGACTCTAATTATTCCTGTTACTAAAAATAATAGGTCACTGGGCTAAGTCCTACATATGCAAATATATAAGCTCAGTGAGTTTACAGCCTACCTGGGGAGACTAGTACAGATTATGAATGCCATACAATAAATATAAAGAGAATAAACACAAATTAATTAGAGATGGGGCACTAGTATTTAAGAGGAAATCTGAAATCACTTCATGCAAAAAGTGGTACCTGATACGCATCTTGAAGGAAGAGAAGGCTGTGAAGTGAGGAAAGAGTAAACTCCAGGCAGGGGCAACGATGGTCAGTGCAAAGTTCTGGAGAAAGGAAATAAAGCATTTGTGTGAGGAGCAGAAGAGCTTGTTGGGCTGCATTGGGGGCCAGGAGGAGCTTTAAATACTAACTGGGAAGTTTATATTTTATCTTAGAGGCCATGGGGATGAAATTTATTGAATAGAGGAGTCACATGATAAGATCTGGGCTTACAGGGAAAAAAACTCACTTTGGCAGCTGTATAGAGAAAAGGTCCACAAACTATTGCCGCAGGACCACATCTGGTCTGCTTGCTTTTGTATAGGGCATGAGCTAAGAATAGTTGTTCATTTTTAATGCAATAAAACTTGATTTTAAAATGCAAAAATCATTCTTAGCTA
Source organism: Potorous gilbertii (assembly GCA_028658325.1). NCBI lineage: Eukaryota > Metazoa > Chordata > Mammalia > Diprotodontia > Potoroidae > Potorous > Potorous gilbertii. The sequence continues at coordinate 230,127,233 of CM053771.1, read as the reverse complement.
ATGGGCTATGCAAAACTGGGAGCTGGATTTGGCCTGCATGCTGTAGTTTGCCAGCCCCTGGTGTAGGGGATTGACTAGAGTGGGAAGAGACTTTTGAGGCAGGGTGTCCAATAGATGGCTGTTGTAGTTATCTACCTGAGAGGTGCTGAGGTTCTGAACTAAGGTAGTGGCTACATGAATGGGGGTGGGGTGGAGTGCTGAAGCAAGAGATATGAAGGTAGAAATGGCAAGATTTGGCAGCCAATTGACTGTGGGGTGAGGGAGAGAAATAGAGATGAGGATAGTGACTATCGTTATACACACCTGAGAGGCTGGAAGGATGGTGGTTCCTTTGACAGAAATAGGGAAATTTGGAAAGTGGAGAGAGCTCAGAAGAAAAGATCATGGAATCTGTTTCAGACATGTTGACTTCAAGATGAATCTGGCACAACTGCATAACTGGTGATTTGGGACTGATGTTCAAGTGAGAGATTGGGACTAGACATGCAGATTTAGGAGTTACATACTTGGAGATGGTAATTAAGCCCGTGGAAGCTGATGAGGTTGAGTGACAGTATAGAGAGATGAGCCTGTGGACAGAGACTTGCTGGCCATCCACAGTTAGGGCTGTGATATGGATGATGAGGCAGCAAAGGAGATGGAGACGTTCTTAGACATTCTGCAGATAGTAGAGCCAGGAGAAAATAGTGACACAAACTCAGAAAGGAAAGAGTATGCAGGAGAAGAGAAGGGACCCCAGTGTCAGATGCTGCAGAGTGGTTAAGGAGGATGAGGAGTGAGCAAAGTCTGTTGGATTCAGCATTTGAGGGACCACTAGTCACTCTGGAGAGAGCAGTTTCATTTGAGTGATGAGATTGAAAGCCACATTCCAGAGAATTGAAGACTAAATGGGAAGAAAGGAAGTAGAAGCAATAAGTATTGTCATTTCTTTTAGAAATTTGACTGAGAAACTTAGAATGTTAGTTTGAGGGAATGGTAGGTTTAAGTTAAACCTTTTTTTAAGGTTGGAGCAGACTTGGACACCTTTGAAGGCAATAGGGAAGGACTGAGTAGAGAGAGTATGTATGATTGAGGTGATAACTTGCTGGAAAACATGGAAAGAGAGGGGATCGAGGGAACATAATGAGAGTTTGGCCTTTACCCCGTTATCAGAGAAGGAGAGAGAGGATGTTACGGTGTTTTAAGATGAGGAGAAGGGGAAAGGAGGGAGCTTATGTTTAATGGCCTCAATTTTCTTAGTAAATTAAGAGACAAGATCCTCAGCTGAAAGAGTAGGGGGAAGAGATGGTATGGGAGATGTCAAGAGGCAAAAGAAAGTTTGGAATAACTTCTCTAATGAATGAGATAGTAAATAAGGATAAATAAAAGGATTGCCTTGTTTCAGTGAAGTTTTAGTTGGGTAGCATGGATTTACAGTGTACCCAGTCAACACTGTTTCACAATTGCATCCAATCCTATTCATCAACACATTAATACGACTAGAGGAAGCAAATAGTGAGAGTCACCTAGGTCCAGGGTTTGGTGAGTTATGAGTGATAATAAAACAGTGGGATAAGGACTGTCAGAGTGGAGTTGGTAAATTATGGGATAGAAATTAGGAGGAACAGAAAGTAAAGTCAGAGTAAAGTGAAGGACTGAGAAAGGACCGAAAGTTGGAGAGAGGTCAGGGTTTTTGAACAAGGAAATGGAATGTTTGTGAGATCTGTGATGCTACTGTTTGTGTATAGTTGAGGTGGGTGGAGGAGTCAGGTCATGGCACATTTGAAGGCATATCTGCTAGGACATTGAAGTCCCTGATGTTAGAGCAAGAGCTGGGGGAGAGAGAAAGATGATGAGGCACAGGACTCCTTAGGGGAGAAAGCAGAATCCCTTGGGAACTGATATGCATCTGCCACCATGATGTGAATAAAGTGAAAATGGAGGAGAGATTGCTGAGCAGGGACAGGAAGGGGAGATCCTGGAAATGAAAGTAGGAAGCAAGGTGCATTCTAGTTCCTCGTCCAGGATCAGTGGGTCTTAAGTGTAGTCAGTGCTGGACAGGGTGGTCTGGGATGCAAGGAATGGAAGCCAGGTTTCATTGAGTGTAGGTATATTGGAGAAGCATGGGAGAAGGTTGGTCCATAATGAAGTGGTTTGTGCACTACAGAAAGAGAATTCCAGAAAGCAGAGTTAAAGGGCTGGATATGGTTGGATTGGACCAGGACTAGGGCAGAGTTGAGGAAATGAGAGAATGGGAGGTGAGAGAATGAGATGCAGGTATCTGGTGACTGAGTAATCAGGGAGGAGGAGTGAAGTAGGTGGTGGGAGCCTAAGGGGTAGGACTGGGTAGCACTCCTAGTTATAATGTGAGTTATAATGCTCACAGTCTCCAAAGGGTGTCGTTGCTTGCCAAGGATGTAGAGCTTGTGTACTTCTCCAGGGTCAGTTGAGGATGGGAAGGGTCTCATCATCTAATTCATTTAACTCTTCCCTGTGTCTTCTTTCTTGTTAGCTACCACCATTTGTGATCTGGACACCCAGTTCCGATGCCAGGAGTCTGGAACTTGCATCCCACTGTCCTACAAATGCGACTTAGAGGATGACTGTGGAGACAATAGTGATGAAAGTCACTGTGGTAAGGGCAAAAGAGAGGTCTGACTTCTGAAGATCTCATTGATGTAGACCATATCTTCCCATGTGAAGTAAAGAATATCTTGTGGTTGTTGGGTAGATAGGGCTTCCAACATCTAGTCCAAAATCTTCTCTATTCTAATTAGATAGATTATCTTTACATCCAGTTTGAAAACCACTTTCGTACCCACACAACCGAGAGTTACGTGAAGGGTTTTTTTCCCCCATTTCATCTACCTCCAGGCTTGGTGCTTTATTCTTTGCACCAATTAGTTGACCCCAGAATATTATAGGACTTCCTAATTGAGATCTTCAGCTCTCAAAAAAAGATCACCAGTAAAGCATACTTTCCTTCAGGGCAGGGACTGTTTCATTTGTCTTTGTAACTCTCTTGCCACAATGCTTAGCACATAGGAGGTACTGAATTTCAGCTTGTTTGGTTGATTGACCAATACTGGATAAAAACCAAGTAGCTGAGTAGCATGTTGCCTAAATTGTAACATGAAGGGCAGCCCACTAATGTATTCCATCAGTATATGTATGTATCTTGAACAGACATTGCAGAATGACACTAAGTAAAGAAGAAAATATTTAAGAGGTGGTATGATGTACGAACAGAGTTCTGAACTTGCAGTCAGGAAGACGTGCCTGACACCTTGTATTGTATCACATAATCGTTGCACCTAGGGCGGGTTTTTTTCCAGTCCAAAAATTGATTTATAACCTTGGATCGTGTAATTGTCGCATGATATAATCCTGTTTGTCACACTGAAAATGTAAACAGAGCAGCAATGTATGCATTAGCAGCTTATCTCTTGGATGTTGTGAGCCTAGAATTCTCCGTGCAAGTGCATTGTCAGTTTGCAATTTTAACGTATATTCACTAGTATTCTGAACATTCTAATCTTTCACCAAAGGCAGTTTAGTAATAAATGATTTTTTAAGTAACATTGACAAAATTTAAAAAACTTCCAATAATGGTCATACCTCACTGTTCTGCAAAAATAAAATTTGGCATAAAATCTACAGTGATTATGTGGTGAAATATGGTAGCTGTATGGTTCTAGACAAGTCATTTGACCTCTAGGTGCCTCAGTGTCCTTATTTATAAAAGGAAGGGATTTTGATGGCCTCAGAAATTCCTTCCAGCTCTAAATATGTGATCCTGTGAATAGGAGAAGAAAAAGAGGCTCAATTATATCTGGGAAATTATACAACTTTGTAGTTTCACTGAATTTGAACTATTCACTGCTGGCACTGAAGGCTATCTTGTTAAAAAACATTTTCCTGGTGATGGGATGCTCTGAATCATGGAACATCATAGTCTCTGATGGATCAGAATCATGGGGTTTCTGTAGGGCAATGGGGAGGCATTTAGGAGGTATAAATACACTCAGTCATACTTTGTGGAGCATGCGCATAGTGGAAGTGATGTAAATTTTATCATTGAGGATGGTGTTTTGGGGGTAGGATGTAGGCTGCTTCCTAGATGAGGGATAAACAGATGGATAGCTCAAATGATGCACTGATATTAGTGAAGTAGGGGAGAGAAAGAGAGAGAAGGCTCCCTTTCTCTCTCTCATCATGTTGGATGGATCTTCTATGGAATTTGTAGAGATGGACAACATACAAATAATGTAGGGAATATTGTACTGGATTTTTGTCAGAAAAATCTGAGTTCAGATCTTACCTTAGATACTTATTAGCCATGTTTTTATAAGACCTTGGCAAGGCTTTAGCTCTTCATCTGTAGTTTCTTCATCTGTAAAATGAGGAAGTTGGATGGCCTTTTGATGGTCTCTAAGATGCTTTCAGCTCCAAATCCATGATTTTAAGAATTGCTTGGTAAGAAGGCTTGGATGAATTGAAATCTTCCCTGGTAGAGGGATATTCACTTGAGGAGCTGGAGAATTCATCAGGTGGTTGTTTGAATGGATCCTCTGTATAAGGCAAGATATTTGGTGCTGAGACATCTGCTTCTCAGACTCTTCTCCAATAGCACCTTCCTCTTCCTACCTTACTGATAGTAAGATGTTCAATTTGAAAAGGCTACAACCCAGGACCAAAGAGGAGGGAATGTTGGTGCATGGTTTTCTGTTTGCAGATGATTGTGCACTCAGTGCAGCCTCTCAAGCTGAGATGGGGTGTAGGATGTGTTCAGGGAAGACCAGTACCTTTGGTGTGATGGCTGCTGAGCCCTTTTCAGGGCTCTTTCCACCTTCAGTGTCCACCTGTTCCACCCAACTCTTACCTGTGGTCCAAGAAGCTGCAGAATGCACAGCAGTCACATCCCGGTAAACCATTTCAGCAGATGGACCAAACCAGTTTGAGGTAACCAAGGGGTCTCAAACCCATTTGTGAGTTAGAGGGGTGTCTACCCCAAGCATGTGAAGACATCCCCTGATGAAATGGGTGGATGAGAACAATTTGTTCAGTGGTCATGAAGGCAGATGAAGGAGGCAGCATGGAGCACTTTGAGCTTGGTTACACACTGAAAACGCCAAGGTCATCCTCTGCATCCTGACTCATCTCCAGTTGTCTTGACTGTGTCCTGCCACTGGACTATGATGACTCTGGAGGAGAGAGTGAGTCTGAGGACTTCATGCAACTCTGCCTCACTTAAATCCAATTTATACATGAATCAAAGACATCACCCATACCAGCAGGTGTGTGGCAGCAGACAAGTGATGAAGCACCAGGTGTGGATCCACTGGGAACGGTAGTCATAGGCTGACTATACAACAGTGGCCCAGACAATCGGGTTGTTTTTCACTGGAAGCAGCAGTGGGACTTGGCAGCCCCCTGGGTGTCTGAGCAGCCTTTTAAGGATCTCATTGCTCACCTCCTGGTGTGAGGAAGGGGCTAGAAAAGGTGCCCTAAAAATTGTCTGCTTACCCAACCCTGGCCTGATTACTGCGGCAGGTGGGGAATCCCATTCTGCAGTCAGAACACACACACACACACACACACACACACACACACACACAAAATGTTCAAAAACATCTACAAAGATGATTCCACTCATCATCGGCATGTGGAACATGTACACACTTATAGAGAACACAAAATGCAGTAGACCTGAAAGACAAACTGCTCTTGTTGCAAAAGAACTCAACAGGTATCGCATCCAAATAACAGCCCTGAGTGAAACAAGGCTGGCAAATGAAGACCAGCTTACTGAAGTTGGAGCTGGATACACATTTTTCTGGAGTGGCCACCATGAAGGGGAACGCCATGAAACTGGCATAGTTTTTGCAATGAAAATTAATCTAATCAGCAAGCTGGTGTGCCTTCCAAAAGGAGTGAATGACAGGCTCATGGCAATGCAATTTCCACTAGCAGCTGCTATCATCAGTGCCTATGTTCTCATCATGATGAATCCTGATGAGGACAAAGAAAAATTTTATGAAGACCTAGACCCTTATCGTCAATGTGTCAAAAGAAGACAAGCTTATAATTCTGGGTGACTTTAATGCTAGGGTGGGCTCAAACTACCAGTCTTGGCAGGGAATCCTACGGAGGAATGGATTTGGGAACAGCAATATCAATGGTCTTTTACTGCTGAAGACTTGTGCTTCGCATGACCTCATCAGCAACACTGTTTTCCGTTTACCTAAACGCAATAAAACTTCATAGATGCACCCTCACAGCAAACATTGGCATCTAATAGACTGTGATTGTAAGAAGAGACTGACAAGATGTGAGAGTAACAAAGGCAATGTGTGGTGCCGAGTGCTGGACTGATCATAGACTTATCCTTTCCAAGCTAAATATTCACATTCATCCAAAGCCCTACCCCCAAGGCAAAATGACTACCAGAAGAATTAATGTTGACAAATTAGAGCTCATCTCTGAGCATGAACAGTTTGCCGCTGACTTGGAGGGAAAGTTGAGCCAGCACACAGTTGGCAACAGTGGAGCAGAAAAGAAGTGGGCAGCTTTCAAAGATTTGGTGTACAGTACTGCATTTGCTCATCTGGGTCAGAACACTCACAAACACCAAGATTAGTTTGATGAAAATGATGTGGAAATTCAGAAACTGCTAAATGAAAAACAAGAACTCCACTACTAGCAGGATAGTTTATCCATCTTTAAGAAGGCAGCATTTAATTCCATCAAAAGTAAAGTACAAGCAAAGCTTAGGGAGATGCAGGATTCTTGGCTCAGTAAGAAGGCAGATGAAATTCAGTTTTATGCTGATGGTAACAATCCAAATCAATTTTATGATTTCCTGTAAGTTATTTATGGAGTAAAAACCATCACAGCTAAGTGCTGATGGAGCCACACTGCTTTAGTGATAAGGACATGATCCTAGAGAAATGGGCTGAAAACTTCCATAGTGTTTTCAACAGCCATCATCAATAAATGCTGAGGCCATTGGCCATTTACCTCAGGTTGAAGTCAATCCCTCCTGAGCTGAATTTCCAAATGAAGAAGAGGTTTTGAGGGCCATTAGGCTCCTTTCATGTGGTGCTGATTCTGTTCAGCTGACATTTACAAGGTAGGGAGACCATTGCTCATACAAAAACTGACTGAAATTTTCCAGGTTATATGGTATCCCCCAGGAGTTCAAGGACGCCTTAAGGTAAAGGGAATAGATTGTCCTGTGACAATCGCAGGGGGCTCTGTCTCTCTTAGTCATTGCTTGCAAAATTCTTTCTAGAGTCCTCCTTAATAGGCTGATCCTTTACCTGGAAGATGGTTAGATACCTGAGAGTCAGTGTGGCTTCAGAAAGGGTCAGGGAACAGTCAACATGGTGTTTGCTGCCTGACAACTCTAGGAGAAATGCCAGGAGTAGAACAGAGTTCTGTACATAAGGTTTATAGATCCGACAAAGGCCTTTGACACTCTTAGTCATGAGAGCTTATAGAAAATTATGTCAAAATTTGGTTACCCCAAGAAGTTCATCAGCATGGTATGTCAATTCCATCATGGTGTGTTTGCCCAGGTTCTGGATAGTGGACAGTGTTCTTGTGCCTTCCCAGTTACCAGTGGGGTGAAACAGGGCTATGTGCTTGCTCCCATGCTTCTTAACATGATGTTTTCAACTATGTTGTCAAATTTTTTCAATGAGGATGAGCACGGCATCAAGGTAAACTACCGTACTGATGGTAAGTTCTTCAAATTGAAAAGACTACAAACTAAGACCAAAGTGGAGGGAGTGTTGGTGCATGATTTTCTGCTTGCAGTAATTGTGCACTCAATGCAGCCTCTGAAACTGAGATGCAACAAAGTATGAATCAATTCTCTACTGCCTGTGCTAATTTTGGCCTAATAATCAATACCAAGAAACCATAGGTGCTCCATCAGCCACCACCACACCATCCATACGTGGAGCCACTGGTTAACAACAAATGGAGAAGTTTTGAATGCTGTAGATAAATTCACTTACCTTGGTAGTGTACTTTGCAGGGATGTACATATTGGCAATGAGGTTGACACACACATTGCCATAGCTAGTTCAGTGTTTGGGAAGCTCTGAAGAAAAATTTGGGAGAGAAGAGGTATTAGATTGACTACCCAACTGAAGGTCTCACAGAGCCGTTGTGCTGACTTCATTGTTGTATGCCTGTGAAACATGAACAGTCTACCAACACCATGCCAGGAAATTGAATTGCTTCCATTTGAATTGTCTTAGGAAGATTCTGAAGTTCTCCTAGCAGGATAAGATACCAGACACTGAGGTCCTTTCTCAAACTAAACTGCCAATCATTCAAACTTCAGAGAGTGCAACTCTGATGGGCTGACCATGTTGTTTGAATGCAAAATGTATGCTTGCCAAAAAGACTTATTTTATGAAGAATTCGCATGGGGCAGGCAATCACATGGTAGGCAGAAAAAGTGATACAGAGACACTCTTAAGGTCTCTCTCAAGAACTTTGGATTTGATTGTGCATCATGGGAGACACTGGCACAAGGCTGCTCAGCATGGTGTGCCCACATCAGAAAAGGTCCTATGCTGTATGAGCAAAGCAGAATTGAAACAGCACAAAGGGAACACAGGATGTGCAGATTTAGAGTAACCACCCCAAATGTTCACACATATTATCTATGCCCAACCTGTGGTAGAGCATTCTGAGCTCATATTGATCTGATCAGCTACAGTTGGACACACTGAAATTTCACTTTATAATGGTGATGTCATTTTGGTCCTCTTCAAGAAGGAAGCAAACCACCACCACCTTACTAGGGCCACTGTAGGAGAGCATTTGCAGAGTTTATTGTAATGCAATTATTCAACTCTAATGTGAAGAAATCTTAGTGTACATAATCTGTATACATAGCACAATCATTCATTAAGGGTTTAAATTAGGTGGGGAGCCTGCGTCCTTGAGGTCCTCAAGTGTGACCCTTTGAATCCAGACTTCACAGAATACCCCTGGTTTATTTAGCACCTAGTGCATTGCAGGCTTTATGCTAGAAATAATCCTTGCTCTCAGGGAACTTAGGTTCTATTAGAAGAAAACAGGAACGTAAGTAAATGAAAAAAAATACATAATGAAGTACCTGGCCTGGCCAAGGAGCTATGCAGCATCCCAGTGTATCTGTGAGTCTCAGGAAAATCCTGAGGTGGAACTAGGAGTGTGTAACAAGGAGCTCCCCACCCCTCATTAGGTACTACTTCACCTCATTCACCTGCACCCAGACTGGACAGAGTAATATGTTAAAAAAAAAAAATACCTAGCCTGCCTTGAGGTCACTCAGCCTTGCTTTTTGCTTTTTTATTTGATCTCAGTGGTTAGGTGACTTTGAGGGCCTTCACCTCTTGAAGCACCTTGAGGGCAGAGATTTTGTATTTGTGGTAGTTGACATCATCATATCCAGGTTGATCCTGACCAGGCCCAGTTGTACTGATGATGCCTGAAGAGGACAAACATTGTCTTCTAGCCCACTTATTCTTGAAGTATCTCCTGTCAGACAATACAGGTAAAAAGCAATACCTAAGAAGCAGTAGGGCACGGACCCATGCTTGACACCATCTTCTCTTCTTTGTTCCTCACTCCTGACAGCCAGTAGCATCCCACTATTTCGTAACAAAGACCACAAGCCTATCAGCCCTTTTATAATAGTGTATAATAATAGGGAGTGCATTGCCCTTAAGTGACAGGGACAGTAAACAATTTCAAAACCAATTTGTATAAACTCATGGGGAATAGATCCTGTAATGGGGTTATCTTAAGGAATTAGAAAAGTTTAGGTTCATCATGAAGGAGAGGTGTGCTGAGGTTACAGATCCTCTCTGAGGCAAAAGAATTAGTACAGGGTTCATTGGGCTGACCCGATCAGGGATTTCTCTTGTTCTCATTTCATTGTCCTGCTCTCTCACCTTTAGAAGCTCACCAGTGTCGAAGTGATGAATTCAATTGCACTTCGGGCATGTGCATCCGCTCTTCCTGGGTGTGTGATGGGGACAATGACTGCAGGGACTGGTCTGATGAAGCCAACTGTACAGGTGAGTGGCTCATGGAACCAAGGACTCATTGGTATCCTTTTTGGTCAGTGGTTCAAAAGGCTTACCTCCTTGCTCACTTTCCCCCAGAATAGAAGAGAAAGATTAGGCTGTGTATTCCAGAATGTGAAATCTGAACATTAATATGTGCATGTGTTTATCTATGTATATATAAACATTAAACACTGTAAGAGTTCTGCTAGTTCAAGCAGAATTAGATGATTATCATCACCTGTTATTATCAATCACCTATCATTAAGTGATACCATCAGCTATCATTTTAATGCATGTGGATTACCAGCTTTGTAAAGACAACTTTAAAATTCAGTCTTTCTGCATCTCCTAGAATACCTGATCAGCTTTGCCATCCTGCCCTGTCCCAGGGGACTAAAAGAATCTTAGCTAATTTTAATTTTTACCTAACTCAAAACATAAATGGGAAATGGGAAGTGTGTGTGTGTCCCCTGTAGAAGTACAAGTGCAAATGGGGACAATACACACATGTAATATGTGAATACATGAAATTTACATATAATTGACTTTTGTGCTATTCATTGTTTTGAATTTCTCTCCTTTTGGACAGGGACTTTATCTGATACTTCATTGTAGGTCTCCCCATCTAGTACAGTGCTATGTATGTAGTAAATTCTCAACAAATATCTCACTGCCCCTGCTTCATTACCGTAGTCTGTTCAGTGTTGACTTTTTGACCTATAGGATTAGTCAGTGGACTTTGCTAAAGTACCTGACCAGGAGAATCTGGCTGAGTTCAAGTAACTTCCCATGGTTGTTGCTATAGCTGCAACTGTACAAGATGCACGTTTTGATGGAATTCACCAGAATGTTTTGCATGGAATTGGGACTGGTGGGCCAGGATCAGCAGCATAGAATCTTTACATGTATCAAGGCTCACAGCAGGGTGAAGAAAACAAGCCCCAGGACCAGAACTATTGTCAAGCTCTGAAAGGCATGACCATCATTAGGAAACCCTTGTTTGGGTGTGTGACAAGTTTATGAATTAGTGGAAAACCCTTAGGCATTTCTATTTGCAAATTGTACCATGATTAACTATATTGTTAACATCATCATATCACTCATACTTGTGTTTCAGCTCACATGCCTGTACACTTGGAAATAAATTAATGACTTCATTTCTCGGGGAAGGAAGAGTAGGGGGTGGGTTACCATCTACATCCCCCCTCCTTGCCTTTTTTTTCTTGCAGTGATGATAGAGGGAATTCATAGTTCTTGCCTCCCTCAACTGAAGTCTTGTTCTAGGACCTGCCCTTCCAAATTTTTCTAAGAGGATTCTCTCTCTTTCCCTCTTCCTGAAATAGTCTGAGGTCAGATGGGAGCTCATTAAGATGTGTGCTCATGACTTTCCATTTCCTTCAAGAAGTTAAGCTGTGATCAGATAGCCAAAGAAAATAGGTCAGGTCAGGCTGACCTTCAATTAGCCTCAGCCCTTGTGAACTTTTAAACAATTGAACCTTATGAAGGCAATGAGGTTGTACTTTCTTTTCATTGTCATAATTCATCTGCAGAGAAGAAAGGCCCTGTTCGTGTTTGGATAATGGTGAAACCTCATTTGCTGTTATTCAGCTGCTGAGGCAAGAAAGATTTGCCCAGGGTCAAAGAGTGGCTCATTAGATTATAGACTATATTAGACACTGTAGGACTCTCATTCTCTGAATTCGATCTTGACCACTCTGGCAACATGATGGAGCAGAGAGCACTCTGGATTAAGAATCAGGAAACCTCTCAGTAGCTGTGTGATGTTGGTAAAGTCGTTATACCTCACATGCTCTCAATTTCTTCATCCGTAAAACCAGGGACTGGATTAGGTGATCTCTCTGGTCCTTTCCAGCTCTGGCATTTGCCACTCTCAGGGGTATTTTTCATCTTTCCATGCACATTGACTCTTTCCACCAAGTCTTTCCTGGTGCCGAATTTAAACTCGGCCTTGGCTACCTCTGGAGTATCATTCAAAGTGTAATAAAAAAAGAAGGGAAGGAGTATGAACTAATAGAAAATCTTGGGTGGGGTGTTCTCATCCAATCTTTACCTCTAAATCCCTTAAACAAGAGTAAATAAGCATTCCCTATTTGTCAGGCATTGTGGCAAGCTCTGAGAATATCCAAAAAAAGTCAAAAACACAGTCTTTTCCCTCAAGGAACTCGCATTCTCATGGAGGAGGCAATATACAAATGCCTAACGATGTGCAAGATACACATTTTATACACACATATGTATATATACACATGCGTATGCATATGTATATATATTGCATTATAAAAATATATGTATAATAAATGTGTGTGTAAATATATACAAAATGCACATGCACGTGTGTGTGGGGGCGGGGGAGGGTTGTGTGTCTGTCTGTCTGTCTGTATAGGGAAAAGGGGAGAGTGAGAAGATATGGAAGGGGTAACCTCAGAGAGAAGATCCTAGCTGTGGGGGAGTGGAGTGGAATTAGGTAAAGACACTGGGAAAGGTATCTTGCATAAGATGAGATCTGAGATGAGACTTGAAGAAGCCCTAGGAAGGCAGAAGGTGTTGTTGCCCTGAGGGAAGGCCCAGTTGAGACTCTGGAACAAAAGCTTTAGTAAATGTGATCTTTTTAGCTGCTCTCCAGCGTCTGTGGTTATAAATTGGAGATGGCAGTTGGCGGTGACCAACACCACTCACAGACCGTCAGAGCCACTATTTGGAGATACCCATGGCACTTGGCCAGATGTTTTTCATTTCCTAATGCTGTGGAAAGGCTAAACAAGGAGCAGATTAGAATTTTTAGTGTAGGGGCAAGTAAGTGGTGCCATAGATAGAGCACTAGCCCTGGAGTCAGGAGGAACTGAGTTCAAATCTGGCCTCAGATCGTGGGCGAGTCAGTTAACTCTGATTGCCTCTCCCTTCCCAATGTATATTTTTTTAGCTTAAAACAAAGCTGTAGAACATGTCTGCTAGTTGATGTGGAGACATTCTAGGACTAGTAGCACCTCGTTCATGAAAGAAGAGAAAAATGTGATGAGCCATTTGGCAAGGTTGAATCACTGTTCCTGGGGTAATACCTCATGTACCATGACAAATACATTTATTCCCCTTCCTGGAGATAAATGCATTTTTAAAAGATACCTGATGGATTCTAAGTGCCAGTGATGATACCATGTTAAATCCTCTAGTGGGTTTATTTGCACATTGCCATGTGAGGTGGTCTTGTAGGAGATAATAGCAAGAAGGTGAAGATGGAATACTACTTGTTTTAAAATGATTTAGAAAATCAGGATAATTTTATTTTAACTTCATCAGGGACCTGTTAAAGCACTTTGCAAAGCATAAAGTGCTACAGAAATGCTATCTCTCATTCTTATCTTAGTTTTAAAGAGTTGTGTGGGCACAGAGAGGTTGTAAATTGTCTATAGTTGCACAGATAAAGAATCGACTGGAATACAAGTCTTTATGACCTCAAGTCCTACATTTTACCCACAATGCCATACTACTTCTTGCATTTTAATATCATTACACTTAAGTTGGATCCTGCAGTGTCAATCAAGCCATTGAATTAATATGAATAGCTTTTTGTTGGTTGCCTTGATTTAGTAAGAAAAACACCTGTTACCCTCTATAACACACTCTCTTTGACCTTCTGTCCCCTCCTCCCACCGTCTTTCTCTCCCTTCCTCTATATCTCCCTTCTCTTTCTCTCTCTCTCTCTCTTCCCCTCACTTATTCCTTTTCTCTCTCTCTCTCTCTCCCTGGGTCTCCCTCCCACTCTTGCCCCACCCCGTTCTCTCCTTCCCTCCTTCTCCTTCCCTCCTTCTCCTTCCCTTCTGTCTTCCTTAGAAAACAGATATAAACAACTTTTTGCCCAGATCAGATGGAGAAAGCAGGTAACTAGCAGCACTCTTCGGTGCCCTGCCAAAATTTCACCCTTTGAACTTGAATGTAGAGCAATCTCTTTAAACCATGGGTATTTCCTTACAGCTTGGGCCATAGTTTCAGCCACCTCTTCTTTTGCTTTTAATTTCAGTCATCTCTATTTAATTTAAACTGGTAGAGGGAGGCCAGTCTTCTGGGATCATTAGATCTAGGATGTAGTTTTATTTCTGGAGCCCACTTGCTGTGTGACCTTGAGGAAACCACTCTCTGTGTTCAGACAGCTTTAGAAGGAATTCAAGTGAGAACATTTTCTGTTTTCCAGGAGAAAGTATCGCTAAGTTACCAGATATTTAAGAACACTTACTGTGTATGTGTGGTCATTCTAGGGAGTAAATGCGTGAAGTCATTAACGCAGTTCTGAAAAATCATGAAGTGGTTTATGACCTTGAGAGCTTACATTCTTACCGGGGACGCAGGATTACGGATGGGAAACAAGACATTGTTATTGTTGGTGGTGTCATCCTTTTTATTTTGTTGCCTTGTGGTGAGAATAAGATTCTCATTTCATCTTTGAAGGGAACCCCTGGTATGGAATCTCCCTCTACCAATTCAAATGGACATCAATCTACAGGCTTAGAAAGCTGCCTGGGACCCTGAGAGATTAAGTTGCAAAAAATAAGTATCAGAGGCAGGAGATTTGAAGCTTAACTGTAATGCTACCTATCTATAGCAAAACGTAGACTAGAATAGAATTCACAGTCAAGAGTTGTCTTGTCTCATTCTATTTTCCAGTAGGCTTACAGCAAAGGTCTTTGGGCATGTGCAGGCAAAAATACATGTGACCAATTCAAAGAAAGAGGAAACAGCTGCTTCTGTAAAGCATATGTTCTAAGACTCTAGAAGAGGGAGAGGAAGGGGGGGAGAGAGAGAGAAACACACACACAGCTGCCCTTCTCCCCTGCCTACCGTTTCCCACCCCCCCCCACCCAGGTACTTGTCTTTTCCTAACCATGCACCATATCAGTCAGGGGAAGGTCACTTTGTTTAACTTTTGTATATGGAGTTTCATGGGGACTCAGCAGTGATTTTTAAAACTTGTTGAAAGGTAGTCATGAGAAATGCCAGCCCATTCATCTAGCTGCACCCACTAAGCTTAAAAACCTGCCTCCCCCAGCTTTCTAGACCTTGCCTAGGGCAGACCTTCCTCCTTTAGTCTTGAGAACCAGGCAGCTCTCCCCTCTTCTCAGTGGTTGGTGGGAGAGAGAGAAGGGGAAAGTTGTGATGATGCTGTCTCCTTCTGTTTTGTTCTTAGCCATCTTCCACACCTGTGAGGCCTCCAGCTTTCAGTGCCGCAATGGGCACTGTATCCCTCAGAGGTGGGCATGTGACGGGGATGCTGATTGCCAGGATGGTTCTGATGAGGACCCTATCAACTGTGGTAAGTGCAGATACCTCTGACCATGCCCCTGATTCTCAGTCTCTACTAGAAAGGAAAAGACTTCAGAATGGGAAATGCTATCACTCTTCACTGGAAGATTCCCACTGACCTGGGAATACTCCTCCATGCCTCAGTTCCAAGTGAGCCAGATTTAAGGACTTGGGAACATTTCTTTTGGTTGATTGCTTTTCCAGAAAGGATGCCTTGACTCTTCTTTGTTCCTCATGGTTCCACCCTATCTGTGAGATTGCTTCCTTGGAACTCAGAGACTAGGGTGGGTCCGTTCTTATTTTTAATCATTGTACCTGGCTATGATCTGGAGGCAGTGTTCTTTTGGCAAGATAAGTTTTGTTTCTCTGCGAACTTTCAGTGTCTTACTTCAGGTAGCTCCTTTAAACTCTAGCTTGTTTGGTTCCTGCACTTTTCCCCCAAGGACTGATAGCAGTGATAAGGGTTAGATGGTGACCTGTTCTCCTTACTTTACGTGATTGTTGGGAGGATAGATGACAGAGTGCTCTAATGATATTTCCCCATATGGGAGCCTTGGCCGCTTACTTCCAATATGATCTTGCACTGCTTGCTTACAACTTTGGCTTTGAATCCCCTCGTCTCTGAAATGAGGGGATTGTACTAGAAGGTATCTAAAATCCCTTCTAGGACTCTTTCTAGCTTTATTATTGTCACTTTAAAAACTTGGTACAAGCTTTATGGCCTCCTGCTCTCAGGCACTGATTGTTTTTTCTTTCTCTTCCTTTTCTTCCTTTGTCAAATTCCAGAGAAGAAGTGCAATGGATTCCGTTGCCCCAATGGTACCTGTATTCCATCCAGCAAGCACTGCGATGGGCTCCATGACTGCTCAGATGGCTCAGATGAGCAGCATTGTGGTGAGTGCCGCTCTCTTCCAAGGGCAGGCACAGACAGGCTATTCATGGTGGTTGGGAGCAGGCAGTCCAGCACTTTGCTGTCCTGATTCCTGCTTATTGTCAGTTCTCCATGACAGATAGACCACACCAGAGGGAGTATGTGCCCTGGGCTTTGTTTGAGAGAAACCGCAGATTTCCTAGTGACTTACATGCAACATTTTGTGATCTGAAACTCCAGCGAATCCCAGGTTGTTGTTTTAATGCCTTAGCTTAAGGCTCCATTTGCCTGAAGTGTCAATTGTTACCACTGAATAATATTGGGTAGCAAAGTCCTACCAGCCTCCTCCCCTCCTGAATTCCAAACCATCCATATAAACCCAACTGAAATGCCATCTCCTCTGTGAAGCCCTCCCTCCTTGCACTCTCCCAACTCCTTAGTAATGAATGAATGCCCTTTTCCCCCTCGGAATTCCTGTAACTCTTTGTTTTGTACAGTGTTTTTATTGTGCATTTTGTTTGTTTATTAGTGTTGTTTTTATCTTTTACCCAACCTAGACTAAATTCTAAGGGCAGAGGCTGTGTCTTCTTGTCTGTTCTTATGATGTCTCCTTAGATGTCTAACATAGGGCTTTCTTTACAAATATTAGGTGCTTAATGGATATTTGTCTAATTGAAGTCTCCTTCTGTCTGAATTCTTTCAGAGCCCCTGTGTAGTCGTTTCATGGACTTTGTGTGTAAAAACCATGAGCAGTGCCTCTTGCACACCATGGTGTGTGATGGCATTGTCCAGTGTCGTGATGGCTCAGATGAGGATGCAGCTTTTGCTGGGTGTGGTAAGTGGGCTGCTCAGGGAAAAGATATCCCAAAATGGTGGGAGGATTGTCACAGAGAAAGGGTGGTGAGACCAGGTTAGGGGATGTCTATTCACTTAGCTTAGAGATCTGTCAGGTATCCAGTACAGGCTGTCTTAAAAGACTAGACATTATACCTAAAGTAGTATAAGCCTTTTTAGTTGATTAAGAGATTAGAGCTTATGATTTGTTTTATTTGCTTGGGCTTAATATATATCATAGTATCTTCAGATCCGAAGAGCCTTTGAGAAGTTTTCAGGTCTTTTTACCCCTGTGTTGTTCTACTGTGCTGAACTTTTTAGCATAGGAATGATAATTATCTCATGTTAACTTGTTCTTTATTAGCCCCAGACCCTGAATTCCGCAAGGTTTGTGACCAGTTCAGTTTCCAGTGTCAGAATGGAGTTTGTATTAGTTTGATTTGGAAATGTGATGGGATGGATGACTGCGGGGATTACTCAGATGAAGCCAATTGTGGTAAGTTAATTTTTTAACAACTATTTTTGAGCACTCTTCTATCCTCCTGATCTTATAACACTAACCCCTTAACTCAGGAAGAAGTGAAATGAAATGAAATTTGGTCATATTCAGGCATATAAATTTTTTTTAAGGAACTGCAGCTAATTATAAGCCAATTTATGGGTTGTCATGTCTTAAGAGACTTAAGAAACTATTGAGCAGCTCCTCATATTGAAATGAGGTATGTGTGTAATAAATGATATAATAATATATATTCCCATTTTGAGTGTAATGCTCTTCAAAGTACCAAGTTTTTTTTAATATGTATGTATATACTCCTATACATATATTTTTTCTTCATTTTTTGAGTGTAATGTTCTTAAAACTACCTAGTATCCTAATTCATAGATGGATCGTCACCATTAATTTTCATCAGTATACCATTTTTTTTTGTCAGATGCATTTAATTTTAAATTCAGATAATGGTTTTCAAAATGTTATAATATGTTTTAGGAAATTGCATTTCATAAGGAGAAGAAATAAAAGGGGGTTGGCATTTATGGACTTATGTGGATGATTTTTTTTGTCTCTGTTGTACAGTCTAATAGCCTTAATAAAGCAGCTGGGTTCTGGGTAAGACAGGTGTAATTAAATATTTGAGCTCTGTAAATAATATGTGCTGGGAAAGTGACTACTGCTCATGGTTGATATCTTTAGAAAACCCCACTGAAGCACCAAACTGCTCTCGGTACTTCCAATTCCGGTGTGAAAATGGGCACTGCATTCCAAACAGGTGGAAATGTGACACGGAGAATGACTGTGGGGACTGGTCTGATGAAAAGGATTGTGGAGGTGGAGGTAAGGTAGTACTTACAACAAGTTGATGCTAATAAGAGCTCATCTGCATAGAACATTTACTAGTTTGCAAAATGCTTTGCTTAAATAATAATGAGGATAAGGATGATCCTAATAACAGTAACAGGAAAGCATTCTGGAAAGATGGTGGAGTGGGTCAGAAAATCCCAAGCTCAAGATTTTCCTCCACAAGAGGTAAAATAGCGCCTCAGGGCAAACATAGAGCTGGTAAAAATAGGAGTAGGGGTACTGCTGGAGTCCTCCTGGGACAGTTTGGGTAGATCTGGAGAAAAATCTCAGAATAAGGTTTGGTCTCTGTGAAAAGTAAACCCCTCCAGGCTAGGGACTGCTTAAACAATGGGCAGCCAGCCCTGGGTTAGCTGGGTTGGGAGGCTGCCTTAGGCCCAGGCACAGGAACTTATACCCTCCTGGACAGTGAAGCGAGTTGGGCTTCTGAACTGGGGAAGATCTAGGAAACCTCTGCTGACAAGGAATACCAGACCCAGCTGTGCTGTAGAGATGCAGCTGGTGGTGAACAAGAACCAGCACACACCTGGTGAGTGCAGAAACAGTGGGGTGGGCACTCACAGGAGGCTGGAGGTCTTGATTTCAGTTCCAGGCTGGCGGGAGGGGGAGAACTGAAGATCTGAGGCCAAAGCCCTCATCCCCAACACCCCAGGGCTAGAGGTGGTTACAAAAACTAAGCTACTGCAAATAAGAGGCAAAGGAGAAATCTAACCATAGAGAGTTACTATGGGAACTCTCTTCTGCCCCAAGAGTAATGTCAAATGATCATCTGCCTCAAAAGAATTCATAGAAGAACTTAAAAAATACTTTAAAAATCAAATGAAAGAGATTGAGGAAAAACAGAAAAAACCTAAGAACAGTCCAAAAAAAACCCAAGAAGATTATGAGAAGAAAGTTAACCAATTAGAAAAGGAGATCCAGAATCTTAAGGAAGAAAACAACTTTTTGAAAATTGGAATTGGGCAAGGGCAAGCCAGGAAAAGTATAAGAGATCAAGAAATAATAAAACAAATTATAAAGAATGAAGAAATAGAAGAGAATGTGAAACATCTCATAAGAAAAACAATGAATCTAGAGAACAGATCAAAGAAAGAAAACATAAGAGTAATTGGACTACCTGAAAGCTATTATCAAAAAAAGAATCTTAATGTAATACAAGAAAAATTATCCTGAAGTATTAGAACATGAGGGAAAAGTAGAAATACAAAAAAATTCCACTGATTGCCACCTGAAAGATCCTATGAGGAAAACCCTTAGGCATGTTATAGTTAAATTCTGAAGCCCAAGGATAAAATATTATGAGCCACAAAAAAAAAAGAAATTTAAATATGGCCATGCCACAATTAGAATCACACAAGACCTAGCAGCGGCAACACTAAAGACTGCAGGTCTTGGAACACTATGTCAAAGAGCAGGAGAACTGGGCTTCTAGTTGAAAATATACCCAGCAAAGATAAGCATGAGACTCAGTGAAAGAAAAAATGGACATTTCATGAACTGTCAGACTTTCAGGACTTTGTTAAAAAAAAAAAAACCTTAACAAGACCTGAATTTATTAGGAGATTCAATATACAAGAGTCAAGAAAAATATGTTACATACCAGATGAATTACGAGGGACTCAATAGACTGTTTATCTTTTGCATATGTCAAATGTAAAGCATATGTCAGAGATTGTTATTTATAATCGAGTAGTTTGGAGGAAAGATTGAGGTAGACCTGAGTATAGAATGTAAACAGTAAAACTGTTTAGGAACAGCTAAAAGGAGTAATTATCTTATACAGATGAGGTGTGAGAGGAAGAACCAATGCAGAGGAATTAAGGGAGGAAGACTGGTAGTTCTGGAAACCTACTTTCATCAGAGTTCAAGAGGGAACAATACATATATGTCTAGCAGAGTATAAAAGTCTTCTAAATTCAGAACAAATAAAAAAAATGGTCAAGGGATGTGGAGTGGTGGAGGATATAGGAGGGATCTCTAGAGGGGAGATGAGGGAAGAGATTATAGGGGGCTACAGAAAGGTGTTTAGATTTAAGGAATGGTAGGATAAGGAATGGATCAAGTCATAGGAAGGCAAGGTACTGGATAGAAGTAAAGTAGAGGAGTTAGGAGGAGTAGGAAATAAGAGATACTCACAAACATAAAGCAAAAATGAGGAGTAGAATTTGTTAGGAAAAGTATATGTTTACATATGTATGTATGTGTATCTGTGTATATGTATATATCTATATATTAAATATATCCATATTTAATTGTAGCCTTCGGGGGGTAGGGGGAGGAAAGGGGAAAAAGAACAAAGTAAACTTGGGAACATTAGCAGACAACAAAAGAAAACATCCAAGGAAGTAAAGAAAAGATGAATAGCTCTTAGCTCAACATATAGTATCTGTTTCTTGAATGGAAATAGGCTTTCTTGAAATGGAAATTTATTGCTGTATATTTTGAATCCTCTCATGTTCTGCTATGCATGTGATGTTTTCTCTTGTCGTATTTTGTTTGTTTTAATATTTAAGTTTATATGCTTCTTTTTCTTTTTGTGTATTTGTTTTAGAAAAAAAAAACTTAAAAAGGGAAAGAAAAAAAATAATAACAGTAACCAACATTTATGTAGCATTTACCATGTTCCAGGCACTGTGCTAAGTTTAACTTTACAAATATCATCTCAGTTGGTCCTCACAGTGAACCTGGGAGGTGGGAATTATTGTTATCCTCCCCATTTTATCATTAAGAAAACTGAGGCAAGCAGAAGCTTAAGTGACTTGCCCAGGTTCCCCAACTAGTAAGTATCCGAACTCAGGTGTTCCTGACTTCAGGCCCAGTGCTCTGTCTGTTGTGCCACATATTAAATTCTCTCTACAACCCTGGGCTCTGGGGATTACAAATATTATCTTCATTTTAACAGATGAAACACGATGAGAAAATGTAAATAGCCCGGCCAAGGCCAGTTAACTAGTAAGCAGCAGTTCTTGAGACTTGAACCTTTTGATGGATGACCTTTACCACTCACCATGCTTCTTCTAGTCTCTCATTTTGGGTCCTCGAACTTGACAGTCTAGTCAACCTTGGGTTAGCCACTTCAAATGTTCAGGCGCAAGGTGGATGTTCCTGCCACTCAGCACCCTCTAAATGCGTCAGCAAATATAACTCAGGAATACAAGCCTATTTCAGTACTGGTCTGAACCAAACACAATTGGGATGTCAAGTTTCTGGGCCAAGTACACACATGCATCAACTCATCCCAAAGCTACCAAGTAAATAACGTTTGAATTATCCACTATTCTGATATGTTCCTGTCTCTACCCATCTTCTTCCAAATTGGCCTTACAGGGTCCAGGGTTCCAGTTAGACTTAGAAGTTATGGGGTTAACTCCTTGTGTGTGCTATTGACTTCTAAGGGTTTTGTTGCTCTCTGTTTTTTTGCAGATTCACATCTCCTTCCCCCCAGCACAACGACAAGGCCTTCCACATGTCTCCCCAATTACTTCCGCTGTAACAGTGGTGCCTGCATTATGAACAGCTGGGCATGTGATGGGTACAAAGACTGCCCTGATGGCTCTGATGAGGAAGCCTGCCCGACTGCTGGTGAGTTTCAGAGCTCCGGCATCTTTACCTCCCACCTCTGGGTAGTAAGGAAGGTGGTCTATTGAGTCAGAGCACTGTACATCTTTAGAGAGAGCCCCAGGTTTCCATAAGTCACTGTGAAAAAGTGCCTTTATCAGACTCTCTAACAGCACTCATGGTATGATAGAGGCGTTGCCTCATTGGGCTGTCAGAAGAAGGAGGGGATCATAGAAATCATCCAGTCAGACATTGTCACTTTATAACAGAGAGAACTTTGCCTCAGAAAGGAGAAGTGACTTGCCTGGGGTCACACAGCAAGATGGGATTGGGAGGGGCACAGGGCCAGGCACCACACTGAGCACTTCACAGGCACTGTCTTATTACATCCTCACAACAATCCTGGAAGGTGCTGTTACTATCCCCATTTTACAGTTGAGAAAACTGAAGCAGACAGATGTTAAGTAAATTAACCAAGGTCACACAGCTAGTAAATATCTAAGGCTAGGTTTGAATTCGAGTCTTCCTGACTCCAGGCCCAGAGCTCTGTCCACTGTTTGTGTACTCCAGACCATCCCAGCTGATGTAGAATTGGACTTTGAACCCAGGTGTTCCAAACTCTAACCTAATGATCTTTGCACTATAACATGTTGCCTTCTTAATAATAACAGCTAGCATTTTTTTATGTAGTGCTTTAAGATTTACAAAGTCTTTTACAGATATTATCCAGTTTGATTCTTAAAGTAACCCCTGAGAGGTAGCTGCTGTTCTTATTCTCATTTTTCAGATGGAGAAACTGAGGCACATGGGGTTTAAATGACTTGCCCAAGGTCATACACCTAGTGTCCGAGGC
This sequence comes from Potorous gilbertii, assembly GCA_028658325.1. Lineage (NCBI taxonomy): Eukaryota > Metazoa > Chordata > Mammalia > Diprotodontia > Potoroidae > Potorous > Potorous gilbertii. The sequence continues at coordinate 230,104,389 of CM053771.1, read as the reverse complement.
TGATTTGGAACTCAGCTCTTCCTAACTCCACTGCCTTCTTGTCTTTTGAGGTGGTAGATGTAGAGACTGAACTAACTTGCACTGCAGCAGCAAATTTAGAGAGAGCACTCGTCAGTCAGATTTATGAGTGACCAGGAAAAGACAGAATTGATGGGAGTTGTTACTGGCCCTCTGCACTTGCTCCAAGACTCTTCCAGCTTTCTTGTTCCTGGCTCTGCACCTTTCTCCCTGGACAGGAAGTGTGCAGCTGGAAGTGTGCATAGGAATATGCTTTTGTGTTTGACATGCCTGTCTGTTCTCTCCCAGAGTTAAACACAAAAGCATATTCCTGTGCACACTTGGCGTGTCAATTTCCTCTTCAAAAAAGAGTAGAAGACTGCCATCTAGTGGTTATATGTGGTGATGCACCTGTTATTTCAAAGGAGCAACCAATCTGGTCCCTCCTTCTGCACTGTCTTTAATTGCCTACACTTCTAGCCTCATTACACATCACTCACCTTCGTTCTACAACTCAGCCAAACTGATCTCATTGTTCTTCCAAGATGATGCTCCACCATCTCTGGGCCTTTGAGCTGGCTGTCCTTCAAGACTGGAATGTATGGGCTTCTAAAGACCTTGAGAGCTCAACTAATTCATATGCCTCCCTTCAGGCAGAATAGAAACACTGGCCAGATGAGTGTCCTGTTCTTAAAGGTCATCCAAGAAGAGATTCTACAGTGCCTGGCACATAGTAGGCACTTAATTAACATTTATTGAATGAATTAAACCTTCTTTAGGTTACTTTAAATGGAATGTAGACTCAGGAGGCTTGGGGTTCACATCCTGCCTCTCTCACATAATAGATGTAGGATATCGAATTAAACACATCCTGAGCTTTGACATCTGGACTAAATCTCCAAGTTTCCTTTCACTTCTGACATACATGAGAATGTGAACCCTTGATTGTTACAGCTGCAAGAGCAGGAGTGCTTAACCTGGAATCTTGTAAACTTTTTAGAAAAATATTTTGATAATTATATTTCTGTGGAATTGATTTTGTTTGCAGTACTGTGTATCTTTATGTATTTAAAAGTATTCTTCTGAGAAGGGGACTTTAGGTTTCATGAGACTACCCAAGGGGTCCATGACACAAAAATGGTGAAGAACTCCTTTCAGTGTCTTCTAATTCGGTTTCTTCCATTTTATTAAGTGGATAACAAAGTTGAGAGAAACGAGCTCACTTACCCCAAGTCCTGCAAATGACACAGAGATTAGAATCCAGATTTCTTGACTCAATTTCAAGAAACAGAAGAGTATTCCTTTTGTATAATCTGAATTCTTTCTGTGTCTGTGTATTTTGAACCCATTTCTTTTTTGTAGAAATAGAGATTCATCACTCATCCTTTGCATGAAAACTACGTAGAAAATTATGTCTCCATTTTATTCTTCCTTTCTTCATCATGTCACTCCCTGGACCACCAATAGCTCCACGATGACCAGTTGTGTAATTCCAGACTCCTCTGCTTCCTCTTCAAGAAATTCCATAATGTGAACCCATGCTAGCTACCTATTGCCCATGTCTAGTCCCCATGTTTCCCCTACATCTACCCCCTCTTCCACTAAAGCTGGTCTCCTATTTGCCCCTAACATATTTGAAAACTCCATCATTTTTCAGAATATGTAAGACTGTAACTTTTAGAGAAAGAAAGACCCTCAAGAGATCCTCTGACCTAGACCTGAGAGTTATTACACCCTTATCTTTTCTTTTATGTGACTCTTTCAGTGAACTTTCTGCGGCAGCAGTGCACTGATCTCTCCCTCTTCTGTATTTTGTATTGCACATTTTAACCCTCCATTGTATTTTCATGAATTGCTTTCTGGTGGTTTTACGTATATGAAGCTTGTCTTCCCCAAAGGACTGTAAGAATGTAGTGAGAACTGAGGCCCTCCCTAACATGCTAAGCAGTGTTCTCTGGTTGGTGACTCATGTGCCAAGATGAGGTGTCCTGTTACTTTATCTTTTGCCCCAAGACCAGCCTTTCAACCACTTTCATCATTCTTCTGTCACGTATTTCCTTATACCGGTAGAGCTGTGACCTTATTGATATGGGAACTCCATGTCTGCTGATACAAGTTGCAATCTCTCCATGACTTCTCATTCTGTCTGGGTTCTCCTTAAGTCCTTCATGCAGCATCTGCCACTACAGCCCTTACGCCAGGTCTTTTGAAGGTCATGTCTTATTTGTAATCAGTATTCTTTAATCTCACCTGTACCATTTCCTCCAGCAGTTTTGGGTGGAATAGATAGAATTCATCGCTTCTCACTCCCTTCCTGTCAAACTCCTATGTACATATTCCATCATGACACCTTCTAGCTCTTTGAGACCTATATTGTCCCCAGTGTTCACTGGCCCTTTCCCTTTGTCCTGAGATTATAACCGTCTTCTTGGCTCCTCTTCCAGCTAATGTCTCATCGACCTCCACCACTACCCAGCTTGGACAGTGCAGCAGATTTGAATTTGAGTGCCAGCAACCGAAGAAGTGCATTCCCAACTGGAAGCGCTGTGATGGTCATAGGGACTGCCGGGACGGCATGGATGAGTATAACTGTCGTAAGTGCCTCCAGAGTTCTTAGCAAGGCTGATTTTTAGCATTGGTCTTCTATTCCTTATGCCTGATTTCCCTATGAATTGTACATCTCTACTTGAGTGGAGTCTGTGTATGTATGTTTATATCTATATACACATATGTACAGGCATGTTTGCTCATAAACAACTGGGGTCAGCATCTACATAGCTCTAGACCAGTGCAGTCATAGTTAAGAAATGGATCCCTGCAGGTTGCATGTTAGAAAGTCACAAATTAACATTACCTATCTTGCATTGTATTTTTATTTATTTTGTTAAATATTTCCCAGTTGCATTTTAATCTGGTTCAGGCTGTTCTCAGGAGTTTTGAGGGCCACTTGGACAGTGAGTTTGTCACCTCTTCTTTAGTCTTTGCATGCCCTTCCACCCCTACACAGCACAGTGCTCTGCTCTCAGTAAGTGCTTAGTAAACATTTGTTGAATGAATAAATACATGCATGTGCCTGTAGTCACTCTGAAAACATCCATATCAAAGATTATATGGACACAGTGTTTAGAGTTGTTTTATTTGTCATGGAAGTGAGGGATTTCTGGTATTATCTCCTCTTTAAAAGGGGACAGGAGAGGATCTCTGTTTTCATTTGTTCTTAACTCTCTTGTATCCATTTCAAGGCATACTGTTCTATGGAACACACATTAAAGATAAAATACATCATTTGGACAGTTTCTGTGATTTTTGAAGGAGGTGGGGCAGGGATGACTTAACAGATATTTCCAAACCTATTCAATTCACACCCAAAAGACTGCTGCCCAGGGAGAGGGTGGGGAGGTCAGAAAGCCAAAGATGAAAAAGCAGAGACTTCCGAGCTGCACTAGAAGAAGGTTACATGTGCCTAGTTACCTCCTTGCTTACAAGGTCTAGATCAAGGGTTCCATCCATCCCTTTGAGGGGCCAGTTAGCTTTATTCTGTTTTATGACTGTAGATTTTCACAGTAGGCCTTGTCACCATCTCAGATATACAAGCTCTGGTCACAAAGGGAACTGGGTGAAAGAGTGTGGAAGAATTCATGTAAATATGTCACTACTGTCGGAGGTTTAAGTGGGTGTCCTACTGATAATGAGCTTTGTGTGTCTTCTGTGCGGGAGGGATAGCATAAGTAAGGAGGGATCATGGGTCTCGTGGAAAGAAAACTGGGTTCTGATCCCCAGTCTCCCAGTAACCAACTACTTGATTTTGAACAAGGCAGCTACCTTCCTTGTTCTTAATATTTTCACCTTTCAAATGGGAATGATGATACCTGTTCCCTCAAAGACTTGGGAAAGACTTTAATCCAACTTCATCTACTAAAGTCACCTAATCCAAGTTACTACCCAGTACACAAGCACCGTTCACAGTGTCTCTGATACTTGGTCAGTCATTCAGACTCTGCTGAGATGTTTTCAGTGACAAAGTTGCATGACCTCATAAGCTTGTAACCCATTCCATTTCTGGAGAGCTCTTCTGGAGAGCTGTTGGGAAGTTTTTTGAATCAAAATATGGCTCTCTATAACTTTGACCATTTGCTGCTAGTTCTGCCCTCTGGAACCACATAGTTTCATAAGACAACCCCTGAAAAACTTGGAAGGTGACTCATTTCCTTACCCAAGTCTTCTCCAGGTTAAAAATCCCCAGTTCCTTCAGCCATTCCCAAAATGGCAGTGCAATTGTCATCTTCCTCCTCACCATCATTTCTGACATTTTTGTATAACCTTTTATGATGTGCAAAATGCATTTACATACATGATTTCATTCGACTTTTCATTGGCCCTATGAATTAGGAAGAACAGCTATTATCCTTATATTGTAAATTAAGAAATTAAATCATGGTTGCTTAAGTGAGCTCATAAAACTAGAAAGAGAGAGCCAGAATTAGAATTTTCCTCTTTTTTCTCTTCTTCTGTTGCCCTTTTCCATACAAAAATTTCTTGGAAACCCCCTAAGTCTATGATATAATCTTTAGGTCCTTCACTGTTTTGGTCACACTTCTCTGGAGTGTTAATGCCTCAGTGAAAATAACTCTTATCTCTGACATATGTATATGTACACATACATGCGTATGTAAAATAGGCATGAGTGTATGTATTCATAATGCAGGGAACACTGTAGCTTCAATCTCCATTGTTCTGTATACAGTATATTATTTCTGTGGTTATTATTAACCTAACCTAAGATAACATTAGCTTTTGGGGCAGCCAAGTCACACTAGACTCATACTAAGCAGGCATCCACCTAGAATCCCTAGGTCTTTATCACATAAATTGCTACTAAATCAGAGCCCTCAGTGCTTAGCAATTGAATTTTTGAACTCAAGTTCAGAAATTGATATTTATTCTTATAGAATTCTGTCTTGTTCTGTTTTTTTCCAATGTATCAGCATCCTAAAAAAGCTTGATTTGATTCTTCACCCTCTAGGTTACACCATTTTGCTTTGTGCATTATAAAAATGGAGTAAGCTTGCCTTCAGTACTTTTATCAAAGTTATTGGTTAAAATGTTAGACAAAGTTCAGTGGTTTGCCCAGTGTCGTTTGTGTGTTGTCGAACTAGAGTGCGAGCCCAAGTTGAGTCCTGGAAGACTCTTCCTTGGAAGGAAACTTGCTTCCAGGCTGACACTGACCTTTTCAGTTATGTACTCCCCTCACCCTGATCTCCCCTCCCAGTATCCTGTTGGTAGACAGCCTAGAGTTCTGAACTTGGAGTCAGGAAGACCTGGATTAAGTCCTGCCCCTGATAGGTATTAGTCATTGCCTAAGTCACTAGTATTTAGCACAGTGTCTTGCATGTGATGGTGCTTATTAAACGTTTGACTGACTGACTCAGAGCCTTAGCTTCCCCATCTATAAAACAAGAATAGTAATACCTATTATACTTATTTCAGGATTGTCATGAAGGTCAAGTGAAATAACTAAGTTAAACATTTCTGGCTTGTCAGTGAAGATAATGGGATAGCCTTTGTTAAAACTGCCCTGAAATTAGGCTGGGCTGGGTCTGTGGCAACCCCTTGGTCCCTTTTGGAAATGAGGTGATGTTAGTTGGGCATGATTTCTTCCTTGTCATCACTGCATTATTTTCTAAATGCTTACCTATCATCTAATAATCTGATTCTGCAATCCTGCTAGAGATCTCAGCAGATTCACCGATTGGTCGGTAATTTCTAGAATCTGCCCTTTTGGGAAAACTAGAACATTTCCTTCTCTCCCATCCCTAGGCTTTTCTGCCAGGTTCTGTGTTGTCCCAGAGATTACAGATAGTGATTTTGCTGTCTCAGTTGCAGGTTCTCTTGGTATCCTGTGCCACAGTTTGTGTGGGCCTAATGAGTTACTGAAAGTAATCAAGTTCTCTGCTATTGTCTGCTCACCAGTTTGGGGCTTTAATTCCTTCTTAAACAACCATTTGTTTCACGCTTTTCAATTTGAAGGCTATTCTCTGATTGCATGGCAGTGGCTGTTGTACAGCCTTTCTTCCTATTTTTCTTCCTTTTAAGTAAGGCAGATTTTGGACCTCTCTTCACCTGCTGCCTTGCTGTCCTGGAGAAACTTCTGGCCTGAGGCCCTTCTCTTTTAATTGGTGACTCCCTCCCTGGGAGCTCCATTTTAATAAGGACTCAAACCATGCTTCATCTTTCACATGCCTGTTCTGTACTTACTCTCCAGACTTCTTTTTCTTTCCACTGCCCCTGTCTATCACTCTTGCCTCTCCGTCTGCCTGTCTGTCTCTCATTATCTTTTATTCTGTCATCTCCCTCCCTCTCTCCCTCCCTCCCTTCCTCCCTCTCTTCCTTCCTTCCTTTCTTCCTTCCTTCCTAATAGAAGTGATATTCTCTCTTTAAGTCCTTCAGAGAAGTGAAGGAATTGAAAGCTAGAGGAGACCTTAATGATCACCCACCTCCCATTCTCAAGTCCAGGGTATTTTTCTTCACCCTAGTTTATATGCAGCCTCTTCTATCCTTTGTACATGCCCTTTTAAAATCTGTGCTCATCAGAGCGCTGCCTGTGTAACAAAACTGACTTCCCTTCTTCCTCTGGATGAACTGTAGTTCCATAGTCACAATTTGATTTTGAGAGCTTTTGTATTTTATTGAGACAATTTCTTGATTTAATTTTACAGTATTGTGGAAAGGGTCAATAAAAGTAGAGAGAATGTATTTCTATGGCTTTTCAACTTTTCCAAATCGCGTTACATACATTATCTCATTTTATGTGAAAATATTTTGAAAGATTTGAAAAATTATGTGATAAATGTACCAGTGATGATGATGATAGCTAGCTTTATGTAGT